>CM032660.1:38180012-38280075 GCA_019095985.1 Streblospio benedicti
AATTAATTTTTTTAACTTTTCGTTCGGGGGGCTTTTTTTCCCTTTTTATGCTTGCTTAAAATCAATTTATTTGTTTTTTTTAAATTTTTGATACAAAAAAATGTGTGTAATGAGTGTGGTGTTGCTTAAGGTGTATACAAGCTATTCGTCATGAATTTATCAATAGGAAATTATTGATGTTTTTCCTCATTTAGAATCAAGGACTGAATCTTTTAGGTGATATTTTAAGACAATCATGCTCATTTATACTTATCTATGATGACCAAAAAGTCACAGGTTCATAGAATGAATGTATTTCCTGTGATCAATTAATAAGTAACAGATTCATGATGATATCAGGGAGCTGGGGAAGGGCCAATCGACCAGGTCCTTCAGGTCTCAGACCAGCTGGTAGATCTGATGTGGGTGTTGTGTGCTCCTGTGGTCTCATGGACACCCTCACTCTCGCACCAGGTCTGCCACAGAATGTCGTTCGACAGAACATGGTGACAAGGAAATATGAGAAATTTACTACATCTGTGTTTATTATATGTAATCATATCATATAATTATTATTTAAAAGATATATATTTCAAAATTGCTAAAACAACTGAATATTGTATTATAGTGAATCTCAATTATGTTTGTTTGCATTTGAATATTTTACTTTGGATGCTATATTGCATGTAATACCATGTATTGCAATTATTTTTATCAATTTCTTTTTTTCATTTTGTTAGGATTATATATTTTATGATATTGTTACAGAATAAACTAATTTATGCTATACCGTCTATAGTTGTAATATATATATATTTTTAAATTTCATGATTTCATGTCTTACAAATAAATATGTAACTGGTGCTATTGTATACTAAGTTGCTGAATGAAAAGTGTCACCCAAGGTAACAAACCAGTGTTTACAGATCGAAACAACCATAATGGAACCAAATAGACCATTGTGGTAGATATGATAGTCGCCAATTATTCACCATTAACATAGATCTACATAAAAACTCAGGACCCAAGACAATATGTTAATTCTTCTTGGATGTATACAAAAACAATTAGCGTTAAATCAGACTCTCTATGTTGGGTACATTGATTTTTAAAAAGCTTTTAATTATGTTAATAAAAAATGTACTTTTCTACAAACTAATCAAAGGTGGTATAAAAGGGAGAATAATCTTATTATTACGTAATATGTATAGCAAGATCAAAGCCCAAGTAAAGGTTCAAAATAAACTGTATAGGTGGATAACGGACTCGTGTGGGACCAATCAGGGCGGGCCTCTCAGCCCAAATATGTTTAGACAATTGTTACAAGATCTTACTTGTTACCTTGACTCTAAAAAGAGGCATAGTTTTAAATGCTAACCTTAAATTCCACGAAACACCTCTCTCTATAGTAGAAGAATACAAATTCCTTGGGGTTGTTTTTAATACTGTTGTAAAATACAATCAAAATGTTTTCAAACAACATGTCACATATACCAAAGATAAAGCGCTTAAATCAACTTTCATGTGCTTTAAAAAGCTAGGAAAATTGGGTATGATCACACCCAAAGTTGGCTTTCAATTATTTGACTCCTATGTTAAACCTATTGTTAATTATGCATGTGAAATCTGGTCAACAACTGAATATCCAACTCTAGAATCTGTACAGACAAAATTTCTCAAAATGCTTTTTAGGGGTGAAATCATCTACCTGTAACATGGCAATGTATGCAGAAACAGGACGATACCCACTACATCTTCAACATAAAATTAATTGTATTAAATATTGGTGTCGATTAACAAGGCTAACTGACGACAAAATAGTTAAACAAATGTACAATATGCTTAGAGAATTATCTGATCTAGGATTTAAAACCTGGTGTAATCAAGTATATAGCATTCTTAGTGATCATGGCTTTAGTCACTTTTATAATGAAAATGTTTGTATAACAAAGGAACTTGAGGCTGTGATTGTAAACCAAATACGGTTGAATCTATTCAAACAGTTCGAAGAAAATTGTATGATAAGTTTGCTCAACTATCCTGTTCTTAGGACCTATGTAAAATTCAAAACCGAATTTGGATTAGAACATTACTTACTATGTATTAAAGACTACAAACTTAGAACATGTTTGTCAAAGATAAGGTTAAGTTCACATGACCTCTATATTGAAAAGGGTAGGCAATTAAAACCAAAATTAGATGAAAACCTACGTATTTGCCAACTATGTAAAAAAGGTATAGAAAATGAATTTCATTTTGTTATAGAATGTTACATTTATAATTCAGAAAGAGAAATTTTATATAATGCTATAAAGAATATAGAAGGCAATCTCCATAATTTAGATAACACATCTAGTTTTAAGAAACTTTTTATGTCAAAAAATGAATACACATTATTTATTCTTGCAAAGTTTATAAACAAGTGTTTAACAAAAAGACACCAACTAATGTCTGTACTATAAAGTAACAATGTGTTTTATTATGTCAACTGTTTTTTAATACTCTGTTGATGGTATTTTTACTCACTTTATCCTGTATGTTTTAAGGGTTTTATTCATTGAATTTGTATGTTCTTGTTGTCATGGCTTGACAATAAATGAATTTGAATAATGCTAGTCCATGCAAAAGGAAAAAAACGAAATACAAGATGGTCCATGCGCATAAGGCGTGCGCAGATTACATAATACAGTACATAAAATCACCTTCCAGAACATCTCACGTGTATATAAATTGCGCATATTTTTTAATCCGTTTATTTTAAGTTACATTTATTTACAACAATGCCAAGACGAAGTGGTGGAGGAAGAGCCCCTTCAAGGTAAGAAATTGTACCATCTGCATTAGAGAGAAGTCTAACGAAGAAACTACCGATATTATGTGACATTGTTGACATTCACAGAATGACAGCACAGTCAGGATGAGGCAACAGCTCCAGTTTATTAACAGAACTCCGTTTTCTCTGTTAAGACAGTGTTTGACAGGCGATAATACCTAGCTGTAGAAGTCCTTGAATATATGTTGAGCTCACAATTACGCAATATTATATGCCACAGATAGTTGTAGATGAATGACAGGAATATCGCCACGGTACTGGCAAATAGAAGTCAGATTAAAATTTAGCACTGATTCAATTCAATTCAAATTATTTTATTTGTACACATACATGCAAATAACATTAGAATAAAAGGTAATTTAATTTAAAAAAAAAAGATTAATGCATATATGCTACAAAACAGAGAGCACTAAAAGCCTTTGGTATAAAGCCAATTGCTTATTTCCATAGTGGCACTGGATTGATCACATGATACAGGACGGCAATTTATCACATTGTACTAATAAAATAACAAAACTAAATAATTAAACAAATAATATCTAAATAAGTTAAGAACTGGGATCACAGATATCATAGTACTACATCACAAACTCATTTTTTTTCTTTATCTTGCATCGTATTAAATAGATATTTCTTACATTTATTTTTAAAATCGTCTTTAGTTTTAGTACATTTAATATATTTTGGTAAATTATTCCACACTTTTGCTCCATTATACATAAAGGATTTGCTACCATGAGATTTTACATGTGGAACGACATAACAATTTTCACTCTTTTTCTGGTATTGTGTGAATGGATATCTGCCACTCTTTTAAATGTACATAGGTAAGTTGGTGCCAAACCGTGAAAAATATTGTACATCATATTACAAGATAAATAATTAAAACGACTTTCAACATTCAAATATTTCACTTTCCTAAAATCTGTACATAGTAAATGATGCCTATTGCCATATCCCAGAATATATCTAACCATCTTGTTTTGTGCTGTTTGTAATTTCTTTTTTAAGCATTGTTCCAACCCTCTGTAATAAACATTATAACCATAATCTAAACGTGACTGTAATAAAGCTGAACACAATAATTTACGCTCTCTTAAATTAAGGAAACCACTTTTACGATACAGAAACCTGAGTCCTGCATTGACTTTTTTAATAATAGAATTACCCATGGTATGTCCGCTCATGTCCTGGTCAATGACCACTCCAAGGTATTTAACATTGCTCTTAGCTTCTATTTTTACACCTTTACAATTGATATTCAAATAACTATGTTTCTTAAGTTTCTTTTTTGATGCAAACAAAATTGACTCTGTTTTACCCAAATGAAGTGACAGCTTGTTAGAATCTAACCAATTGCTAATTTTTTTCCATTTCAGAACATAATAAAATTTCAATGGTTTTGACGTCTTTTCCAGATACTAGTAATAAAGAATCATCTGCATATAAACATAAATCACATGAAATTGAATTAGACATGTCATTAACATATATTGTAAAAAGAAGTGGGCCCAAAATAGAACCTTGGGGGACACCACAGGTAACTTCTCCAGCTTCTGATAAGCAACCTTTAACATCTACGAATTGTTTTCTGTTTGACAAATAGGAGTTGAACCAAAGAACGGCAGAGTCGCACGCACCAATAGCTTTAAGTTTTTTTAACAAAATTACATGGTCTACCGTGTCGAAGGCTTTCTGTAAGTCTAATAAAATAACACCAGTATATAAGCCTTGATCCATGTTAAATCTTATCTTGTCTGACAAATATGTAAGTGCAGTATCAGTTGAAAAACAAGATCTGAAGCCTGATTGATATTCATAGATTAGGTTATTTTCACATAGATAAGAATAGAACTGGTTATAAACAATCCTTTCAAATATTTTTGAGACAACTGGTAGAATAGATACAGGTCTATAATTTCCTTCACTGTTGCAGTCTCCCTTTTTATATAATGGTACAACTCTCGCAGTCTTAAACTCATTAGGAACTTCAGAGAGTCTTAGTGACAAGTTGATTACATATGTAAGAGGACTAACAATTTCCTTAGAACCATCTTTCAGAAATCTAGCCGATATATTATCACATCCAGTAGATTTGGTAACATTAAGGGATGACAGTAATTTTAAAACTTCAGCCTCACTAACAATTGAGAATTTAAAGGAGTCTTTAGATACACCCTTGTCTTTATAATAGTTTTCAATTTTATTCTCGTCGAAAACAAATTTATTTGCTACAAATTTGTCATCAAAAATAATTTCACCGTTGTCATTTTTAAGACCGATAGTTGCTGAGCCTGACTTTGATTTAGTTGGTGTTCCTAAATCTTTAAGATTTTTCCATAATTTCTTAGGGTAACTTTCATGCATTTTTAAACGGACACCCACATATTTGTGACATAGTATGTTATATATAGTCTGAAACGCAATTTGGAATGACTGCCGGGCATCTATATATATAGGTCTAGAGAATTTTTTAAAATTTTTGTCTTCTTTTTGTTAAATGAGGCAGATAAGGGTGTAGAATAATATATTTAAAAAATCTCATATCACAATCACCAAGAAAAGTTTATTTCCAAATACATGTTAAACAACTTGTCTACACCCATCCCTTATATTTTGATGTTTAAACCATCGTTGCACAGCTATTAATAAACCAACTACTGCAGTTCTGTTTGTTTGTATATGAGGTGTCAAAATAAAGTGACTTACTTATATATTTGTAAGGACCATTTTCATAATTTGTGTTATTTTGAGTTTGAAAAACATAGATTTCCTGAAATTTCTTGATAATGCAAAAACAGTGTTATCGTACGTTCACACATACACGATATCGCCTGAACGATGAAACGACAGACGATATTTTCAGTATATCATATTTGCATTGAGCTGTTCACATACGCGATGGAGAGACGAGACGAAATCGCTTGCGCGATTATTTTTTTCGCTTCATAAACGATAAAATTGTCTCGTCGCTAGGCGATTTCCCTGGAACAAGATTGTTATCTCATGTAGTCTAGCATGTTTTAATTGATCTCTTATATAATTATTGACCAGCACTTTAGTAATCAATCAGAGATAAAGATTTTTATACGTTCAAGGAAAATCACCAGTGAAAATTGCTTGCAAAATTGCGTGTGTGTGAACACCTATCGCTACGTGGGTTGGTCTCTTGCGCGATATCGCTTATGTGTGAACGTAAGCTTAGAGCATATATCAAATAAAAAGACAAGCCAACTACAATTTACTGATATATTATACTAAAAAGTATTCTCAAAACAGCAAAATTAAATAGCCACAAAATAATTTATGAAACAAAACCATGAAATTTTTTAGCTGTGAAATATTCTAGTTTCACTGTAATTAAAATTCATTATTTTTTCCCCCTTAATTATAACCTTTGTTGTACCCTTAAGTTATTTTTTACTTTTGCTGTTGGCTATGAAATCCATTATAATTTATTTGTATCGTGGCTCTATGTGGTTTTGGATAATGTTTTATTGGTGCTGTTTTAATACTTTTCCCTATATCTTAAATGAGCACTGAAAATTATTAGTTTGTTAGCTAAGAGATCCACTAAAAGAATAACATTTTGATCCATCTAATAGATTTGTTGAGAATGATGATTTCTTTTGCTACTTTAAGTATCTACATTTCAGGGACACACAATAGCAGGTTCAGTGCTAGGTGGCGGATCACGTGAAGCGGCCCCAGCGGAGCAGCCTGCTGCACAGCCACAATATCAACAGCAACAGCAGCAGCAACAGGTGAGGTCAACGTGGTAATGCTTGGTGACATCATACGGACAACTCCAGGTCACATAAAGCACTGCATAGCGAGTTTGTGTACATGGTCATTTCGTGTGACACATATAGCAACGAAACTTAATCATGTGTAAACAATCTTTTGCCGAAATGCATTTTTGCACACCCTGTGTAATCATTTATATTTTTGATTTTAAGGAGTTTTATTATGAATGAACTACATTCCATTTAAAATGGAACACACAGTCAAACGCCCTGTTCAGTGATCTATGTATGAAAATTCAAAACTGTTAGGTCATAGTTTCCCACCTAAAATAACAATTTGTACGTAAAGCAAAGAATCAGGTGACCAGACATTCACTTGTTGATTGGATATGTGCTGCACGAGATGTTAAGAAATTTTTTCATTGATGGATGGCTTGGTTGAATAATTTGAATTTATACATTCTATGAAAATATATTTTGTAACTATAAAATTTATTTGTAGCCATGCCAATGGGAGTTGCAGCAATTCCTTAACTGTGCTCAAACACAGGGTGATCTCACTCTGTGTGATGGATTCAACGAGGCACTTCGGCAGTGCAAGGTTAACATGGGTATGTACATCAATTATTAACAAATAAAAGTACATCCCGTTATTCCCGAATTGAGACAAAAAAACAAACAGGCAGTGTTCATGGGTAGGAAACAACTGTCACAAGTATCTGTTATTAATTTCTCCATCTATACCATAAGTGATTCAATATTATCATTCTTTATATCACCTGAAACTTGTGATCAACTCTGTTCTAATATTGTAGCTCAGTATATCGAAGACCAATGTGTGATAACTATATTTTTCTGAAGACAATGATTACATTAAAAAATATTTATCATTGCTAACTATTCGCACTTACATTGTTTTGGTAATATTAGACAAAGGTAATAACTATAACACAAGTAAATATGCTTGTAAATAATCTACATATTCTGATGTCTCATACAAAAATATTTGTTTCAGGTATTCAGCAATAGGATGAAGAATGATCACTTTCTGGTTACTTATACTCCAATATGGACATGTGTGAAATGAAATATGCCATAACTGGATAATTAAGTCATTATTTGTTATATGTGTAAATTATGTGAAATCATGGGATACAAATTCTTTTTAGTAATTCAATAGATGATTTAATAAACATAAGAAAAAATGTTTTTTTGACGTTTATTGCATGAGCTATACATATATTATTTTGAATAGTTTAATTACATATATTACTTTGGTAAACAGAATTCTTACACCTAGCTTTACTTTTCCATACAGTACAACACAATTACAAGAAACTGTCATGAGACTAGTTTATTTATCGTATTTTCAATAAAGTCCTTACCATTTATTTACTGAAGATATTGTTTCCATTCAAAATTATTTTTATCTAATGGCTGGGTATCCACCTAATGACATCCTGCTGACTAATGTTCCCTAACAGTGAACTGAGTAGTTAGATGACAACATTTAATAAATTTAATATCTAACAGTAAAATTGTTTAAAATCTCCATAACACCTAAGAGTGGAGAATCGCTTCGAATGATGCTTGGCACACACTATGAATATCCTGTGCTCTTGATTTCAGCGATAACTAAAACAAACATGGTATTTATTAAGTTGATTTTTTCAGAGAAATATATTTGATAAAGAAATTCTTGGGATAACTTCGAGAATTTACACAATATTACAATGTGAAGGTAAAGTGACCAATATAGATGATCTCTTGCAAGTTAGGTTGATTTTCTTTATATAGTGATAATGCATATTAGATATAAAGTTACACAAGAACAAGAATTGATTCCCCTGGTGTAGAAAATATACAATGGAAAACGTCCATTAACACATTATGCATGATGGAGAATACTATCAAATGCTGTGTGGGTTCCTGAATATACATCTTGAGCACGGGACTTGAGGGAAAGCTGAAAGAAACACCACCAAAGAGGGTTAGTTTACAATTTGGGTTGTAACAATATGATGGTATGTACAACTACACTACAAAATTTAGCAATTCCTTCTTTCCAATATAATATATATAAAAATTAAGCCTACAATAATTTTATGCACTTGAACTGAACCCCAAAAGTTTTTTGAGACCAACATCTTTGATTTTTTTTATTCGTTTGAGCAAGCAAGCGAAAGTGTTATTGGTAAATCAGTGAAACAGTTCAAAAAAGAATTGTGATTTTAAAACCCAATACTAAAGCTTATTTTTTTTATTTAAAGCCAATATAGCTATATATGTATTGATATTACAATACGCTGGTTGGTTGCTGCGAATATAGGTTATGTCAAAATTGCTAAAATTTGAAGCACTAGATTATTAAGAGGCTGTAAAAGGTTAAAGGCATAAGAATTTGGGGGGAAGACAAAAAAGAAAAAAACAAACAAGATAAGGCATAATTGTTTTTTAATACTTACAAGAAAGTTTGGATTCCCAGGTTGAATTTTTAATTCTGCTAGAACCCATATCCCATTAGTAAGCTTAACAGATTGATACAGCATATCCTGACCCTCCACATTACGCTTAGCAATTGTAAACACATTATTGGTCTTCAACTTCTGTGAAACTGTGTCTGTAATTAGAGAAGATTTCATTCAATGCAATACTTGCTACTACAAGTTATGAAAATCATAGAATTTTATTAATACAATACGCAAATAACTTCCAAAACTTAATACATAACAAACCTGCATTATGTTGCACATCTTTGATCTCATATTGAACTTCATTAGCAGCTGGAATGTCTTTCCATGTAGCAAGGAAAACTCTTTTATCCATCTCACCATCTTCCACAAACAGGACATGCATGGGGACTATACAGCTGAAGTAGAAGACGTCTACGTTGTTCTTGATTGCCACCTGCAAATACACCGAGGTCCATTCAGTGAATATCAATGTCCATGTTTGGTATTGTCTGAGTTGGTAGAGTAGCATCCTACTTATGATGTACAACACATGTATTTTTATCCACTATTAAATGCAAACGCCTGAAAAATATATTTACATCAATTTCCTATAATAGATGAAGAAAAACGATTGTAAAAGTTACAAATTATTTACCTGGAGATTTGTGAGAGGCTCCATTCGCTGAACAGGGCCTGTGGTGTGAAGTGGTAAAGTAACATTAATAGTCTGTTGAGGCAGCAGAGGATTGGTCACGTTCATTTGCTGTCCTGGGATTAGTCCAAAGCTGTGAAAAAATATAAATGTTGTTATACATTGCCACCATTTTCTTGGTGATAATGGCATTACAACTCTTTTTCTTTTCTTCCAAGTTATTACTTTAAATACCAAAGAATGTTTACACTGAGGTATGATCCTTTGTGTAAGTCTTGTATTTGTTACAATTTCTTTTTATTCAAGAAAAATTCTTTTTAAAGATTATTCTAAAATTTATAAGGACCACATTTTAATTTGCTGAAGTTTGAAACTACTTACCTATTCTTATTAAATTGAATGGCAAATCCTGACATCGGGCTGAGGGCCTTGTTAGACAAAGTCAACTCCATAAACACTGCTGCATTTTTTCTAGAGAATGTACCAGAAATTTCTAGACCTTTCCCCTTTGCAGCAGGCAACCATACCTGTAAAATTTACATGTTTATACAAGGAGTTGCATGGCATTCACGGTTGTTATTTGTAGTAGTACCATGAATATTAGAAACTGTAATTGTGTTGGGATCTATATATGGGGAAAATGCTGTATTGAACAAATATGGGAACCTATATTTATTTACCTCTTGAGGTGGAACATATGTAGGTGAGGTTGTGATTCCAAATATGTCTCCCAGACCTGCCATAGCAGAATTGCCACCAAAGTCCTGAAGTCCGCTTTGTTGAGCGGCACCACCACCACCGCCAAGCTACATGGAGTACATAAAATACATAGGTTATCCATACCATGAGAATTATAATTTGGCAAAAACTGACAAAATCCGGTTCACACACAAGCGTGAATTTATAGGACCCTTTGTGCACATCATACAAAAGCAACTTTATTCTCTAACAAATATATGATGTCTTACTTGAAGAAATCGTTATAAGATAAAACCTACCAATGTATCCAGACCATCTCCAAGCAGATCCATGGCGGCAGAAGATCCAGATGTTGGTGGTGGTGGCTGGTTGTAAGAAGATTGCACCATGGGAGGTCCAAGATCCAGGTCCAGCAAGTCCCCAGTGAGTGAGTCCACTCCAGGGATCACAGTGGCTTGAGGCACGACAGTTTCTGGTGCTGGTGTCTCTTCTGGGGAATCAGCACTGCAAGCCAAAAGGGTGTGCAAGATGTAAATATAGTTAATTTTTCTTTGTAGCATGCAATAAAATAAATAATCTATTGTATGACAGTAGATATTGATGTTTGAAGATTTTAAAAATTTGGTATATATTGAAAATACAATTATGAACTTTTACTGCTCAGCCATGTTAGCATTACTAACGTTGCAGATTTAGGTGGGAGAGCTTTCCTCACTGGTACACCAGTTCTTCCCTCAACAAATGCATTTGGTGGCTTGTGATACACTGATGCCAAGGAAGAGATGTGACAAATCAGTTCATCAAGAAGAGTTGGTTCAATCAAGTCAGTTTCCTCGGATATCAAAGGTTTCTCCGCAAGAACAACATCCTAAAATGTAAATTGGTATGTGAATGTGATCTACACCAAACACTCAACAGCATATAAGCAAGAAATCTGTTCAAAATGTAGAAAAACAAACTATGAAATTTAAAAAAAAAAATATATATTGATATATAAAGCACAAGTTGAATATTATGACGCCATATCATCGGAGTATATAAAGCTTCTACAATCCATATGAACGTTTAAATATTTTCGACGAATTTGTAATTTGGCAAAGTTTTTTTACAAGTGTTAACACAATTGTTTACAAATTTACAGAAGCAATTCTAGTACAGTTGCTATTAAAAACTTCAAGCAAAAATGAAATTGAAACGATAACAAAGAGTTTAGTACCATACATGCTTGGTTAGTTAATACTGGCTTTGAAATCACGTTACCCAGTAGATAGTAATTTACTACCAATCAAGTATGTATGGTTGGACAAATTATCAAGTAATAATTTAAAAGTATCAAAATTTCAATGACTAACCTTACCTCAGCAGTATAGCTCTATCATAAACCAATATATATAAAAATATCAATCAAACTATTTTATGTGTTAAATTTTGCTAAAACCACTGTGAATGAGGATCTGCTACATATTAGCACGCCTTAACAACTCCATTCCTCATAATTGTACAAGACCCATTCCATACGCATGTTTTTCTATGATCTGTGCTTGAAACTGAGGCCCTTTACCCAAACATGGTCTGAACATATAACGTACTTCGCACGACCCAACATACTCTTTAGTGTATAAAAATGCAAGCAAAAACACCTAATGTGAATTAGTTTTAGTGGTCAAACAGTGGCTACGGTTCAATTTCAACAGGGAAGTCGTGAAAAAGGAGAATATATAGCATAATACTGTAAATATGTCCTATACATTTGTACAACATTAAGTCATAAATTTCTATCAACGATAACTATGCTGTTCATTCTATTTCACCTATTTCACATTACCTTGGCAGCAGCGGGGTCAGTGGACAGCAGACGCCAATAAATGTAGCCTCGGTCACGCAGATCAGGATTATCAGCATCCTGAGTGGCTAAACTCAGCACCTGAAAAGTTTATTGATTTTCACATATCATGGAATATATTGACCTTTTCTGTGATGACTAACACAATGTTGAGTCTAATAACATGTTGTTTTAACCATCTATTAATGAACCATGGTCTCCCAATTGACTCAGGTGTCAACACATCAATGTTTGTTCAGGGTGTCTACGATTGAAAAACCAACGATTCTTAAATTTTCCCTTTCCTGAGAAAAACAATGTTATCACAGACCTATCAAACGGAATGTATTTGTCATTTTCTATGTTTACCAAAGTCTGTGGCTACTGGCTACCTTGTTATTGTATATAGGAATTTAATCTGTCGTTCAAGCACTAGACTGATTTACCTGCTGCACAAGTTCCTGTGTGTCTGTGGGGCGCTTGAGGAAGAGCTTCACGATGGCCGTGAGCAGCTGAAGCTGCACCTGAGTGTTCTCGTCAGCAAAGCCATCAAGGAAACTCTCAAGCAGCTCATCAGCATTGTCGATGCGCTCTGCGTACTCTCCAATGATCCAGATCATGGACGCTCTGCAACACACATTATTTAACATTGTATCACATTGTATCTCATAGCTATTATGTACAACCATGCATTTGAACTCTCCCATAATTGCATTCTTTACGACTTTCAATCCCATAATTGCATTCTTTACGACTTTCAAAATAAGTTATATTAAGGAAAGTTTGTTGTATTAAAAAGTCGGCCACTGTTATTGTATGAATTATGCTCAAAGCAAAGGCCTTGAAAGGGAAATTCATCAAGAAATCACAATATTAAAGAATTATGCACATGTCCACTGTGTCGGTGCTTGTACTGTTGTAGAAACATTGATGTAGTTGTAGTATCTGTGTTGGCAGTTTATGAAGGTCACGAATTTAGTAAAGTAATCTAGCAGTACACATCATACCATGACCATGTCCTTGTTATAATATATGGCTACTATGGAATTCAAAATGAAGATAATTCCATCTAGACATTCTGTAAACAGATGAATGTGAAAGAATCTTTTGACAAGATCTATCAAACCTGCGCCGATTTTCATGGGCTTTTTTCATAGAATTGATAAATGATTTCTGTAGAATTGGAGGTAGAATGGTAGAATGATATAGTTAACTTTTAAGAGCTTCAAGTTTGTATGTCATTTATGGAAATAGGTGCATTATTAATGGATGTACCGGTACAGTCCATTTAGAAACTAATGCATGATTGTATTCTCGATTTTACAGGCACACTGCACCATCAAAATGAGGATTAATTTAGGCCTGTTTAGAATAAATTAGTATAAGATAGAATATAATTGTATATAGTATGAATTGGTTAAGGAGACATGTATAGAATAACCACAATGTGTGTACCTTTCATGCAGTCATTGCAATACATTTTGACAGAAATGCATACTTTTTTGGTTTCCATATTTGTGAATTTTAGTTTAAAATTAACTTCAATCAGCTCTAGCTCCGTAACGAGCCCCACCACATATGCAATTTTTTTATTTAATATAATCTCTGACCTGTTAGCTTTCCATTAAGAATAATTATAGAATTTTTTTGAACTTTCTAGTATAGATCCTTTCAATTTGTTTGCATTTACCTTCTAATTTCTCATTGATTTCAATGTAATTTATGAGCTTGTAGTTTTCTTGAAAACATGTTCGATTTCTCATTATTGTAAAAAATCAAGCCCCCTAACCCATGAATAATATTACATTTTTGGAAAGAAGAATAAAACAGCTTTCTTTTGAAATAAATATCAAAGATTTTTTAAACTTTTGTCCTTATATAGCAAACCATTCTTAACCAATTGATTTTTATATTGAAGAGATGAAATCAATCAGTTTTTTGTGTATATGATTGTTTTTTTATCATACCTAGCTTCAGGTTCATCCAAAGTGTCAAGATTCTCACACAAGGTAGAGATGATGGACTCGTATTTGTTGGGATACTTGCGGAAAATATCCTAATAGGAAACAAAAGACTAATTAACGTAAAGCCTCAAATTGATTAACAATTCTCAGTACATATTGAGCAACTTCTCCAATGTTCACCTTGATGACTACAATGGCCTCCTGCACAACATAGTTGACCTTGGTCTGGATGAGGTCAAGCAGGGTACTGACACAGCGCTCAGCTGCAGCTTCTACCTTGATAGCGCAGCGCCCGATTGCACGCACGGACTTTCGTACAAAGTCTACATCGACCTCAGTGGCATACCTGCAAAAATTAATAGCATATTATGATGGCTGAGCCACAGAAAAGTAATAACTTGATTGCTTGAGTGACAAAGCTTGAGTTAGTGGGACGGAAAGCCACAGGCAGCCCTAAACAATTATGAGAAGCTGTAGTTAAGAAGCCTAGATTAAACATGGTTGAGTACCAGTCAAATGTTATCCTAACGCTCGCATGAATTGGAGCAGCTGGATGAGAGATATATAGCACAACTAGGCTGCACCCTCCACACATGGTTTATTATCAGAAACAGACGGATACAGATCAGCTGTGGCTTATTTATGAAAGAAATATAAAATAAGCAGTTTAGAAAGGATTTTTTGTGTATAAAATTACTTACATATACTAGCAGAATATATATCAAAGGCTGGTGTAAAAACATTTGAATGTTGTTCATAAATAGCCCTTACTCCTTTAGCTCAGCTAGGACCTGAGCAATGTTGCCTTGGTTTGTGAGGCGGATCATGATGTCCAGCTTCTCCAGCTTGACATATATGGGATCGTTATATTTGACGAAGAACACCTTCATCTCGTGCTTCAGAATCTCCGGCCTAGAAAGATAAGTGTTTATTCAACATCCAGTTTAAAAAATATTCAATCAATTTTGAAATGAAAGGAATCAATATACTTAAAATATCCACATTGAAAAGATACCAACAGGAAAGGGACTTTAACAATGAATCAATGATGTGATTTATAAGTACATAAGATCATATGAAAAACAAGTTGTAAATGAACAGTGTCATAAACTATGTATCTAACAAGATTAAAAGTAAAAAGGTAGATGGAGCTGCACCTTTTCTGTACAATGAGGTTGATGTTCCTTAGAGCGACATATTGGATTTCTGGTTCAGCTGATAACAGTGTCACCAAAGGTGGGGACAGTTTCTTCACCAGCATGGTCACAAAGTCAGCATTTTGATCTAACATCTCCAACAACTTCATCACTACCTAAAAAAAAATAACAATCACAATAAAAAGGACTAAAAACTTCAAGTCCACAAAATATGACCCATCAACAGATTCAAATAAAAACACACAACAATCACAGTTAATGGAATCTAATATTTGAATTACAAGAACATTTTTGAAACATTGAAAATCAATTAGATTTTAACAACTTCGTACCTTGACAGCAGACAGAACCACAGCAGAATTTGCATGAGCTAATCTTGGAGTAACTCTTTCACAAATACTTTGAGCTTCTCGGTCATCTTTAGGTGTGTAATTTGCAATTGAATCCAAAATGAACACCTAGGAAACAGGGAAATTCAAATGACAGATAAATATGATTTTATATTGAATAATTTGAAATATAAATCACGCTTACTATGATGACCAAACTATATCATGAAAACTAGTGGAAAATGTAATAATTGTAAAGCAATATACCTGCCCCCACTCTGTGCATTCATTAAGAGCTGTGAGAAGTTTATTGATTATTTGTGAGTTGATATCAAGCACTGCTCCAGCGGTGGAAGAAGTCTCCATAATCTCTGATATTGCTGCTACAGCATTGGCAACAACCTATGACACCGAGTATATTTGTCAGAACTTACAATCATGATGTTTATAGATAGTGAAGAATATTAAAAAAAAAATCTAACAGCAACCAAAAGGGTTAGCCTTTTTATATATTGATCTGAGTAAACAATAACATCAATTTAGAAAATTGTGTTTCGTAAATCTGACCATTGGATTAGAATCAGACAGCAGATCTCTCAGCATATCAAGGAAGCCTTGATCTTCGACCAACTGTGCATTAATGTCGTGAAGTTTTGCTACACATACGGCTGCAGTCTTGCGTACATAAGGATCTTCATCCTAAAACATAAATGTATGGCGTGGATAGAAAAATGTTGCCAAACTTTATCACTATTATTCATGACAACATAAATAATTCTCCCATTTTGTAATATATATTTTACATATATAACCTTCATTCCAACTTATACAAAATCTTACTTTCAGACATTTTCTCAAAGGTTCACATAGGTATTCAGTAATTTTGTCTACTCTGATACAGCCCATAGTTCTTACAGCTAGGGCACGAATCAGTGGATTACTGTCTTCACAATCCTGCAATAGAATGTGTACACATACATACAATTGTTTTAGATGAAGAATAAAAACAAGTTGAAGGAATGATTATGTAAAGACTGAAAATGACACTTATGCTGTATGCTTACTAGTGAGTGGAGATTGATAAGCATACGGAAATCTGTATTTATTCACTTTTATTAAAGTACTCTATGAAGAACATCACACAGAGATGTCAGATATGTTATTCGTTTAGAATTAATTAAAATAGTTTTTATAGAATTGTTTTCAGGAGGTTTTCTGACGATATTAAATGCTAGAAACCACCATACCTTAACAAATGTATTCACTGCCATTATAGCCATATCTGGCTGACTTTTTGCATAATTCATCATATATAGATAAACTAGCTTCTTCAGTTCCAGATTATCGGTTTGCATGCAGTTCACAACATCTGGGAACAGGGCACTGAAAAAGCAGACAGTATGATTAGTCTTTTGGTGATGCTATCATTTTGATTGTAAAAATTAATTCAAATTTATTTAAATTTTAATATCTTAAAAATGTTATAAAATTTGATTTACCTGACATCTTTTCCAACAGTCATTGACGCTATTACTTTTTTCACAGCCTCCTTTTTTCTGTCTTTCTTGTCGCTGTTTAATTCCGCTTTTAATTCAAATATTTCACCTAGAAATATAATCAGCTTAAAATAACAAATTACATTAATCAGTTTAAACCCAAAAGTGAATGATCTATTTTTTCAAAAGAAAATATAATACAGAACAAATCACAAGATTGCAATATAAACGCTGAAACTTCTGAACAGAAATCCATGAATGAACGTAAAATTCCTGAATTGTTTAGAAAACTTTATCAATCAAATATCATAGAAATTTTGAAATAATATGATGTATTTTACATGAATATTGAGACATTCAATATATCATGAAACATTGATGACATCAGTGAGAAATCTTAAAAATTAAATATAATCCAAAATAAAGTTAAGGATCACATTCCGTTTCCTGCTCTATATATAGTATTCCATAAATTACCTTTTTTAGTAGTGGTGAAATACTTGGAATCTGTCATCTTAGCCATCTTGGAAGTTTTTTTCTGTTTACAATGCTGGAATAAATGAGCCAGAGGGGCTATTAATATTTCTAGAAAATAATATGATCTACAGAGCCACTATCATAATAGGTTCCATTGATTATTTTTACTAGTCATTCACGACCAGTTTGATCTATACAGTAACACTCAGGATTTGACAGTGCATCGCACCCCCCCACTCAGCTCAGAGCCTGCCACCCCCCGGCCAGTGCCGTGTACCGAGCCTCTGGGTGAATGTACACTATACCGAACAGGTGATCTCCCTTCAATGTCACCCCCCTGTCAACACAGTTGGAAAAAGAAGTCAAAAAATGTCAAACGGCCGGCCAATAAACAGCACATCTTTGACCTCATTCAATTAGTAATTGTTCAAGACCTATACTCGACCTAGTCTAGTACACTACATCCCTATACAACTAGGCACTATGGATTCAAAAGGTGTCTGTACACATACAGTGCAAGATTTAGCACTAGATCTAGATCTTGAACTGACATAGTGGAAACGCCCACCAAATATTCGATCTACATATGCAACATCAAACGGAAAAGATTTAGTACAAATAAGTAAAAAGTCTTCACATATATTGTGCATGTCAATTTAGGATATGAACAAACTACTTACAAGGTAAGATGGCAAGGATATTTCAAGATTTTTTTAATTTATTATAATTTTGACAGGAAAAAAGGTAAACACGGAAGTTATTTTGAAGTTCAAGGACGTTTGTGCTGGATTTAACGAGTACGGGACATTCACAACAATATTAGCCTTACACCCCCATTTCCCGGTCCGAGTACGGCAAGAACTACAAAATCGCCAATTACATCACAACATGATTAATGCAAAGACCTAGTTTGTTGAACATCCAGCCAGTAACTTCTAGCTATCCATCAAAATAAATACATGTACTCAAAGTACCTTAGCGGTCAGCACACACCTTCCTTTTTACCCATTTTTAGCAATTGACTCAATCGGCAGACTTCTTGGCTGAATGGATAGGGAGTTGGCATTAATTGTAACCAGAAGGTCGTGGGTTCAATTCCTTGTTGGGTCTGGTGGTAGGTGAAGAAAACTCCTTGTCATTCTTTTGTTTATTTATATTTGGTGACAATGATTATTCATCTGTAACAAAGTAAATATATACATACAAGGAATGATATTAAAAACCACAAAACTATTCCTAAAATATAAATACATACATGATCAGATAAATATTATAAGGATATAATTACCATCAATAAACCTACTTAGTTATTCAACAGTTCTTCAGGCCACTGAATCATATACACTAAAACAGTAGTCATATGGCCTACATGGCCCTATATACATAATTCTAATATACATAATCCTATAGTACAAGTATATGGTTCAGAACAGTTTATGGTCTGCAACTAATACAATAATATAATACAATGAACTACATATACCTATATTCCTACAGTAGGTGTTGAGCAAACTTACCTCTAACAGGTTGCATACTGCTCAGTGGTACGTGGTGCATGTTAAATAGGTAGAATTCAGGCCAGCGAGGGCTAATTAATGTAAGTGAATGACCCGGTGTAGATGTATAGTCGCTAAAGCATGACAAACTGTGAATTGTGACCGTAAATAAGCACAGGTACATTTACATTTCTTAAAACATTCAATTCTATGGCCATTTTGTGAAGCCAGTCGATTGTATTGATGACCAACACTAGCCATACTGGCGCATTCAGTTACAGAACAGCAGAAAAGTTGATCAAGAGACTGCCCAAGCAGGAAACGTTTTTGCCAAGACCGAACGAGAGCTAGGACAATTACAAGATGATGAAATGTGACTACGATCAATAACCTGTAATGGATAGATTAAATAATTGTGCGATAATGGGTAATCTTTGGTGTTGCACAAAAGTTTGAATAATACGGCAGATTCAGGGTGGATTAATAACGGTTTGCACGTAGTGCGCAATTAGTGCATATAATTAGTATGGGATAGGAGCCAAATTGTGAAGTCCAATTTCACCCAAGTACGGGCGAGCATGAATAAGTACTAGCGAGTGGTCAACATTTCGTCAAAAATGATTCTCTGACTAATTCTATAGCCCATGAAAAGGGGTTGGTAAACGCGTTTTAACAAAACAATTATTTTGCTAACTATGCTGAGCTGTGAAATTTGATTCAGACTAATTAATTTTATGTGAAGTCCAACAATGTTTATTTATTTTGCATATGTGAAAGAATTGATACTGCCAATGCATCTCTGATACCGCATTCGGCAATCCTCATGTTTCCGTTACTCTCACAATAAATCTCGGATGTGATAGGAGTAGGAATATGTAGCAAATTGCTACAAAAGTGATGAGTCCAGCTGCCTTATCACCACTCTATGACGACATCCAAAACAACATGTAAGACGTTCAGAGAAAATGCGGGGCACGCTATTGTTTGGAGGGTTGACGTTTTAATGAACATGTTGAACGCACTGTGTCCTATGTTGCTGCTGGTCGCTCTGCGGTATATATCCTGATCCAACCCACTCCTGGGTTGGATGTTTTTGTAAAATATCCCTCAATGACTTTTTATTCATTGTAACCCACCATGTAAATATTTATTGACTGTTTACAAAAACATGTTTCCCCACAAATAGTTCCTTTGTTGTGGTGGGTTAAATTGAAATACATATAATTGAATGCATGTTTATAAATGCATGGTGGGTACAATTGACCTGGTTCATCAATGACTTAAAAGGGGCAATAAAGATTCTTCCAGGCCACTGAATTCTTTGTTGTGGGTTGAAAACAAAGAATGCCTAAACATGCCTATAGTGGGTTGAACATAATTCTAATACATAATTAGTATACAATTAATTAAATATGCATGCGTGAAAGATGTAAAAAGGTGCATGTTTAGTTGGTGAAGTTGATTTGTCCAGACATTGCATTCACAAAAATCAACTTTACCAACTAAACATGCACCTTTTTACAACTTTCGCGCACAGATATTTCATAGTGTAATTCTGGTGGGTTGAACTAGTGTTTAATGAAATAATGTAATGCTATTATTTCATCTAGTGGGTTCCATGTTCAACCCACCAGAACATCCAACCCACTGATTTTTTCATCCTATTTTCAAAGTTCAGAACATCCAACCCACTGATTTTAGAAAAGAAATGTATTGGCATAATTGTGGTGGGTTGAAGTATCAACCCATTCAATGAAATAATGCATATACAGTGTGTTGGATGTTCAACCCACTATATATCATGTTTGATAGCAATACATTTCTTCATGTAGTGGGTTGGATATTCAACCCACCAGAACATCCAACCCACTAACCTTTACTAAGTACCCCATGGTCACCATGCCCCAATCTTATCTATAGCCCCATCAAAATATAGCGCCCTCTTAAGAATCTGACCTAACAGGGGATTCCTCCCCAGTGGAAAATTAATTATTGTATTGGGACCAGGTCAGTTTCCTATATATACTCCTGTTGTAACCCACCACAACAAAGAATGCATTACTATCAAACATGATATGTGGTGGGCTACAACATGAGTATAATATATATTGGATTGGGTTAGTCACTTATATATACTCCTGTTGTAACCCACCACAACAAAGAATGCATTACTATTAAACATGATATGTGGTGGGCTACAACATGAGTATATATACTCCTCTTCCAACCCACTGTGTATAACAGTCAATAGTAATGCATTCTTTGTTGTGGTGGGTTACAACAGGAGTATATATAAGACAGTAAACATGTTTTATTTGGGAAAAGTGAATAATACATTATGAATGGAGGAACTATTTTTTGGGGACTACTTTTTTTACAAAAAACATCCAACCCACTAGTGGGTTGGATCAGGATTTATTTTTGATGAATAATTGTACATATATAAACATCACTGTCTTATATATACTCCTGTTGTAACCCACCACAACAAAGAATGCATTACTATTGACTGTTATATACAGTGGGTTGGAAGAGGAGTATATATACTCATGTTGTAGCCCACCACATATCATGTTTAATAGTAATGCATTCTTTGTTGTGGTGGGTTACAACAGGAGTATATATAAGTGACTAACCCAATCCAATATATATTATACTCATGTTGTAGCCCACCACATATCATGTTTGATAGTAATGCATTCTTTGTTGTGGTGGGTTACAACAGGAGTATATATAGGAAACTGACCTGGTCCAATACAATAATTAATTTTCCACTGGGGAGGAATCCCCTGTTAGGTCAGATTCTTAAGAGGGCGCTATATTTTGATGGGGCTATAGATAAGATTGGGGCATGGTGACCATGGGGTACTTAGTAAAGGTTAGTGGGTTGGATGTTCTGGTGGGTTGAATATCCAACCCACTACATGAAGAATTGTATTGCTATCAAACATGATATATAGTGGGTTGAAAATCCAACCCACTGTATATCATTTTTAATAGCAATGCATTATTTCATTGAGTGGGTTGATACTTCAACCCATCACAATTATGCCAATACATTTCTTTGTGTGTGTGAACTTTGAAAAAAGAAAAAAAATCAGTGGGTTGGATGTTCTGGTGTGTTGAACATAGAACCCACTAGATGAAATAATGGATTGCTATTAAACATGATCTATAGTGGGTTGAACATCCAACCCACTATATATAATGTTAAATAGCATTACATTATTTCATTTAGTGGGTGCACTAGTTCCCACCAGAATTACACTATGAAATATCTGTGCGCGAAAGTTGTAAAAAGGTGCATGTTTAGTTGGTAAAGTTGATTTTTGTGAATGCAATGTCTGGACAAATCAACTTCACCAACTAAACATGCACCTTTTTACATCTTTCACGCATGCATATTTAATTAATAGTGTAATTTATGGTGGGGTGAACTGTCAACCCACTGAATGGAATAATGTAATACTATTTAACATTATATACAGTGGGTTGGATATTCAACCCACCATAGATCATGTTTAATACCAATACATTATTTCATTCAGTGGGTTCCACGTTCAAGACCCCACAACATCCAACCCACTGATTTTTTTTTCCGTTTTTCAACGTTCACACACACATAGAAATGTATTAGATGTAGTTTAATTGTGGTGGGTTGAAGTATCAACCCACTGAATGAAATAATGCATTGCTATTCAAAATGATATACAGTGGGTTGGATGTTCAACCCACTATATATCATGTTTGATAGCAATACATTTCTTCATGTAGTGGGTTGGATATTCAACCCACCAGAACATCCAACCCACTAACCTTTACTAAGTACCCCATGGTCACCATGCCCCAATCTTATCTATAGCCCCATCAAAATATAGCGCCCTCTTAAGAATCTGACCTAACAGGGGATTCCTCCCCAGTGGAAAATTAATTATTGTATTGGACCAGGTCAGTTTTATATATACTCCTGTTGTAACCCACCACAACAAAGAATGCATTACTATCAAACATGATATGTGGTGGGCTACAACATGAGTATAATATATATTGGATTGGGTTAGTCACTTATATATACTCCTGTTGTAACCCACCACAACAAAGAATGCATTACTATTAAACATGATATGTGGTGGGCTACAACATGAGTATATATACTCCTCTTCCAACCCACTGTATATAACAGTCAATAGTAATGCATTCTTTGTTGTGGTGGGTTACAACAGGAGTATATATAAGACAGTAAACATGTTTTATTTGGGAAAAGTGAATAATAATTGTGTATAATACATTATGAATGGAGGAACTATTAAGTGACTAACCCAATCCAATATATATTATACTCATGTTGTAGCCCACCACATATCATGTTTGATAGTAATGCATTCTTTGTTGTGGTGGGTTACAACAGGAGTATATAGGAAACTGACCTGGTCCCAATACAATAATTAATTTTCCACTGGGGAGGAATCCCCTGTTAGGTCAGATTCTTAAGAGGGCGCTATATTTTCTTTGAAAAAAGGAAAAAAATCAGTGGGTTGGATGTTCTGGTGTGTTGAACATGGAACCCACTAGATGAAATAATGGCTTGCTATTAAACATGATCTATAGTGGGTTCAACCCACTATATATAATGTTAAATAGCATTACATTATTTCATTTAGTATGCACTAAATTACATCTGTGTTGTGAAAGTTGTAAAAGGTGCATGTTTAGTTGGTAAAGTTGATTTTTGTGAATGCAATGTCTGGACAAATCAACTTCACCAACTAAACATGCACCTTTTTACATCTTTCACGCATGCATATTTAATTAATAGTGTAATTTATGGTGGGGTGAACTGTCAACCCACTGAATGGAATAATGTAATACTATTTAACATTATACAGTGGGTTGGATATTCAACCCACCATAGATCATGTTTAATACCAATACATTATTTCATTCAGTGGGTTCCACGTTCAAGACCCCACAACATCCAACCCACTGATTTTTTTCCGTTTTTCAACGTTCACGCACACATAGAAATGTATTAGATGTAGTTTAATTGTGGTGGGTTGAAGTATCAACCCACTGAATGAAATAATGCATTGCTATTGAAAATGATATACAGTGGGTTGGATGTTCAACCCACTATATATCATGTTTGATAGCAATACATTTCTTCATGTAGTGGGTTGGATATTCAACCCACCAGAACATCCAACCCACTAACCTTTACTAAGTACCCCATGGTCACCATGCCCCAATCTTATCTATAGCCCCATCAAAATATAGCGCCCTCTTAAGAATCTGACCTAACAGGGGATTCCTCCCCAGTGGAAAATTAATTATTGTATTGGACCAGGTCAGTTTCCTATATATACTCCTGTTGTAACCCACCACAACAAAGAATGCATTACTATCAAACATGATATGTGGTGGGCTACAACATGAGTATAATATATATTGGATTGGGTTAGTCACTTATATATACTCCTGTTGTAACCCACCACAACAAAGAATGCATTACTATTAAACATGATATGTGGTGGGCTACAACATGAGTATATATACTCCTCTTCCAACCCACTGTATATAACAGTCAATAGTAATGCATTCTTTGTTGTGGTGGGTTACAACAGGAGTATATATAAGACAGTGATGTTTATATATGTACAATTATTCATCAAAAATATTTTTCCTACATATTTTTTTCATCTAGTGGGTTGCATGTTGGCGTATGAATACATTGGTGGAAGAATATTTGGTGGTGATTTGGCTAAAAACATCCAAGCCATTAGTGGGTTGGATCAGGATATGGAAAATAAGAGCCCACTCTGCATTCTCGTAAGCATGCAGCCATTAACATTATTGTAAACAAGTCAGATATTTTATTGATGATCTGAATTTTGGGCATTTTAGTATATACGTGTATTGTCAGTGCTACACAATGTGTCTAATGATATAGATGGTGATCAAAATGCCATAGGATCATTTATAACACCTGGATATGGAACTCAATTGACGTTAACAGGACAGGAAGATTCGAATCGACAAGAAAAGCAACATAGTTCCAAAATGGTTCCCTTCCGATCACGTCCGAGGTCTGTTGAGCTCTGAAACATTCCGAGTAGTTCCGCTGATACCGAGCCAGAATGATTCTCAACGGTGTTCTTTTTGTATGATGACATGCAGTTTGACATCCCCATACGCGAAAAGAGTCGATTCTACTATACTACATTCGACGTGTTCTTTATGCATGTATGTATAGTTGGTTAATATACATCGGCGTTAATGGTCATTCTACTCTAAGATAGTTTGTGAAATCAATAGGAATTCATAAAGAAGGTAGGCGTTCTTGAGAATATGAGTAAGAGATCAAGTTCGGCTCATATTGCCCACATTAAAGACCAAATGCCGGAGGAAACAGTCGGTGGTTCGGTCACTGTGATCAATGAAAATCCATCTAAATATTCACATTTGACTGTTGCAAAACTTCAAGAAGAGTTAAAAAGAAGAAAACTTCCATTCAAGGGACTTAAAAGGGATTTGGTATGAATATCAGTTTAGGATTTGCATCATGTGCTTCATACATTTACGCCACAGCATGTAAATATAGACCCATGTTCAGTAATCGTTCTCATAATCGAGTCACAATCTGAATTTAGGATTATCTCCAAAACGCATTGAACGTATTTTAATGAAAAGTTGTTAATGGGCTTTTCAGATCCTACTGTGAAAGTTTTGTATGAATGGGAAAAGATTTCAGTATAGTTTCTTATACGTATAGTCCTTTAAGTACGAGTACTATATAGCTAGATGCCCGTGTCTCAGAGGCCCTTGTCAGGGCTTGTCATGCATTAGCAGTTCGTCACTTACGTTTTTCTGTGGTTGTATCCATATAAACATTTATACAAATCCTTTTGCTTACATTTTGAACAGGTGATTTGGCAGGTAGGGTAAAAATGTTACACCGTACTAACGAAACACAATTAACATTTTAATACAACCGCAGACTAACGTATGCGACAAACTGCTAAAGCTTGTCAAAGTGCTGGCACAGGCATCTAGTACTTTTAGTTTTAGATAAGGAAGGCTTAGCAAGCGCAAGTCTAGGGATATGTTTTCTGTCAAAATACAAGAATGTTACACTACTCTTTTTTAAAGTAGCAAAACATCAATATTTATAGAAAGTCATTGATAATCGGCGATGTGCTCAGGGGAATATCCTTTACATTGCCCATAAGCAGTTTTAAAATATCTAGCCATCGGTTTATTCATTGAGTTTTAATGGACATTTTAAAACCTGGGTCTATGTCAGACAAGTTGAAAATTGACAAGGAAAAAGAACGAACATTCACCATGCATCATGGTTACGTCGGCATAACGATGATGATTGATGGGTGTACTATACATGTAATATTGTCTAGAACTTTTGCTTGGTTCAAGGCTTCATGAATGTTCTGAATGATAAGTGCAATAAACCCGAAGTTGATGAAGATGTACTAAGTGATGATATATCGATAGTTATGATTAATTGTCTGAGCATAAGTGACTGTGAGAAACTATCCTGAATAATTATCCTTTATGAAACTTACAGTTTTTGCAATAGGATTTGATATATATGATAATAAAATTGTATATAAAGACATGTCATACTGTTGGAAATATTCCCTGAATTCAGTGTATGACACATCACTTAATCTGCAGTAGCATGCAGCACCGCTTGTACAGTTTTATTTGATATCAAGCTATATTTTTCTACGTGTTTAACACTTAGAAATGTGTACATTCATTATGAAATATATTATTATTTTTTTTTATAAAAAGAATTGAATGTTTTGTTATACAGCTCAATAGATAGAATTGCCTTTATGCTTGAATTAGAGGTTGTATGGTTCGATTCAATTTTGGTTTTTACATACTAAAACCGTACCAAGCTCAGTTAGTTGACGTGGCGTTTACTCAGCAACTTACCATATACATGAAAATATTTTATCCATGGTTACAATGTGTTGATGTGCGTCCCCCAATCTCATTATTGTTCTCTAGTGCACAAAGAATTAAACATATATGCATTCCGTGGGATACTTACAATCCCCCACAAATGACATAAAAAATGACTTGTCATCACATAGAATTTTTACTCGTTTATGTAGATCATTTGGAAGTCACTTAATGCCTGACGTCTGCCGTAAGCCGTTAAACATCTGATGTTATGGAAAATTTTCAACTTCAACATCCTAACCAACATTGTTTTGTTTGTGCATTTTATAATGACGAGCATTTGTAAACACATCTCGGTAGGAAATATACTCAGGGGATTAAAATAATATTATGAAGTAGTTATCAAATAATACAATTTAATATGTGCAAACAAGATGGACAGTATATTACAAAATGGCTTTAAAAGTGTCAATTCGATTAACTGACCTTTTATTTTGTGACAGACTTTCTGCCAAAACCAACTCGATGCTGGTTAATTGACTAACCATCCCACCTCTAGCTTGAACAATATAGTAAGGTCCTGCTGTAAATAGATTGTAATGGTCACTGAATAAGTAATGTATATAATAAATGTTATGAACATATCTTGCTTAGAAACTTTGTGCCTTTTTTCTATCATAGTGTATTGCAAGTGGTTATTGCTATTGTATGTCAAATAATTTTTTTAAAAAAGTAAGTCATTAGTAAATGATGGTAAAAATTGTCATTTTGAGTGCAGTTTCTAATAACTGCCATTTTAATGTAAATATCAGTATATAAGCCTTGTCAAAACTTATGTTAGTATTCATGCTTAAATTCAATGGGGGACGTTTGCGTTGCTATGTTGCTTACATGTAAGTGACCTTTTTTCCAAACATGTGAGGGTCTATTCCAACAGAAAATGATATCAAAAGATAGGTCAACCTATATGTAGAAAATCACATTATATAAGCCCGTGTTCAGTGTGTCTGGTGGGAGGGTTCCGATAGCCCAGGTTTTGACAGATCTAACTTTTCTTTGCTATTTAGTTGGCATTTTTAAATCTCCCCGGACGAAGTCCGAAGGGAGATTTCTAGCTTTAGTGCTGTCCGTCCGCATCCACATGCTTAAAAGCTTATACTTGAACACCATGAGAGCTATTGCTTTGAAAATTAAATATGTTTAGTTTGAGGACAATCGTATGTCTCAAAATTTTTTTTTGTACTTTGGCCTACTTTTGACGAACTTATGACCTTAGGTACAAATATCTTGTTGTTACTGCTCCGCGTCCACATGCTTAAAAGCTTGTAACTTGAACACCATGAGAGCTATTGCTTTGAAAATTAAATACCGTATCCCCGTGTATTAAAGCGCACTGCGCTTGTATTTGGGATGCGCTTTTAAATCGATTACAAGCGCATGCGCTTTTATCAAAGAAGAAATAAAGTTTTTACTGAAAAAATGTGGAAATTTTCGTGTTGTTTTGGCAATGGCGGAAGAAGATAATACGCAGATATATTGTGCATACCAGTTGAGAGCTATTGCTTTGAAAATTAAATACCGGTATGTTTAGTTTGAGGACAATCGTATGTCTCAAATTTTTTTTTGTACTTTGGCCTACTTTTGACGAACTTATGACCTTAGGTACAAATATCTTGTTACCGCACTTTAGGGAGAAGTATTTGGCCGATTGTCGCCAAACTTCATATTTAGCTTCAATGTACTACTCTCCAGACCTGATTAGATTTTGGTGTACTTTGGCCTACTTTTGACGAACTTATGACCTTAGGTACAAATATCTTGTTACCGCACTTTAGGGAGAAGTATTTGGCCGATTGTCGACAAACTTCATATGTAGCCTCGATGTACTACTCTCCAGACCTGATTAGATTTTGGTGTACTTTGGCCTACTTTTGACGAAGTTACGATGTGTTTTTAAAAACAAATTATTACGTAATTGTGTTTATCTGTCTCCTGGGAACAGTTTATGACTTATCATCACCAAACTTGACATTTGGTATGTCCATATCACTCTCCTCACGTGATTTGATATTGGTGTACTTTGGCCTACTTTTGAACTTACGAGCGTTACATAATAAACCTTGTTACCACTCTACAGGGAGAAGTATTTGACCTATGGTCACCAAACTTCATATCTAGTTTTATTAGCTTGGTTGAATCTAACTTGTTCCAACTTTTATTTAGTGATATGATAGTGTCATAAACTAACATTTTAACTGAAAAAGTGAAAAAGTAGTTATAGTTGGGCAAAAAATCTGTGTCCCCCCCAAAAAAAAAAAAAAAAAAAAAAAAAAATAGAAGGTAAAAAAAAAGTAAAAAGAAAAAGAAACAGCAGACATTTGAAACAATTCCCATCTAACCATTTTATACTTTGTGTGTCCTATTTTACTTAAGATTTAAGTTTCTTGTGTTTTTCTTTGGCTGAATGATAGGGAGTAGGTCTCATGACCAGCAGGTTATTAGTTTGAATCCTAGTTAGGTCTTGTGGTGTCATTTCACTACAAGTCTTTGTTTCAACACTGAGTTGTAACCTGACAGAGTAACTTGGTCGGCCCACATGATGGCCACATCGTTGCGATTAGGTCAAGGGACACTGAGTGTTCACCTTCAAAAATAACTTTTCACGTCTTCGTCTATCTTTGCTGCTAATTTAGAGCAGAATTAAGATGCAACTGACACAATAACCTGTGCAATGAGATTGCGCTCATGAAAACAAAAGCCTCAACCACATGCATTGCAGTTACAATGGTGGCTCAACACAATCATTCTTTTGGTGACCCTGTGCCATCTTCCTTCACTGTTTGTGTGACAGGGATGGGGCCAATTCCAACGGAATTGTGGGATTCAATTCCAATTCCTGTTAGTTTGTCTTTTTCACCAAGTTATTAGAATACTTTATAATTCCAATTCCAATTCTGGAATTGGAATAGAGCTTCTGGAAGAAATATGGAATTGGAATTGAGCTTAATCTTGTCAATTCCACTTCAGTTCCATGTTCAATTCCATTTCCACTTTAATCATTCTTTGATTTATTTCCATTTCAACTTGATTTTAAATATCTGCCTAGTAGTCAACTCACATCAAAGCAATACAGAGCCTTTTATTTTGGTATTGAAGTAAAGTATTGACCATTGATGTATTGTTCTCTTTGTTAATTATGTGAACTTCAATTGAAGTGACACCTCTTGCACAGGTTAACATTAAGACAATAGAAATTTGTACAGGAAAGAATTCCTCAGCAAATACTAAAGTTGACATGCCAATTACCAGTGTTTGCTTATAAAGGTCAACTGGGCAGTAACTGGTTAAGTCTTTTGTATTCAGTGCAAGTCATGTCAGTCAGTGGTCAGTTAGCCATATCTGTTAATTACTTAGAAAGTGACTATCAACTGGAGATGTTGACCATTGCATGGAAAGTAAAGTTCTAACTTAAAAAGACTGCTATTAGTGAAAAGATTTCTGTATGCTTATTTGATGTATATCTTAATTGTTTATCAAAAGGCTTTACATTTTTAATATTTTAATGTATGTCCTATGAATTATAATAATTTGAAAATTGGTTAAGAACTACAAAAGCATGAGATATTGCTTCTCTGTATGTATGGAATATGAATGAGTACAAAGGATTGTTGAAATCATTTTTAAACTGTCTTCTTTTATTTAGAATATATTTTTACAATTGGTTTATATGTTAGCGTTGATGTTCATTATTTTCAATATGCTCAATTTAAAAGATGGCCACTAAATGTTACATAATTGTGTCATATCTACTTTTACTTGTGTGGAATTGGAATTGGAATTGCAGCTTGAGGGGGAAAATGGAGTTGGAATTGACGAAACGGAATTGACCCCATCCCTGTTGTGTGACTTGTAGAGCGTACCGCGGTTGGTTTTTGAACATGTTCTAAAGCCGAGGTACAATCTGTTTATCTAACAAACCATCTCTCATTTCTGTGGGATTACAGATGACTAAGTTGCGAGTGACGGTCTTGCGACTAACTTACAACTATACTTTGACTATGTACAATGTGAGACGACCAAATCACACTCTGAGGTCGCAGCTTAGTCTTGTGGCAAAAATCTTCTGGTGAAATGACCCCTTTAAGCCCTGTCCACACCGCTACGACTGTATGCGACGGTGTACAACGCGACGGTCGGCGGGCGTCGCAAAGAAAAATCTAAATAGCATCTGCCTACGACGGTGCCTGTCCACACTGCTACGACAATTCGTTGTAAGCCTTTGATAAACCAAAGGGGCCTACCAAGATCAATAGTTTTTAAGATTATTGATTAAATGATAGCATTTTGTTGATAAATGTATCACCAGAGTTACGTTAACGTACAGCATGGTGACATAAGAAAGTCTAAGATGACCCGTCACGTTGTAGAAGTGTCCACACCAACACAACTACTGCCAACTTGAACTATATGTGACGACTCCTGACTGCGACTGAACATGTTCAACTTTCACGACGGCCTCCGACGCGACGGATATTGATTGAATCGTAGTTGTAAGCGTGTCCACACCAACGCGACTGAGCGTGACGTTGCGTCTCGTCGGGCTGTCGTAGCGGTGTGGACGGGCCTTAATGTTAAATGTTAGTGATGAATACTGTGCACTATGGCACAAAATGTATGCTCCCTAGGAGTTAAGAAATGTGATAGAGAATTTCAGACAAATATGTAGGTTTTGTTTTTAGTATATAAACAAAGGTGTTTTATGTATTATGAAAAATTATTCAATTTTTTAAACAAGTATATACATGTATAATATAAATTACTTGCACCTACTGTATACAACTATCCCAGAGCCCACTTTCATTCAGGTCTACTAGCATATTTGAACCATCAAAATCAACACCATTGTACCGTGAATCCGACAATGTAAATGCATAATCCCAAGTTGCAATCTTTTTTACCTAAAAGCCCATGGACATTTGGATGTATGTATACAGTATGCGCTTTCTTTATGTATATATATTTTGTACTGTTATTTTATCAATATTACCCATAGGTGACTTAAGATTTATAAATTGTTGGCACTATCACACTTTTTAAAGTAATTTTTATGGTTTGTAATGTTTATAATTTTTATAAACTCTTTTGTATTGATTAAAGTTGTTATTGTCATGGTATAATGTAGTTTATTTCAAAATTCATTATGATCTTTTGAAAAAAAAAGTGTAAAAAATGTGATGTTTATTGATTAAAATGAAAAAACGATTTTTTAATATTCATTATCTTTAAATACACATTTGTAAGGAACATACATTTGAGAAAAAATTTTAAGTACCAGTAATATATTTTAATATTTATGTATACAGTAAGGAATACAATATTCAATGAATCTTCTGTTTAGAATTATATAAATAGTGTAAAATAAACCTCAAAGTGAAGTTTTCTTTCATATGTTAATAATTATTAGCCAAGCCAATTGAATTGAACATGTTTTTTGTGTGTTTTTTCATTTACAGATAAGCCGTTTACATATTGCAGACTCCAAGTCTAAGATGGATGTTTCCGATTTAAGAACAAGAGAATCAAAGACAAAGACTGGTGAGGAAAGCCAATATATTCCTGTATTAGCTATCAATAATCAGATAGAAAACCACAAATCATGGGGAATAGCAAGACTTATTTTTTAGACTAAGCCAAGTAGTTTAAGCATGTTTAATTCTTTTTGTAGTAAATAATGTATTCAACAACCTCTTTCGATGGTGGGGTCTATGGCACATATTATGACATCAGTCTACAGTCGTTTAATCATTTCACTCTTTGAATTATGCTCCTAATGGTACCTTGGGTTACTCGTCAAGTAGCCCATTAGAACATTGACAGTATGCCTGAGTATGGTGAAAAAATAGTCACTATATGTTCATAAATCAACATAATTCATGCACCAAAATTATTCAAGGATTTTCGTAATTAGTAATAACAAAGAGAAAGTATGTGAAACGTTGATTTTCAACACTTTTATGTATTCAAATTGAAGTTTATTCACAAAATTTGTTAATGTTTCTAAAAGAATATTATCTATCAAATATCTATGATCTTGTGACTGGTAAGATAAAAACGTTATGGAATGAAAAGTCATATTAAGATATTGATAAAAAGCTTCCTATATTATATAGTATCACTTGTATAACGGCTATTTTAGAAAATGGCTGCCATAAGCATAAAGTTACTCATACTGCCTGCAAGTCCGTCACATCATTCACATGGGATCGTATACTAGAGAAATTGAACTAGCTGAAAATGATGGGGGTAATTAGTCTCCCTTTCAGTACCTAATTCATATTTTTCCACAAGTGGCTCATGGACTATTGAGGCATGCATGTCAAAAAAGAAACAAATAGTGTCCAACTTATACAGTGACACAAAATTTAATGATCTCATAAACTTTAATCTCATGATTATGATAATCAATTCTCATGCAAAACTTTTATTTTAAATTCTGTGATTTTTTTTTTTCTACATGCACACACATTCTATGACTCCCTTTTCAAAATCCATAAGATATTTATAAAATATTTCAAAGAATAGTAAAAAAAAAAATGGCATGTTATTGGTGGCATTGAAATACAGAAATGCCAATGATGGCTAAGTGGCTATATTATATTCTTGTTCATGTAATTCATAAGCCAAATCTATTGAAATGATTAAGTAAGCAGTACTTTCATAAGATAAATCTTTGCAAATAATATGATCACATTATTTATCAAATGATAATGCATGTTATTAAATACCAAATGATAATGCATGGTATTAAATAAATCTCGAGAAATGATTATGAACAAATTGCATGCAGTGTGCATCATTGATGACACAGCTGTTACTGTTAAAGCATAAATATAAATGGAAATAAAATTAACAATAACATCATGCGTATTGGAATATCAGCTGAAATAGTAAACTGCAACCTTATGCAGTTACAAATGTTGATTTCAATTTTTGTGCCTGTCGTTCATCCTATTAATGATTGTAATAAATACCTGACTAAAGTAGTATTGGTGTATTAAAAAAAGAAATGCTGTTTGTTCAATGTTGAATGTTTTAACTTCAATACAGTAAACTATGCCGTAAGGAAAACAAATTATACCATATAAATGTACACTAACAAATATTTATTAATAATCTTATCTTACATACATGTTTCATTCAGCATCTGCTCCCATCAATGGTAGTTCTTCTACTGATTCAAATTCAACCCAAATGAAAGCAAGATTGGAACTGCAAAAAGAGCGAAATAGTATTGTAATATGGCGGCGTCCGTTTCTGACATGCTATTACTTTTGCCTAGAATTGGCAATGTTGGCTTATGAATTTACTTGCAAGTGAGTACCTTTTCTACTTTGCTTTCTAAAAGTTTTCTATTCTTAGCAATTTTTGCTATAGATCAGGATGAAATTTTATAGCTCTAAGACTTTAAAAACGTGAAGGTTTGCTAGTGCTAATGCCAGGCTTCATCAGGATTAGGTTGTGCACAACCAGGCTGGAGGAGCTTGAGTAGCAATATATTTACAGAAATGATTTCATCCCATTCTAATACCAGTAACAAAAAAGGGGATCTCCAATTTTCTGTAGAAAGTATTCTGTAATTATAGAACAGGAATTTCCTTATCTGACCCATTGCAAGACTAACAAATTTATGGAAGATAGTAATTTTTGCTCTTATTTTCAAAGTTGTTTATAGTTATTTCATGTTCTACTGCTTTTAGGCTATATGAAAATAAGAAAACAGTGATAGCATCTCTACTTAGTACAGCACTTGTCGTGTGGATATGGCATATGGATGGTCCTCATCAAGCAGTTAGTATAGTAGTTACTAATGATTACTATTGTTAGTGTACATTACTATGATCATCGATATATAATTTGAATGAATCCCTGCAGAATGATTTTAAAGTAAATTTTTATTTTCATAGCGTCTTTTAATAATCGTCCTTTGCCTTCCTGGTCTGCCATATTTGCAACAATTTGCATGTATAACACAACTGGAAAACCAGTGGTTATGATCTGATTATGCAAACAAGACCTAACACTCAGGTGTGAGGTCTATGTTTTGTGATTCAGAACATTCAGGTTTCAGTCAGGCTTTTGTGAACATTTATAGGGTTCATATCAAATTGCTGGATTTTGATAGGTACTCTGAAATAGCTACCACATCCACACTCCTACAATCCAAGGAGCATTCAAATAAATTGTGTAATTGCCTCTTGCTATTTGTCTGCAATTTATGTACATATGCTACTATATCATTGATCTTTTCTGTACTACAATAATTTTTATAGTAATTTTAAAGTAACCATGAATATATATTGTTTCAGTATGTTGGTGTCATAAGGAAAGAGTTCTTGTGGTGTGCATACTGGGTCGTCCTTGGCATAATGTCATCAGTAGGGCTTGGAACTGGACTACATACCTTTTTACTATATTTGGTATGTAACTCATTCTTGTGGTATGGAATCAATTTCCTCAACCTGGTGTGAACATTTGTTTCGTTCATCCCCATGGTTATGTATGTAAATTTAAAACTATGACATGTAATTTGTCTGTATGAGTACCAAGAAGCATAGAAACAATACAAAGCTCGAATTTGTACTGTGGTTAAGATACTAAAATCAATCTATTTATTGAAATCTTGACAGGGTCCACATATAGCTGGAGTAACATTAGCTGCTTTTGAGTGTATGTCTGTAGATTTTCCATCACCACCATATCCAGATGAGTATGTAGTTTTATTTTGAAAAAAAAAAAAATTATTTGAAACTTATTAATGTAATGCCCTTGGTCTATCCAGCATTCATATCATAATATATGTATATGAAATGGTGTTCTAGCATTATATGTCCTGATGAAGAAGGCACTAGTATGAGCTTGTGGACCATCATGAGTAAAGTCCGTATTGAAGCATTTATGTGGGTAAGTTGTGTTTTATCATTACTTTTTTTTTCGCAATTTGATTTGAAATGACTTAAATTTCTCAATTTAAAATTTTGTTAATCTTGAAAGTCTTCTTTTTTTAAGGGAGCAGGTACAGCTATTGGTGAACTGCCACCCTACTTTGTTGCTAGAGCCTCCAGGCTTTCTGGTGAAAAAGATGAAGAAGAACAGGAAATCGAGGATTTAATTGCTGGAAACACACAAGAACTTGTAAGTTGCTCTAATTTATCTATTTACATTATTACCATAGAGCAGAGAGTTGTAAAATTGTGCAATAAGTAACTTTGAAGAGAGAGGATTAATTGTTAGAATAGAGCTAGTATCTTCAATTATCCATTTAGACAATAATTAATTTCTATGATCAAAGATTGTGGAAATTATTATTCCCATTAAATGGAATGTAGAGAATCTGAGAGTGTGTAAGTGTACTTTAATGATTTACAATAACATAAGGTGTGTAAGGGTGTGTTTCTGAGATTGTTGAAATTAATTTTGGCCACTGTCAATCTCTTGAATTGTCTAGCATAATCTGTGTTCATTACCAGCACAATTATTCTCTACTTTATTTTAACAATGTTCTTTCTGAGGAAGAAACTTACAATTTGTATTTTGTTAGTGTCTGCCGGTAAGTATCATGAACTGTGGTGGTATCCTATACGGTTATTTATTTCAAAACCATTTGACTTTTTCCACATTTTATTCCAAGTTCTTATTTTGATTTGTTACAGTTTATTCAGTTTTTGTTTACCGTGATACCTCCCTATTACTGGGGCACCTGTTCCAATTAAGATAGAAAGTGTTTTATTTTAATGCATGGATACTAATTCTTATGGAAGTTACTGAGATACCGTAGTTTGATTGTCATTATAAAAATATTGTAAATGAAAAACTCTGAAAGAGCTTTGAAATGATCGAGAAAAAATTTAATGAAAACATAAAATAAAAGAAATAAGATGTTCAAAGTGGCATAATATCACTATATACTATGTTTGTGAAACCTATTCTGTACAACAGTACCAGATTATTGAAAACATTGTATAAAAATAAGTTATTAAGTAATTTTTTTAAAATATAAAAAAAAAAGAGATTTACAAATACAAATTGCTAACCAATTCATTGTTGGATATTCCTATTTAGGGATACTATGCCAGAGCTAAAATTGCTGTTCATGATTTGGTTCAGAAAGTTGGATTTATGGGAATTCTTCTATGTGCATCTGTAAGTAACAGAATCTGTTATTTATATTTATTTATTACCTAGAGAAACACATGTATTTTCATTCCTAAAGAAATATGTCTAATTTGGTTACTGATGTATTTTAAGCAACAGTTCATTCAAGTACATAAGCAGTACATTTAACAAGCAATATTAAAAAATAAATATTTATATATGACTTACAAGACAGAGAGAGTTGTGATAACATTACAAAGAAGTAAAAGCAATTAACATGTCAATATTTTTTTTGTGTTTGTCTCATCAGATTCCGAATCCATTGTTTGATTTGGCTGGCATCACCTGTGGTCATTTTCTCATTCCATTTTGGACTTTCTTTGGAGCAACCCTTATTGGGAAAGCTGTGATCAAAATGCACATTCAGGTAATAATAGTAATTAATGCAGACATCAACCTGTAAGATTTTGGTAGTATTAGTACTATTTGGAAGCCTAAAAAGTGGAATGCTATCATTCAAACAAATTAGTACTATTGAATAGGGGGCGGACGGGTACATTGGGTTCTCGGGTAGTGGTTGGGTTTGGCATATTTGTGGGTACAATTTTAACTTGTCAGGTACCCGTTGTAACTATTTGAAATCTTTCAAATTCAATAAAAGATGTTGAAAAAATCAATGTAAATCCGAAATTACAAATTTTACTGGGCGCTGCCACTTTTCAAGGAAGCCGTATACCTGATGAGTTATTGTGCCGTAAGGCTAAGCGAAGGTGGCACATGCAGTATTTTATGGTCAAACAATGTACCCAGTAGAACCTCCACACTAACTTCCCATTGTGGGGAATTACAGGTTATGACTGTCAATAATCAATCTATATAGTTGCTGGAATTTAAGGACCAAAATAAATGGTCAATAAATGGTGAAAAAGAAAGATCTATTAGTTTTGGCTTATTATTAAACTATTTTTGATTGCCAAACTAACTAGACAGAAGGTTTATCATCTTAGATTTCTTATAGTTGGTCATAGTTTTAGTAGTTTTTCAACACAAGAAAAGTACCATATATTGACAGAATTGTGATCACTGGGTATCCGGGTACAGACTGCTGGGTACCTGCGTTTAAAACAGCTGGTTCAAAATTATGTAACCGTCCAACCCCTATTATTGAACACAATCCAATCAAATTTTTACATTGGACATTTAAATTGTGTTTGTTGCATCAATGCATTGATGCATTCAAAACATAAACAATCCTGCTGTTAATGCTAGAGAAAACATATCTATAATATCGTCCCAAATTTATCCACGCAATCGTGACCTCATTGTAATGCTTTATTTTCAGAAACTTTTTGTAATCTTCATGTTCAGTGAGCATCATGTTGAACAAATAGTGAGCCTTATAAAGTGAGTAGAAAATCTGATTTTTATAGGTTAATAGAGGAATAAGTGTCAATGTAATGCTAAGACTAGCTTATGCAATATGCCTTTAGAATATAGAGTATAATTTCATCAACAAAAAGCAGTAAAAATATGTTGTAATTAATTGATCTGGGTGTATGTATTGACAAAGAGGATTTTTTCGCCAAGTCTATAGGGCTGATATCACAGCATTTGCTACGACTAGAACCTTGGATCACTAAGCACTTATGGCAGGCTATGCAGGCTATGATATATAGACTTTGAGAAAGAATCCTTTATGCAACAAATTATGCAACAAATTATTTTTTATAAACATATTGTGTTTGTATGTTATCAAATAAAAAGTTGATATGTAATTGCTTTATGCATTTTGTAATTGTATATTATCTGTTTAGTTAAAAAAATTAGTAGCAAATCCATTTAATGCAGTTATAAGTGGTGTGACTTTTTACAGGAAAATTCCTTTCTTTGGACCATCCTTGCAAGCGCCTTTCAAAGAATATCTGCAGAAACAAAAGGAGAAACTTCATGTAAAACCTGGTACAGAAATAAAAGCTGCAGTATGTATTTGTTTTTCTATTGCCCATCCTATTTCTTTTAGTTTTTCTAATAGATAGACAATTTGATGTTTTTGCACAAAGTACATATGAATATTGGTACACGAAATACAGGAAGATAATCTTTGAAAAAATATTTACATTAAATAATATAATTGTTTCAGGCGCAGTCGTGGTTGTCGTGGGTGTTTGAGAAACTTGTAATGATGATGGTTGCTTTCTTCGTTGTGTCAATTGTTAATTCCATGGCACAGAACTATCATAAAAGAGTTAATGAAGATAAAAGCAAACAAGCCATGGAATGATTGAGCTGAAGCCTGTTTTCATCAGTAGCATCGGTCATTATTGCATTAGATTGTAAGATTGTGTTCGTAATGTAGATACATTAAAAGAATTTGTGTTTGAAATCACAGATATACTCATGTTGAGTTCCAATGGAATGAGAACTGACTACAATGGTTCTTACATAATCAGTTATATCATAAATCATTTAGTCACTCCGATTGTTGCGATGTTTGACTGCATACACAAAAATGTTGGCAATTTTCACTAATATTAAAGAAATCATGATTTTTTAAAAATTTCTATGATATACCTTTATTGCATTAGTAAAGGTGTTAAAAATTAAGTTAAATTGAAATAATGCTGATATGATTTTAAATGAAGTAAAATATGTTTGTTCTGATTTTATTTTGATGCTCTGACAGCATTAAATATGATGGGCTATGTTAGCCATATCCTTATGATCACTTTGAACTGAATAGACTTGCATTATTCCATCATATTGTTGTGAGAATGAGTGAATTGAGTACATTGGTATGAATTGATTAGATTATTCTGGTATGTTTGCATATTTCTTGCAGTTTACTTGGTATGAAGATGTTTTAATTTGTTAAGTTTGTGTTCAATATATTTCACCAAATATATGGTCAGTGTGTAGTGTCTCTTTCATAATTTCCCACCCATCACTGTATGAGTCTTTTAATTAAATGTATTCGAAATGTATGCAAAATTGCCTCATGATGTGAATATGTAAACATACTCGTGTGGACACCAATACTTATTCAATATGTATTTTTAAATGTATATATCGTTAAATGGAAAAACGGACCGTGATTAAATTTGGCTGACAAATATTTCAGTAATACCTGTTCTATTATCAGATCTATTGATATTGCATTGTTATAGGGCCATCAAACTCATGAAATGCAAAATCAAACCAATATATATATATTTTTTTTCTTTCAATGTTTTCACAGTTAATTTTGTTCTCATTGAGATATTTGATGAAAACTTTGAAAGGTTTTGAAAAATACTCCCTTACCAGTACATTGTGTTATGTGTAATTGAATTGTATATATTCAAAATGAATAAGTTTAAGTCCTGTAGATATTTATAATGTGATGTAAGTATTAAACTTCCCAATTCCATGTAGTTTGCCTAGTCATCGTTTGATCTTATATCTTGGTGAATGAAGAGTGTGAAGAAATTTATAGGAAATCTCTATGTAATCATGAAATGTTTATTACTGTAATTTTATTCATATATATTTTGTAAAGTTTTATACTTTGAAAATACAGCCTTGGTGAAGTTATTTTAAGTTGTTATATTTGCTGTTTTTATGTTATAAAAGAATAACACCCGAACAAAAAACAGAATGCTAATATTATTGTGACGTAAAGTTTAGTATTATCTGTTTCTATTATGATAAATGTGTAATTATCTTTTTTGAATAATATCAATTTAAGTTATTTTTTTCTGTGTATCAATAAACTTGTGGATTAATACTCTTTAAGATTTTTCTATGTATGATTGTTTTGTTACATGTAAGTGTTCATACATTGATTAATGTTTATTGCTCAATTTTGAATTTTATCCATAACTTGGTTGAATGATAATGAATTGCTGGTAGAGAAACATACATGTATCATGTAAGCATTCGAGAATCACTTAAAATGAATGCAATCATTAATGTATGTTGTGTTTTTATGATGTAACCATTATTCACCAAAGGAGTTCATAGTTTGAAAGGTATACGTATTTTGATTAATACGTAACAAATACCATGATGTCAATAAAATAGACTTTAGGTTCTGGTTACATTTTGATTAGGTGTATTCAATTTTTACGTGATTTTGATTTGATTTTCGCTCGACTATTTTCATTGTTCCTTGCACATATAAAATTAAAATTAATTTATTTCCACTCAAACACACACAAAAACGTAGAATAATCATTCGTTTATCAAAAGAAATGTTTTGTTGAACACAAACATTATTTATGTGGTTTTTCAATAGATTGTTCAACTTATTAATTAGGATTGTAACTTTCATATCATGGTATGACTGAGGAATGTGGATGTTCAGGACAATAAAAATTAATTGTACATTTTCTTTTTGTTGTTCGTCACACCACACAGAAAATATCAAAATGAAGCAGACAAGATCTTTCTTTTGTAGTTCTTTATTGACTACTTAATTTATACACAACAAAGTGACTGAATCCATAGGAACCAAATTCCACATAAAATAAACCAGTTATTTCTATACAAAATCATGACTGGAGGCTTTCAAACTTCAAGAATATGTAATATATCTAATTCATTTACATCAACAGACCAGCGTAAACATTCACAAAATAGCATTTTCGAACATTCATACAGCAAATCTCATTAACATTCACATCCTGATCACTTTCAAGCTCTGCAAGAGGATCAACAATTTAGAGTAAATTTACTCTTATTTAAAAGATATATAATATAGATTGGCAGTATGAACTATATTGAATACATATAAAAATGCATAAAAGAAAAGGAAAATATGACTACAAGTCTACAGACTTCAATGTTCATTATCAGAAGTATCAACTGGAAAAAGTGCATGTCACATGACTAGTTGGTATCCTCAGAGAAAGGAATCCTATCAGAAATAATGAAACCTGAAATCACCCAAATTACTTCACAGGTGCAATTTATTTGCACAAACACAACTATACAAAGCATTATATTTAGCATGACAGTCTTAAACATCTCTGATGTTTTATTATACATGTATTAAAGCATTATATTTAGCATGCCAGTCTTTACAACATCTCTGATGTTTTGTTATACATGTAAACAACCAATCCATAAATAGGCAATGTTATGTACACTTCTCACAAAATGCATGCAGCTGAAAATACCAAGCTGTCTTACGAAAATATCCATTCGCACGGAAGTAAAAAAAATGAATCGGTTGTCTTCTGAAATATGATATTAGAAAAAAACACTATCTAATTGGCATCGACCACATGAAGTTTACACGGTAGTATTATGTGATTGTACCATGCATTGACTCTCACAATCATGAATCTTATGGTGGCATAAATCTGGTATTATCTACTTCTATCTTGATAAACATAGCATCATCTTTTAAGTATGTTCCATTTTTTACTGTATCCTGACTAACAAACTTTGGATATCCAAACCCCAAAGTTTCTACTTCTTTGCTTGGTCGTTGAAAGTGCTTCCAGCTTGGATTCGGGACAAAACTCTCCACGATATGTTCACGTTTTTCTGGATCTGAACACTGATCCATCAGTCTAAATGTAATGGGTAAAGTAAATGGCCAGTCTAATAGGTTGTCATAATCTCCACAAAGAACTCTGATATAAAGGCTAATATGAGTTCCTTCTCCAGATCCATTGCCATTGAGGAATAATGATGCACAGAGTTTGTAACCATAGCGGGATGTATAGAAAGGGTCTGAGGTCAGTTCAAGGCCAAGTTTTGCTTTTGCTTCAGCCAGCTGATCTTTGTAACGAGGGATTCTCCAGATGAATGTGCCATCTCTGTAAAATAAAACATTAATAGAAGCTGGATATTACAAAATTCAGATCTTTAGATCTATAATTGTCACAAATTTAGTCGACATATTATGCCGTAATATAAGCCATCTTTATGATTTTGTAGATTTTAAAATGGTGAAGATTCATTTAGTAACTTTTTCTCTCAGATATATCACCAGGCTTAACAGCAATAACATGATAACCAGAATAGAAAACCTGTGAATCAAAGTTATATCAATTAACCAATAACGCTATCATTGATGTTCCAACATAATGCAAATTTAACTTCATAAAAAGTCAGGACAGTAATTTGCACTCACGTGATGAGGGACATGACATGGAGCTGGTGTGTAAGGTCTGCAATCTTGCGCTCCTGAGTGAGTGAGAGTTGACACATGAGTGAGAGGTGGTGCCGCGTCGCCTCAGATATGTGCTGATCCAGATTGTACCGCGTGCACTGAGTAGGAAAGAAATAACATAATGACTTCTATGCTTGATTTTTTATATTATATTATTGGCATTTTCATTATTCATTAATTCATGTTCATGGAAAAGTCATGGGTAAATACCAATCAACAAGACAAAATCATTTGAGAAACCTTCACCTAGTTATGTTGCATCAGGACAGTGTATATTATTTGACAATCATCATAAAGCACTCACCACATGTTTGCATCCAAATCGCTCGAAAGTACAAGGAACAACAACGCTAGGGCAAGCTTCATGGACATGACCTTCAATATCTTCACGAGGCCTTTTTACAGGGTCACACCGGTTTGGACAGGTGACAGGATAGCGGGGACATTGGTGGTAGTGATTCTGCAAGAAAACAAGAGCTTTTAAAGCTATATAATTATTAACTGTATCTAAAAAAATATTATACCAATATGAGGTTTATTACAGGATTCATAACATCCTAAAGCTATCTGTTTTTGCATTGAGTGTATGGTTGTGGTGTTTTACCTGTAGCGTTTCATAGACAAACTGTTTGTGGCAGTATGGGCATGGCATGGTGCGCTTGTGGCACTCGTTCTTCATGTGGTTGTTGAGGAAGCGCCGCTGCAGCTTGGCACCGCACTTATTCTCACACCATGTCACTTCGTACGGGCACTCACCCTGGTGATTCTATAAAAGGCAATGGGATTATGGATTAGTAATACATAAATATTTTTAATCTAAAGTAAACCCTTCAATATTCTAGCTACACTATGTCAATATACATTGTATTTTACATGATTTTAAAGAAACTTACATAAACTTTTGTAAAGAGATTCATTGGATTTCTTTTTTCTATCAACAAGTAACACTAATTTTGTGATAAATCCTTAAAAAACTTACTATATTGTCTTAATATTTTCGGACATTTTCAATGTCCATCGTCTGAGACTTTTCAAAGATCGTCTCCTTAATGATAACAAGTTGAGACAAAGAACGTTGCTCACAGCATCGGACATCATGGAATTGCTAAGCCTGGTGTTGACTACAACTTACTTCAGATTTGATGAGCAACTATATCAACAGAAGTTTGGTACAGCGATGGGCAGCCCAGTGTCTCCAATAGTGGCAAACTTATTTATGGAAAACCTCGAACAAACAGCTATAACCACAGCGGATGAGGACATCAAACCAATGTGGTGGAAGAGGTATGTGGATGACGTGTGGTAAGTGAAGATTGGAACGTGCGGCACTATAGTGTTTGGAACGTCTCAATGATCATTTCACCTGATTGAAATTTTGAATCTTGAGTCTCACCATCCAACTGTACATAAGCTAGGAGTAGTGAAAACACTTTTGGACAGAATGGACACAGTCGTAACAGAAGAGGTAGATAAAGAGATTGAAGAACGCACGATTGTGGATGCACTGACCACTTGTAATTACCCTAAGTGGGCAATTCAAGAAGTGAAGAGAAAGAAGAAAGGTACCAACAATAAGAAGTCTCGAAAGATAGCTGAAAAAGACTCTAAGGGAGCCAGAGGTATGGTCGTTCTCCCTTACGTTAAAGGCTTGTCTGAAAGAATGTCTAAGGTTTTAAAAGATCACAAGATCTGTTCAGCCTTCAAACCTTATAAGACTCTCCGCAAGATTTTAGTTCATCCCATGGACAAAGTCAAACAAGAAGAAGTATGTGGGAGTGTGTACAGTATTGGGTGCAAGAACTGTCCAAGTTTATATATTGGTGAATCAGGCAGGAAGTTTGGCACACGGCTCAAGGGGCATCAAAGAAATGTGGAGACACATGACCATAAAAATGTGCGCACCAGAGCCACTCGCCTCAGCACCACAGAAGTTCACCAATCAGCCATAACTGCCATAATGAAGAAGCATACCAGTTATCTCACGCCTGGAAGACTGAGGAGAACGACAATCTCACGCCTACGACCTTCTGAGACCTAGGGCAGCCCCAAAACCCATTGGCGCCCTCGACCACCCCCCAACAACAAACACTGACTGACTTCTACTTCTGTCACGTGCTGCCACCTGGTGACAGAAAAGTCTCAGACGATGGACATTGAAAATGTCCGAAAATATTAAGACAATATAGTAAGTTTTTTAAGGATTTATCACAAAATTAGTGTTACTTGTTAACTTACATAAACATTCAGGGAAAAATTATTGCAGATGTCAAATGACACCCTTGTGTATCTTTCTTTAAAATATAAAGCCTTCATTGTTCTAGAATTTTTAAAATTTCAGTTTTACATATTTTATGCATCTTTTTTTTGCATCAACACTCAAACTGAAAAAAACCTAAGTGTATAATTCTGATAAGTACGAAAAAGTGCAATATTACAATTTGTAACATTGTGCTATAAAACAGTAAATATTGGGTTTTAAGACCTCACCTCCATGGCTTCTCCTGTGAATTCCTGATGGCAAAATTCACATGTGCATTTGCGGTGAGGACATGTGTACTGGAGATGATCCTGGAGACACATGCGAGAAAGACGTGCTCCACATTCTTTGGGACATGGGACAGCATCATAACGGCACACATCCAAGTGAGACTGCAAGCTCTGGAAGATTTACAAGTTGCTTTAGGATCTAAATGAATACCACTAATTAAAAATATATTGGCTTAAATTAAATCTGGAGTTTTCACGGAACTAATATGTTCAAGCATTCTATTGGCTAATTCAATTTGCTACTAGTCGCAGTTAGCACTTTGTGATAGATGTCAATAACATTTTCATGAATTCATGATTTACGAGTACCGTAGTTATTGAAGTCAAAGTATTCAAACACCTTAAAAATAACCACAATGGTGTTCTTGTGCTTAGTTTTTCTGATAGGATTAAGGTATTTTGATACCTTTCTTTCAGATACTTTTAATTTTGGCAATGATCTAAAAAGTATGTTATAATGTAAATGACACAAAAGCTGTCTTCCTATTTGCAGACATGACAAAGACATTTCTTTTTCTAGCATTTGATGAACACAAGTAACACTAAAGTACCAAAATGTATAGATCAAAATTTCATTATTGAATAAAAGTATTTAAAAAATGATTATAACCCATCTATATTTGTAGAATTGTGGAGTTAGTTTTAATGTGATAGATTATATCATAATTTACATATAAAATGTTTAGAACTCCAACTCTGTATATATACACATATTGGTTGTGCATCTTACCTGGAGTTTATCGACCCAGCGACAGCCGTCTTTGTAGTGAATGCAGCGTATGAGACTCGTTTGCACCTCCATGTTCACATTTGGGTCAGGATAGATCTGCAAGCAGATAACGATCATTACATGTCATGTAATTAGTTATGATATTATGTACATACATTTCATGCCAATTCAATAGAACCATACATATCCATAATATGACTCTCACTTATATAATTAGCAATTTCTTTAATACAATTCATACATAGAGACCACCTCTCTATTGAGACCACTTGAGATCAGTCCCAGGTGTGTTCTAATAGAGAGGTTCCATTGTACATGTATACATGTAACAGCAAGTGGTAAGCAGAATATTAAAATAACTGATAAACTGAAAAATGAAAAGTGTGTTTACTGGAAAATCAAATAAGAGCTAAGAGAGCAAAGAAAGAAATTAATGTAAAATTCAGATTTGTTTCACCATGCTCACATATCAAGCATTGTAAAAAGTTTTCAAGCCAAAACAAAATATAAACAGATTCTGGAGAAAAAAGCTACAACTTGTCAAACAAATGTTATCACATCATTTCTCAAAGTAATCTTTTTATGGTAACGATTATACTTTTAGTTAAGTCAGTTGCTGCAACCCCTTCAAATACAAAATTAACATCCACAAATAGCTCTGATGTCATGCCAGTGATCAAAGTTTTCTCATTGCAAACTTGTCGTAACGTTATTTATCTAAGTTTTTATGCACATAAAACATTAAAACTGGTAATATCTAGGTCAAATCAAATGGAAATTTAAAGAACCCTTGACAATCAAGGAATTCCCACTTCCATAAACAGAGGTTACCGTAGCATTCATTCTCTTAACATTGGTTTTACAGTAAAATTTACATGTTGTTAAACTTGGGTTTGATAGACATCTTTTAAAACAACTTTCAAGGACTTCAAAATACAGGAAAAAATCTGGATGAAACAATTGTTGTCAGCTTCTAGTGTAAGCTTCAAAGACCTGCCCTTTCTTCACAAAAAAACTCAGAAGGATTCTGAAACATTCTTTTATGTTTTACTATGTACGTGTATGTTTGAATAAAAACTTCACTTCCTAACACACCACTAGTTTTATGGTAATTATAAGATAGAATTTTTGATATTTTGAATAAAATACAGCGTTTGTCATTTAGTTAGTCTGGTATATTTGAGTAACAATTGTTAGGTGTGGTTTAGAAAAAATTGTAGTTGAATGGTTTTCTTTATCCTAGAATACATGTAGAAGTCCATACTTATTAACCTTAAATGTATTTTCTAGAGATTGTATGCTGAAATAAACCAACAATACTAAAGAATAAAACTTTTGAAGAAATAATCAGTGTTGCACTTAAACTGATACACATGAAGAGGATAATTTATCTACACTGCTTGAACCAAGTAACTTTTGTACCAATATAAATGTAAACAATGATAGGATGTCGCTAATGATACCCCTTAACATCATCTAAAGTAATTTAATCTAAAGTAACAGAAGTGTAATTAAAGATGATGTCATATAGTTTGATATGTAGAATAGAAATTCAATTTAAGGGGGCTGATCAATGTTTTTAAGCAGAATATACAGCTATTCTCATCTTATTCAAACATTAATGCTTTTATCCCCCCCCCTCGAAGAAATAAATATAAAATGTATGTCAACCATAATCCATCCATAATTTTGCATTAACTTTATTTTGCACATATAACATATACAGGGCTGCCAACCCCTCAATTGCCATTTCTGTACTCAGGATGCCCAAAATTAGTATTTTAGGGGTATTCTGTGGTGGAACGGCAAATGGTCTACAAAAATACTGGGTGTAAAAAGAAATCCATAAGTGCAGAACTGATCATATGTACGTATATCGGGTGTAATGTAACTAATCTTCAGGGCTTTTAACACCAATCACAATCACACATATCTATGTTGGGATGCAGTTTCTGTGCTTTTACTTCATAAAAAGTAATTATTAATGAAAAATACACAAAGTGGGGAAATCTGTATTTTGAAGGTAGAATTAGTATTTGGGTATTTTGGGTCGGAAATCTGTATTAATACCCGGCATATCTGTACTACTTGGCAGCCCTGCATATACATCCATCCAAAGGCCCATTCCTATTTAAAGGACCACCACTAAAATACTGACCCAATCTGAATCTAGATCATTCAAATTTGAATGTAACGACATTCACATATACGCCCAGCCTCAAATTGATTATACTTTCAATCCAAAGCCAATTGACATTTCGATGGATGTATATGATATATGTAATAAATGAATACTCTCCCATGATACATCCTATAAAGATAAATGTCATCATTTTGTTTTATAATAATATTACCTGATCGTTTTTAGTTTCTATTTTTTCAGGTGATGTAAAACACTTTTCTATAAAACTCATATTGGCATAATAATCTTAGCCAAATAAAGACCATTTCTATGTCTTTAATTATGATGATATTCATTCACCCAACAATATCTTCAAAAACATAAAACACCGCAGCAGTTATAACATAGATGACAATGATATCCAATGTTATCCAACAAAAATTTGTTTTTACACAACAAAACGATAAATATATTGTCACTCAATGAAAACTCGTGAGTACACACGGTATAATAAATGAAGATCAACTTTAACTTTCAGTTCATCCTTGTTCACTACCTAATACATGTACCTATCCAATGTGTACCAGTCTAATTTGTTGCAAATGCCACAAGAGAACATTACAGTGCCATAGTCTAGTTTGTACCAACCACAGACAAATTTCTTTTGTTTGTACATGTATGCTGTATTGAATTTTTTTTATGTTTGCCAAAGCAAGTGAAACACCACAATACATTTTACTCACAACTTAATTAAAAATGAAGTGATCCATGATTTGCTTTAACAATAATGATGAGAAGCATTTATTTTCATTGTGTAAGTCATCATATTAGGTGAACTGGAGTTTACTGAAATCTCCCATGGTATATGAGCATTTAGAATGTGACGTGCATGATTAGTAAAATTTGATCGTCATTGCACCTCATTTCTGTATAATTGTAACATCATAACATCTTGGAAAACACAAATATTTACTAGGAGCAATTTCCAATATAGCTAACATGCAACACACCAATACTCAACACCTGTAGTTTTGAATGGTGTGTTAATTGCACGAAAAGTCATAAAAAGTGCTCAATACAATCAATTTCAGCACACACAGAAAGTATTCAGGTGTATTCATGCAGAGTAAGTATCAATATATGAGGAAATTGGCCACTAAAAAGTTCAATAATTTACTTTATAGTTTAATTACCATGCAAGGAACACAATTGAAGCATACTAGAATATATTTTTTTATACATATTATCAAGATACATGTAGTTACAAATCTTACTTTTTTTTCACGTTTACAGTGGGTATACTGGGAACCTTTACTCTCATTATGAATTTTATGTCTGATATGACTAATCAACTTGCTACAAATCAGTAACAATCAAGAAAAGGGTACATAAACAATTCACTTACAATATTTTGGGCTTTTTATTAAATACACAAGCTACTGAAAGAAGATATTGAAACAATGCATATGAGTAGTGTGAAGGGGATTCCTGGAGACAAACAACATTAGATTCTACTTTAAAATATATAAGAAAAAAAAGAAAAGAATATGGATCAAAATTACAGGAGCAATGATTTAGCACTCAACAGAGATATTACGTTTTGGTTTTCTCCACTCATTTTGACAGAAAACTTCAAACAACAAACAAATGCACTTAGAGCATTATCACTTCTGGCAAAGAAAGTCTTTGTAAAAAAATACCTGTAGACAGTTTTTTTATATCCCAGTAATAAGGAGTCTGGCTTTATAACAAGGCAGAATTTTCTTTTATCATTAAACATTCGTAAAATTAACAAAATAATTTTCTTTACCATGTTGTTTTTAAAACATTAAATATCTAACTAGTTTTTCTACTTCAATTACTTTGGTCAGTAATTTTTTCTTTCCATGTAGAAGAAATCAAAATTAAATAAAGCTTTTTAGCTAAAAGATAGACATAATTTGAACAGTAATTTTTCTAGAGTGTACTTCTAGAGTATACTGAAAATTTGACTGCAAAAATGACCAAATATCAATCTAATTTTTATCAGCTAATACAAAGCCTTACCTTCACAGAAGATGTAAACAAGCAAGAAAACATTTGTTTAATTTCTTTTATGATACAATTTTACTTAAAATTCGGACTACATATATAAAGAACAAATCCTCTCTTGTGTATGGCAACCTTCTGAATCAAACTTTTTACATACAAATTATCCCTTATCTACAGATTCTCCATGCTAATCATACAAGGACTGACACCTTATGGCACTAATCTAAACACAACAAGGGATCATTATGATAATTGGTATGTAAATAACATCACTGATAATGAAACTGCCACAAGATAGACACTATAAGGTTGAAATATTATGTAACCTTTCTCTCAACATTACTTCCTTGGGGAATGCTGGACTAGGCTACTTATTACTCCCTATGTTTTCTTGTAATTTACTTTCAAACAGATAATGACTTAAAAAACCCAAAAGAACACACAAATAAAAAACAAAAAATACAACAACAACCCAAGATATTCTTTTGAACAACTTATACCGAAAGCAAAGAGGCTCTAGCAATATAAAATGGGCACAGGATTTCAGAGTACAAGTGAAATACATTAATTTCAGTTCATCTGAGAAAGTAATGCATGTTTGAGTACCGAGAACTCCCCTTAAGTGCCTGGTGCTCATCAAATAGAATTTATGATGAAGAAGGGTAGTCTTAAACATGCACCTTTCTATCAAGCAGATGATGAATGACCAACCAGCAGCATGGCATTTCAATGTCAGAAGGTTGGATCTTACAATTGGACATAAAGAAAATAAGTCACAGAAATTCTCATCATTTATGTAGATGTCATTCCCTGTAGTTGCTATATAAGGTCAGCACCCTATTAGTATCAATAATAATGCTCCTAATTGGTCAATGCCTGATTTATTAATGATAATTGACACGATCCCAATTGTTTGTAAACTGCAGGTTTGTTTATCTCTTTAACATGTTCACACATGTTCCAAAAATTGATTTCCCCAATTGTATTTGCAATTTCCTCAGCTATGATGCACAGAGATAATTTAATTGGTCTTCTTGTTTTCTCATGCATAGAAAACCATCCACTGTTATTGATCCCTATGACATGAGCCACCTTGCCTGATGTCATAGATTCTGTTGACATGTCAGGTCTCAACAATGGGATCTTTGCACATCAATATCATGAAAATAATTACTTATAACAACTGTCAACCTTCAGGATCTCACACTGAATAATAACACATATAAAGTAAAATACTGATCCAAAATGTTGACAATAATGACTTGCTAATCTTAATTTAGAAGATTAAATAGTGTGATCATAGTATAGTTATGATGACATGTTCCAAATATTCCAAGTGCATGACACTGCTTCACTGCTTCCAAAGCATCCCTGGGCCTATTCTGATGAAGAAGACTTATGTGTGGACTCTGTACATTGAGAGTCTATGACACACATAATTAGCCATGCCAAGTGTTCTGAAGACTCATGCAGAGAATTTCATGCTTGCCCCAATATTGACATTGAGATGGACTCTATCATCAGGGTATCTATCATGCAAAGCATGCCTTTGAATTATATAGCAATTTTACTCCCATCTGTTACATTCTTTTTATGTTATCAAGGAGATGAAATTGTCAAACATGGTCATTAGGAAAGATATCCTAATTGTTAGCAAAGTTATGGTGAAAATTAAAGTTACAGTCAAGATTAAACAACTATCAATAAGATCATAACTATTCTATACTCAGTTGAAATCATCCCAAGTTATAAAGCATAGCAAAGCATATGCATAATTTATTTAATAAATCAACATAGATACTTGTCAAATAAACCTTTATAAATATTTCACTTAAACGTATTGACCTTATTATGGTTAAATCCAATAAAACCATACATATTACATTTCATTCAGCAGGTGGTCAACTAGAATGTCATGAAATCATTGCTCAGCTCATGTAGTGTCATAACGAGCTCATTAGTGACCACAAGAAAGACTGGCAGTAGACAGATGGTAAGACGGGCAACAAGTATGTTCTTCAACATCATGCAAGGCTCGCAAAATGAACAATTGGGATTCTGTGAGCAAAAACAAGTCCATAGAAAGTTATTCACACCTATTTAATCTAATAAGGAGTGGTTATATATGTGCATGTGCTGTTTATGCATTTATTTATAAACTAATACGGACATAGAGCGTACTGGGTATAATTAGATTTTGACTTTGGTTGACTCTAGCATAACAAATATGAAAGTTGACATTAGAGGATTCTTTTTCCAAGTCTATAGGGCTATATCGCATATCCTCTGCCGGGACTAGAAACTTGGACCACTACCTCTTTGCCACCTATTCATGCACCTATTCACCTAACACCAGGAATAAGGGGGTGGGGGTGGGGGAGACCCCCCTTATTTTATTCCCTCTAGCACTTAAGTCAGATGCATTAGACCACTTGACTGAAGCTAGGTGATACCCCTTTATAGACTTGGAGAAAGAGTTCTCTAATGTCAATACGTACATCCAAATCCATTAACTCCAATATGTCTATGTATATTATGAAAGTTTTGTGTCAGTAGAAATTGATGTTTCACAAAAATGAAAGAAGCAAATAATAACCCTATTGTAAAAATGTTTAGAAAACTATTGTTACTGCTTTTGAAAAATAATCAAACATTGTGTACTTCTCAAGGATGTCTATTATTAAGTCTGATGACTTTTTGAATGGGGCTGACAGATCCAACAATAGATCCTAAATATGAAACAATGTGTTAAAAACATTTTTATTTTCTTTACAAAGTATAATTTCATTGTGAACACAGTGTCTATAATTTCTGAAATGTATTAATAGGTTTAGAATATCTTGACTGACGCTGTGAGTAAACTTGTATGGTAAAGACAGTTATCCATACAACAAGTTTGTCTTGTAAGCATTCAATGCGAAAATCTGCAAATTTATATTTCTTATTGAGATAGAAGAAAAGAAGTTATATTTTGGAGATAATGTGATATATTAATATATAATTTATAATGTAAAATGTAATATATGACGTATATAATTGCATCAACTATCATCTGTAAATTTAATAGGTGACTCTATAAGTCCATCCGGCGGGGCCATATTGTATAATAATATATACATATAAAAATATCTTATGTGTTTTATATTATATATTCATGTATTTGTTAATCTATGTTTATGTAAATGGCATTGTCACTGAAATAAAATTATTAAACCTGAAAATACCATTGACTTTGAAATTAATTTTCACCCTGCACCAGATTATTTGCTATAACATTGTTCAGGCAATGATAATATTTTGAGAAACAATTGCCTTTAAGCAATATGTTATTTCTGACATGATCTTAGCCAAAAACATATATCATCTTTTTGTAACAATATACTATAAATGTAACAGCCTATAAAAATGATAATAAGATTACTTTTGTGCACAATGCATTGATTAATTTGATAAAGTAATTCCATTAATTTTGTATTTGTGTTTATGGTATTGTAAGGATATTGATATATATTGCAGAGAAAATAAATAATGTAAATGTAAATTAATATAAATTGAAGAACAGTAATTATTATGAACATTGAAAAGGAGCATGCTGGCTTGAAACTAGTTTCACGCGGAATAAATCTTTTTAATATTTAGATTTTTTTGTTACGTATTGCATAGTAAGAAGAAAAAAAATATATATATTTAATATGAGACCACATGTAGTTTTCCATTTAAATTCTATATTAAGTAGTTGATTTAACATGGTGTACAGCAATTACGCAAAAGTATTTACTATTAAGTTTGAAAGAATGAAATCTAAATACTGGTAGATTGCACAGCTGAGTTGAATTCTTGTCAAATTCATAACTCTTTTTAGAACTACATTGTTTTAAATTCATGTAAAATCAAAAACGAATTAAACCTAATACATGTATGTACCAGCAATGCTTGTTGTAACATTGAATTTCATTAGAATCCCATGAGAGAAGTTATGTATTTCTATTTTCATTTTGAATCAAGCATATTTTATGTTAGTCATGGAAGGATATAAAGTTCATATCATAAACCCAATGACACCTTTGTCAAGTGATATGACTGTGATATTAAATTCTTTACACTAAGTTAAACCTTTGCATGTGAAATCCAGTAGAGTCCAGGATATACATGTACCTACGGACTCAACGTCTTACCAAATAATAGCGTAAATAGGATTTAGCACTCCTTAACCTAGTAATTGTGTATGCAATAAAAGGAACACGGTGTATGCAAAGAATATCCGACGGTGTATGCAAAGAATATCCGACAAGATAAAAAAGTAACAATATGGAATAAACCTTATTTTCAGTATGAATTCTTCTAATTATATATATGGGTTCATACACATTTTGGCATACTTTGAATGTATAATGTACATGTGTATATACAAAAATGTACAGCATAATATATACATCTTATCAATTTTAAATCTACTCGTTTACTTTTTGATTATATTTTGTTCAATCCAAGTCGGTACTTAAAAGGAAAAGGTGCTTACCTTAGCATAATCTAGAGGCTGTCCATCCTCCGGACATTTGAATGCACCCTCACTAAAAATGAAAACAAATGCAACTTTTGAACAATATAATAAATGATAAATGAGATAAAAGTTAAGAAATATATTTCAGATTCCAGGAAAGGATTGATACCAAATTGAGGAAGTACCTGAAAAATATTTGATGAATTAAAAAACCCTAATAAACATGAAAACGAAAGAGATTATTCACCCTCTTCTCTGAACAGCCGGATATGTCTTCCTCCTCGAAGCTTTTATCCTTTGTTCGAATTCTTTATCCATTACATGTAGTTATGACATTAAACATTCAAAATAAAGCACAACTTTAGATATAATCTTGAGCTGAATTATAATTATCCTTAAAAATTTTCAATTTCTTAATTTATCCATTAGACTGAAAACTTTTTCTATCGTTTATCCTTGTGTATACACAAATGTGTATCTAAACATCTAATGTTTTATTGATCAAAGTGAATCTTATTTGTAAAGGTCACTATATATTAATATTCCTCATTGTAAATTTTCTTCTAGATCCTATAACTTTTTTAAAAACAAAGAACACACTCTTCAAAGATGCAGGAACTCCTATGTAAATGGAATTTAAAGTCAACTAGCTGTGTTTAAAACCCACACATGGTTTTGAATTACAGACTTTGTGAGACATTATAAAAACAACCCTGTGTACCAAACGGCATGTTTAATTCTTAGTGTTAAAATATAACAAGTTTAAGTCATGTCTGACATCATCTTTGTAATGACGCATGTTGGTTTCTCCTCAACCGCAAACTTATCAATTTGACATAGGGAATGCTCTAGTGTCCTGTGTCAACAACAATACAATGTAAATAAATACTATTTTAGGAAGTAAAAAAGTAAATGTACCCTATTTCTACACTTTTCGTAATAGCTTACATATAGAATCCTGTTGTACTAGTTCATATAAAATCTTAGAGCATAAAAACTTCTAAAAATAAGAGAAGCAACAAATTCTTCTTGACATCATGCATTGTATAATATACATGTAACTCTCACTGCAACATCTTAGATGACACCTCAGGCCATCTTAGGTGCTCCTGGCACTCCTCTAATTTTGATCAGAGCCAAAGCTCCTAGATATCCTAAACTGAATGGTCAAGCACATGTAGAAGGGGCAAGGATGGGCTTTTCATTCACTGATTTGACTGATATACATCAGGTGGTCTCTCTATGGGATCCACCCATGCTCTCACCCACTCTAGCTTACCTACTGTAGTTACTTGGTGAAAATCTGTTTTGTTCAATATCATAGCGGAGCAGTGTATATTTGATTGAATCTGATGGGGAACATAAACCAAAGAACTAGTGATATATATCATAGATCAACTGAATATTTTCCTACAGAATCATTATAGAATGATCAATAGATTCAGATCGAACAAATTTCCAGATTTCCAGTGCAATTTATGAATTGGAATATCTCATGGAAAATATGACACAGTATAAATAGTTCTGTACACAGAATAGAAGATGACATAAGAGATTCAAAATCATAAAATGCACTGAAAATCTATAAAGTGATGCTCAAATCTATTGATATGCCATCTTCTATTCTTTATACAGATATTTTTATATTTCATAACATTTTTCATAACAATACGACTATGACTATAGACCCCTAGAAATAAAGCAGCATCTCCAAAAAAGGAAGTAACTTTTTTACATGCACATACAAAGTTGAAGTTGCATTTCATAAACACAATGTCATTCTTTCAATATTTACCCACAGTGTACAAGTACCGATTTCCAAGTTTAAAGTGTGTGCACTGCCTTGTGTTGGAGGGGTAAGAGGCAGATGGAGACAAAGCTCTATTACCCACAGTACCCATTGTATGAACAACAAAATTTCTATAGCCATTGTTGAGTATATTGATAAAAGTTACAGTCCCAAGTTTCTTTTTAGGGAAGTGATAAAATAAAGAAATACTACATTTTGTTAACTTGGTTGGCTATTCAATATTACCTTTGATTCATAATATTCATTCATGCATATTTTCACCCCTCCCAAATAGCACGAAAGCTACTAATCATTTCACCATAGATGGCTAATAAAAACATGGACCTAAACATGGGATTCATCCATGCAAACTAACTACAATCATGACAATACTAATTCATAAACAAATGAACACCTCTGTTTGCTCATTCCACAAAGCCCATAGACACTGTTAACCAATCAATGCTGTAATGTAGCACTTTCCAGTAGGCTGCAATCCACATTTTTCCTGGACACATTTGATCAACACAATCCATGTAACAGATTTGTAGGTTAATACCGATTTAAAATTACAGAAAACCTTACCTTTTGGGACATTTTCTCTTGAATGATAGTCGAAATTTTCCAGGCATTGCATTCGCTTCAAATGATTTTTTAAAAATGGAATCACAGAAATATATTTTATGGTACTAGGATCATATATCCAATTTATGAATTCTTGATCTGTTCATATAAGTAACATTCCATTAAATGGTATTCATTACATAAGAAATCGACTTCCAAAACATGATGTTATCTACCCTACATACAAAGCATATAAGACTAAATGCTCCATTGAACTAACAGAAAAAAAGAAAGAAATGCTCATCGTAGGAAATCATTAATACTAGAAGATCTTAATATCATTTTCCAGCTGTTACTGACACGACTGTTGGAACTTATGCCAGGCGCCACGGTTGACGACATGCCCTAAAGCATCCCTCAATTATGTTCTTAAAGGCTGGCACCCACTTTGTAAGTGTGACCAAAAATGGTGAGAAGAGCTTCTCTTACTACCTGGTGCATGTATGGAGGTGCTAATGTGGAACTTGCAACTATTGTCCACTTGGATAACACTTGTCACCAATCAGGAGAGCATCAACAGTAAAGAAAAATAAAGGGATCCCTTGTAACTAATTTGACCACTTATATGATGAATTTACAGGGTTGATGCTGTTAAATTAAATTAATTTAGCGTTAAACTTTAACAACAGGCATTGTCTGCTAAAATACATACTGATAGAATTCAAAAATAAATTGTACCAGAATGACTTCCGTATTGGGTGGATATAATGAGACATTTAAGCAACAGTGATCACCCTCTTCAGCAGAATTAAAAAAAATGTCAATGATTTGATTATTAGCATGAACATTTAATTTCCATTGTTACTCAAACTGCTTTGAATCAAAACACATGATAGTCAATGAGACCAATGACCTAAAAAATATAAAATTGTACGGTAAGGGCCAGCTTGTATAGCTTTTATTTTACTGGTTTACAGTATTTAACTTCCATATATCTTCTTAATGCACAGTAACAGATCTTTAAATATATGACACATGGATATATTTACCTAGCCCTTTATCTGTGTAACATACTCTGCATTCCCATACAAAGTTTGTCTACCAACTTATTGAACATGCCTGTGTTTACCTATAATGTTTTATCTGAAGGCACACTTACTACACATTATAAGATCCAACAAATAAAAATTTCTTATACAGAGCGGATTTCCGGCCAGTGGCTTCTCGGCAAGGAAGTCAATATTGTTATATCTATCTGAACTGTCAGTGAGATAACAAAAACGTTTGCCAGATTTCTTTGATTTATCACGTGCTTTTTTTCTAATAACATATGACTATATCTATAATGGTGTACCTGATTCAGTTGCTTTTTTATTCTAATGATGTAAAAATGGTATCTGTCAATTGTGAGATAACGTAAATATCAGTGCAATTTCTATTGTATAACAAAACCATTGCAACTGTAATCCTATCAAATTAGTCTGGAGGTGATAGTATTATAATAATTTACTCCACTCCTTCCATCTGCTATGCTGCGTGCAATGCGCCTTGTGGCAAATGAACAAAGAAATATGTCATTTGATAAAAAACAAAGATAGCAATTTATAGCATCCATTGAAACTTTTTACAAGAAAATATTTCAATGCTTGCATCATCTGCGGCTGTCAATGCTGAACAGGAAGGAGTTGAACTTGCTAGGAACAATACCATATTGTGTGAGAGTTATGGGAAAGCAGATGGTCGTAACCAATATAGATCGGTAAACAAGAATATCTATTTTGCTGTTCCAATTTAGTTGTTGTAGCAAATATACTAAGAAAAGTGTAACTGTAGAACAGAGTTATTCTATCTGTTGAGTTCCAATAAAAAGAAGCTTATATGAAATATACTTTATCTAATATCCATGGAAGGGCTAACACTGACTTAAAGACCCACCATCAATCCTAGATCATTAAAAATTAGCACTATTTAGATATCAATGTGCAGAGCTGTTAACGTAAAAGCCCAGTCCCAAAATTGACAAAGTTTCAATCTGTAAGCCCAGGAGAAAGGTTCCATTGGCATTACCATTGCATAGGACATAATTCCAGCCATTCTTATTACAGCATGAACTAACACATATGAAGCTGCATGAAGCTATAACAGACCTTCCATGCTCTGACATACAGGGTTATTTCACGGTTAATGTTACGATTGAAAGAAATCACCCTCTGTATCAATCATCAAGATCACTTATCCAATTAATCATGTGATTATTGCAACTTAAAACCCATGGGCATTTACATTAGGATTATGAGCAAATATGCTTGAATAATTGACGGTTTTTACAAAAGAACTACTCTGCACTTAAGATTCCCCATGTGTATATGATTTCAGCTTAGATTCAAATCTAGTAATAATTTACAATGGATGAAGTCATCAATGAAAAACAACAAAGGTCGAACATTTCAAGAGGCATATATGAGGAACACATGTGAACATATTTTCCTTACTTCAGACAGCAAATGAAGCAAGCTTATAGATATAATCCTGTACTATCACCTCATCTAAATAAGATTATTGCCTAATAGGATTACTGTACACTTCTTTGAAGTGGAGATCACAGATGACCATTGCAAAAATTGGTCAGAATAGTGGAAAACATTTTTGGTCAGATTTTGTATAGTAAAGAATGCCAATCCACATTGTGGTTTGACCCTCTATGTATGACGCTGCTGTACCCAGGTACCAGGGTATATTCACATCACATCATATTCTGTGTACAGATGTGATTGCGTTCTACCAGACAACCCAAACTGGAGTTCTGGGTTTCTTGTTCTACGGATTAAAATGTCATAGTGTAGAAGATGAGCAAACTCTTCTATGAGTTGAAATAGGTGATCTGCCTGCAATATGAAAATAGATTGCACCTTATATATAGAAATGTTGATCAGTACTGTTATGATACTGATTACATTCTAAATACTTTGCATACATGCACATAATTTTAGTTTGAAACGTTTTCATGGTCTTACTGCTTAAAGACCAGAAACAGATAGATTTATGTATTGCTAATACTTACTAACATTGCTTGACCCAGTCCAGTGATACTGTTTCCATTTCTAAATATATTTCTATTCAATGAATCCTTCATTAAAGTAACCTAATAAAAATCTTGTCAGGTGGCCTCCATAAATTTTCATATCTATAAATACTAATAAATACCTATGCCATCTGCTCAAAAAAATTATTATAATTTTCCAATTACAATTTTCATATCCAAATCATATGGTACACCCAAAGCACACTTCACCAGACAATGCTAAATGACATGCTAGCTTTCTAATAAGAAATCATGAATGTGCTGACATTTTTAAGAGCATCCTATAAACACAGCTATTAATGTTTTTTAGTGCTATAATAATCCAAGTAGAGAGTACCTCTTAATTTGTTATTCATGTTTATGATAGATGCTGATCTTGCATTCTACTAACCACTTAACATGGCATTAGGGTAGGAAAAATTGCATACCAATTTTCTTAAACTATACTTAAAATTGTAATGAGATGGACTGGAGAATTAAACTTTAAGGGATACAATGAGATGTGCATATACTGACAAGTGGTCAAATGTCATCACTAGGGTCAAAACATGTTTTCACAATAGTGTGAAATTTTGTTATCTTACCTACTGATTCAATTATAATATCATTACCCTAGCATTATCAGAATACTACTACTGTGCCCCCCCCCCTACACACACACACACTCCTGCCATACTCTAAACATTAGACAAGACATTATGGAAAAGGACAGATGCAAAATTTCATACATATTTGAAACTTATCTCAGTCCATATATTATATGGTTACAACATACCTGGGCCTGATGCAGCCTGTTAGCAGATTCATTCAAATCTTGGTGTTGCAAGTGATGACTGAAGATTTCCCAACTAGTTTCTCCAGGTTATATCAGCGTTTGAACTTTTATATCAAACAATCCGCTAGTTTTGAAAACCTTATATACTAGAACTATTACTTAAGTTTATGTGACTAAGCAGGTATTGCAATGATGTTTGACAGCAAAGGCTCTGGAGTAGAAAAAATTAAGTAAACATTTGCCCATTAGTGTCTCCATTTAAATGTAAGAAATGTTATTGGTGTCAACATATGATCCAGCCAGTGGAGAATTATCCAATAGAGTGCGTCTTTTACATCAAATTCTAACAAATTGTTTTGACTGCGTAAATAAGTGTTCCTAGTTCATAAACAATCTGTTATTCTACATGACATGAGTGTTATTTTAAGTAGGCTCTTAATAATTTTCCAGTATTAGCTTGCATCTGACAAGTGCACATCGTATAAACGAAATTTACGCATAAACCACTATTTGTGATTAAAAGTTCTCAATTATATCTATAACTATGCACAGCGCAATTTCCAACAGCAACAAGTGGTATGTGATCCTGTTAATTGTTCCACCTCCTAACCATATCCAAAGTCTGCTTTGCGCCTGTCAATGTTTTTTTTTCATTTACATTTTAATGCAGGTTGTTTTTTATTAAATGCATATAAATATGCTTTTAAATGTACATCCAAAGCTGCTGCAAGTTAAAATAAAAGGAAGTATGATGGTCAAGTGCACTTGCCCTGAACTGAGGAAGTTCCTGATCAGTGTGATCTGTATGAAACCATTGTCCACAATGACTGCCACAGAAGCCACCCAGGCCTTTCTCTCTCAATCACCTGCCATTAGCCTTAACCGCTCCCGCATTATTTCTGGCAGGCACATGCCTTGCAAATGCTTTCTTTCATCAATTGGTGTTTTACAGAGGCTATAGACTTTAATTGATAGCTAGCCCTTTTTATTGCAATTTCAAATTTTTAAGGTTGTTTGATTGAAACTGACACTCCTTTCTGAATAATTGATCATCCCACTTTATGTATCTAATGAGTAACTAATGAAAAATAATGAATTGATACATAATTTAGCCCCAGGGGTTTATATATGGAATATTTATTCAATGCAAATGTGTTTTCAGGATGATTGATAACAGTGACAATTATGTATTACATGGGCTGTGCATAAACTAATCCAATGTTACTACAACAGAACATGTAAATAAATGATTGACGTTCATGATGCAACAATCCACATCATATATATGTTTTGTCTTCCTCATCATATTTTTAACATGTTAACATATACGTTGCCAAGTACCTGTAAATATATTGTAGGATTTGACATAGAAAGAACATTGTAGATTAATTGAAAAAACAACTAAATGAAATAAACCTAGAAATTACATTTTTTGAACATTTTGAATATATATATCATTGGTTTTATCGCTTAGATCTTAAAATATGACCATTTACATACCTTGACCTTTAAAAGATACACCAAACTGTATAAGCTACTAATTATTCTTGAAAGCTTTACAATGTACATAACATTGTCTCAAAGATTGAGACCTGATAAGAGATGAACATATAATAGCCTTACAAATAACAGCCCATGGCCAGCAGTTTATTACAATGAATTGCTAATACTCTGGAGCTTTAGTGACATATTTGTATTTTCTTAACTAAATGGTCATTCACAATAACATAATAGAGCAACAATGTTCACATATTTGCAGACCATCTCCAGGCAGACAACTTAATCACCATTGGATGTGTCAGGGGAGTTCAGCTATTTTCAATATAACCTCTTATCTCATCAATTCGCTCAACACACTCTCACAAGGTAACCAGTTCAATAGCCTTTTAAGAAACAAAATACGATCAACAGATGTATGAAGGTAAGAGGTTTCATTTAAAAATGACATACTTGTAGTTATGTTGATAGGATGTTACATATATATAAATGCATATAAATTAAAGACTCAGATGATGCCCGTGTGTGTGTGTATATATATATATATATATATATATATATATATATATATATATATATATATATATATATATATATATATATATATATATATATATATATATATATATATATATATATATATATATATATATATATATATATATATATATATATATATATATATATATGGAAACCTTGATACAAATTAAAGTATATTTATATCGTCTGCATGAAGAGGAACATGAACAAAGTCCACAAGTACTACTATTGTATGAATAAAATCCAAAACAAGGATAAAATATGCTGGTTGGATTGATTTGTTATCAAAAATGTTGTTAACATTAAAATGCAGCTGTTTAGAAAAGAGTCTTCTATAGGTCCTGCTTTAATCATACTAAGATTAAACATTAAAAATTTATCTTGTTGGACACAAAGACTTTTTCATCTTTTATATATATGAAAATATGAAATAGTTGTGAAGTTATTGCATATGGATGAATAAAACACATGTCCATGTATATATACATGTACATATGCAATGACTTCACCACAATTTCATATTTATTCACTTATACAATTAAAGTAGAACAAAATGCCCAAGGTAAAAATTGTTAATTTTCTGAACATTATGGACAAAAATTATGAGACATCTTTCATTTTGTAAGATATTTATTATAGTTTTATGCAAAGTATTTTTATCTAACTTTGAAAATGTTTCCTCCAAAATTCAGCGAACACCTGCCATTAACTGACTTACATATTTACATATACCAGTAGCCATTACTGGATGTATATCAGGTGACTTTTAAAAATACCATAAGAGAAAACAAATCCGACTGTATTCATCATAATGTAACATCTGCTCCTGATCGGCTAATGGAAGTTTATCTTTCTGAACATAGCATTTTAAACAAGCAATTTTATTGAACGAAATATTAAAATCTCAGTACATTAAAGAAGTCTAGATGTCATTCAAAATTTATGGTTTTAACAATATGTCAACCTCAATCACTTTAGATCAATTTTCTCTGAAATTACTAGAATTTCACACACTACTAAAGAGCATTATCAAAAGTCTATTTCAAAGTATACATGCTGAACACCTTTTGTTGTCAAAAGATTATATGGTACAAGGAAGAAAGAATAATTGGTTTTGAGGTTAATAGAATAAAGTCAAGCTGTTTTCTATTGTCTGTTCCTGGGAAAATCCGCCATTTCTTTATTTTTCCAATGTTTTAGATTTTATCATTTTAATAAGAACATGTCACAAATAACGTCAAATATAAAAGTCCATAATAGAGGTATTCACATAGAGTAATATTATTTTAAAGATAATTAAGAGGTGCTTAATACACATTCACAAAAAGGATTTGAACTTTTAATGATAGACTGTGAACCAGCATAGTTCCAATAACTCAAAAGAATATATTAGGGGAAAATCTCAATGCCTATACCCAATATCTTAATGCATAAACAATTATTCAAAGTTCCAGATACATTATATATACAGTCTACAACTATCCTTTTGTGCTAGTTTCCAGATACATATTAAGAATTATAATATGATAAATATGTTCTCGTTAAAGAATCTGATGAATATAATCAGAAGTATGGAACATGTAACATATCAGAATTCAATAGGCTACAATTTACGATAATTCAAACTAAAATGGTAGAAAAGCTATTAGAATCACCAAGATGTACATGATCACCTGATATGATCAATGATGATGATCATATTTCCTTCTACTTTGAAGACTTTTATTCTTTTGGTACAGCTTATCTTTGCAAGATTTACTTTTATTACTTTACCTAAAGATGTCATCTGAAAACAAATTCTCTAAATGGACATTCCTTCTGAGCTTAACTGAATGAATTAACTCTAGGTAAGATCCTAGGGTAATCTGTAAGTGAGTGTTATATTGAATGGGTTGAATGAATATGTGGGGGCATGTGAATGTCTGAGCAATTATGAAGTATGATGATGTGCGTCTTAGTCCATATATGAAGAATGTAAACATTATAAAATAATAAATGTTCTAAATTAACTAATTAAGGAAAAATGCTTAGAATAATGTTTGCTGAAGCTCCCCAGTCAAACCAATTAATGCAGTTGATTCAGTCTATCATCTGCAAACAATGTTGTTTAAATCACTCTAATGAAAATAGTATTCTATTGATCACATTATTTACAAATACCACTAACGACCTTAAGTGTTGCCTCACTGAGAATGACCAGGATAATGTTTCTTGAAGAAGATTATTTGTATGTAAATTTTTCAAATAGTTCCGAAATCTAATGGTTAAATGAACAGTCTTTGTGTGAAATGAGCACTATCACACATTAATGTTAACTTCCTATCTTTGGTAGCAGGTATATTATGGAATTGGGTTTCTTGGCATATGTTAAAATTTTTCCACTTAGCAAATATTTTTATGGCTTCGTGATGTACATATTCTTCTGTGTTGACTTGCTTTAATTTTTTTATTAAATTACCGGCAATACGTCAGCTGAGTAAATGTATAAGAAATATGCAAATGATCTTATAAATAAAATAGGTGTTTTATGTGACATTATATGATTAGATATTGTTTGAAAAATAACTAAAGGATTTTTTTCACCAATACTGAAAATCAAAAGCAGAAAATGTTTGAACACAAATTGGTTACGGACAAAAACTTTATTTAAACATTTCAGATTTCCGTCCTTACTTTCTAAAGATTTACCATCTGCTGTACAACAAATGTCATCTTTAAATCTTCAACTGGATACTATCATTGAAGACTGTTATAATAAGTGAATTCTAAATCACGGTGGTTTAATTTTTTTGAAAAGCAGTTAATTACTTTATAGAATGCATAAGTCAGTTTCACTTGACCATGTTGACACAGATATCAATCCAAGGGAAATTGAGCATGGTAATATGGTGTATTTAGGACAAATTTTGTCTTAGAAGTTTAACAACTAAAAACCAAATTGCTCTTCATACTTTATGTTTACACATTGTACAATGTTGTAGATTAAGGGCATCTCTTTAACAATCCACATATCTGCTTTGGTTACAATGTCTACCTACTGGTTAAAGTGTATATATCTACTGGAAAAATTTTGCCAAGCTGGACTTGTGTTCCAAGGAAAACAAAAGCCTGTGACCATTTTTTCTTTCATGCCGTTTTTGATGCCGCTGAAGCAAGAGTTAGTTGAGCTTATGATTGGCAAACGTCTTCCCGCTAAAAGGCGGTGTTTGTATGAGGGGTTTATTTTCAATAACTAGCCATAAGGTATAAAGATATATGTAGAGTCGCCTAAGATAATTTTACAACATTTTGTTGACCTATGATAGTTTCAAGAAGCTCAAGATGCCACCAAATTATGCTAGCTTGTGGCAAACTGCTTCTGGGTAGAAACAGATCTTATTCAATTTAATTTTACTACTACTATCCATTCCACAGTTATTAAACAAATTTAAATCTTAAATCATTTACACATGTGTAAATTAAGAACTTTTCTGATGAATTGCATGTATGAAACATGAAATTATCATAATCTTTAGAATAACAAGATGATCTATAATTTTCACTTTATCTAAAGACGTTTCACATGAACTATTAAAATCCAAATTTAGTTTGACATTCAATTGGGGTGGGTGGGTGGGTGGGTGGGGGGAGGGGCTTCAATTAATATGAAGTGTTCTTTAACAATTTCATTTTGTACATCCATATCTCAGCATTCCATCTTCTTACCATGCTCACATCACTTGTGAGATGAGACTTAATTATGGGGAATCTCCAAAACTATTTATTTTAGTGCTGGAGACACGAAACAGTTGTGTGGCAAGCAACAGTCGGTAAACAGTTAGAGTTTCAGGCAACATTAATATGACAAGAAAATACACTTAGTATTTTTGTGAAAAGGCCAGGAGCAATGTAAATGCTGGAATATTGAAATTACACCAATTATATTGACATTTCTCACTGACACAAGTGCAACATCTTGGCGGAGCCTGAAGTTTGGAGATATTATGAATTAAAGCATGCATCTTTTGTGACATCTTCCTTGGGAAAACATCTTTGAGTGCAGATGGTTTTATGTTAAACAAAAGAAACAATCTGTTATATGAGATTTTGATTGTTAATATGCATACATCTAATTTAGTTATATTTTCAACCTAATAAATATCAATTGGAGTATGAAATGACATTCTCATAAAAATACAGTAGATAGATACACTATCAGACAGACATACAGTTATAACAGGAGATCCACGAGCGTTTTAACATTTCTAGAAATTACCAAACACAACTATGAAAATTTTTCTCAGGCATTTACTTATGGTGGCATGTAATGATTGGATTTAAGGTGGTTAATAGGTATGTTTGTAATGTACACAAAATGATCATTACTGCTAAAGGATTTACTCTTTTAGTTACATAAACTTCTTTCTTATGTCTCTTTAGAAAGAATGTATACAATTTATTTTTCGTTGCAAGTAAAATGAAACAGTTTTAATCCTTTACACCAAAATGTTTACCTACTCATTTAAGATTTACCCTGGAACCATACATGTAGTTTTATTCTGAAGGTATACAAATTAAATCCTTGTATGTGCACATTCTCATTGAATCCTTCATATCAAGAGTCCTCATTATATAATACGATGTTTTTTCACTGTTTTAAATACATGGATGTACTTGAAACGGTTTGGTTTACATACCTGTTCGCGGAACTTTACAAAAATATGAATATTTTTCAATTTGTTGTCAGCTATGTACAAAAGTAACATGTCATCTATTAGAGTAAGAAACGCTCAGATACATTGAGTCACATGAGTAATGAACAAACATTTCAAATAGGGGTACCTGAACTTGCACTCTATTTACCCCACAAAATAAAGCGTGTTTTCCCATCAATAATTCAAACGCTTTTGTGAAAATAAACCTACACTACCAAGACACAATACAAAAAAGCACTTAAGGTATAATCTTTACTCATAATTTTTGCACCGGCTATTTTGAGTAATCTTCTTAATTTGGATCCCTTAAAGCACTTGCTCATAGCTTAAAAATTAGGAGCATTTAGATAATTTGCAATTGTTCAAACTGCATGCTACTGCATGCTAAATGCAAACTGCAAACTGCATGGTACATTTATATTGAATAATATTTGAAACAAATTTAAAAGATGACTAACTCCAACTCATCCATTCAAATAATAAATTGCTGACCAGCCTCCCACACCTTTCACACCTAGTGATGATTGCTACTTTTGTCAACTTAACCTGACCATCTTACTAAGGTATGTCTCATCTAATGATTGCCAGCTATGTCACCAATTATATGCACATGCACATTGTGAAAGAATGCATGATAGTTTTTAACAATACCTTACAAGTTAAACTTTCAATTTGAACATGAAATATCAAGTTAGAGAAGTCAAATATATCTAATATACTTGCATATTGCTAACATTCAATACTACATTGCAATATATTGCAGTGTATTGACAGAGGTGAGTTAAACACATTAAATAACAAGCATAAATCGTCAAAAAGAAGAAGTACCCTGATAATGATTATTTCTATCACAAAATTTTAAAATAATAACTTTTTTCTCTGAACATAAGAGTATTTGTTCAGTTTGCATATTATGTTCACATGGCTGATCAAATGTAAAAGTTTATAGATATGACACTAATACATATCATTCCAAGTGAGTAATTCGTACTATGACAATCATCCTCTTCAAGGATATGAACTATGAAACAGCGTGATGCCATATCATAAAAATGCAAAGGACTGCACCCTAACAACTTTTGAATATAGTAGAACTGGAAGAATGTGTAGATACTACAATGAAGATTTCCCCCATCTTAAATGTATATTAATTTGAAAAGATGTTATGACTAAGTTTAATAAAAGTGCTGCATCATATTATCAACTTCAATATATCTAAAATGATATTTGTATACATGCATGCTCAATGATGATGATTTAAAAGTGAAAACTTCATCAGTTCCTAAATATACCAGATTTACCCCGCAATGAATGCCCATGATGAGCTTAACATTCTAAGTGGGCTTATCTCATAATAATGGCAATGTAAATGTAACAGTAACGTGCACAAAAGGGAATACTAGTATTCTATGATGAAATAATGCTAACATGGTGCTGGCTTTATTCTATTGCATAATGAGCCATTGAGATGATCAGCTGCACTTAACTCTGTATCGATCCCACACAAATCACAGCCAAACATTTCGAACAGCGAAGATCAATGGCGTCTTTTAAGGGATGAAAAAAGTATTCAATTCAACATGTTTTTGTAATGAATTGCATTCACCGAACTGTTCAATAACAAAAAGAGATGTCTTTGTGCTGGCTGCACGTCAATTGCTAAAAGCCGTTCATCTTTATATAGAAGTCTGGTCATGTAGTGTTCATCTTTGCCTTCTACAGAAACACATTACAGTTATAACTCAGTACATGAAATGACAGAATGATAAATGAATTAAGCACTATTTGTAAGTGATTCCACACCTTATTTCCTCACCCATTGCTTAAGCAAACAAAGCCAGTCTCTATGTTCCCAGATCACAATGAAGATATTAATAATAAATCAGTCCACCCACTGATGCATGGCATTCTTAGCTTCAGTGCATTTGAGTAAATGGAGTCATGATTGTCACTTACTTTTCATTGCTGTCGTAATGCAAAGTAACGCTATACATTTTCACTACAATATATGTACTTCTTCATGAAATATGATTTATCTATATCATGCAGAGACTGATTAAATTAAATTAAATTCTGCAATTATTGTTGAATAACAAAAATTGGAAAAGGGCAGTTGAATCTACTAGTATTCCAAAGTGGATGTAATCCTATGAATGAAATGTATTGGAAAATTGTCATTTCCACACCAGTTTTTGCAGTCTGACAAGACTGCATTGTTAAGGATTCAATTTCCCATTGGGAGAGCCTTGTATGAATATCTCTGATAGGAAGAATAATTCTGAATAAAATATGGACAAATAATCTGGTGTAAATTCGAAGTGAGTTGAAATTTATATTTGTCGATAAAAGAACATATGTTCATTATTGTATAAATTATTAGATTTAGATTTCCTCTTACACATTGACAATTTCAATAGAATGTTTGTCTGTAAATACATAATCAAAAATTAAGTATGATATTCGTAAATATTAATATCATTGAAATATCTATCTCTAACTAGATTGATAAAATGATAACTGATTTTCTCAAAGCCTCCAAGACATATAGTAAATAAGTTAATATAAAGACAACCCACACATTGGACATTCCAGAACTTCACAAGTTCTCACCTAGTCAGTGTAGTGAAAAACACATTCCATTTCTTTCACCAGGACATGAAATAATATGTAAAGAATAGCCAGCCAATTGTGACTCCCACACAAGAGCTATTAGCAACAAATTAACACACTTTCAAATAACAAGAAATGAGATAGTGGTAAACTGTGACCTGCTTTATACTTTTTCAAATCATGTTTATATTATGATCACCACAACCCTGGATTTTATTTCTTAAGTTAAAAATAAATACATTGCATGCCAAGGTATCTCATTATCTATGATAATTCAAACAAATTAAAAACTTACCAGGACATTTAACACGTTCAAAACTAGGATTCAATGGGATTTGTGCTTGCCTATTTAAACTTTGTATTCAATATTTATCTAAAATCAGCATTTAAACCTAAAGACGTATGGTTAAGGTTTGTAAATAGTTAGCAAAACAAAACTGATTTATAACCAATTTCGCCAAAGGTTTGTGATTACTCCAATGGCTAACGCCTCACACCTACATAAGCACTCCCGCCTCAAATCATCTATTGATGAAAGGCTCAGTTTCTGCAATCCCCACAGTTTATTTCAATGAGGCCGATGACATATGTTCTAACTATGGTCTATAATTTCACTACCTTTTCACTTCATGTGGCATTGGGTGTTGTGAAGAGCCTTTATTTGGAGCGTTTGGTCAGTAATCATAGAAATGTGAACCCTGGATAATTGCTGCATCACACCCACACATTTCCCACAGTTAGAATTTGTTGACTAAAATAAGTTACTGTCTGTAGTTAATGCTGAAAAAATATATTTGCTAAATATGGTGACAGAATTCTAATAGTGTAACGAACTATTCATGTTGGATGCTTTACATGATGTCAAAATGGTATAGGTAGTATTGATACTCACCAATGCAAATGTTTTTTATGTAATGGCAACAGTTTTGTGTAGATGAGCTTATATGCACATGCTGCGCATCATGTATTATAGACATTTGAGTGGATTGGCAATACAGACAAATGTTGCACCTGTCTATAGCATCATTTGTTTATCGATTCATTGTATATAGTGCAGCTTTAAATTACCAATCTGCAATTCTGCATGTGATATACATGTATACCTTACATTCTTTCATATTTAATTCAGAGAATAGTTTACAAAATATTGAATAAAATCATAAAACATGAAATAGAAAATTCTCAAACAACAGAGTTTTTAATATAAACGCCGACCAAAACATAAACTCACTTTCAGATAGCATCAAGAACTTTCCTGTCCTTGACCCAGATGTATGAGTAATGTGAGAAAGAACTTGCAACTTCTTATGAGTCATGGTACTTTTTGATACAGACCCTGGATGAGCATGCAAGATGTAATAATCTTCTCACTCTTCTGTGACCTTGGGATATTGATGATTATTTGTCTGCACTGCCAAACCCACCATAAATTAAGATCATATGAGAAACTTTATTGCTTCAGCTGTTATCAAAAGGATCTCCTATGTTTTGGTAACAGATAGGATGCGGGTTAACCGTCTATTCCCTCTTCTTAAGTGATGCCTTGTGCATTTGTTAATACATGGATATCAAAAGCCCGTAGTCACAATGACCTTACTTCTTCTGCATTGAAAAATGTGTTAAATTTTTATTTATATTTTACCATTAAATGCTGAACTGTGAAGTGTGAACAATAGAGGTTGTCTTAGTGAAAAACGGCATTGAAACTTTTACAGATAAGAGGAGTAAACACAGGTAAACATAGCACACATTGAAGTGCACACTCAATTTAAATGCCTGCATCAATGCATGTGTTTCCCACTCACCCATGATAACCTTATAATTCGTACAGCCTACTCGTCTAAAATAAAAAGTTGTCCATTTAAACACTGTCAGTGGCATTTACTGAAAACACATGGGATGTCAAAATGTGAAATTACTCATAAAAATATGCGTGGAAGACATTTCGTGTTGGCCTTTCTTAATGGATTAGGAGTTTAATTTTTCACACATAGCATTGAGTTTCTGTGAGAGTGGAATGTTTCAGAAAATTATTTGTGCAAAAAGTGTATCCATCCCAACCTCTTATTATTATCTAATGTCTATTGTAATCATAAAATATTAATAATCTATAGGGCCATTTTATCAGTATTAGCTGTGGGTGGTACTGATAGCACTGAGCAATGCTGCATTCTTAACTTTGAACCCTACTCAACTCAATGTGATAAGTGTTGATCATAAAGATCACATAACAATTAAATGCCAGTCTTATCTAATCTTATCAGCATAAGCAGGTATGAGAAACTAATGGGATTCACAGAATGTTTCAACAATGCATATAATCCCAGTGTTTTAGAAGTACAACTCACGGGGAAATCTAAAAAATTGCCACTGAATATCACAACTTGCAAGACAAAAAAAAACTGTAAATGTAATGAACAGATAGTAACATTTGGAATTTAATATAAAATTACATATAGTTCATAAACAATGAGGATGGCTACTATCATTAACTTTCCTAATGATAACTTATCAGTTGAGATCAAATTACAAGTTGGCATCATTGTGTTATAGGTAGCATATCTGGGACATGTAATACAAACCAAATATTACTATATGTATTAAACAAAATATCAATGCAAATGGACGAGCGAATTCAAGAAACGCAATATATGAATCATTGGGCATTGTTATATTATTTTACAGATGAAACTATTTGTATGTGCCTCATCAGAGGGATTTGAACAGATTTATCTTGGATGTGACAGATTCCTATAAACATTGCTCCACTATGTATATGGCACATTAATTCACATTGATACATATATTAGTTATTGGCTTTAACAGCTATTCCGTATCATTATCTAATGTTAATGAGATTAATAGCCTGATGATGAATCCCCACTTTATTACTGGTATATTATTATCATGAGTTGGTATCTAAGTTTAGCATTGCACTCTTTGAATTGTGTATTTCCCACTATATGAGCAATGATGTGAATAGAATAACATGTTAATCAGAAGACTTTTGATTGGGTTACATGGTCCTAAATCGCAGAACCTATAAGTAAACTGTATACACGGGTGTATACGAAACAGTTCAGTTATCACTGCTAATTAACAGTTCACTCAAAATATTAAGAAATCATAGCTAATTCACTCGAAAACCAATATTGAACTAACACCAATCTAAAATGGGTTGATGGAGATGAGACCGAGCGCACTCAGCCACGTATGTAACATTACCATACATGGGTGTTTATATTTGAGCAACTCACCTGAGGAAGTCTTGGAGACACTCATCACAAAATTTGTGCCCGCATCCTTTGATTCGCACCGATCCTTTTATAGGTAAGCGACACAGCGTACATGTCAGCCTTCGAGGAACGGGTTCAACAAACCGATATAAATATCCAGGCATTTTTTAAAAGGTATCACTACATTTTCATCTTCGCCATATTTACAACCCGGCTACCGATAGCTGAGTAACTAACATCGTCTGCTGCAAAAAATGCGCGCACGTGCGATTTGTTTACCAATATGAAACTGGTGCTGCCATGTAGCGGGCAGGTAAGGTATCAATGAATCATTGGTGTAAGATTCACAATGCAAACATGGGACGAGATGGAATTTTAAAAAGCAACCCTTCAACCTAAAGACGCCTTCTTCCATTTTCGTGAACTTGACGGGGGATCCATATATGGTACTCACACTTCTCAGCTGTTAGACCCTAAATGAAATGTGAACACCGTACTAGTAAATTGTAAACACTGTAGGAATCTCAAATGTTATATGTGGGCGGGTTTATAATAAAGAAGTGGGACGTGAAGGAAAAGGCCAAATAAAACAATTAGGAATGTGGGGAAAAGGCAAAAAAGAGGAATTTGGAAAATAAGGCCCAAAAAGGATGGATAGTGGGATTTCTTGACCCCTTACACTCCAACCCCATAGAAATGTAAAAAAAGAGAGTAAATTTCGGAGTTTATTGTCTTCTATCCAAGAGTACTGCGCAGTAGACTCATTTACACCAGGTCATTGGCTACTTTGGCACTCAATTTCTATCTTCCTCAATTCCCTGGGAGATACAAGGGGGGTTATAAGGGTCGCCAGTCTCCCATCTCCCAATTTTTTTGCCTCATTCTCCCACTTCCCATTGCCTTTCTCCCACCTCCCACTTAAAAAGGGTCTGCGAAAAAAAATATGTACAAAAATCTCAGTCTCCCACCTCCCACTTTGGGCCACTTTGCTTGGCTATCTCCCACTTTGGCTGCCTGTTCTCCCACCTCCCACATTTTTTCACACCAATCTCCCACCTTCCAAAGTCTTATACCCCCTCCCATACAACACTGGCTGCGTACAGCATTTGCAGCTGTAGCGCACACATGCTATTCTTTCACATTAGCATTCACTCGCCTGACCTTTACCTAGTTCACGTGTAGGTTCCACGGAGCAGTATGCAGCTTATCGGTAAGTTTGCTCAACACCCACCACCAGACCCGACCTGGAATCAAACTCACAACCTTCTGGTCATGAGACCATCTTCCTATCCATTCGTCCACTTTTACTGGTGTGGGGCTATGGGACAGACACTAATCTGAGACGTATCTAGGATTTGGGAAACGGGTAAGGAGATGGGGTGGTCAGCACAAATCCACTAGTGGGGTCCGGGGGCTTGCCCCCTCCACCGTATTGTGTTTTGTAGGGTGCCATTTGGTCTAATCTGAGGCATGTCTAAGAGCTTTTAAGGGGGCTCGAATTCTGTAAAAGGGCTGAAACACATGACTAGCTGAAATGGGACGCACGTGCCACCTTTGCCCCCCCTCATCTAGATATATAGGGCTATGCTAATGGAATGCGCTTGAAGATGTTGACCGGTGGCCGAGAAAGACTGGGCTAGATCTATATGTTTGAGTTCGTGTCCGTTATGATCATCCACCCGCCGACTCGGTATATGACACGGGCCAACTTTGGCGAGGCGTGGATGGGGCGACGATGATGACAGAGAGGGCTCAGTATGTGTACCATAAGCATGTGTTGACGAGAAAAAGGGTAGAGGGTTGGGATCAGCTGTCAGCCATCGAATGGGCTACAATATTGAGGGCGCGCAGACTTTAACATATATGTTGTACAAGCTCCGCAAAAGTGGAACATTGTTCTTTTTCTTGAACACCCACTATGTGAACGTGATATAGTTGAAGAATATGTACACAGTGTTTCACAACATTTATTCAAATATTACTTTTAAATACCATTAGTAGAATTTAATATATATGAGAAATAAATCGTAATATTAAATCAAAATTTTAATAAAAAAGGTCTGACAGCAAGAACAAATAACACTATTCAGTCATGTCAGTATCTCCGTATCCTTTATCACACGGTCACTATGAAGGTTGATATTTGAACCAATCTGCCGTAGACCAGTCCACTTTGGGTGGTTTCGTATTTCTCTTCGACCAGCTGTAATATTTCACGGTTGTGCCTATAAAATAAATGATGTTATGTTAAAAGCAACACCATAACAACTAGCAGTAGGGCAATTCAAGAGTGCAAAACCCTTATACAGCATGATCTGTTCTGAAGACCTGTTGCGTCAGAACAAAGCACTGTCCGGATGTTGGATGAATCCAGAACAACAAACCAGCTAGTGGCCCACTAGCACATCAGCAATAGACTGCTCATATCAGTCCCATAATTTAGTAGTAAACTCAATTATACTGAACAGCAGCAGTGATAGATCATATCTTACATCGATTGTAATGACATAATCTTTCACTGTAAACTCTCAGCGTCATCCCAACGCCATCAGTTGTCATCATTCTTTACACCCCCCCCCATAAATCAATGCAAAGGCGATTCACCTGGTGCTGGTCGCATGTTTCTAGACTGCGCCATGATGGGGATCCACGTAGCCACCATGGGCGCCTGTCGCGCCTCTTCTGCCCATGAGCGCGGTTCGCCCATGCCAGGGGCGCGGTACAGCGAAGCCAGCTTCACCTAAACAGTTCTTGTAGTCTTAGAATGGAGCCTACGTATGCATGGGGACAGTAATACTATCATCACCTGAAATTGAGTATTGCAAACTTTTAATTAGGAATAGATATTAACATGTGTCGACATATTTTACTTATGACGTATTTGTTTGGCGTCATCACATTTATAAAACAGAAAATAACACCAGCATTTTTGTGAGCATGTAACCCAACTTCATGTTTGTGCAATATTCTCCACACAGTTAGTAACCAAGTGTTCTGTGTCACAATGGCGTATTCTGTGGCTCGGATTATCGCAGATATTCTATGGTCTGTCATTTAATGCAAGTCACTTGCTCCTTCACTGTCATACTTTGTGATTGCTTTACCATCTCAACAAATGAATGCCAGGTAATTGACTGGGTGACCTCCTCTGAAACCAGGTTTTATCATGTTATACTTACAAAGTATATATAATGCCATTACCACCAACGACGGCGACGGCATTGCCGCCGCCGAAAACGACAACTACGACGATCTAGCTCATTTTGTTCTTGCATGAAAACTAGCCAACAATTGCGTTTAGGTGTCAACTGTCACAACAAGTTCCATGCCATTTTGTTGCGCCGCGGCCAACCTGTTCCCTGATGTATTCCGTCGTACCTTATTATCGCTTGTTCACATTTCTTACGTGGCGTCTCGGTAGCAGACGTGGCAAAAAGTATTACAGCAACGCCAAACCACGGCACTTGTTCATGTGGTAAGCTAGGATCACACAGGCTCGATTGTGGATTCTCAATCCAAGGGTGTAAAATATATATCAGGACACCCCCTCTATAATAATAACACCTTTAAAGTCTCGACCCTTCACAAAGTGATAATACAAAACGTCCCACCAGTCTAGCTAGCGGTGCTATATATGCTGCGGTAAGGGATTCCAAGATAAAAGGTGCCAAAATCAGATGGTGTTCCTTACATCACAGTCACTGAGTCCCAATGTTTGTTTATACATCTAGAGACACGCCCCCGACTTATCGAAGATACTCGCTATCTTCGATAGGTCGGGGGCGTGTCTATAGATGTAAACAAACATTGGGACTCAGTGACTGTGCCTTAAATAATGTCTCACTCTGAAGCGTTTTTTTTACAGCACTTCGAACATGATGGCCGTTCGACAGTGTAACTGTCTGACTGGGGCTGTAGTTGGGAATACACAAGACAAACCGGGATTAAGGTAATTCTCGGAGCACTGACAATTTCGATTCGTTACTTTCTGACGGACTCGGCTTTTCCCGTAAATAGCACAGTGTTTTTTCCTTTTTCCTTTTTTCTTTTCTTTTTTCAAATCCCGTGTTGGCGGGTGCCAACACGTGACTAGCTAAACGAGAGCAACAATACACGGATCATGCCAATCCAGAAATCAACCAAGTCTTGTAGACGTTTTTCGGTTATTCTAAAGACCTGATTGTTGTCGTTATAAAAGCTTTCACTGTGAGATACCCCCCCCCCCTCGGAACACAAAAAAGAATATAGCCCAGTGAATCACCTAACATTTTTTTAGGTAGTCAGGATTTTTCATGCACCCCTGCAAGTAAATTATAAAACACTGGGTAAGTGTCGAGTAATACGGCCGTGACCTTGCGGCATACCTCGGGGATGGGTGAGCTTGGTCGAGAGGTTTACGGACTTGGGCTTGATGTGCAACCTCGAGCTCGTAGCGCAGGCGTGCCTTCTGGTGGTCGGCGGTCACTGAGCTTGAGGCGGCCCCCGGCACAGCTTGTCCAGCTTGGTGGCTGTGAACGCGCTCCTCCATCTGCCAGCTGTCACAGCGATAGGTCAACGATAGGATGCCATGGTTACGTAATGAAAAGGATGGAGGTGGCTGACGGTGCTGAGTAGTTCTGCACCGCAGTTGAGTATGCACCCCCTTTCCCTCCGCCCGTAAATGTTACCAGTATTATCAGCGAAAATGCCAACCTGCAATACTGATTTTCGCTACATTTAATTTCACCTTTGCGAAACGCTGGTTGGTTAGGGTCATATAGCAAAAAATGTGATTGGTGATTTGCGCCAAATCTTGAGCGTGAATTGTGAACTGCCCGTGTTCGAAATGTGATGAAAATGTGACGCAATCTCATTCAATTACGAATCCTAGGCATTGATGAAAGACAATGAAATGTATTGCGACTGGTGATTTAGGAAAAAATCGATCGGTGAATAGATTTTCATCACGGCTATATATACTGCCCTTCATCTAATGCAAGATGCAGCACACGAGGATTTATAGTGAGGCATGGGAAAAGCAGACAAAATAGTTGTTTTGTACAAACAGGTAACGGAAATATATTTATTCAGCATAGTTTAGTATGCATGTTAAATTCAGTGTTTTGTTAACATGCTGCCGTATTCATTTGTAGAAAACAACCCAACAACATACAAACGTTAATTGCAAACAATAATTACATATACTTAGTTTTTAACATTCACACTAGTAAAAGGGATCACAAACCTTGCTTATTCGACATCATACTGAGTGAGAATGGATACTCATCCGTGGGAGATCCTTTTGATTTCACAGTTTGAGGACGAATGAACGTTAAACACTGCTATAAAGGTATTTTACAGCCAACAGGCCCAGCACGTGTTCCTCCTGATAAGAGGATATTTTTTACATACACAGTGACATTACCAGGAAAAGAGTACGAGGACAATCCCAATAAAGACATCTCAGTAAAAATATATGTCTATTAATAGCCTGCGATGTGTGATGGTGCCAAAAATCACGCCTGTAATTTGTTTGAAAACCAGACAACACTGGCTGTCAATTTGATAACCTGGCATGTGTGCAAAATCACACAATGAACGTTATTAATGCACATTGTGGTGGATACAATGAAAAAGGTTTAACCAAAACCAAAAAATTATTGTTTTGTTTTTTTTTTTTTCCCCCCAAGAAAAATATTTTCACCGTTTGTTTTTTTTTGCAAAATTTTTTACGGGGGGCTTCAAATTTGATTTGGGTTTAATTTTTTTTTCCTTTCCCTTTTACCCCCTTTCGACAAAGAATGAAAAAAGCGGGCGCTGGCAGTCTAACCCCAAACTTCTCCGTTTCGTAGGGATTATGGGCTATTTTCCCCGGGGACACCACCATTTTCGGGCGCGTGATTAATGGCTTCTTCTGCGTTTTCCCCGGCGTAACCTTCAAAAGGCGGGGCCTTTTTGCTTATCCCCAGTCGTCGGTGGGGGTGGCGGTGGCGACGGGCGTGATTTTGGCTTTTACTTTTTAAAATTTTCGGTGGGGGAAAAGCTGGCGGGGGTCGGCAGCGTGATTAATGGGTTCTTCGTATTGGGGGTCGTTTCGTGCCCGGTGGGCGGGGGGGGTGGTCTGCTTCTCGCGTGTCGCGTGCCCCCGGGCGGGGGACCCCGGCGCCCCCGGCGCCCCCGTGGCACCCCCCCGGCGGTACCGTCGGGGCGCTCCCGGCCAGGGTAACGCTAAACGCCCCGGGGGGCTTTGCCCCGGGCGGTGCGTCGGAGGCCCCCGGGGACCCTTGGCTTTAAAAAACCGGTACCGTCGGGCGCTCCCGATCCCAGGCGAAAGCGCCCCGGCAGGCGTGGCGCTCCGACCCGGGGTTTACCCCCGCTCCCCGCCCCCAGGCGACACGGCCCCTTTCCCCACCGTCTTCGCCCCCCAGGGGGCCCGGCGCCCACCGTCTTCGGGCGCCCCCCCCGCCTTCCCCGTCTTCGCTCGCCCCCCGGGGGCGACAGGGCGCCCCTTTCCCGAGGCGCCCCCCGGCCCCCCCCCGGCCGCCCTTCCCCTCGCTCCCCTCCCAAAGGGGGCCGCCGTCTTACGCCCCCGTCTTCGCCCCCCGTCGGCCCCTTTCCCCCCACCGTCTTACGCCCCCGGGGCGGCGCCACCGTCTTACGACCCCCGGCCGCCCCTTCCCCGCCCAGCGCGCGCCCGTAGCCCGCCGTCTTTACGATCCCCGCTGCGACCCACTTTTTCGATCCACTCGGCGCCCGCCGTCGGGAACCTGCTTTCCTGGCCTCCGTCACCGCCCGCCGCCCGCGCCGCCGCCCGCGCCGCCCCGCGGCGAATTTCTTTTGGAATATTGGTTAATCCTATAGCCCCGCGAGTACTTTTTCCACACCTCCCAACTCATACTACTGGCGACGGCATTGCCGCCGCCGAAAACAACAGCTTTACGACGATCTGGCTCATTTTGTTCTTGCATGAAAACTAGCCAACAATTGCGTTTAGGTGTCAACTGTCACAACAAGTTCCATGCCATTTTGTTGCACCGCGGCCAACCTGTTCCCTGATGTATTCCGTCGTACCTTATTATCGCTTGTTCACATTTCTTACGTGGCGTCTCGGTAGCAGACGTGGCAAAAAGTATTACAGCAACGCCAAACCACGGCACTTGTTCATGTGGTAAGCTAGGATCACACAGGCTCGATTGTGGATTCTCAATCCAAGGGTGTAAAATATATATCAGGACACCCCCTCTATAATAATAACACCTTTAAAGTCTCGACCCTTCACAAAGTGATAATACAAAACGTCCCACCAGTCTAGCTAGCGGTGCTATATATGCTGCGGTAAGGGATTCCAAGATAAAAGGTGCCAAAATCAGATGGTGTTCCTTACATCACAGTCACTGAGTCCCAATGTTTGTTTATACATCTAGAGACACGCCCCCGACTTATCGAAGATACTCGCTATCTTCGATAGGTCGAGGCGATATCTAAACAATATTGGGACTCAGCTGTTTTATAATGTCTCACTCTGAAGCGTTTTTACAGCACTTCGAACATGATGGCCGTTCGACAGTGTAACTGTCTGACTGGGGCTGTAGTTGGGAATACACAAGACAAACCGGGATTAAGGTAATTCTCGGAGCACTGACAATTTCGATTCGTTACTTTCTGACGGACTCGGCTTTTCCCGTAAATAGCACAGTGTTTTTTCCTTTTTCCTTTTTTCTTTTCTTTTTTCAAATCCCGTGTTGGCGGGTGCCAACACGTGACTAGCTAAACGAGAGCAACAATACACGGATCATGCCAATCCATGAAATCAACACAGTCTTGTAGACGTTGGTTATTCTAAAGACCTGATTGTTGTCGTTATAAAGCTTTCACTGTGAGATACCCCCGGAACACAGTAAACAGAATATAGCCCAGTGAATCACCTAACATTTTTTAGGTAGTCAGGATTTTCATGCACCCTGCAAGTAAATTATAAAACACTGGGTAAGTGTCGAGTAACACGGCTGTGACCTTGCGGCATACCTCGGGGATGGTGAGCTGGTCGAGGTTTACGGACTTGGGCTTGATGTGCACCTCGAGCTCGTAGCGCAGGCGTGCCTTCTGGTGGTCGTAGTGGTCACTGAGCTTGAGGCGGCCCCGGCACAGCTTGTCCAGCTTGCGGCTCAGAACGCGCTCCTCCATCTGTGCCGTCACAGCGATAGGTCAACGATAGGATGCCATGGTTACGTAATGAAAAGGATGGAGGTGGCTGCACGGTGCTGAGTAGTTTCACACCGTAGTTTGGTATGCACCCCCCTCCCCCGCCCGCTAAATGTTACCAGTATTATCAGCGAAAATGCCAAACTCACAATACTGATTTTCGCTACATTTAATTTCACCTTTGCGAAACGCTGGTTAAGAGGGGGTCATATAGCAAAAATGTGATTGGTGATTTGCGCTAAATCTTGAGCGTGAATTGTGAACTGCCCGTGTTCGAAATGTGATGAAAATGTGACGCAATCTATTCAATTACGAATCCTAGGCATTGATGAAAGACAATGAAATGTATTGGTGACTGGTGATTTAGGAAAAAAATCGATCGGTGAATAGATTTTCATCACGGCTATATACCGCCCCCTTCATGTAATGTGCAATAGATGCAGCACACGAGGATTTATAGTGAGGCATGGGAAAGCAGACAAAATAGTTGTTTGTACAAACAGGTAATCTGAAATACATATTTATTCAGCATAGTTTAGTATGTAAAAGTGAAAATGTTGTAATTGCGTTTTGTTAACATGCCGCTGCATTCATTTAGAAAACAACCCAACAACATACAAACGTTAATTGCAAATGATAATTACATATACTTAGTTTTAACATTCACACTAGTAAAAGTGATCACAAACCTTTTGCTTATTCGACATCATACTGAGTGAGAATGGACACTCATCCGTGGGGAGAATCCTTTTGGATTTCACAGCTCTTTACGACGAATGAACGTACTAAACACTGCTATAAAGGTATTTTACAGCCAACAAGCCCAGCACGTGTTCCTCCTGATAAGAGGATATTTTCTTACATACACAGTGACATTACCAGGAAAAGAGTAATGAGGACAATCCCAATGCAATAAAGACATCTCAGTAAAATATATGTCTTATTAATAGCCTGCGATGTGTGATAGTCGCGGTGCTAAAATCACGCCTGTAATTTGTTTGAAACCAGACAACACTCGCTTGTCAATTTGATAACCTACGTGTGCAAAATCACACAATGAACGTTATTAATGCACATTGTGGTGGATACAATGAGTACATATATATATATTGTTTTGTTTTACACACCACACATGCACGTGTGTTGCAAATATATGACGTTCACTTCATTTGTTTTATTTTTTTTCTTCTTTTACCCCTCCGACAGATGACAAATGTGTCACTTCTTGATATTTCAGTAACTTTCACGTGATCTTGTCACAATGCAAGTTATAATTTGGGTATACGGTATGTAAGTCCATTACTTGGAAAGGTTCAATGCTATTTGGTTTCAATTGCACAAATAATTAGTTATGCCTAAGTATGCACTAAGTATTGCTCACTGGCAGATCCAGGCTTTTGGAAAAGGAGGGGCGCACTTAAGAGATTTCGTGTGTTTTACATACACTATCGATGGCGGACATGCGCAGAACCTCATAAAATGAAGTACTTTGGTGGGAAACGGTGTGTATGTGTGTGTGTGTGTGTGTGGGGGCTTGATCTGGCGATGTAGCATTCGCACACAAGTATGTCCTGGTCCTGGTCCCGAAGTGACGCATCTTTGAAAAAACATATTCGAGGCCATCATCATGCCGATGATGACTTAATCTGTCAACAGTGCAATAATGTGCAATAAAACCAGTATATAGTTGGAGTTAGCCCGTATCGCTGCATATATTATATTCTTCAGTGTCTGTCACCCATGCATTAGCTTGAGCTAACAGTGCACATAACCATATACTATGCCAGGGGAACATCAAGGGTGGAGAGTAGATACCCAAATATCAAATCACGTTGACAATGGAAAATATCAGTTTGGAATGCGCCCCTTCTGTATACCAAACCGCCGACCAACTAGGACGTACCTGCAGCATGTCGTAACACGCAGCCGAGGACTCGAACATGTCGATCATTACTTTGCCATCAGGAGACGAACTGATCTTGCGACGAAACCGCTGGCGACCATCACTCAACACATTCTGAAATTGTTTATAAAGTATCGCAAACAGCCAAAATAATCTGTGAAAGTCCCAACCAAAAGACGCCCAACCATCTACCTGCGCACAGACACTTACGCATTTACTAATATGGTGATAGAAACGCAGTTTAGAGTATAGTACAATATTTTGGTAATACAAAACATGGTTTAATTTTAAAATCAAAATAGTTATAGCTTATAGATTATTATAGGCTACATTTGTTGTCACGGCCTAGTGCCTCCGCCCCCACCCCTAGAGTTTATAACATCCATGATGTATATGTGGAGTCATACAGCGTGAAGCATTTGACCTATCAATAGTATATCTCCACAAAAACGCAAATTGACAACCTTTGGAAAGCAGCCGTAGCAGGATGGAGCCTACCTCGAGGAAGGTGTCGATGTCCTGCTCGCGGTCGGGCTGGGCAGCGCCTGGCGGAGCAGACGCGCCCCTCATGGACTGCCGCCGCCCCCGCCGCCCGTCTAGGCGATGCGACATCGCGCGTGCGCGTCTGCGTGCGGTACACGGCTGTTCAAGGCCGAATGGGGAACAGAAGTTCACGTGCACCTGCCGGGCACCTGCTATGAAGCTGACGAGAAACTGTAGCGCAGGCTGTGTACTGATCTGTACTATTATGCGAACGGGAATTCCGGATGTGGAGGATTGTTGACAATTTGCTTTTAAAAATGTTGCTGATTTTGGATATACATATTCCAAAGTTTTTTTTAACCTCAAACTATGTTTTTGTTAATAGTTACACCACTCAGATATAATGAAATGCATAACACACTATTTCCAACACAACTTTGCATAGTATCTAAGTCTTTCAGATAAACGCCAACTAAAAGAATGAACCGCAATACTCCATAAATCCTTCGAAAATCATGTCATATTATATGTTGACAGAATAATATAATGCTACTAGACAAAAGCTTTTCCATTAGAGCAGACCTGTAATTTTCTTATGACCTGCAATTAGAAAAATAACATCCACAGCGGATCTAAAATAATGTGTCAACATATCACATATTACCATCCACAAAGTATAAACACATAATTACATTTGCATTGTACTCAAAGATGTGTACCTATTTCGTAAATGGCATTTACTAGCTCCAACATATCCTTATATTTATTTCCTCTGTCATATTGATGGATGGTGTGTAGCTCTTTATGTCATGAACAGATTGATAAAAAATCTACGTTTCAGCCTTTAGAATTTTCAATGTTTCAATAAAAAACAATATTTCATGAAAAATACAACTACGATTAACTCTACACATTTAAAATACAAAACAAAATAATTTTAGAATAACATCTACAATTGTGGTGTTCATCACAAACGTCCGATATCGAATATGCGTATGTTGACGCACCACTTAATATATTCTCATTCTAACATTTGATCTCCAAATTAATATGCTATAATTTGTTGCATGATTGTGAAGTGATATGCAAATGGAAAGTTGATTGCTCTATCGATAAGACACGCACGACATAGATTAAGTTAGGAAAGAAGTCATTTTGAGGGAGCTAACACAAGGCTGTGTTGTTCCCAACTTAAATGGGACATCTCCTCTTCTGCATGTATATGCCGAGCCAGACAGCCCTGCTGTAGATTATACATGCAATGTTTGAAACATCCAAGACTGTTACATTTGTATGTTGGTATGCCTTTTAAGGATAAAGAAACCTTCCAATATACTCGTGATGATAAAGAAATATATCAATTTTCATGTTGTTCCAATTTTTTCATCACATCTGCATCAAATCCGCACCAGAAAGTTATTATACGAAGTGAGGGTGTTTAGTAACATGGGGTAACCATACCTTGTTACAGATTTGTGCTAGCACAGCAATTTGCTGTGCGGCTCAAAGCTTCTTTATGGGACATGAACCATGGTTGCAGGATATGCATCGTCCGCCATGTAATTTCACCTTCGTAGCATCTCATCTTGCATGTAAATTGCACATACTATCGAGCTTTGGTGGTGATCTATAGAAACCTGGTTTATAATTTTACGTTGAGCACACGAACTGAGTGTAATAATTAACGCAATGGGACAGTCTGCTTAACTACAATACCATCACGCACATGGGCTTCAGCATCATGAGAGGGGAAGGAGGAATGTGTACGACTATGATTTACAAACACTATACCATACGCATTATTATATATAATAGAAAAGGGTAACTATCCGCACAACGGCGAAGGGAGCCAAGACATCGGTTTTAGGTGGAATTTAGGCTCTAGTATACTTTACCATTTTTTGAAAAGAAGCTCAAGTCAAATTCAGGCTGATTACGAATATGTCTTAATACGACTGGTAAGGCGACTGGCAGTCGCCTCTAGTCGGGTGACAATTTCTCCCGACTTTTACGCCAAAGTCCAGAAAAAAATTGAGCAACTCAACCAAAGACTCGGCTTTACATGAAACAACCCGAAAAGACTATACGACTCATAGTAACACCACGTGATTTGTCAACGATGACGACAATAAACCGTGCACATAAAACCAAAGAGTCCACGCTAACTAAATACAAGAACTACACGGCCTGTCTTTAAAATCACATACAGCGACGCTACGTGAGGTTTTCAGTTCTCGTGACATACACGTGATAGCTGCATTTTAGTCGTAAGTGACAGGCGTTGATGTATGTACGCCGGCAGAATGGTAGTGCACCGACAGGTGTCAGGGGACAGTGATTAAACACGCCTGGCTGGAATGCCTAATCACCGCACTCCTTTTATAGTACTCAGTAGGAATTTCAATCAAAAGACAATACATCAAGTATGCGAAAGATGAGGCGACACTAGCAGAGAAAGCGGAAATGAGAGGCGTGATCGAGATTCTGATCAACGAGTTTGCTGAGTTTGTATAAGAGGTGTCTGCAGTTTTCGTTTGACGCATACTTGCTTCAATAATGAATATACTTACCACATTTGGTGCTTCTTCCTGGTCTATATATGACAAGTGGTTCTCTGTCATAGGAGGGACACACCCATAAACGAACACACCTTCAATTAATCAGAAACTATTTTACGTACCCTTAGGGAGGAAGGTAAAATAGGAGAAGACATCAAAGTGTGGGGCTCCAACATTTTGTTATTTACAAGTAGATATTCTGTTGGAGTTAGTGTCTTTGACATCCAAAGAGCGTAACAATGACCCGATGTCAAGTTTACTGTTGTTAGCAACACCCCCAATTAGAATATGTTAATAAATAAGGTGTAGTTGGACTCTTAGCCATCTTGATGTAAGATGCTGTAAGAATATTTTACACTATGAAGCAAATATGAACATGTATAATACAACATTATTGTGCAGTTAAAAACACAGGCACCGAGTTAATAATGCGAATACATCTGTAGAAGTCGAGAAATTGGTTCATTTGTATGAACATGACGCTGTCATTACACAGAAAAGGATGCAAATGGGTTCTTTTCAATGCATAATAAAGATATGTTTCCTACCCTATCTATCATGTCATCCTTTTTAGAACTGAATAGTGTGACCAACACTACGCGTTTCTTTTAAATGCCAGACACATGCATGTTTAATCACAGTGAAATCGAGCCATTATAATAAAGACATTCATATGAACCCTTATTACATCTCATTCCTGAAATAGAAGCCATATTTAAGGCATCTCGAAGAAGTATAAGTACACAATTGCAGAGAAAACCCTAATAGGTATTTCCTAAGCTTGCTTCTGTCATTGGATTCAGTTCTATGCCTCTCTTCCTTTTCCAGTTCTCTATATAACAAGCATGTTCCTACCACTATATCGACACACTTGAAGACACTCGGCTTCAATTTAAGGAGCTCGCGATTGGGATGATGATCTCAGTCTGGTCTCACAATCACGGAGGTCGTGAGTTCGAGTTCAGCCACGGCCACTTGATGCAGTTAAATAGAAGCATAGGGTTTCAAAACATGCCTTCAGCTATGACAATACCGTCCTAGGAATGTGCTTGCCACAGAGAATTGTGAACAAGGTATACAATGGATGCACACACTAGGTACCAAGGATAAACACTGATACTATGATTTCTCCTATAAGGACACCACAAAAGAAACCTAAAACGGGCGGCCATAGTTAACCGTGTGCGGTGAGCTAACCAATAGACTTGTGAGTATGATGGTGAAATGCCTGCTCTCACACCACGCTGGTCACTACATGTTCCGCTGTCTGATAGTTTGTACCTTAATTTAATTCGTGAAGATAGGACAGTGTGTTAAGATGTGGATAACTTAGAATAATGTGTATAAAAGATACATAAGGCGAGTTATTGAACAGGTACGTATGAATGTGTATCACTATTCAGACAATTAACCGTATACGAGCACACGTATTCGATGTGGATGCATGTTAGCGTCTTAACAATCTTAAGTTTGACGTTATTATTGGCCGTGTTTATTACTTTATGGTTAGCTTACATGTATGGACCTAAGAGTAGGAGTAAGCATAACTCGGCACGTGGTCAAGTGTGAGTATACCTCATATAATAGTCCTGTCATGATTAGAACCCTATCTAAGTATCGAATCCAACAATTAAATGTAACTGATTGCGAGCTTGCAAAATTGTAAGACTGAATAAAGAACTACATAATTTATTTGCAGATTACACCATGTCCACTCACAGCCTACTCTTAACTACTGGCTCTCTCCTCTTTCTACTCTCTGTTGTCTACACGTATATTGTTTTGTCAATCAGTCCTATTCGGAATTACGACAATGGACATCAGCCAGACACAAGCCAAAGCAGAAGCCTACAATGTCAGGGGATTCCACCAATGGTGTGCGAGGCTTTGAGGATTAACAACGCTACGGGCCATCTGGTGGGCAATAGCACCCATCTTACATTTGTGCCTTACGCCAACAGCGTGGATTTGCGCATACTTGTTTTAACAATGGACCGAGCAGCATCCCTGAAAAGGTGTTTACATGCGATAAACAGCGCCGTATTTGCGGACAGTGTCGTTTCTGTGCACATTTGGGTGGATCGTCTGCCACGTGGTGTCGTCAGCAATGACGTCATCAACGTGGCAAACGAATTTCACTTCGACCGAGGCCACGTGTTTGTCCACGTGCAACCACGGCACGTAGGCGTACAACAGCAGTGGTTGACTACCTGGCGAGCCCCGGTGGTGACCACAGAGGTGGCCGTCATTATAGAAGACGATGTGGACGTCTCGCCATATTTCTGGCTATGGCTGAGACGTGCTCACGAGCATTACGACTCTCACTCCGATGTGAGCGGTTACGGATTGTCACACCCGGGCATAGACCACAAAAGAGGAAACCGGCTTGACATTTCCACTGACGTGTCCATATACAAGTACAAAGTAATAGCAACGTGGGGATTCAGCCCCCACCGTGAGTCATGGCGACACTTCCAGGAGTGGTTTTACCGCGTGGAACAAAACTCAACGTTCAAACCACTTGTGCCTGGAGTGCTGCCGACATTGTGGTACATGTCCGAGGATGTACTGGGCAGGGGTAGAGATTTGTGGGAGATGTGGCATATTTATTACACCAACGAAAGAGGGGAGTACACGGTGATGTTCAACTCGCCCCAGGGCCTGCTGGCAGTGAACAGGCACGAGCGCGGGGTCCACGATGGCGGGCAGACCCGGGCAGGTGCCAGGGAGAGACTGTGCTGTGCCAGGCAAACGACAATAGCACAGCTGCACTTTCCCAGATACCCTCCCAAGTTTGGTTACGATGGTCAGCGAGAGATATAGTGACAGTGCGGTGTGGTGTGGTGATAGTGATTTGTTTCACAAACAAGTTAACATTTTCAATAACCGCTGGTAGCTTGGCAGTTACAGTGATCTTGACACGTGAATGATACACAATTAATATATATATATATCAACAAATGAAAATCGAATATATTAAAGAATCGTAATCTAAAATGTTATTATCAATTGTATGTTTTAATGGAAATGTAATTATTAACTAAGTAGGACGGTGGTGCTATTCGAACCGTGTCATTTAAGATATTGAAGATTCCGTGGACCTGGATCAACAATGAGCTGACATTGTAATAATATTCACAGCGGTCGTTCATTAACATTACAGATTCAATGATGTCATCCTCATATTCACACTTCTCACTCACAATATAATGGACCGGAATAACGCAATTTTCTATGTCCAAATTTGGACTAGGACTTTATTTTAAAACACGAGTTTTCATTTGAGTGTGTTTTCTGATCTACTTTACTCTACAATAAAGCAACATCAGCGCTAACAAAGATCTTCCCCCTGACAAGTATAGCAATTACCAGTACGCCTCTCAGTAGCTGGTGCACACCACATTTCAATTACTCCTGAACGCAGCCGCATTGTTTGTGTGGCACCAACTAATGGACTAGTGGTATACGGCGAGTGTTTTCACAGCCGTTTGGTTGGAGTGAACTAGTTATCAACGACAATCAGGCAGAGAACACTCGCTTTTATGTAAATAACGGCAAACACAAGACAATAAGATCTAATGCAAATAGATTATTTTCCTCACAAAGTCCATGTAAGTGTAAAATACGTAAGCACACACCCATTCCATCACAGCTCCCGATTATGCACAGCTGTGCTGTGTCAGTTCAGGAGGCCACCAATGTGTTAGATGTGGTGTACATTTTTCTCAACTTAGTGGCTTTACCATTTTAGACGGGGCACGTATATTTTACTTTCATGGAACTTGCTTAGGAGTGTTTTAGAAGTCTTTCTGTTTTTGGCACGTTGGGTCAACGCGATTAATTCTTTAAGCTTAGGGCACAACCTGCAGAACAAACTCACAGAGACGGCGGAGATCAGTCCGGGTCCAGTGCGGTGATAGTAGTGCAAACAAGGGTTTTTAAGCCAGTACGGTGACAATAGCGAAAGTTTGACATACAGCAGACAATGAAAAAAACCCACACCGAACTGCCGAAACTGCTGAAAGTAGACCTTTGTCCCTACTCGCGAACTCAATAAATATGTGTGTGAAAAGAAAAGCTTTTGGGGCCCGGGATAATAATATAACGTACAAGTTGCAATCTTTCAGCGCACATTTTGTTGGTCTTAAATAAGAAATATATGTAATGGGGGTTTTTTTTCTGATTTGGTGCTTTTTGGTGTAAAAACCTTGGTTCCACTAAACTATTTCCTAGGGGCCCTTGTCTTGTTATGCTTTTTAGGCGTATAGATGGGCGCATAACCTTTTGGCAAAATCTGAGAGCCTAATAAATGTTACAGACCCCTTGAAGTACCCGGCTTAACGTCACATTCCCCTTTAATCGGTCACTGATTTTACACCAAACGACGTAACTTCGATGGAAGAATCCGTTTGGATTGATAGAAGTTATGGGGCCGAAGGTGAGTTTTTGTATTATGGAACGAAGTTTTACAGTTTTACCCCACAAAAAAACAAAAAAAAAAAAAAAAAAACTATAAAAAACAAATATTGTTATTTTTCATATTACGTTGACAACCTACATCTTTCTCCCCTTGTATTTCTTTTAGTTTGCATTATGTTTTTACCACCGCCCCACATACAAACGTGGAAATACGATTTTAATTTATTTGGATAAAGGGAGTGAATCCTAACTGCATAATTATGATAACGATTTCCCTGTTATCATTAGTCATTTAGTAAACAAACATATAGAAGTATGTAGACAGTGAGGTATCTGTATTCCTGGTATATGTCAAGGTGCTGTCTATTGATTATTTAGATCATTTGATTGTTAGACAAGCCAGTACAGTTGCGGATCAGCAGGACCGTGGATCTGCCCGGGCTGACGTTCTTATTTTAGTGATCGTATATACACGTGTACTGAATGTTAGCCATGCTTAGGTTACGGCATACCAACGGATATACATAGTGGTATGTATAATGCACATCTATTAAAACCAAACAAGATAATGAATGTGACAAAACACAACGTGCTAAACACTATAGAGTACGTAACATAAATGTGTCCATAAAACAGAGATAACATATTAGATTGTAGAATTAGTATCAGCAGAACACACATTGGGACAAATGTATGTCGACGCAAGGCAAACTACCAAAGATACAAATATAATAAAAGATCAAGGTCGCACATATATCTATTGACATCACATTGATTTTATCTATATTTTCAGAAAGAATAGACGGCCAAGGAATGTTATTTGGTACTCTCCTGTACACAAGTAAATAGTTATGCACACGTCCAGTCACCATGGACTCACAGCACACACGGGATAGCAAGACCCCTCTGCCACCCATTAGTTCTCCAGAAAACAGCGTACAACGTCCGCCCAGTGCACTGAACAATAGAAGAGCTCTACCACCCATTGGAACTGTCGTAACCAAAGACACCTCTAAGACAAATGATAATGGAAATGTGGACAAGCCAGAATCACCCGTCGGTAATATACAGGAGGAAAGTAAAATTGATGTCGATAACACTTCATATAAAATCGAACGAAACGGGATATCAACAAGTCCGATTGAAGATGTAGATGCTGAACGGAATTCCGCACCAGCTGATGATAGAGAAAGTGCTACCAGTCCACAAGGTATTACATTTAAACCAAAACAACCCTTACAAACGGTGTCAGAAATTGACAACACCACAAAAATCAATGTAAAGCCAGGAGGAAGACTAAAAAAGAGGAAGAAGGGAAGGCCACAATTGCGTCATGCAGTATCCAGCCAATACCGAGCAGGCGATGACGAGTTAGACCCCGTAATATCTTCCATTTACCATGGGACATGTCCGTTGAATGATCTGCCGCCTCTGAATAAGAAAACTGTAAGGATTTTTGTGAGCTCCACGTTTTCGGATACGAAGGAAGAGAGAAATGCCTTGATGAAGAATGTTTACCCAAAGTTGGCGGATGTCTGTCGTCAGAAGCATGGACTTGAGTTTCAGGTATGTGGCATATATACCGCTAAATATAAACGTACATATACAATTCCTTACTCTTGGTAACATAACAGTAATTGAATAAATGTATAGTGTAACTTCCCATTAAGACCGCCTCTGTGTAGAGACTACCTCTATGATAGGACAATTTCTTACACTCCTGAACCTTGATGGCCATGCCAACGTTAGTAACATGAGTAACTATAACTTGGTGGTGCAGGTGGTAGACATGAGATGGGGAGTTCCGGAACAGGCGGCAGAAAACCACTCAACAGTGGATATTTGTGTGCAAGAAATACGCAAGTGTCAAGATGTGTCCGTAGGACCTTGTTTTGTGGTAAAAGTGAAATTTATTTTTTTGTATCAATGCAAAGAAAATATTTCCTTTAAATACAATATAAGCAAAGCCGACAAAACTAACCCGTATCTATTTTTAGACTATCATTGGTAACAAATACGGTTTCCGCCCGATTCCAACAGAAATCACAGAAGATCTCTTCATACGACTAAATGAAATTGCTCTCTCAGAAAAAAGGGATGGTTCTTCGTGTGATTGGGACTTAGTCCAGAGGTGGTATTTGAAAGATGAGAATGCTGAACCTACTGTCTTTGTTCTTCAGCCATTGAGTAAAATGTTTCCGAATCTTCACAGCACAGTAAGACCGTTTTCCCGTAGCTATATAATAGGGTGGATAGTTAAAATCATATAAAACAACATATCAAATGTAAATGTGTTAGATACCAATGATGATATTCACCCTTTTAAATAGAACATAATGTACATCATTGGCCACGATACTTTGTGCATCCAATCTAAAACCTATGTCTCACCGGGCTCCGTAATTAAAGCAGGTGCAGAGATTTAATTTGATATTCATTTTATTATTGTGAAACGGTATAACAAACAATGCAAGTAGCTAGCATATTAGTAGATGGTACACAGGCCCTATCAGTCACCTTTACAAATACTAAACAAGTCTGACACAGTCTTTATGATAATACAAACTTAACTGGCCAATCCGATCCAAATCCAAAGTTGTTTTTTATTGGCTGGATTACGATTTGATTTGATTGGTCAGTTAGTTTGCATTACCATGAAGACTATGTCAGATTTTGTTTAGTATTTGTAAAGGTGACTGGTAGAGCCTGTATATAATCTATTAATGTACCACATGACAGCAATAAATCAAAGCAAATTAAATTAAACTAAAATAAAAATCCACAATGCAAACCAATCCTAAACCAGCGCAACAAAAACAGCTTCCTGATAGATTTACTGCAAAATGAAGCTATGGAATATTGGTGAAAATATTCAAATTGTAATTGCATAGGACTGTGTCGTCTTATTTCAAGAGCATAAATTAAGCTTGAAACGGTTGTCCTAACTCCCATGGTCTCTGTGCCTATGGTTACTCTTCTATATACATGTAACGTGTATGGTATAGTGTTTGTAAATCATAGTAGTAAACATACCACACACACCCTCTCATGATTCTGGGGGCCATGTTTGCAATTGGTTACTGCGCATTTACACGATGCTGTAACGATCTCTGTTATCCCAAAACGAGTCCATAAATTAAACACTGTTATGTGTGATTTTTGTTCAACAGAATAAAGAAAAACAAAAGGAAAGCTGGGAATTGTGGAATAAAGATTGTCAAATGCTGACTTCTTCATTGCGACACATATCTCAACTTGCTTTCCAACAAAATAAGATTACTGAAACTGAGAAACATACTTTTTACATGTCAGGTAATCTGTCTTATTGAGTGACAATTCAAAATATTCAAATACATTAGAAACGAGAGTAGGAATACTAGTTGTTTGTTTGAATAAATTGCTATTTTTTCAGTAACTGAGAGTGAAATAGAACAAGGTATCAAAAAATCTCCATCGAAACCCGAGGAAACATCAGCCTGTATTCTTAGGAACATAAACGATATTTCCGAGTTCACAGACAAGGTTATAGCAGAAAAATTCATAGATCTTCAGAGTGACAAAGTCACAATTGACCAAGAAGCACAAACATTGCTTTTGAGACTGAAAAATAAAATTCCAATCACTTTGCCGAAAGCAAACATCAGTGAGGTAAGTTGCACTCCAAACTCTTATTTTGGTTTTCAATGTGACAGTTTCAAATAGTGACAAAATAATTATAGTGACCTACCAAAACACAGCTCGCACATAGCGTATATATAGCGTTTTAAAATTGAACATTACATATACGTATTTTGACAGGTTACCATCGATTGGTCAGCGAGTGGTGCTAACGTATCTGCAGATTCTGCACAAGACCACCCACACGAGGTTCTTGCCAAACATCAGAAATACCTAGACCAATTTTGCAATGACTTTCTGGATAAAATGAATCGTTTAATAGAACAAGGAAGCATTGTTAATAGTAAAATGTATTCAGAAATGACTGCAGAAATCCTTCACCACCTTCATATTGCCAAAGGAAGATGTGAAGTTTTTGAAGGAAGAGAGGACATTGTTAATATGGCCAGGACTTACGTGTCTTCCACTTCATCATTGCCCTTCATTGTTCACGGGAAATCTGGATGTGGCAAAACCTCCGTGCTCGCCAAAATATGTGAAACACTGATAAATTCAATAAACACAATGGCATCCACTGTGAAACCCATAATAATTGTTCGATTCTTAGGGACCACCCCAGAAACATCAAATCTGTATCTGCTTATAGTCAGCTTGTGTAAGCAGATCAGTAAAATTACCAAGATAGCATGGAGTGAACCTAGTAAGTTTACGGATTTAGTGAAAAGCTTACACATTCTTCTTGAAAATGCGTCGAAAAGAACTCCAATTTATTTGGTCCTTGATTCCATCGACCAGCTTATACCGGCGTACAATGCCTACAAAATGACGTGGCTTCCGGAGACTCTACCACCGAGCTGCAAGCTCATCATTTCTAGCATAGAGGAGGGATATCCCATTGTCACAGCTTTGCACAAACGCTACACAGACGCACAATTTATTGAGGTTACACAGTTAGGTGAAACTCTAGGACATACAGTAGTGACAAAATGGTTGTCTCTTAAAAGGCGGCGCATCAATGAAGATCAGACAGATATAGTAAAACATGCACTTGTCAGATGTAGTTTACCACTATATGTTAGGATAATGTATGATCAGATTAAGAAATGGAAGTCATATGATACGGTGACGAGTGCGATGATTGAAACAACAGTTAAAGGTGCTATAAATCAAATGTTCAGCTCAATGGAATTGAAATTTGGGCAAGCATTGCTTCAGCATTCACTGGCATATTTGACTGCGGCTAGACATGGACTCAGTGAAGTCGAGCTAGAGCATCTCTTGTCGTTAGATGATGTGCTGTTAAACAAGATTTACAAATTCTGGAAACCACCAGTGCGGCGTATCCCGCCTCTGCTGTGGACACGTGTCCGAGCGGAGTTTAGCAGTTACATCGTTGAGAGGGCAGCAGACGACATCACCGTCCTGTCCTGGTATCACCGACAGTTCATCGAGGCCACGAAGGAAAGATATTTGTCAGACATAGAATTTGCGCAAAATATACATACTAATATGGCTGACTTCTTTATGGGGAAATGGGGTGGTGGAAAAGCAAAACCATTCCAGTATACAGATCACCAGAAAAAGAGGTTCAAATTGCGAGACACTCACGGCCTAGAAGATAGGAAAGTTCCTTTGCAGCCGTATATAATTGAAATAGATATGGCTGGTGAAACCGAATTACGATTTAATAAACGGAAATTATTTGAATTGCCCTATCATCTGGCAGTACTAAAGCAGTATGATAGCATGAAAAAAGAGGTGTTCTTTAATTTTGAGTGGATGTTTGCACTGTTGAAATGTTCGTCTGCCATGTCAGTACTTGATGAATTTAAAATATTCATGGCTAGTGAAAAAATGTTAAGACGTGATGCCGATATGAAAATTCTCTTTGCAAATCTCAGGATGATTAGACCATACATTAATACTTATCCAAACACGTTGTCATACGAACTGAGTGGTCGCCTGGCAAAATACATCTCTTCGTCGCCTATCATTAGATCTCTGATTGAGCAATGCGATAACATTGGTTCTCGATATTTCCCTCTGACGCCAATTCTAACGTGTTTTCCAACGGCAACAGTTGGCCTGCAGCAAAACATAAATTACAGGGCATCAGAATCTCCATTTCGGCACAGCGGCGCTTTTATATGTACCACAGATTTCAAAACAATGTACATTATTGACCACAATGACCTAGGTGCGATTCACCTTTCAAGCTGGGATATCGAAAGTGGTGAATTGATGAGTAATATACCTGTTGTGTGGCATGGTAAGAAAGTCAGCCGGATTCTGTATGTACAGGTGATTCTTGACAAAAGTGAGGAGCATCTCGTGGCTTTTAATAGAGGGCGTGACCTTGCCTCATATCATCGAGGGCGAAAGTATGATCGACATGACGGAGAGGACATTGGCTACGGTGATGGTAACGTTGATATCATTCAGATCAGCGATGGAATTGTTTTACAAACATATTCAGAGTCATTTCAGGTGGGAAGCTTCTTCAATCCAGTAATGTACTGCACAGAACATTGGATTGCTGTTCGAATGGGAAATAAGACTCCATTGTACCAGCTTCATACTGAAAAGTGCAAACGGCTAAACAAACCACACATCCTAAGTAAAGATGAATCATTGTTTATTCTTAGTAATTCTGATGGAACAATGCTGAGAAAGTTTGTGGGTAAGCAATTATTAGGGGAATTCGACCCTCCTGATGCATTGCTAGCGCTTCAAATCTCTGATGATAACAACATCGTTGTCTTTGCCGGCCCAGAGCTTGGAGAGCTTAGAGTTTATAACCTAAGCAAGAAGATGTTAAATACAGAAAAGCTGTATGGGTACATTTTAAAGACCAAATTTATTTTTAAGCTGCCACAACACCAGGATACGCTTGCAAAAATAGTTACATCTGAATATTCAACGAGAAATTGTGTACTTTGTCATATTGTTCTTTCCACCAATTTAGAATATGCAATGGTAATATATCAAGGACCACAACTTTGGCTTCCACTGCTTTATGCCATCTATAAAGGAAAGAGAATATCTAGTTTTGTTGGTGTTATTGGCCAACCTAGTCCAAAAAGTACTAGATATCCTGCATTTAGTTACGACAACAGTCATATTGTTGTGGCAAAAAACTGTGTAGACACCAAAAAAGTGGTACAAATATTCTCTACATCTACAGGTCAAAAGGTTCAAGAATTCTACATTGAGCAAAGTATAAAAGATTTCTATGTTTCAAAAGTAAGTGATCAAATTGCAGTTATGACAGGAAAAGACGTTGCTTTCTTCAGCATTGGAAATCCACAGGAGGATACAAAGGCAACAAAAAAGAAGGTGAAAGCCAAACGAAAGCCAACAAAAGAGATCCACGATCAAACACTGTTGAAAAGGAAAGTGACGAATAACGCTATTCACAACGAACTTGTAATGATTCAAAGTGGCGTTGACACCATCATCGAAGAGGTCGAAGGTGCTGCGCACGTAATGGACACTGATATTATAGCCTCAGCAAGAAGCATTCGAAAACTAGCATTAGATACCCACTACACACCAGACGGACTGAAGGTAGTTCAACTGCATAGCAGACTACAGGTGGTAGACAGCGTTGAGGAAGACATAGCTTACACACCTATGTCTGGAGACTGTATATCCAGGACATCATATTTGGATAATGGACAGTTGTCAACTGAAGTCATCACCATAGACAGAAGACAACATGAGATCATAGGTCTCCAGCTTTCAGACAAGATTGTGAATGATGGTGGCAAAGTGAAATACAGAGTAAATTTTGCTGGTCGAGATCAAATAATGAACGTTCCGTCGGTTCTCTCGGTGTATTCAGCAGCAAGCGGTACGCCTCAACGGCTTCAAAGAAGCACGATCTTTCAGGAAACCATCGCAGCAGTTTCTAACAAATATATTGTAACACGCAAGCAGAGACAGACGGGTAATTACGTTAAGGTGTATACTTTAGAAGAAGGCAATCTGCTGGCCACACACGCGGTTGTCGGTGGGTTTGGAGCAGTGGTTGTGCCCCTCAATGAAGCTCTGATTATATTGGTCGACCAACAGCTCACGGTGAAAGCATATCAAGCCCCTTTGTTTAAATCATGTGAATTATCAATACAGACGAGATACGTTGAAAAAGGTAAATACGTGAACGTCGTGTGGGCGAAGTGTTGCATGTCACCTGATCAGCTGGACGAAGGAGGCAACAGAATCGTCATCCACTGGCGATCAGCAAAAACAGTGGTTGACAACTATTATTATCTACTAGTAAATCTTGTTACCAAGACAATAGGAAAACCATTTAATGTAAAAACCGCATTTGAAGACATATCAGTGGACGGCGAGTTTGCTATAGATTCTCACCTGTGTGTCTATTCACTTACCACAGGCGCGCGGAGGTTCCAGATACCCTATGCAAATGAAGATGAAAAGATAATATTACGCATAAAGATTTCCGATGACCTTCAACATGTTGTGTTCATTGATAAGACCAATGATAGTTTGCATGTTGTAAAACTAGAGGAAAAAGGAGCAGTTCATATGGCATCTTGTTTTACTCATGCCCCTAATATTGATATATTCAATGGACTGACGATTAGAAATGATGGCAATGTTATTGCAATAAGAAGTGAAGATGCTGCTTTAATCTTATTGAAATTACACAAAAGTGACAACGGTAATACAGAAAAAGAGCAGTCTAAATACGACTCAGAAATGGATAGGGCCATATCTATAGTGAAATCAAGTACTTTATAATCATTCGAAGACTCATTTACAGAGGAAAATAAGGAGAAATTGCTCGTCGTTACAACTGATTCTTTGCATATTTGA
>CM032660.1:38293010-38308267 GCA_019095985.1 Streblospio benedicti
ACGTGGTCTTTGCCTTTCTTTGCCTTATACTTTGCCAGATCTGCGTGCAATCTGCTGTCCCGATCAACCTTCTTTAGTTTGATGTTCCAGTCGTAGAGATTATCGTCCACTAACTCCACCTCGTACACTCCGTCCTTGTAGCTGTCTGATTTGTAAATGTCTTTCAGGTCTTTCATCAGCCGGTCGGTAGCTTGCACTGATCCTTGAACAGATCCAGGCTCAAGATTATGTCGTACCTGTCTCTGCCGTACTTTTTGAAGCATGGCGTGTTCTTCCTCCTCTTCAGGTTGAACCTCTTCCTTCATGCCATCACACAAGCCTTCATCAATTTCCTCACCAAACTCTTCCTCTGTTTCAAAATCTGACTCTTCCTCTGTTTCGTCATAAAACTCCTCCGCCTCTCCACTACCGTCGTCCTCATCTGAAGCAGAAGCAGCAAAGGCATGGCCCTCAGCTGACAAATACTCGTCAATGGTGGCAAGTTCTGGCGGTTCTGGAAGACTGTGTAACGCGCACAACTCTTTACACAGCAAGTAAAGTTGACGGCATACGTGAAATGTACTTTTGTGTTCAGAGCTCAGACACTCAATTGCAGTTGATATTGTTGGGTCGTCGTCCTCCGAAAACCAAATGGGCGGTGATGTAGGATAGGTCTGTGTAATATTTCCAATAATCATAAATTTGTGGCCATTCTCGCCAATGAATCTGCACGTCAGCTCGTCCAATGATGCAGATACAATTTGAAATCTTTCGTGGTTTTTAGTGAAGCAGCCTTTTAGAAACCCTATGTCTTCTTTCAAACGAGCTAGACTCGCCATTTTAACTGATTAAGTGTCTCTAGAAAGACCAATTGCTTTTTACAATAAGATTTTTACAAGTTGGGCAACTGATTGTTTCATTCACCAGTTACGTTGTGTGTTTTCTGGTACTTACTTGACTAAAAGCCACTCTATGGAAACTGTTGTTGTCTTTTAAAGGCCTTTTAAGAATTGCCGAGTTTATCTACACACTTTCATTGTCCGAACTGTTGATTTGAATTATATCTTCAACTGAGATCAGTTATCATGTGGGGCAAACCGGAGCTGTGATCTGAATGCTTTGTAAATGAACTCAACTAATTTCATTAAGTACTGATTTGATGTATATTCCACTCAGATTAATCCAAAATGTTTTTTTTTTCATTAATCCAAGCATTGAATGCAATGTTTTTTTAGTTCACCTTCTATTCATATTTAAGGTGTTCTGCATTGATTCGTATTTAAGGTGGGACAAACCGGAACTGCCAGGACAAAGAATAATAGCCTATTGAATACGCACATTTGTTCAGGATGAAATCAATATATATATTATATATGTATATATATATGATTTATATATATATTATATATCAGTTCTAATCCATTATATATATATATATATATATATATATATATATATATATAGGATATATTTAAAGAATACATATATATAGATACATAGTTGAGCAGGTCACACATTTGTCCATCAAAGTTTTAGTTATATATATATATATATATATATATATATATATATATATATATATATATATATATATATATATATATATATATATATATATATATATATATATATACATTCTTATATATATAATATATATATATATATGTATATATGTATATATATATATATATATATATATATATATATATATATATATATATATTTAGTAATATATATATATATATATATATATATATATATATATATATATATATATATATATATATATATATATATATATATATATATATATATATATATATATATATAGACAATGTAATATAGTATATAAACAATTAGATACGCATTGTTCCCATATATTTCCAATTTCGTCGTTTGTGTCCAGCTTACTCCTTTGGGGGTAGTGGATTTCATTCTCAAGATATTCATGTAAATTTAAACTGTGTAACAATCTTAGTGTAATTATAGTAAAATGGGCGGGATATTATGTATGGGGGCAAGGGGGGGGGGGCGTGTTATAAGAAAAGGGATACGACATTATGGGTTGGATGCAGCGAAATGTGATCACAAAGGAATAAATTAGAAACCACTCTGGAAACCAGAAAAGGAGATTGTTCGTCTAATTGATGTTGCGTGGGAGTTATCACAGTTTACACCTATAAAGCTGGAAATTAAACTCTCCTTTATCCGAATTCAAATCACACTACATAGCCTCTAGGAAGCGGTAGGGTTTGAATATGACACGCATTCCTACTGGAAGCACACACGTGACATGATCTATGGTGCTCATAAGCAGCGTGAAGAACGCGTCGTACTCACGAGAGAGAGCACTCTCAATGTGATGTAAATCAAGTGGAACAACCAACACCTGAGATAAACCAGCCCACGTTTTCATCTGCCAACAGCATCATCTGTCTTTTCATAGCATGCATAATGTTACAATGGTAGTGCTGCTTATTGAATTTTCATAAACCGGAAACTGTATGTTATCCATTAGAATTGTTTTGTAACCCAGTTATTTTGAAGAATGTGTCCTATTTTCATATATACCAGACTAGCAAAATTTAATAAGCAATCCCCAGTTAATATACGACATTTCATATGTTTGTGTTAAGATACTATATTGACATTTTTACAGTTATATAGACCAAATGCAATTGCGTGCAACACTATAAATCATTTAAAAAAATGGTTTAACTGATTTCCATGGCATTTTGATACAGACAACGGTAAAATATTCATGCATCATCGCGGCTTCTGACAACTGCGAACGCGTCATGGCGTGTTTTCAACATTGAAATCTGGAATATGGCTTTACAATTTGCTGTCTTCGGCACCAGTAGTTAATCATAAAACATATAAGTTCTCACATCAGCGAGCATCACACCGATTATCACAGCTGTGCGTGTGATCTTTCATCTCCCTCGTACATCACAAGGTCGCGGCGGAGGAGGCAAAAAGATTGGCGAGATTTAGAAGACTGCACAGCGGCGTCCATTAAGAGCACAGCTGCTGTTTCATCACGCTGATTTGTTTGGCAACTTTTGTGCATTCAAAATGGTGCTGGTCCTGCTGATGTCCTAGATGTAAGCAGCACTATGATATGCAATTAACAATTAGTTCAGTCTTCAATGTATAGAAAGGTCACTGGCAAGGCCCGAACACGCTGAGTAGTGTGACTTGCATGCTGTTGCGAGTGGCCTGTGAGTACAAGTAAGGTGCAGCCACTATTTCTACGCGATGGACGATTGTAGTGACTTTTTTTCAAACTTGGTAAAATTATATATATTAGCAGAAAAACATATCGCCCCCTTCAATTACGGTGGTTTTTCCTACTCATGTGCGTACTGGTTCTTGGAGGGAACGGCTAACTTCTGGACTAAAAATGTTATGGCCTCTCCTGTTAAGGAGTTTGCCAAAATGATTATTGGTATCCTAATCTAGACCATCTTCCTGGAATTATCTGAGTGCTATATGGAGATCGATTGGAGCATTCTCAGTTATTTCTAATTAAACCTGATCTCTCCTAGAGGCTTTGCAAGGCTGTATGATAGACCTGTCCAGACTATAAATGCTGCAACTACTATTATGATCTGCTGGCATGCACATGACGAAGAAGCGTCGCTAGACCATCTGATTGCTTTTCTGTATCGTCTGGAGGACTATGTGGTGCATATTGAGCATCGGGAGCTCTGACGGCTTAAACTATCAGCAAAATTGACCTGCTTCGTACTCAAAATGTTATATATACGTAACAAATAAAATGACAAATGGTGCGTCTCCTGGAGGATCTGGAGCTGCCATCCTCCATGTGAAATGGTGGGGTGGGGGTTACTAGGCATACAAAGTAATTAAAAGTGACCATTCTTGAGTGTTATCTGAAACAATAAGTTATTAATGACACAAGAGGAATATGAAATATTCGTCTCACAAATCCAAAAAACCTACATCATTTTAAATCACAAAGCCTTCCTAACAAACAAGTTGTACATTGACAGGAGTCTATATACCATAATCTGGTATAATAAACATAGAAATCTTTAAAGAAATACGTGTAAAAACTATAAACTTAATATCTTCAAGTTCTATAATATCTTTGATATCTTTGCGGAACGGCTAACTGGGATATGAGCATGCAGGAGCAGAAAACTAGTCTAATCAGACTATACACTTAGTAGACTAAACAGGGTTGAGCAGACGACCCTCTCAGCACAGGAGTGCACTTGCTAATGACAATACTTGTGAAGATCATGTAATTGTCTTATGATCTAGTTATTTGTGAAGATCATGCAATTATCATGTACAGTGAGAATCCTGAGTTTGGGCGTGTGCTTCAAGAATATGTTATTGACCAAAAGTGAGATAGAATGGGATTATGTTAATCAAATTAACAATTTGCTTAGCCATCAATTTAGAATGAACATAAATGAAAAGACACAATTGTATGACACGGTTAGTTGAAATCCTGTATGGCAATTGTCTAAATTAACATTTTTGTAGTGATTTTTTTTTATATTTTTTTTCAGTTTACGGAAACGGATTTGAGGATAAATATATGCTGTCAATCAAGACAACGATCCGGAGTATTTGCATGAAATTAGAATTAGAATTTATGAGATTAAAACCATAGTTTAGAATAAAACCCTCAGAGGATCCCTATCCTCTTATGGCGATGAGCACTAACGGCATACAGCGCGTATATGCAGAGATAGCCTTGATCCTTTATTATGGAGAGGGGAATCATGGATCAGTAGCTACCATATAAGGCGGCGTGGGTGGATTTCTGTAATCTCCTCTTATGCTGCTTCGTCGATGCTAATAGACCACAATGATGGTGGTTCATATTCAGACTTGATGAATAGCAGTGGTTTATCTGCAATATACATGAATGTCCGCTGTATTTGTATGGGCATGTTGCTTACATTTATGTATTTGTTAAAGAAATGTGAAATAATGTCTAAAGTCGTGTGATTGGTCCAAGAGGAAAGAAAGTCCACATGGGATTAGCTTCAATATATAGGATGTACTGTCGAAAAATTAACTCTTAGATGCACACAATTAGAAGGAGTTTCCGATTACGGTCACAATGATTTTGTTTTGTTTGAGACACGGATTTATTTCCTCATGATGGACTACATTGAGGACATAGTGAAAGGATAATTAACCGCAAAAGTAAGTCCTTTGTCAAATGGTTATACTCGATGAAAAAATATGACAATTTATATATTGAAATTTTGCAGAAAGCCAGTTGATTGCACAGAAAGCAACATAATGATGTTAATAATTTCTATCATCATTATTTCAAAGAGCACAATAGCGTGAGTAAACAAAATGCATGTTTAAAGTCCCATAGAATTTGTCTTGATTGAGTAGATGGCATATTATATTTACTTTACTAGTAGTAGCAAAGTCACCCACCATTGATTACACAAAAATACCTGTCGGTTTTTGTGGTGTAGCAATTATTCAAGTGGCCACCTGTATGTATTGAAGAAGTCGATTTCTGCTGGTGTTATGTAAAAAGTATCGAAGTTTGTTTAAATACCTCATTTGTGAATGTGCCATATGCCATTTATTGATAGCAAAAAATTCCCACATATATATATGCTGATTATAGGCATTGAAAATGTGAAGATGTTGTCACTGAATGATATGGACCAACCCTTTGAAAAGGAAAACTGTAAAAGAAAGCTCATCAGAAAATAATATTTCACGCTAAAGTACTCTAAAACAGCAATTTCGGCGATCTATCATTTCTTATGTAACCCTTACGCCAATGCCCAACTCGCTGAATTATATTCCGTTCAGTTAAACATATAGATACAATGCAACAATGTCACGCATTATTGATGAGTTTGCTCAACAAACTGCCGCACGGCAAATCCATCGCTTGGTGGACATGGCGCCCAGAGCCCAATCATTATGGTTATGATGTAGGCCACTGCTCGCACATTTGATACACTTATGTGACGTGGGATCACGTAAACAAGACAATTGGTATCGTTGAAATGACCAACTTACAAGAAATCCCATCCTGCCAGAGTGGAACGTCACATGTTTTTAGGAGAGACGGGAATAGGGTAAGCGAAAAAATGTTATACATTTTGCAATTGCCAAGTTTGATGGATAAACTCACCAGTACATAGAGTTAATTTGCATTGATCTCGAGAAGTGAGGGTCCTAAGGGGGGGTTGAACGAGTAAAGAGTAGCGACTCTTTCAACTAGCTTTGCTCATACTGTTGCCCACCTTCCTTACAAAAAACATGGATGCGGCCGGCCCCCTGACCACAATCCTCCCGGTGCCGATTGTCATTGATATAGACAGGATTTTTACAAATCAAGAATGAAGTGCTAATTACGCCAAACACACCAATGTCACGTGGTTTCATTTGTGCAGGTAAAGTATTTTCAGTGTTTTGCTCAGGTTACATGACATTGTATTGGCTATGCACTAAAACAAAAGCAAACAATGGCATACGTGTGTGTCAAACACAACATAAACGAGTATATTCAATCTTTTATTGGCTAAGTTGGATCGGTATAATGAGCAGAGTGGCCATTGAAGCTATGCTGCTTGAAGGGCAATGTATACAGACACTGAGCAAGAAAGTATTAGTTTAAAAAATATTACACAAACAAACATATAATGGCGACGTGATGTATATTTTAAACCAATCTTATATTTTGTTGTTATGTCAAGTAATGTGTTATATTTAAGTCTACATATATGTGCTATATTGAGAAAACAAAGATGACAAGGTGGCTGGTGAATGTCCACCCGTTTATTTCATTGAGTACAAGAAAGGCTACATCAAGACCCCCCCCCACACCTCATACCCCACACCCCTATCACCCACAAATACGAGGTGCTTCTAGCCTTCTACTGTGATTAGAAGCTATTCGGTTGCGGACTGCACGTCCCTTCGGCTTCTTTGAATTGCGCAATGAATGGGAGTGGGACAACGGCTTGCCCATCTGTTTGCAATCGGGCCCAGTAGAGCTGCTTTAGCCCCACACCGTGACATCACCCATATTGGCCTATTGTTAGTCAACCCATGCAAGATTCGCCGCTCCAGCCTGTGATCAGGACGGGAATGGCCATAGTGAAGAAATGGGCGCACAGTAACTAGATATATTTCTTTCAAACTTGACTCTCACCAAACATGTTCGCGTTGTCAAAGCCTGGTGCTGCAGATTGACCTATAGATGTCACTATTTTGATGACACACGAATGTCTCTAGTGCGTTCTTCCGTGTTGGCACGATCCTCAACACATTTTTGTACACGCGGAGGCCTAGGTCCGCCCCCGTTCCCTACTAATTTTACGCGACCTCTGTGGTCTGGCCATTCTTCCTGACAATCCTTGGATATATATGGATTGATCACAAAGTCATTGGATGTAGAACACGTATCATCACTACCCGCCCTTTTGCGTTTTCTATTTTTGACCTTCAGGAGGATTTGCTACGTTGACCTCCATGAGGGTCCAACACGGAAAGGGCTTCCTTAGTGGCCAATACTAAAAGTAACCATACATAATAAACTCCGCTATGTCTGGTAAGGTCGTCCCCACACGTATAACTTCCGAATGTTGTCTGATTGATGCAAATTGACGTTGAGGTATCGGTATAGTGGGAACTCTTCCTGTACACTGTTGTATTAATGTGGCAATCATCTTCCCCAGTGATTATGGTGACCACGTTAGGTAGCCTATAGTCTCGTTACCATTCATTCGCGTGGGTAGACTATATGCACTGGGTGGAGTCTACCTGGTTGAGTTGAGTGCCCAGCGCCTTACCAGTCTCCATGGGCATACGCGCCTGTACATCGCCGACATAGCGTTTTCACAACGTAGCTGTGATGTCTGATTCTTTGTATCACATCCTGTCATATTGTACGACGTGCATTATGCTTGGAAGACGACTCTGACTTGAAAGGTCCTTAATATTTAACAATAATTTCATAGTATGTTATCATGCAACAGTCAATTTAAGAGGGTAAGAAAAACAATAAATACATATAAAACAATACCGGCGGTATCAGTAGTATCTAATAATAAACTCAACCCTGCATCGCGATCACACACTGATATGAGTCAATACGTAATGGGGCTACGTAATGGCCGAGGTTCTTCGGTCCTCTTATACGTTGAAATATGACCCTCGTGGTTATATGCATCCCTTTATAACGCCAATCGATGTAATAAGTGTGGATGACTATTCGGGCATGACAGCCGTATCTTGTGACTCAACACACTTATTGGTAGCCATGTTTACAAAGAAAGCAGATATGGCGGTCTACCGTCTTGCATTTTCGCCCTACAATATGGCTTTTTAGCCAACAAGAGGCAAGCCTTTAGTGGTGTCATAGATACAGGAAGTGGCCGCTGACACAGATTTGATCAGGATGTAATGCCATCCTGCCTATAATACGGTGCTGGATCCAAGAGCATTGCGTTCCCTCATCTACTATGTGTGCTGTATTTCTAACTTCATTTCTATCTTTTGTCCCCACTTAAAGATATGGTTACATTATTTGGAAATAGTTGCATGGCGCATATCAACGACAACCGTGGACTTATAAGTTGTAGATGTGAAGTTGATAACTGTGTACATCTTTTTGTTTTATCACGTGACCGCGATTGGTAACCACCAAGTAATTGATTAGTGTATGCGACAGAACTCCGTTGCTGCATCTTAAATTCAAAATGATCTTTCAAAAAGTGAGGAAGAACATCATCCTTATTAATTTATTTGTGCACAACACCGAAGGGCAAACTGATACAAACTTGCGTCTCCTGCAGGTGTCAAGACTTTGGCGATGTTTACATTCCTGCACGAGCAACATGTTTCCACGTGGCAGATAAACAGAGTTATCTGCTCTGCAAATGACGTAAGCTGCTCTTCTTCACTGTGATAACATTTACTTTAATCCCCCTGGTTTATTATACATTTGCGAATCTGATGGATTGACGAGATGCTGTTATCGTTCTGTGTTCTCTACCATTTCCTACAATTACGTTTGTTATGCACAGACAACGAAATTTTGTATCTATCACATCAAGTTTTTATTAAACAAAAACAAAAGTGAGTGGCAAGCAAATTGTCCACATTTTAGTGCATATCTTTGTAGTCAATCAGTGCAAAATTTGTGAGCATGGTGCAAGGGAATCTCCTGCATATGCTATAAACACGTGAGAAAAGTGTGAGATCCCGGCTGTAGCGGGAGCAGTTAAGCGTATCCATTTCTCATACCTTATGTCCCAGGAGTCAAGCTTTGTTGAACGCAACCGTGTTCCCCAATTAAAAAGTGTTGATCACTAAAATGTTGCAGTTTTTTTTTATTCGTATAAGATCTGAGATTATGAACGCATAATGTTTTGCCGTTTCAGCGTTGAAAAGTTCAAACGTATGATTTTTACACGCTATTTTTGTGTTTATAAATACGATTTCTATTTGATACATGAACATGTTATGTTTATCAAACAATTACTGTCGTTTTAAGGACATCTACACACGGCACTTAGCTGCATCGATCTAAAACCTACCTGTGGGTTAAAGTGTCTATTTGTGCTGGAGAACAATTGCTCAGTTAGACTTGTGAAGCAGATAAATCAATAATTAATTTTCCTAACATAGGGAAAGAACAAACCAAATTAGATGCTTCTTATCTGGCCATCATAACAACCGACGGTTTTGGGGACTTTCCTCCTCCATCCTCAGAAATATGATATGTCTCCTTACTTGTAGCCAAATAAGGATCCATGTTTGTCGTGGCTGAAGCAAATTTTCGAAACTACTGACTGGCTGTAAAACTTCAATAATCTTTCAGAAAAAAAATCTTCGTTTGACTTGGGTTTAATTTTCAATAATTTGCGAATTGCACGATAAACCCGAACTAAATAACGATGATAATCAATATATCTATAATGTCTATAGAAAGTCAGGCCGGTAAAAATATGTTACAAGCAATGCGTTGATTCCTATTAACCCAGGTGGTAAGATCCCTCTTACGTGATAATATGAATGGATCAGTATTTAATGCAAGAGTGATTCCATCAAATATGTAGTAACATCTAAGTGAGAAATTATTGACAAACTCTCCAACATCTATAACCTTAAGTGTTGGGAAGCAGGCATCCATGTATGTATCAATAACCTTTGTTTTGTTTCAATCCCGAGTAAATATCACGGTCATTACAATTCACGGAACATATGCGGTGACACGAATACCCTTTGAATGTACTACTTACTTCAAACATTGAACTATATCGGGATGTGCAACAGTTAATATTTACTCATCCCATGGAAAGGCAACAAGAACGAACAGACTATTATCATAGCCAGTAGTCGATATAAGTCGTTTGGCGAGAACAATGAGTTTGGGCCACCGTTTGTTCATAATATTAGCCCAACCAAACAGTTTTCCTCTTTTGATGGACGTTTTGTGCTCACATAAGATACTGTTTTGAAATGCAAGACCAGTTCAAATCCACGAGCCGACCTGAGAGTCTGACAAGAGCATCTAAATCCATGATCCATGTTTAGAGTGTTTTCTTTTGGATGTAGGTTATAATTTAATGTGGCATAACTATCTCAATTTGCTGGATCTGAGTACTTTGCTCACCCTTTAATTAATATAACGTTTCACGTATATGAGATAATTTAGTCTGCATTCAAATATTCAAATAATATGATTATAAGTTCACATTATATCAGATATCATACAGGTGCAAAGCCATAAAATATGAGACTTATTGTAAAACCGTCTATCTATAAACTATTGCACTTCAGTGTATTAGCTGAAATCTGTCCGTTTGAAATTCCCCTCCCAACCCCTATAAATATTAACATCCTTACTTCACATTTAACTCAAGCGAAGACTGTAAATAAGACAGTCTTCTGTACCATATCGCTCAAGAACATACTTAAAATTGTTCATAAAATCCACATCAAAGCTTCCCAACATTCAACAAAATGTAATAATCGTTAGCTATAGTGCCAAGTTTGTGAGCAAAACATACACTGAAAAAAGATATGACCCTTTAAAACAGGTGCATTTTGATCAAGACGAAATGACTACCATTGAATTTGAATTCAGTGACTCAACATCTCTAATGTTTACAAACAGTTTATAAAAAATGTTATATAAAATTTACTTTCATCAAGTACATTGCTGTAGAGAGTGTCACGTCTGCAGTAAGCGAGGTAATCCCTGCTCTCCACACCAGGTTACAACGGATTGAGATTCCATCATCGTTTCAATGAAAGAGCCCATTCCGCCAATCTTTCAATCTTATCCTCACTGAGAGAAGCTGATTATGGCTCGAACACTCCATTTATCCACCGTCAACTTAATATACATCAACTGAATAATCTGAGAGGATGTAGCATTGTATGAAATTCCTGGTCATAGATTTCTATTTTATGAACATCTGTTGTAGTTAAGAGCACTTGGCTTCTGCAAGGTAGTTTACATTAGACAAGGGTGAATAGAATGCATATATCAACAGGCTTTTCAATTGAACCAGTTTGTTCGAATTACAAGTTAAAGAGTGAAAGATACTGTATCTAGATTGCAGAAAGAAAAACAAATCATTTAGGTGGGCTCCCCCAGTGACAACACATGACAGCTCCACAGAGAAACACAATTCCGGGTGATTCTGATTTATTAGAAACTGTCCTATAAAATCTAGTTTATACAAATTGGGGAAAAATGAATGTTGTTTTCTACTAATCCTAATTGTTTCATCCGGATATTTGATGTGTACCACTTTTGTTTTGTCCGTGATATAGTATATCAGGTATGTTCTATTTTATGTATTTCAGTTGCCCTCCTTTTTGTCGAACATTGCTTCCCCCGACTCCCATAACATTAAATAACCTGCCTCTTCTTGCAAACACACAACTGAGGGGCGGATTCTCGTTACGGGTGACTGATTTTCTTTATCTACTCACTGGAAACAAACACAAATCACTATTTACCTCCAGGTTCTCGTTTACAAAGCCAACCACGTGTGTGTAGGTCAAAAGCAACCATATGGCTTTGCTAAATAGATACATTTTTCTCAACCTTTTGCCAACAAAATGCGGTGTAACTGCCAGTGCAGTAGGACAACAGCGACGATGAGGACGATGACGACCACGAATATGCCATAGATGACGACGAAAAAGACGACAGCATAGACAATAACCAAGATTACAAAAAAGGGATGACAAAGACGATAACAAAGATGACAAAGACGATGACAAAGACGATGACAAATACAACAAAGCTTAGATGACTAAAATGATGACAAAGACAAGAAATATGACAAAGACTGCACAAAGACAATGACGAAAATGGCCATAATGATACAGACGGCAATGAAGATGACAAAGCAATAACAAAGACAACCATGAAAACAACCACGACATAGAAAACAACATAGACGATGATGAAGACAATGGTGACGATGAAGACGGTGGCTATGATGGTTACGTCGGCGTCAGGAGCATTCGACTTTCATGTCACGTCACACGTCATCGTTGCCGACCGGCCAGGGAGGAGTTTGCCCAACACTCACCGCCAACCTCGACTGAAACTGGAACCCACCCCTCTAACTCGTCTACTGAAGTAGATAATAATATCGATGGAGTCAACTGCATAATATAATACAATTACATAAAATCTATCATACTTTATAAAAATCCAATTACCCCTGCAAGAGTCTACACGGCCAAACCAAAATGTGGGTGGTAGCCTTACCTACAAATACAAATACATCGTGCGAACAATGTAGATCAGAATGTGAGACGGCACGTGGTGGCATTGTGTGATTGTCTACAATGCTAAGGGCGGACACCTGTCTGGTGTGAGTCGTTGTACAATTGATTAACGCACACCTTGTGTACACTCGTCGATAAAGTCTAGTCGGCAAACATGTTAAATATTTAATGAAATGTGTGCAACGCGAGTGTACAAAGAGATACTGCTCACTTCGCATACACAAGAAGTAATTGTAAATATACAAAGCTTGTGGTTAGACAATGCATCATCCGCCAACGTGAAGGTACGAACTGAACGGGGTCGGCTGGATGTTGGCGTTTTGAAGTGGGTGGGGGTGGGGGCGATAGGTTGGGGGTGAATAGCATTCTAACTCATGCTAGTTTGCATGAAATACATGTAGTGTCTGAGTGTGATGTCTGGTGAATGCTATTCGAAAGCGTATTTATAGATTTGTTCAAATATAATGTTATAGTGTCATTTTTTGTGTGAAGGCCATGTCACCAAAATAATAATGAATGGCGGAAATACATAAGATCACTCCCCACCAAGCAACTTTAGTTTCTCGACTACTGCACTGCCGTGGTTACGTATCTGAACAAAGAATAGTGTTCATATTAAACGTTTCAAGATCTAAAGGGAATTTTAACATACATCTATTTGGTTACCCAATTCTGTCAATTTGGGATGAGGAGAAAACAAGTGTCTATTAAGAAGTGCAAATCAACACCCATTGGGCTAAGTCTCGTAAATTAGCCATCCGAGTTGAAGTGAGAATAAATTCCTTCTGTCAGCTCGGTGTCATCAATTACAGCCGTTTGGTTCTTCTCCAGTAATCGCTGCTTCTAGTGTGGGAAATAGAATATAATTCAATATATTTCATCAAATCAAACGTCTAATGTGACTGATGATTTCAGCTGCTTTGCTTTAAAAAGTAACTGAGTGCACATATTTTTAAATGAGGACCTTCTTCTATCATGTACAACTTACGTATATGTCAGTATCATTATCGTTTGTGTATTGTACTGCATGTTCAAATGGAAAATAGTGATTGTATATTGGAAGTAATTTTAGAATTTTAGGATTTTAGGGGATGGGGTTGGGGCTGAAATTTTCAAACATGTTTAGCGGGGAGCCTGAAAACCGTACCATGATGTGTTCATTTTTTTCACACTCCATGATAAATGGAAGACCGTTTATGTACATAGTACTTTGAACTGAAGTCAGAATTAAGTTGCAATTTACTCGACTAATTAAGAAAAATTCAACTGTAAACACCTCTAACACGAATGTTGTATTTAACGCGAGCAATTACCTCGCATGGCAGCCACATATGCAGAGCTATTGCCCATCGACGCATGAGCCTAATAACACACGCCAGGCATTAAGTTTCCATATTTGTTGTCTGTATATTGTATACCGCTCAGTGTTAAAATTTTAAAGTACGAATCGTTTAAATGCACAAAGAATAATCGACCTCACAAGCGGCAATGGTCATTGTGTAGTGAGTAATGCCCACATAAACGAACCCGATGCTGCAGCATTATGGTCAAGGGAAGACGTAAGCCTTCACCTCCAAACCCCAGAACATGCCAATAATGATTGATCTTATATGCTCATCCAAAACTATAACGAAACCGCAAGAAGTTGCAAGAATTAAAATGTTTACAAAATACATGAAACCAGTACATGTAACAGAAGCTTTATTGTGAACAAAAATGTCGTGCAGTAGATACATTAGAGTGCGGAAAAACCAACACATCTTGATTCAGATTTATATAATCATACGAATATGCATAAACCAAGCAGGGATATCCTTAACCCCTGGTCCCAAAAACAAAAGTCTCATAAAACTCCTCTTATTATACACACGTTCAGGCTATCACTGTCAACCACAAACGACACCTTTGTTGAGCCGCATTTTGCAACCATCCGCATTTTGCAACCGGTTGCAAAATGCGTTAACGCGTTTTGCAACCTCTAACGCATTTTGCAACCATGGGACCGCAAAATGCAACCGCTCACGCAATATGCAACCTGCAGTATTTTTTGTTAATATTAATCTATTATTCATGATTTCGAGCATTTTTCTGTACAATGTTATTACCTAGAAGTTTTATTCTTCACTTTATTGATTATTTTTAAAACATTGAATATTTATGCTATATTTAATTTCAGACTCGACCATTACATATAATTACAAATTTCTGTAGTATATGTGCTGTGGATGTAGGTGTAGATCTACTAGCGAGACGATTGACCTAATTTTGCATGATTTTTTCTATGATTATGCAGATAATTCATTCATACTTATGATAAGACCAGTGGCTGACGTTTTCATGCATCAGGTCACACAGTGATCTGCTGCGTGTGAGAAGAGCGTAGTCTAGGGATATCAAGTGATATAATTTACAGCTGACAATTTATGTTTCTTATCAAAACTTTAAAAATGTGGTATTTTGTATTGAAATATTTCGAAATATTCCAATTA
>CM032660.1:38308367-38318979 GCA_019095985.1 Streblospio benedicti
CTTCTCTGAATATAAAACTTTTCAAATTCAATTACGAGATAACCCTAGTTCTTGTTATGAATGCTGTTGTTTCAGTACATTCACCAACTAGTCAAAGCTATATGCGAAGTTTTGCAAATGCAGATATGCTATAAAACAGCAATCCCGCAATCGCTGTGATATCTACCCATCAGTCCCCTGCTGGCAGATAGCACCACATGCCGGCAGCTTATTTCTACTATTCACCTCGATACGATCACACGTGAACTGGCTTTGGAGCTGTGGAATTGAATTGCAACAGGTCAACTCACATCACAGACAGCATGAGAAATGGGAATGTCACAAAAATAAGAAACGAAAAAAGTTTTGTATCGATCAGCGCTGGCTATTGTGAGTGTAAAAGTTTGATTTATCGGCATTCCATTATTATATCCTGTGTATGCCAGTGAAACGTTGTAACAGGTTCAAAATGTAACCACGCATTATCTAGGCTTTCAGCAGTGGACCTGGGGCTGACGTCTGTCGTGTAGGATGGTGAAACAAGCTAACAGGCACTCGTTGGTTTTGAGCGATAATTTAATGCAATGTAGGCAGTGGCATAATGAGACAGTGTAAAATTAGTCAAGCAAAGAATGTATACAAGAAGACCACAATTGCAATACCATTGACTTATAATTGGACAGCTGTGCTATTGTAGGCGTAGTCATTTGTCAAACTGTCTCTTCTTGTATGGATGCAGAATATTTCTCATCTCTCAATTCAGCAAATTGTCACCGGTAAGCATTCGGTAATGTCTGACTGAGGCTTAAGGAAGCAATACTTCACTACCAACAAGGCGATCAAAACGTTTCGTGTTATTAGCGTATGTCAGATTGGTTATTGCCAATTGATCAGTTCTTGTTTTTGTTGCAACAGTCAAATTTTAACATGTAATACTGCACATATGAATTTATCGCAATTTAACGTAGCATGAAGTTAGAAATTAAATGATTACACGATACCAACATTCGGTAGACTTGGGAAGCAGTGAAGGCTTGATAAATTGATATGATGGTCGAACGTTGAATCACTGTAGTAATATATGCTGGCTATTTGAGCACTTTGAATTCTCCAAATGGTGCAGTGAATATAAACAAGATGTGTTTGCAATGTATTGCCGTTTTATGCACAAATTCCGCCCAGTTTGCAGGTTATTTGTACACAAAAATAGTGCTCTCGTATCTTACAGATCAACTTGCAAACTTATATCATATTCATATATTTTATTGAAAATAAATGGTACTCGTACAACGTCAATAAACTTCATGGTTTGCAGACATATCATACAGTGTCACCACCATGCCATACAACTCGTTTTAGTTACATTGAAACGAAATTGTTGTTCTTGTAGTGTGACAGGTCACCATACGACAAGGCAGGCAAAGCACCAAACAAACAAGCAAACAGACAGCAACAGCATTGAAGAACACCATGCGATAAAACCAGCTAATTTGCTTTTACGACCACTCACCCACAGAGGGCATTGATAGTCTGCTACACGATACCATCTCACACTTTTATGTTTAATGCTGCCCTGATGAACTTGCGACCAATTTGGATCTCATTTCAGTATTGATTGAAGAAGTCTAATATAAAGCAGATGCCTCCTCGTGATATCATAAGGGATCTTGTGAAGATGGGGATGGATTGAAAAATATGCGGCTAAATTACATTTTGGGAACGAAATTGATGTCCTTGTTGATGTTTTTATTATATATCAGAGTGAAAATTGGACTTTTCCAGGATGTGTTTGATCGTTTCTTTTCATTCATTTATTATGATTTCTGATTTAATTAGAAAGGTTCCAGAAAGAATAGCAGTTTCCACCAAATTCTAACTGAATGTTTTGATGCTTCGCCTGACAAACCAGACAAGGGTAATATTTCAACCGTCATGGTCTTCATATCAAGTGACGCGACCCTAACTCACATTAGGTACGCCACGAGTAAAAAAATTCTACAGGTGCACGTGGCCGCTATGGTCACTAGAGAGATATAATGCGTCGTTATTTTCTTATAGATTATGTCATGATGTATTAGAGACATGCACTGTACTTGTGAAGTAAACAGCCTAAATATTAATATGGTTTCCGAGCATTGCTTGAGAAGATTATGAGAGTGACTCGCTTGGGCATCTCTATATTTTTTGTCAACGCTTGTGGAATTTTGAGAGAGGTTTAACGCAGGGATATCTAATGTCATTGTAATATAAATTACACCAAACCTTATAATTTGCATGCATGGCCACTACTGTAGTCTTTGAAATGATTATTGGAAATTCATATTTTTGTCATTAGTTATTATTAGGCTTATACCCGATACGCATTTACCCTTATATCAGTCGTCAACAAATTTATCTCTTTAAAACATTAAGCATTTTAACGATATAAAGCTTTGGCTGTTCCTGCACTATCTGTCCATACAAGTGCGATACACCTCAACACAACCATCGGGGATCTCAGTTATTAGTGTACTCATATCTCAGGGTTGAAAGTAATACATGTGTACATCGAGGACCCACAAGGCGCAAATGAGTCTCCACGAGTCTCCCTGAAAAGAGACAGGCTAGTGGAGTTGAGCCACCGCTGATCCCATGACACGCTGAGCGCATCATTCAGGCTGGTGAATTAGAAAACAACGGGCGACGATTTCACGTAATACATGCCAATTTCCGATTGCTAACGACCTATGCGGATATGTGTGGCTTAGTGTCTACCAGATGGATTGCTTGACCGCGAAGACAATGCTGTATCAACCGATGGGATTGTTCAGTGTCCACGAAATATAGCATCCGGCGATTTTCCCTCGTGGTCATATAGATGGGGAATTAGACTACCGAGTAGATAGTCATGTGTTGGGTCTGTGCTACTGTTGCTGGTGTTGAGCAAACTCATCAGCGATAACCGGAAGTTGTTACTTGTCAATTACTGTAGGTACAGATCCTTGGGCAGGTAATAGTTGGGAGTACGTCTGATCTTGTATGTCTAGGGGAGAACTTTCGCAGCGGTATATGTGTGTAAATATTTAGTCTTCATGAGACATTTAGTCTAGACTGCAATTCAAAGTGCTTTGCGCATATTTGCTAGCAATCTCAAACAGAACATTGACCAGCTCCATTGACCAACTGTCAACAGCAAAATATAAAGGCCCGCTATGACTCTCTTGCTTAGACAGCCAGGGCAATTTGAATGATCACGTACATTCACACAGGCTTAAGTTCCAAGACAAACGTTAAAGCATAGAACGTATAATAGTATCATAATCATATATATGTTGCATTCAATAACATTATATATATATATATATATATATATATATATATACACACACACACACACATACACACAGCACATATATATATATATATATATATATATATATATATATATATATATATATATATATATATATATATATATATATATATATATATATATATATATATATATATATATATATATATATATATATATATATATATATATATATATATATATATATATATATATATATATATATATAATGTTATTGGGAATGCAACATATATATATATATATATATTTGTTGATGTTGGTGGGTGTGGGGTTGCCTACACAGGAGATGTCAAAATCCAGCAACCAGTATATAAAAAGTGTGTTATAGTTTATGGGGATTTCCCACGAACAATAAGTGCTGCCGCCTGGTTGATGGAGTCTAAAACAATGTGCTAGGCTTGCGTTAAGTTTTATTGTCACCAGACATTATGTGCCTACCACGGTATTATAGCCAATCGGATCCGATCGCAGCCGTTACCATCGAGGCCTTTAAGTTGGATATCTATTACTATATAATGTATGTTTATAGTACGTTTTTACAATTGCAGGTCGCACGAGCAAGGGGGATGTCTTGACTACAGGCGCCAATACTTGACCCAGAGAAAACAGTAACTTTTGAAGATTATCTAGATGATTGGAATCTAAAATCAATATCATTATCAAATCCATGAGCACTATGTAGCTTTATTTGAGTGTAAAACGATGCCCGTTGGTTTGAAGAAACATGGATGGATACCATCTGGATGATGTAATATATAGCACTGTGCTCACAATGGAAAAGTGGTTGAATTGATGTTTTATTGGAAAATGGATACCTGTGATAGACTTAAAATGTAGTATTTAATGTACAAAGTGATATAAAAGAGTTATTCTTAGCAGGAGTTTGACCCAAGCATGTAAAACGATCCTGCCTGGATACATAGTGCGATCTGGATAGACCCGGCACCCTGGATCCAACTTTGGATCCGTATCCGATGTACCCGGCTCTGTACGCACAGAGCCGGCCATCCAACACGCGCATCAAGGTTAACGTGCGTGGCACGTCCATTGACATGGCATGCCAGACAGACTCCTCAACCAATGAAAATAGTCCAATAAGGTCGCGACCTCCTCCCCACGTGATGAAGCGGATGTCTCGTCGCGAGCGCTTCCGGTGCTCGGACGCCATCAGGGAAGTGCATTTACACGGCATCAGGAAACTAGTGGATAAACATCCATATTGGAGTAGAAGGTAAGTGAAGTATGTGTGATATTACATAACTGATGCCTGATGACTTGGGAGAGTAGCAGGGAGAGGTTGGGTGTTGCCAAAAGACTTATAATACAATGGGACCCAATCAAAAAGCTAAACTCGTGTATTCTAATTTGATTTATGTAAAGTATTGAGACGATAGGCATAGACATGCAGTGTACGTTTATGTACATGTGCTCTATTTCTATGGGAGAATCACTACATGTTGCACAGAAATATTCTTTCAAAAAAAGAAGAAGAAACAAATCCATGCAATTGACCAAATCCATCATTCTGCAGGGCAAATAATGTTAAGCACATGCTCACGGGAGCTCATTATAAGCGCCCAATTCTTCATTTCTATCACCAATGCATCTTGGTATTTATGAAGGGTATAAACTTAGTACGCGTAACACTGTCTTTGTATACCAGCGTGTAAATCAGCCTAATAGGCAATCTCGTGGCCTGCCCCAAAGAAGCGGATATCAGCATATTTACTACCCCTGCTCCACTGACATACAAATCAGACGTTTTTTTTCTTAAGGTCTGGCCACTTATCTTGAAATACAATCTGCCTGAAGCAAAGTGTCATTTTGCTTTTATAGACCTGAATCACTCTCGTCAAAGGGTCTGGGTCTCAGTAGACTGCATTGATTAACAGGAAGTGATAAAACAGCGTTGTGAATGTAGCTCATGACACCGTACACGTCCCGCTAGCACCACGTGGTGTTCTGTAATAGCACTCAGCTTCTGAAGTGAACTCATATGGTATGCATAGGCTATTTGCTGCAAGTGGCACCATATGAAATTGAATAAACACTGTCTGCTTTAAAGATTGATAATTCCAAAGTAAGACAGTTTATATTCACACACACACATACATACAATCACAAACACACAACAAACAAACTAATACACAAACACAAACAACATGGTTGTCCTATCTTTAAGTTTATGAGTATTAGACAATCAGGTTTAATGAGGTATGAGCAACATTACATCTATACAACTGTATTTTTGGGTCGAACGAGAGGCAATTCACGAAAGGTTGTATCAACCTCAACTTTCCTTAGACACGAAGGGGCACTGTGAACACAGTATCCCAACAACGACGGCCATCTTGGGGCTACGTCACTACGTCTTTACACCAATCACATGACGTCACACTGAAGAAGTATGCTAGATGTCATATGAACGTCAGTGTTAGTGCGTTTAAAATCCAGTAGATTCAATATTATTCGTATATGATTGTTGTTTGTGACGTGGAGAGGTAGTATTGTGAATTATAAGTGACAAACTATAAAGTCATATCAAATTAAGAGGTAGTGTTCTAGTTATGGGCAATTTACGACTCGATCGCGGTTCTTATGTAATTTTGTTTATAAACAACATAACAGTCTCAGGGATTTTCAAGGATTCACCTTGAGCTGAAATGTAAGGTACACAAAGGCTGTTGTACGGTTGTTTACAAACACTATCTATGCGCAGACTGCACACAATCATCCTCTTTAATGTTTTCACATATATACTACCCTAAACTATAAATATTCTCTCTAAATTGTCTTCACTTCCGGGTGTACAAACGCTGTGCAGTTATTACTAACGAGGGTAGCCTTTATGTGCATTACAAAAGGAGCGTGAAGAGTTGAAATGTTGTCAAGTGATAATCGTCTATGTTTCTGAGACTGATCTATGAACGCTTATTTGACGTAAACCTAATTTGATAATTTGGTGTTCGCTGAAGCTGTTAGTGAATTTCAAACTGAATATCGATATAAATGCAATGACCAATGATTACAGTCACTTCTGAATTCAGGAACACGTGAAATCCCGCACACGTCAACAAGTTGAACATGGACTGCTGGTTTTTAAGTTATTATGTAAACGCGTTTACATGCTGTGCAATCTAATAACACCCGGGCGGTTAATCAGACAATTTCTATACACAACGTGTCACAATGCTAAACAGAGTATGTAAGTTTGAAAGCTGTTGGATATATGTGCCAATATAGTGGACATCGACTGCTCAACTGAAATCGCAAAAAGTTTAATATGGCACACATGCTACATATTAAGTAGCACTCTCTACAAAATTGAAACTAGGGCCCGACATTCTAAAGCATTGACCACAAATCCGTCGTGGTACTGTAGTTGTGTTGGTAGGGTGTCATGTAGCACAATGTGCTAACCAATAGCGTCCCACACAGGTGTGTCACACAAACGACCCCACAAGGCAAGGTCTAAGGTTCGAACTCACTTATTGTTGGCTTGAAAGGCCCGACTCATCTGGATCACACGTTCAAACTGACGGTGGCGGATTTTGACGGAATACGGTAATACAAAACTTGAGACAAAATTCGCATACAATTTACCTCATTCGGGATTATACACTTTTTACAATTAAAAAAATCCTGACTTATTATCAATATGTATATCATTATTTCATAAATTGGATAAACTTAACTCTAAAAGGACAATATTTTACAGCCCCATACAATGTGTTGTCAAATCACCCATCAATAATCAATTATCAATTACCAGAATAATGCTTTATGTATTGATTTTCACACCTTTGAGAGATTATTTTACAAACAGGTAACTCAATGAATGTTTTTTTATGCGGAGTTCACTGATTTTTATAGCAGCATTGATTTGCCTGTCTCATAAGATGCATATCTTTCTATTTGTGATGATACAAGAACAAAATCAACCACAATCAATTATTATAGACCAGTGTTATTGCCGCATTCACAGAATATACACATAGTCAAAGACGTCAAATTGACTATTATTACTTACAGTTCCACGCCATTCTATTCCATAATCCCCAGTAATAACAATGATAATACTTCTCCCTATCGTATCTAATGCATACGATCTGACCACATTTGAAACTCAAAGAGAGCTTAGAGGACATCCAACCCAATCCAACACAAAATCGACAACCACTCATTCCACCAGACTGGTAAATCCTGACCATTCATTAAGCCTCACCCATAAGACGACAGCCGGCACCGAGATACCTAGATGATCCTCTCACCATCACTGTGCCACCGAAAGCACCCATGACGGCAGCCCGTGATTACACATGCCACGGGAGGCTCCCTGTCAGAAGTGGTCGGCTCTATCAGAGGAAATTGGCACTTCATGGATGACGTCCTACGTCAAGGGAGCAAAGCAGGCGGGCGGCCCGCGGCGGTACTAACGGGCGTGCAGCCGACAAATGAATGGTGATCGTGGCTGTATTGTCTGCCTCATCATAATCTGGGATCATTATGATGGGTTGAAATGTAGGCGATTTTTGGGGGGTTATTAATTCATTGCAGCTTGGGTGGAGAGCTCAGTTTTGACCAGCAGTAGGATAAGAGGCCCAATCTAATGATTACTATTAATTCTGTTAAGTTTGTCAAACCAACTTATCAATTACAGTGGTTAATCATAATCATCAGATATGTATTTCTTTGACAAGAATTTGAGAAAGCTACTGCCTACATCCATATGAAAGCCAAACTGTACAAGTTAACTGTGCGAGTTCCAAGAACTTATCAAGAACAACTATGCATAAATATATATAGAGGAATAATAATTTCTCACTTTGTTAAGCAAAATGTATCACATCGTTAAACATGTGTAGCTGTTGGCACATGCGGCAATAAAGCTGATTTATGGAACTTGAGCCTTTCTTTGTAGAATGAACGTGATTGAGTTAATACTCATTAGAGGGCTGGACTCTGACCCTTTTAGAAGACGAACACGAGCCCCAAATAGCGGATCGCAGAGGTGTTAAAACATCATTTGTGGATTATTCTTGTTATACATGAAGCAGCTGATGTTCTAAATAATAAGCATGCATTTTGACCATCGACAGAGATCTTCCATTATTGAGATAACACATGTTGTGTAAACCAGGAGGTAACATGATTGCATGCTTAAAAATGATATTACATCATATCATGATTGTACATTTTTAACGCGTTGCTCATGCTGTTTTTGTGAAATTGAATATATATGTGTGTTATGGTTATCATATATGGTGCCAGTGTGGCGTATAATCAGATTTCTTTTCGTCAAAGTCGGTTATGAATATAATAGGCAGTGGAACAGTGCAAAATTTCGAAGGTATTGTCAGACTTTTCATAGAAAAATAGACACGTAAAATGTTCTCTCACATATCAACAATTCTGTTCGATTGCATGTAATATTGGATCAAATTTTGTATTTAAACCTAATACTGGTTTTAGCATATATGCGCAAGTGTAATGTTTACGTCTTAAAACGTATAGGCGAAAACACCAAAAGCAATTTAATAGAGGTCGTAGCTGTAAACTAAGATTCTCTTCTTGCAAAGCTCATTTGATACAACTTACAATGTTAGTAGAAGTTTTCTTAATTGAAACGGTGCCATTTTCCACATTGCGACTGTCCTTGACATGTGAAAGGCTTACTTGAATAGCCGTATGGGAGATGCTGCCATAGGTGTGAATAAATTAGGAGTTAAATTAAGCATGCTTTCCTGGGTTGGAGTTTTTCACTTTGTTAAAAATGTGATAAAGTCATTGAAATGCAGGCATTATCCTCAACACTACAGCACACGCAATCATTTTCTCCTTGTAATACAACTCTGTTTAAACAGAAACATTATTTTATGTAACCGAAGTACAATCACGACTGATTCAGATGACTCTGACCGCATTTATGTAGGCAGTTCAAAATTATACATCTATTTCAAAATCCATTCCATCACTGCAACGAAAACAGATTTCCTCAAATTGCCACCCATATCGGTCTCTATTTGTAGTTGGCTAGACTCATATGGGGAAAACTTCGTAGTATTGAAGTGACAAACCTTCAGAAAAAGTAACATGCCTATACGTCAGGGGTGGCATATGCCATACATCAGTGGGGCGGACGTATTCTGAGCACAGGCGGCGTGTGGTGTGTTACAAGCAAAGTCTGTATGCAAATTTAACTTTCCAATGGCGCCCTAATCCAACGACTTTCACATTTGGAATTGTCATAGGGCTCTTTCATCAGAAAGTGGAAAGAGAATGAGGTACCCCTTTTCTGCTTGAATGTATCAATGGTCAAGTGATCTGCTTTTGCGTTTGTAACAGAATAGTGAAGTATTAGTGACATGCAGAAGGATTAGCCTCATTGTTAATCTAAAATGTCTTTATTCTCGCACTGTACATTGCATCAATAACCCAATGTTTTTGTGTTGCCTTGTTTATCAGAAATACCTTGGTGTGATTTTCACAAATGATTCTGCAAATATGGTGATCAATTGGCATACCAAAGATGGCATTTGTGTCAAGCTGTGTGTTACATAATACAGTGCAATGTGCCTACAATGTAGACAGCAGTGCAGATGGTGCAAGATAAAACGTCCACCTCTTAATACTCATATAGATTCATTTACACAATCAATATAGATCTGTAAAGCTTACATGTTGTATATTGTGAAATTACCTTGATCAGAATTGCAGATCCTTGAGCTGACTGTCACCGTGAAATTGTCTCTATGCATAGAAGTCGTCCTTTCTATATTGTATATATGAAAGTAGAAGAGAAGTGAACACATAATAATAGGATAATTTTGCATTTGTATTGAATGAAAGAAAAACGTTTATGCTAATAGTCTGCATTTTCATAGGATGACTGTTCATCATCAAGTGGTATATCACCATGGTCTTAATGATTCGAATAAACCGGATGGAATTAGTGCTCAGTAAGATTGATAAAGGTAATGATGATGAATTCCCCTGGAGACTGAAGACGCATTAATATAGATAATGAGCACTTAATCCAGCGTCTAGTGTTGAGTGCGTGTGAACGACCAGTAGCATGGTGTGCTAGTGCAGATAAGAGGGGGTATTACCATATGTCACCTACTTGTGGTGGTGGTTGGTGGTATATTATTCATTTAAAGTATTTCAAACCGAACACCAGAATAAACAATAGTATTTTGGGTCAAGTAAGTGTTGCTCTCCACATAGGTGCATTTGAATCAAAGTAATAGTATACGCTATATTAATTAAACAAACATATAA
>CM032660.1:38319079-38412480 GCA_019095985.1 Streblospio benedicti
CTGACCCAGCATTGTAAAAAGATGGGAGCCCCCCCCCCACACTCTCACCTGGGGTTCTCACGGGTCGATCTTGACCTCGGCAGCCCTGCCGGGTCTTGTACCAGGCGTGATACTCTCGGCGGGGTACGCGTCAGCTAAAACACAACAACCGTCAAAACATTACCCTTACAGTGGGGGGGCGTCAGAAATCACGGTACATCTGGCAAAATCATTCAATTATGCAACGTCACGTGACCACGTGTTTTAGCTGACAATATGTAATAGTATTTTTATAGGTGTGATAGAATACTAAGCGTGAAAAAATATAAGTATTTTTTTTTCCTACACTTCCAATGGAAAAGACATCGTTTCTTGATCCTTGATTTTACAGAACACATTTTTGACTGAGCATTATCTTTAAGTATAAGGTGTTTTGTCCGACTAACTGACCGATACACTCCATGGCAACACACCACATGACCTGACCGATGCACTCGAGGGTGACGAACTGCTCCGGACTGTAGCGCTCGTAGATGGTGTCTCCACGGCTGTAGCGTGAACTTGGGACCTCGGCGGGATCGTCTCAGCATCGGGGTTGTTCACCCCATAGTCTGTAACACAGTACATGGACATACAGCTGAAAATGCACTCTGAATATCAGATGTCAAATTAACTTAAAAAATGTTTCACTGGAGATTGGATTATCATGATTTATTAATTCTTAATTTAAGCTTAATATCGTGATTTTTATACGTAGACTAATCAAACCAGCATAGATACTGTATTACATGTACTTCTATTTGTGTTATAAGCATAGAAAAGTGCAAACTGACAGTCTGCAAATCTTTAACAATGCTTGGATTAATCACTTGACCTAATTCAAACCCTGAATTAAAAAGGTCTGTGATTGGTTCACATTTTTAATGAGCAATATTTATGCTTCAGGGGTCATATCTTGACCTCGGATACTCAGAGTGGTGAAATGTGATACGGACTAAACTGAGACTATACAAGAGTCGGTACCACAAAAGAACCAACCTTTTGTGTGATAACTTTCTTCTGTCTAAGCCGATTCTCATGAAAGTTATCTTGTTTGTTGCCTGATATATAAGGGCTTGTTGAAATTAATATCATGTTAGTAGTCCACAATGAGTTTAATAATTATGATTCACATATTTTTTGCTTACATTTTGCAAAGTACTGTAGAAATGCAGTATATCACGTCAACATTGTTACGTATACGTATAGTGTTCACGTTGTCAGTTGCATAATAATATATAGGGAGGGTAAAAAGTTCAATAATGGTAGAAGATGTACATACGTCAGTCTGGTTAGCTATCAAGTAATATGCTGCTAAAAACTGCGATTTATACACTAAAGTAATTATGAACCAGACTACAATGGTGATGAACTTCAGGCAGCAATCTGGCCTTTCTTTGTTTTAAACTTCCCATCACAATTTTTACCACCAGTAAAACTAGCGGCACATCACCTAATTCTTTAACATTTATTTATACCTATTGCCACAGAACTGGGGTGAATTTTTGAAATACAATAGCAAAGTTTTGTGAATACATGATGAGACTTATGAAATACAAACTTTGCATCAAATTTTTTTAACTACAATAATTAACTAACTTCTGTGAATACATGAGAATTATGAAATACAAACTTTGCATCAATCTTTTTAAACTACAATATTAAACTAACTTAGAACTGTGAATACATGAGACTTATGAAAGACAAACTTTGCATGTGAAATTTTGAACTACAATAAGAACTTCTGTGAATATGTGAATATAATATATATTATGTTCTATGGCACCAATTCTAGCCAGTTGTGTTTCCATGTTTCACCGATGTCCACTATGGAACACGCCATTCTCCTATTCCATAATCCCTGTGCACAATGATAATACGCCCCTATCGTATCTAATGCATACGATCTGACCACATTTGAAACTCAAAGAGAGCTAGAGGACATTCAACCCAATCCAACACAAAATCGACAACCACACTCATTCCACCAGACTGGTAAATCCTGACCATTCATTAAGCCTCACCCATAAGATGCCCTTTATCAGCCGGCACCGAGATACCAGATGATCCTCTCACCATCACTTCAAAGCCACCGAAAGCAATTCCATGACGGCAGCCCGTGACATACCATGCCACGAGGCTCCCTGTCAGAAGTGGTCGGCTCTATCAGAGGAAATTGGCACTTCATGGATGAGCAGGCGGCGGCCCGCTAACGGGCGTGCAGCCGACAAAAATGAATGGTGATCGTGGCTGTATTGTTCGCCTCATCACATCTGGGATCATTATGATGGGTTGAAATGTAGGCGATTTTGGGGGGTTATTAATTATTGCAGCTTGGTGGAGAGCTCAGTTTTGAATTCTCAGCAGTAGGGATAAGAGGCCCAATCTAATGATTATTAATTCTGTTAAGTTTGGTTTAAACCAACTTATCAATTACAGTGAGCATCACAATCATCAGATATGTATTTCTTTGACAAGAATTTGAGAAAGCTACCGGCTCACATCCATAAGTGAAAGCCAAACTGTACAAGTTGGGCACTGCAAAGTAGAGTCTCCAAGAACTTATCAAGAACAACTATGCATAAATATATATAGAGAATAATACTCTCTCACTTTGTTGCCAAAAAATGTATCACATCGTTAAACATGTGTAGCTGTTAAGCACATGCGGCAATAAAGCTGTGATTTATGGAACTTGAGCCTTTCTTTGTAGAATGAACGTGATTGAGTTAATACTCATTAGAAAAGCTGACTCTGACCCTTTTAAATATCTAAACACGAGCCCCAAATAGCGGATCGCAGAGGTGTTAAAACATCATTTGTGGATTATTCTTATATACATGAAGCAGCTGATGTTCTAAAATAATAAGCATGCATTTGACCTTCTACTGACAGAGATCTTCCATTATTAGATAACACATGTTGTGTAAAACTAGGGGCGAGGTAACATGATTGCATGCTTAAAAATGATATTACATCATATCATGATTGTACATTTTTTAACGTTGCTCATGCTGTTTTTAATGAAATTGAATATATATGTGTTATGGTTTTATCATATATGGTGCCAGTGTGGCGTATATCAGATTTCTTTTTCATTAAAAGTCGGTTATGAATATAATAGGCAGTGGAACAGTGCAAATTTCGAAGGTATTGTCGTGTGACTTTTCATAGAAAAAATAGACACGTAAAATGTTTCTCTCACATATCAACAATTCTGTCTGATCTGCATGTAATATTGGATCAAATTTTGTATTTAAACCTTAATACTGGTTTTTAGCACATATGCGCAAGTGTAATGTTTATTGTCTTAAAACGTATAGGCGAAAACACCAAAAGCAATTTAATAGGAGTAAAGTCGTAGCTGTAAACTAAGATTCTTCTTGCAAAGCCTATTTGATACAACTTACAATGCTAGGAGAAGTTTTCTAATTGAAACGGTGCCATTTTCCACATTGCGACTGTCCTTGACATGTGAAAGGCTTACTTGAATAGCCGTGTATGGGAGATGCTGCCATAGGTGTGAATAAATTAGGAGTTAAATTACATGCTTTCCTGGGTTGGAGTTTTTCACTTGTTAAAAAATGTGATAAAGTCATTGAAATGCAGGCATTATCCTCAACACTACAGCACACGCAATCATTTTTCCTCCATTGTAATACAAATCCTGTTTAAACAGAAACATTATTTTATGTAACGAAGTACAATCACGACTGATTCAGATGACTCTGACATTTATGTAGGCAGTTCAAAATTATACATCTATTTCAAAAAATCCATTCCATCAACGCAAAAAAACAGATTTCTCAGAATTGCCACCCATATCGGTCTCTATTTGTAGTTGGCTAGACTCATATGGGGAAAAACTTCGTAGTATTGAAGTGACAAACCTTCAGAAAAGTAACATGCCTATACGTCAGGTGGCATATGCCATACATCAGTGGGGCGGACGTATTCTGAGCACAGGCGGTGGTGCGTTACAAGCAAAGTTCTGTATAGTAAATTTAATTCCTTTCCAATGGCCCTAATCCAACGACTTTCACATTTGGAATTGTCATAGGGCTCTTTCATCAGAAAAGTGGAAAGAGAATGAGGTACCCTTTTCTGCTTGAATGTATCAATGGTCAAGTGATCTGTTTTTTATGTTTGTAACAGAATAGTGAAGTATTAGTGACATGCAGAAGGATTTAGCCTCATTGTTAATTTTAAAAATGTCTTTATTCTCGCACTGTACATTGCATCAATAACGCAATGTTTTTGTGTTGCCTTGTTTATCAGAAATATTTTTTGGTGTGATTTCACAAATGATTCTTGCAAATATGGTGATCAATTGGCATACCAAAGATGCATTTAGTCGCTGTGTGTTTATAATACAGTGCAATGTGCCTACAATGTAGACAGCAGTGCAGATGGTGCAAGATAAAATTCTTAATACTCATATAGATTCATTTACACAATCAATAATATAGATCTGTAAAGCTTACATGTTGTATACAGAAATTACCTTGATCAGAATTGCAGATCCTGAGCTGACTGTCACCGTGAAATTGTCTCTATGCATAGAAGTCGTCCTTTCTATATTGTATATATGAAAGTAGAAGAGAAGTGAACACATAATAATAGGATAATTTTGCATTTGTATTGAATGAAAGAAAACGTTTATGCTAATAGTCTGCATTTTCATAGATGACTGTTCATCATCAAGTGGTATATATCACCATGGTCTTAATGATTCGAATAAAATGGGATGGAATTAGTGCTCAGTAAGATTGATAAAGGTAATGATGATGAATTCCCCTGGAGACTGAAGACGCATTAATATAGATAATGAGCACTTAATCCAGCGTTCAGGTTGAGTGTGTGTATAACGTAATGTAGCATGGTGTGCTAGTGCAGATAGCAGGGGGTATTACCATATGTCACCTATTTGTGGTGGTGGTTGGTGGTGGTATATTATTCATTTAAAGTATTTCAAACCGAATCACCAGAATAAACAATACAGTGTAGTATTTTGGGGTCATAAGTGTTGCTCTCCACATAGATGCATTTGAATTAAAGTAGTAGTACACGCTGTAAAGTTTATTAAACAAACATATACTTAACTAATAGTCTCCAAACACAGAATAAAGGATACACACACACACACACACACACACACACACACACACACACACACACACACACACACACACACACACAGGAGGCTGGCCACACACACACACACGCACACACACACACACACACACAGACACACACACACACACACACACAGACAGACACACACACACACACACACACACACACACACACACACACACACACACACACACACACACACACACACACACACACACACACACACACACACACACACACACACACACACACACACACACACACACACACACACACACACACACACACACACACACACACACACACACACACACACACACACACACACACACACACACACACACACACACACACACACACACACACACACACACACACACACACACACACACACACACACACACACACACACACACACACACACACACACACACACACACACACACACACACACACACACACACACACACACACACACACACACACACACACACACACACACACACACACACACACACACACACACACACACACACACACACACACACACACACACACACACACACACACACACACACACACACACACACACACACACACACACACACACACACACACACACACACACACACACACACACACACACACACACACACACACACACACACACACACACACACACACACACACACACACACACACACACACACACACACACACACACACACACACACACACACACACACACACACACACACACACACACACACACACACACACACACACACACACACACACACACACACACACACACACACACACACACACACACACACACACACACACACACACACACACACACACACACACACACACACACACACACACACACACACACACACACACACACACACACACACACACACACACACACACACACACACACACACACACACACACACACACACACACACACACACACACACACACACACACACACACACACACACACACACACACACACACACACACACACACACACACACACACACCACACACACACACACACACACACACACACACACACACACACACACACACACACACACACACACACACACACACACACACACACACACACACACACACACACACACACACACACACACACACACACACACACACACACACACACACACACACACACACACACACACACACACACACACACACACACACACACACACACACACACACACACACACACACACACACACACACACACACACACACACACACACACACACACACACACACACACACACACACACACACACACACACACACACACACACACACACACACACACACACACACACACACACACACACACACACACACACACACACACACACACACACACACACACACACACACACACACACACACACACACACACACACACACACACACACACACACACACACACACACACACACACACACACACACACACACACACACACACACACACACACACACACACACACACACACACACACACACACACACACACACACACACACACACACACACACACACACACACACACACACACACACACACACACACACACACACACACACACACACACACACACACACACACACACACACACACACACACACACACACACACACACACACACACACACACACACACACACACACACACACACACACACACACACACACACACACACACACACACACACACACACACACACACACACTCCTAAAGTTTTGTGGTGATTAGATCTATGATTGAGTAGTCTATAAAGATGATGTACGCACCCAGACATTCGTTTTTATTTATATATCTTAGCTGTACTCTGCCACGGTTTGCACAGCATAGCACGCGACCTATCGCCATGCTGTTGACACCGATCGACTTCTACACGTTTCTGCCAACGGTTAAATGGCTGTCTTGAAATGAACTACAAATTACATAATTAAGGGGTAAAAGTCCACTTCTCTGATGTACCCATACACCCTTCGGCTCCGCGTATGACAGCCACCCGAGGCCCAATCTTGACGAGGCGTGTATCAGACCAGGAAGGTGACAAAAATGTGATTTTGGAGTCATTGTAAAGCTCAAGCTCTGTAGGTACACCACATGCCTATGACGATTAAAACGGGGAGTGAGGGGTTGAGAAGGGATCCGTCGAATGTCTCGTGTAATTGGGTTCAATTTATGGAGTTTATGTTTTACGGCAGCTAGACCATTTTGGTGGGTGTGATCACAATTTACGTATACGCAAATATTGTGACCAGTCACAATTTACGGCTGGACACGTTTTATGGTCTAACACAACCTCGGGTGAGGTCAGGTAGACCGTAAAATTATAATATAACCAACCGTAAATTGTGACCGGTCATAATTTATGTTAATGTCAATTGTGATCAGGCCCCCTAACAATCTACCGCTCGTAATTTAAAACACCCTAAATTGTGACCAATTGAATAATGAATTCGGCGATTGACAGCGGGTTTTAAGACTCTTGCCGTTTTTTCGTCATCACAGGCCTATTGTGCTTAGGTAGAGAGCTTACAATCACACCAAAACGGACTCTGGCGTCATCCTAGCATGATCCACGTCTCGTCAAATTTGGACCTCGAATGGATTCAGGTACTAGGTGCGCAAGCAGACGAGTCATCCTGAATGGGTACGACAGAGACGTGAACTTGAACCTTTTTTCTTGGTCATTTGTCTACATATCTAGATGTATGATGCATGAACCAGCATCTACCCTTGAAGCTCGTTCTATTAACATTAGTCCCATTGCCTAACGCCAGAGAATAAGATATGTGAGATTCCTGAGCTTGATCATAATTTACGGTGGCCACATTTTACGGCAGCTAGACAAATTTCGTGTGTGTTTTGACAACATTACCTAAACGTAAATTGTATATATAACTGGTCACAATTTACTGCGGTTACATTTTATGGTCTAACTTTACGGTCTGACAGTGTGGGGATTTTTATGTGTCTTCATCACTCACCTTCATTGTAGCATTCACTATATTTGTCTAAAGTTACATGGTGATTGGATACATAATTGAACAGTCCATAAAGGTGATACATATACATACATACAGGTATTGTCTACAGATCGATGTAAAGCAGTTACCAGAAAATATTCGGCTATCTTGTCAGGTGATAGAATAATTATTGTAATTGCTTGACGTAGTGTGGTCCTGATACTAATGTTTGGTACACCGGATGGCCTTGTTTTGTTTACTTTATGTGCATTAAGTTATTGTTTTGTGACAACATATAGCATATTGCACATTAATTAAAATCAATGGCATTGGTTTGTTTGGTCACAGATGCCCCGCAAAGTCAAATGGTGTCTTGTAGCCATCGTGTTCTCATTGATTTTGTAATGATACATGACATGTGAAAATGTTATTTATACATTGCTGTTGCGGTTATGAATGTAATTAACCGAAGGTGTGAGCAAAGGAATATCAGTCTATATTTGTAAGCCATGGATTAATTAGTATTAAAGTGGTGTTGCTGGAAGCACTGCATAACCGTACAGTGGCATAGAGTACATTAGAAAGTACTGCCTATCAATCTTCCAAGTTTAAAGAAACAGCATGGCAATTATAGCTAAACTCATTGGCAGATCTAAAGGGGGTAGGGGTTTAGAAGTTCAACTACCACTGGATCCGGACGGAAATTGTGATCGGTTATAATTTACGGCCTCCAAAAATGGTCTAGCTGCCGCAAAATGTAAACCAGCATAAAGTTGTAATCATGCTGAGGAATCTCACATCTCTTATACTCTGGCGTAGGCCAATAGCCGCAATGACTGTCACTAATAGAGATAGTGTGAAGAGTAGATGCCTTTTCACACACACGCACGCACGCACGCACGCACGCACGCACGCACACACACACGCACACACAAACACCCAGTTTTCTGTATTTGGGTGTTTTTATTTGCTGCTTATGTACTCTCATTCGAGCTGCTAGAGTGTCGTTTGTCATTCCTACGTATTGCTCTTTGCAACCCTGGCAGGTGAGTATATATAAAACATTTCTTGATTTACAAGTCATGGGCTTTTGTATTTTAAATGTTCGTCCTGTAGAGGTGATTTTAATTATCTTGCATTCTTGTAAGAAGGGGCATGTCCCACACCTTTTGTCCTGACATTTTTGACTACCTGTGTTGTATTCTCTGTCGATTGATGTGAACTTTGCCTTGGTAAGCATCTTCTTGAGGTTTTTTGGTTGTCGGGTGCATTTTATGTATTTTGTATTGTTTAGAACTTTGAGCATTCTATTGTTATTGCAAAGTGTTTCCAGCGTTGATTTGACTGTTTGTCCAAGATTAGGGTTTCTTGGGTTGTTAGTGGAGACGAATGGTAGAGTGTCCAATTTTTGTTTTGGCCTTGCAGATCTTAATGTATCCTGGGGGATGTTTTTGGCTTTGGCAATACCGTCATTGATGAGTGGTAGAGGATATCCTCGTTGTAGGAAAAAGGTTTTCATTTCCTCTAATCTTTTGTCCCTAATCTGGTTGTCATCAATGATTGTGCAGAGCCTGCGGGCCTGAGAATAAGGGATGCTTTGCTTCGTATGTCGGGGGTGGCAACTTTTGAAATGTAAATATTGGTGAGAGTCCGTGGGTTTGGGGTAAAGGTCCGTTTTTTAGTACAAAATGTACTTTGTTGTCTTTCATGTAGACTAAAATGTCTAAAAATGGCATTTCTTTTTCATTCCTTTCCATTGTGAATTTAATGTTACTATGTAGACGGTTCATCATTTCTACGAATTCTAATGGGTCCCATTTTGTAGGCCAGATAATGAAGCAATCATCTAAATTAACATCTAAATTAACAATCATCTAATTATAAACTTTCATACAGCAGCAATTAACAAAAAGATCCCATAACTTTAAAGACAAATATAATCAAAATGACAAAATGTAGTTTCCATACCCCCAAAACCCCCCAAAAGAGAAAAACAAAACAAAAACAGAACAAACGCACGCACGCACGCACGCACACACACACACACACACACACACACACACACACCGGTACAATGTATTTATTTATAAAACACACAGATAGTTAGAGCGTCTGTTAGACTATAAATGTTCTGGCAGAAAAAAAAAAAAACAGTAGCCACTGTTATGGTATCGCCACGACGATCACCATCAGAGCATTGATGGCAAGTGAGCGGCACTCCACTACCTGACATACGTCATTAGTCTGCTGAACCACCCAAGAGATTGAGCCGTGAAATGGCTATAATTTCTCGGCCTACAATGGATGGAGACTCGCCCCAAGGCTGAACGTGTGACAAATCATTTCCGTCAGCGGGACTATGATGTCTTTATAGATGATCGTCTGCTCGCGGGATTCCCCGTGGATGATCCACAATACGTGCTGATTGAGCGCTGTGATAGTGGCTTGAATATTACTAATGACGAGCCGCACCAGTGGTTTTGCCATAAATGAAAACGGACATAAAAAATCTGCCCGTAGGAATGTTTGATAGCAGTTGCATTTCATGTTAGCCGTTTCATGATATGTAGCTGGCTACGTTTTAATATTTCAGAGAGGCAATTGAAAATTGCTGTTCTAATTTTCACATGTGACGTAGATATGAAATATGAGTCTTGTCCAATTTCTAGGAATCCAATTTGATGTAGTGTGATGGTATGGTGGCAGAGTAATTATTCTTGTTTAGACATGTTACATGCATATCTTTTGGCATGTCCTTTGGTTATGTAACATGCCATTTTAATAGCTATTTGATAGCACACACAGTTTGTTGAAGAGACTCGTGTACGGTTTGTTGAAAAGGCATAGAAAAAAGTTGACATTAAAATGCAAAACCAAATAGTGTAAACCACTTATAGGTATGGCAAATATTTGTTATGTCTGAGGGGCTCGTTGTCAAACTAAGTTAATGAGGCATGTTACTTTCTCGTTGATTACATATACACAAATTCACATAATCGGCTTCATTCATTCTGTTTATTTCATTCATGTTACTATTATTGAATGCCAAAAAGAGGCATTATAATAAGTGATTATTTACAGCTCTTGCGTGACTCTTCAATTAATAGAAACGTCACTGTTGCCTGTCATAAGTCACTTTCAGGTCAGAAAATTTGATTTGAACACCCTTAGAGTAAGCCAACTTTACCCCCGCATACATTAAACTCTTAGCATTTCCTACCACTATTTCCGAAAGTGATTTCCTCAATAGGCAGACATTCATTACTTCCTCATACATTTGAAACATCCGGACAACCAATCAAATCGCGACGCGCATTTATTCATTATCTTGCAGACTACAGAGGATTTGCAGCACTTTCTTCCCCACGATCGAAATCAATATGGCGGACATTAATCGGCTAGATTTTGGTGGGCACCGCCTCACAAATTGGCATGATTTGTTGAGAAGATGTGTCGGTGTGAAGAGGGTTCAATGTGACTAATCATGTCTGTCTGTGGCGGCGGCAACTCACAATCAATGTCAGCGCCATCACCAGTACTAATGACACTGTCACCAACACGCCCGCCGCCAGCCTACCACACGGTTACTGTTGTACAGGTTGTGGAGTTTTTTTTTATATCAATGCCTATTTCATTATTTTTTGAAAAGGCCGTGTCGGCAGCTTCAACACACCCAACCAAAGGCGATGTCGTTACCTCAGTTTATTGTGTACCTGCTCATTTACATATTAAAGCAGGAGGCCAGTGTGGTCTGTGGAAGCCCAAGTTATGGTATCTTTAAGCTTCTCTCTCTCCACAAACCCTTTTAGCACGCATATCTTGAGAAATATATCGTTATGTACAAGGGATGGAATACATGCCTTCATTTGGAGGTATATGTATGCAAATGAGCTGCTCTAATTGGCTGCAGGCACTAGTAACTTTATAGAGTTTGACTGTGACATTGATAAATAGCACAGAATGGGTTGCTTCATCACTGCATACATTTCATACAGTAGCATTTTCATATAATAGTAAAATAATCTATTATATTATCAGTCAGTTTTAACTTCTATAAGTGCACAGTACTTTCTATGTTTTGTACATTTGGATATTCTAGGAGCTTGTTGCAGTATATGTACACTATGCTCTAGTCAATGGCCACGTCTTTTGTCCCAGCGCACTCTTCCAAGGCCAAACCGTCATCTATTGTAGCAGATTTTTCTTGCTGCAGACATGTATTTTACTTTATGTATATCTTAAGCAAATATATGCATATAAAGTGTTATGCTCCATCTCAATTACCCAACACGTGAGCATCTAAAGTGGGATTAATGCCTTGCAGAATGAAGATAGCTGGTTCCATAATTACTTATATTTTTACAAGTCGGCTCACTTACACTATTCTTACTTCCCTAATTGCTTATTAATGATATATTAATCACAGCCAAATGCAAATAGCCTCATGCTACCTCTGGACGAACGGCACTGTGGTGCAAATACAAATGAAACACTGTGACTACCCCCCCCCAAACACATCAGATCTCACTTGAACGCCTCGTTTAAGAACCCCCTATAGCCATACACACATCAATCCACTTTTCATTTTTATCGCCTGCTTCGAGCTCACAGTGAATGATGGGTGCCCCGTAAACCCGCGTCTCACTGCTTACATACACGTGCTGCCCCCGTGATGCATGGTCCGCCGCCCTCAATGACTTCATTTACTGGACACACAACTGACAATGGATGGCCGTCAGCGAGATCCAGTTCCACGATAGCCTTAATAAGATCTTATGATATACAATCTTTATAGTATTTGTGCAGTAATAAAGGGACAATTTATAATGAAAGCCAAAGACGGTTTCTAATCATTAGACAGGCTATAAAGTCCAAAAGTTTGGGTTTTTCGTATATTGTACGTGTACATGTTTTGATTCAACGCTGTTCAGTTTGTGGTTGGATGTTACTCTACTTGACATAATTCTTAATCAAGTCATACATACATAACGGTTATTAGCCATGTAATTGCACGATTTGTCTCCTATTTTGACAGTAAACGTACTCATTTTTTTTATCTCCCAACATTGTCACTTCAAGGCCAAAATCATAAGTCTCCATTGTTTGTATGGCTGAGAAATGGCTCATATGTTGCTGTCATATGGCATGTTGGGATAAATTGGTACTTTCAGTCATATTAGAAACACGGAAACGAAAATATACAAAAGCCTCGTGGGGGACCTCACATTGTATTTTTTTATCATATGAATTATCTGTGAACAACAGCCCCTACTGGGGATATTTCACAAATCATACTTCACATTACACACCACACTTCACAGCTCATATTTCAGATTTCACTCTTAACAGTTCTACTTACTTCACAATTTACAGTTTATACCTCACACTGTGTAACCCTTTTTCAATGCAGATCTCAGCCACATCATTTGAGTGATGAGAGCTGATTTTTAATTGGCTGAAATCTGCTTTGAAACGGGTTACACATTGTGAGGTATAAACTGTTAAGTGTGAACCGTGAAGTATGAACTGTGAAGTGTGAACTGCAAAGTGTGAACTATGAAGTATGAACTGTGAAGTGTTCTCTGGGCCGTTGTTCATAAATCATGAGATAAAAATGAGCGTGAAGTGTGATCTCCCAGCCGGGCTTTCAAAAAACAAACAAACAAAAACAAACAAACAAAAACAAACAAACAAAAACAACAACAACAACACACGCCAGCATACCAATCACCAATATATTTCCCAATATAAAGCCACAATGACATCATTACGACACACGAGATATTTACCCTTAAACTCATAAAAATGAAATAGGCTACATCAAAGTTAGGCTCATAATTATACTAACACAATTTTTATACTTTCTATTTTGTAGAGCATTGAACAAATATAGAAAACTTTCAGTCTCTGTCTTATCTTTCCAGGTAGAACTTACCAATTGGACCAATATATACGCACTCAGATCACGACTCCCAATACACACTAATGTAGTACTGGGTAGAAGTTTTGTAAATATTTTCTAAAATGTATGCTATGTTTCTGCCATGTGTACAGAAAATTCCCTCAGCCCGGTGACTGTTGCTTTGATCCAAGTGATTCATCTGCAGACACTATTGACTATTAGCCGTCTCTGCTGGAAGCTGTCAGCGTGATAGATCACTTTTCTTTAGAACACAATACGATAAAGACAATATCGTCTGTTTCAATCACATACCGCGTCTCGTGTTCAATAATAACGGAATATCACTCATTACTCATGATACTAGGATCAGCTGATATATGGACACCTATGCTGGTATACCTAGCTGGAGAAGCGAGACATTTATACACTTTGATCTTGAACTATTCATTGGTGTAATAATTACGAATGTTGAACAATCCAGTGTAAACCAATCAAGAAAATTGGCACTTGACAGTCCTGAGAACACCACGCAGATCCAGGTTTTCAGAAAAAGGGAAGGGGGCGCACTTAAGAGATCTCATGGGTTTCATATTCACGATCGAAAGTGAACATGACAAAACCTGTATGAAAATAAGTTATTTGGTTGGAAAACATTGGAAGGGTAGCGTGGGACCGCCCCACTGGGACAAATCAGGGCCGTCTACCCATTGATTCTCCATGTGGAGGTAACCTTAATCACAAAAGTAGATGGGGCAAAACACACACAAAAAACAAAACAAAACAAACAAAAACAGACAAAAACAAAACAAAAAATAAAAACAAAACAACAACAACAAACATTCACCTAGGAAATCAGAGTGGTGAAACCCGAACCACATCGTGCACCTAGTTCGTTCACACCAATCTCCCATATAAGCTTCAATCGTATACGACTCAGCCATCACTGTAATGCCTAAGCCATGTCCGAAAGCTTGATAAGGTTACTTCTAAAAAGTGATACATGTTATCACAATTCAAGAAGTTTAGTTATCACTTCGTTATAGGAAGCCATTGGTATTGGATTGATTGTCTTCGTTATAGCCTTAGTGAGCACGATGGGTAGAACCCCACAATTCGATGAAATGAGGATCCTACTAGGAGTTTCATCGGTTCACAAAACTCTCTCTTACAGTTGCTTACATAAGTTGTGTTACAGTATGTACCCGAATGTTGAGTTTCTAGTTTAGAAACTTGTCTCACTGCCACACCAATGGAAAAGGTAAAGAACGACCAACACCAAGCGTGATACATTAGTGCATTGTGTTTCTCAGAGCTTGGTCATGATTGACAATTGAACCAAATTATCCTGATGTTCTGATTGGCTAAGGCTTTCAAAATTGTTCCAGTTAAATCTTAATAGTGGGTGGGGGATTATTTTCAAATACTTGTAAGTTGAATGATAAGCCCGACATAGATCAGGATAATGAGGAATATGGCTCAAGGACAATCAGGAGTCATTTTCTTTATTAGATGTAATACCTGGACATATATACTTGCATGAAGAATGACACATAAAGATAAATTAGTCACACTCAGAATAGGAAATATGCACAAACATAAAAGTATAGCGCTTTTATTACATCACCTACCATGCTATTTCTCAATTGATTATAATCTTACATTCTTTAAAAAATGTTGTAATAATTCTACACTGTACCGCGTATCACACATACCATAAATTGCAATTGAATTGCACTTCATTTTAGGTGGCATATATTCATCTATTATTTAAAGAAGAAAGAGCTCTAGGTAATTTATTGAGTGTGTGAAAAACATGCATCAATTCATCAAGGAATTAACTGGTTCACTTCATCTTTCCTGGGATTTGAGTCTGACAGGGAAAGTGTACCACTACTTATGGGTTAAAGAAGACAAACTTGTGTGGTAGCAAATGTATTTTAAGTAATCTGCTCTAGCTGTTCATAGTTCGTTTTGTCAGCCTAGTCTTTCTTTTTACAGGTAAAGTTTTATGACTTCTAATACTAGTCCCACGGGGTTGAGTGGTAATGCTCACCTCTAGAAAATGTCTGATGACATAAATATTTAGATAAAAAATACTCTAAGAAACAGAGCCACCAGCGTATTCATGATTTCACTATCGCTATCATTATAAACAAACTGAATGTAAAAAAATACACAAAACAATTAAACACAAGATACATGTGTATTTGGAGACAAAAAATCACACATGAGTTCAACACTAGCTCCAAATCCCCAGCCATTCAGTGGGTTGCAAGTTGATGACATCCATGTAAATGAACATCCCCAAAACTAGTGATTAATCTTTCACACTAGGTGCCGCTTTGTGCACGTCTTGGGAGCACCCAATTCATCATCGCACTCGCTGGTTCACTGCGTCGTATTACTCACGCGGCCGAGAAGTGACCACGGAAGCATAAACCCGCAAAACAAACACATCAGGTGGTAGTTGCGGGATTTGGTGAAGTCATTCCATTTTTGAATACAAAACTAATGGTTTATGATTTCACGTGCAATTAAGTGTATCCATATATGCACCATCAGTGAACTGCTACGTTCATTACATACGGAATGCAGTGCAATCTAGCTGCACCTGCTTGCTAAACAAAAGGGAAATCAGATGTTCTAATGAAAATTAGGTTACACATGTTTCTCTTTTTCTTTTTGAACTGTTTATATCCTATCATATAATCAACGTTGCACAAATAAGTCTGCGATCATGTTGTGTGGTCCGTGCTAACGTTACCTGCCCTGCTGACAAGAGGTTGATCTACAGCGGACACAAATGTCAGCAGGCTAAAAGCCAAATAGATTCGATTTCTGACTAACTGGAAATGGCATGTGTTTTGATTATACTCGGAAGATAAATTGCAATTACACTGCGTGTATCTGCTATATTTGTTTTCATTTGGTATTCATTTGGTATATATCTATTTCAACGGACTAGCACATGCGGTCACATCAATGATATAGATGTTGTAATTATTATTGTGATATATTTTTTCAATGATACGATAGTACATATTCCCCACATATGCCAATTCCGAGTCCAGATACTGTCATATTTATTACTGATATACGGCAGGATGTACTTGGAGCCATCACGCAATGTGATTTAACCTTGGCCGTACGACATGTAGTATGTACTATTGGCCAATGTTTTAAGGGGACTGTGAACTCTTTTCTTATGATTTTATTAAACTTTGATTTTCTCACTCATTATTGCTTCAATTCTTACAAATTACACCTTATTTTGTAGATAATTTCCTAATCTAATGACACAACATGTTTTGAATTGTATAGATTGATGAAATATTTTTTATAAAGCAATTAATGAAAAAATGACAACTTTGCCTGCGAAGCATATAACTGATAGTACAACATCGAAATGACCAAAATCACTATTCAGTTACAAAATTTGTATATTTATCTAAAAAACCTTGCCTCAATTTTTTTATATTTTTCCTATTTATCATTTTACATGCGTTTTAAGTTTTAAAACCACATATTTTCCGAATTTTCTTGCAAATCAATACAAAAATGTTCATAATTCATCAACAAAATAAAAAAATCAAAATCCCTAGTAAGGTTTTCTTCAGAATGCATATATCTTCAAATATATACACGTTTGTGAAAATTTGATTTCATGGTTGAGGAGAAATATAAAAAGAAAACTTCATCCACTATGCAAACTTAGTTTTGAGAAAATGGGCTTTAAACATGGCCTATCAATATACATTTATAGTAGTTGCTGTCTATAAAATGTATCATATAAGAAAAACTATTGATGATAAAAGGTTCATTTTAAATAGATGTTGTTCTTTATCATTTATAGCATACAAAACATTGAAAATGTAAAAATTTAATTTTTAGCCCATATAACCTTATAAGCCTGCAAAGAATGAGTCATTGTTTTTCACTCCAGCTTGGTCTTTACAAAATGCATTGTAATGGGAAAACTATTGAAGATAAAAGGTTCATTTCAAAACATGTTGTTCTTCATAGTTTAAAGTATAATAAATATTGAAAAGCTGAAAATAGAATATTTTTCCCTTAAAGAGTTCACAGTACCCTTAACCGGGAAAATCATTTGGTATTTTTTCTTGAGCAGCATTTTTTGTTTGTTTCACAAGTCGTTAATTTCTTTTATTGAGGGTCTATATAGGGGGTCCTCTTTGGCGGTATTACACTTAGCATGCATGAACGACCATCACTAATATATGTTTCTTCTTTCGATTCATTATACCGTTTTCTTCTTTCACTCACGCACTGACTCACTCACTTGTTCACCCACTCGCTCGCAGCCAAAGGCCCAAAAACCACAGCCACGTGCTTTTCTATCAACCCACCCAAGAGACCGAGCACACCCCATATTCCATATATATCTCCAACCCCCTCGGAACGTGCTACCATGTTATTTATTTCTTAGTTGGCACACCCCAACGCAGTACAGTGTCCCCTAACATCAAGAGACAATAGCTTGTATGTCCTTCTGAATAATAGAAACAGCCCCCTGGCTACATCTAAATTGGAGACCAATTGCATCTGCTCTGACCTTTACCAGATAGAAACGCACATCTTTGGTATTTATGACGTATATAGCATAAAGGAATCATATTTCTGTTTTTCTCCCTACGCCTTCTACCATTGAGATTACTTTATTGCTATTTTCGGCTGCCGGCTAGTTAATTTCTGATTGAAACAACGTTTCGTAATTAAGCAAGGATAGGTAATTGATACTTATATATTTATAATTGAAAATTACTCTTGTCAAATTTGAAGTTCATAACTAGAATGAAATAGACTCGTGAATTCTGCACACGCTTTGTCACAATAAATTTAACTGTCGTTCTATGCTTATACATTACATTTTAATACAAACGTCTCGTCAGCAGATACCACTAATCGAAAGATGATAAATGATGCTTAAATCCGCACCGCTCCTATTCGAATCCTTTTTTTATTCTGGTAGAAACGCATCTAAAAGGAGAATGTCAAATTTCCAAAACAACGAACACAATTTTTGTGGGTGACACATATGTACAAGTGCATCTCACATACTCATACAAACTTGGCGTAAAATAGCATCTGGGTACCACTTAAACGGCTAGAAGAGAAATGCCTATATCATTATTCGCCAAGCATCCGTTGCTATCGTTTATTCGAACTTCACTGGGTACCTTGAGTGAAAAGACGAATTCACAAATTTCATGAAATGTACATGAAGTGAAGTGTGAAATGGGGGTAAGATAAGCCACATCAATATGCGCTATAAATGGAGCGTTCCAGCTGCTACAAACACTTTGTCTATGGGTACCCAGCCAAGGCTGTTTAGCGACTGGCTTCAGTGGACGTGAGGTGGTTGCCGGTGATGGGTAGTTATAGGCTGGCGATGCGCGGAAGTCATTGCTTCCCCATTGCCGTATGTATGCCGTATGTTTAACTTTTTTAATCAATAGTAGCGTGGCATTCATCACAATAGGTGATTCATTTTAGGTGTGTTTGTTTTGAGGGAATGTTTCGTTACAGGGCGTGATGTCCGCCCATGTAGCCAGCCTGAAGGAACAACGACTAACGGGTTGTATTTAAAAATCAACTAAACAAATATATTGTCATTTATAACATACGCAACACACATATGCACATAAATGAAGAGTACACGGATGCGTATGATGTTAATGTCTGAAATGAATTTTATTTCCGTATGTTGCATAGTAACGTCTCTGTTGAGTCCGGAAGCTTGTCATAGAGGTATAAATGTCCAAGTACTACTACCTCAACATGATTCAGGAGGAGTAAAGTTGATCAAATATGTATGATCCAGGAGCACATTGTATACGGCGAAGATGTCCCATCAACTGAGACATATATGACTACCACGGACATTGAACTTGCAAGAAGCGAACAGCAGATACGGAAAGAAAGCTGAAAATATGTCAATGTGGCACATAAAACATGCGCGTTCTAACTAAGTCGTTGCATACATTATTGTTTGCTTTTATATTCATAATAAATTCTAGATATAAAAAAGTTACAAGTATTTTGATTGTAGATATGGAACAGAATAATAAAATCTAGAACGTGTGCACAATTATGAGCGTACTGAACTTTCACCACCCCACGTGCAGTCCACTGACCAAACCAGGTAATTCATCATGATTAATCAGCCAACGTCTTAGTTGAAGCGACACATTAACGAGTGATTATGAATGATTGACATTGATTGCTGGAGGTTTTTTTCACCGTTACTGGGATTGGTATAAGGTCAAGGTCCTGTTTGCTCATTTTACTTCTTCAAAGTGACGCCCAGATATATATGCAAACACCAAACCAATCAATCATTATATGCATGGTTTTTAGTTTCAATTTATAGTATATTGTCGCCCATGAGATTGCTTAATACAAATATTGTGGTGTAAGTCTATCTACAGTACTATAAAAATCGTGAACAAAGCTGTGGGGAAGTAAACCACTCGCTTGTGGCACACCAGTACTAAAACACAATAATATAGACCGTGAGCTGGCAAAACCATAAGTGTTCTGTCACTTGGAGGGAACCAAAGTAGTGTCAAGAAGTCTTTTGTGGGCATTCCAATCTAGAAGGTTTAATAATTTAAGAGCAATTTTAAGAATTCAAGTTCGATGCCTTAAAAAGGATTGTTTTGGCTATCTATCAATTTTGAAACATCTTTTCTCACTGCAGTTACGACTTAAAACGGCCAATCTCAACACGAAGAGTCCATTTATCATGTAGAAATAGATTTTAGACAAAATTCAATATATATCTACAAAGATGGAATAATTCTATATCTTCAAGTGCATTCACCGTCAATAACGTTTGATAAGTCAAAGCAGTGTGTTATTGCCAACAATACTTTTATATAGACGTCTCACTATATTTCATATGACATTTATTCTTTTGCTCGAATGATAAATACATGTACTACTCTAAAAACCTAGTTTCTAATTTGTATATAGAAGAAATCTAAATTTTCAAATGCAACTGTATATATGCTCACGAGCAACCTGCCCGTTCTAATTGCTGCATGCACTCATAATAATGGAATGTCTAAAGCAAAAGAATATGTTCAGCGTAAATACCCCATTAGTGTTTTCAACTAGAAACACGAACATAGACCAGGCTCTCTGTGCAGTGGAGAGGCTGGTTGAACTAGGTTAATGTTCCTGAAGCATTGATTTATTTTGCATTCTATCATTCAGTGCAAAAATCACCGCCAATAACCAACGCTGATTGGTCAACCAGCGTTCTCAATTATACGATTGACTGCACGCGCGGAGACCACTACTACGGCACTAGTCTAAATTCGTCACATTATCAATACAGCCGCTGACGTCGCAAGGCGTGTCCCGTGTAGAGGAGAGCAAAAGTTTAGACTAGTGCCGTAGTAGTGGTCGACGCGCGTGCAGTCAATCGTATAATTGAGCACGCTGGTTGACAAATTGACTTGCAATGAGAACGTTATAATATGATTTATTTTGAAATAAAAACGAATCAGACACTCGTTTAGTGTGGATTTTAGTCATGATAGAATGGTATTTGACCACTCGATTGTCGTGTCAATGGGAAAATTGAGCATGCTGACGTCTGATTTACCCTCACTTCGTTCGGTTAAATCAGACGTCACTTTGTTCGGGTAAATCAGACATCAGCATGCTCAATTTTCCCATTGACACTCCAATCTCGTGGTCAATTCCTACAATATACCATTAATCATAAAGCATTGGGCAGATTACGCCGCAAGGGCTGTCTACAGCCAGTCTACGACCAAAAACGTATGGAGAGCGTAAAGATCTGTACGGTGGCCGCTACGACCACCCTGCGTTATGGTCTTACCGTAAGGAGGCAGTGCGGAGACCTTACTTTAAACGTAGAGGAGTTACCCGCAAGTTGTCGGCACAAACACAGTACAAACACAGTACTGGGGCCGTGCATTCCCTGTACCATGCACGTGTGAATCCTGTATGTTTGTAATCACACCTCGCGTAGAACGTAAGTTATACACGAGTACAACACACTTCGATTCAAGTTGATCGCACTGCCACCTCAATAAAACCATTCCCTGTGCCGACATACTCAACGCACGGAGCCCGTGCGGATGGGCCCATACTCCAAAGAGTATCACTGCATGCGGAAAATTTCATAGATGCGGCAGACCTCAACATGCCTTGCGGCGAAAACGACCGCAAGGTCAAATGTGCCCCTCACTTAAGGAGACTTTCTGGAGATAAAAGAATTTGGAGATAAAAAAACTCAAATGTTCTGTTTGTTTTTTTTAGTATAAAAGAACATTCATTTCCCTTTTTAAAAATGTAGAACACTTTAGGGGTTTCGGGAATAGAATTTGGTTTATGGACCATACAAAAGATCATGTATACAATTTCGGTACAGGTAAAATTCACCTTGACTGATTTTTTTATAGTCTTTAGCATGATCTTTTGTATGGTCCATAAACCAAATTCTATTCCCGAAACCCCTAAAGTGTTATACATTTTTAAAAAGGGAAATGAAGGTACTTTTATAATAAAATAAAAAAAACAAGCACATTTTGAGATTTTTTTAATCTCCAGAAAGTCTCATTAACGATAGAATATTTTAAAATTACTAAGATAAATTACAGACATATGTCTTATATCTGTGATTACTGATTGGGTTACACATATGGAGGTTCACCAGTTGTTTGGACTGTCATGTTACAGTGTATATTTGACATAAACAAAGGTTATGGCAATTACCACTTCTTAATCACTAAATATATTTCCAGGTAACAGACAGATATTATACAGAAGCTGAAGGAAGTGGAAAACACTAGGTCCCTGCAGTAATAAGCAGTGATAATACAGAGTAAATGCTAGATTGTATATTGGTATATAACAACAAAAATTCACTACCATAGTTAATGATATACCAAATAGAATGTGCCAAGGTAGTTTTAAAATGTGGCTATCATATTTCATGCAATGGCATGTAAATTAGGCTGCCACTACGGGTACTGGCTCCGGTAGCTTTTAAGGCCACCGCGGGTACAGACTCCGGTATCTTTAAGGATTCCATTAATCATACGGGAGTTACTATGTAATACTGACTCAAACTTACATGATTGATGGTCAATTATAACGGGATTCCGTATCAATATCCTCAGTCGCCAAAGGCGTTGAATGAATAAATATTACTAGCTTACATGTATACCCGTGTGGTCAAGGAGGCATGCTGAGAATCACATTGAATCACTCCAGTTACATAACCGTACAAGTCGATCCCAATTAAATCATTGGTGAAATCCTTTGACTTGGCATGTAAAATGAAAATCTAAGGGAGGAAATGTTAGTGTCCATGTAAATGAGGACACAATGCCCTCCATGGGCATAGAAAAAAGATATATCTGGTGAGTGCATAAACATGTTTTTACAGCATTTTATTTTCAAGCACCACAACCCATCCATGGGCATATGAAAGGTATATATTGAGTAAAGTGTATGAAATGAGTTCAGCACTCTTTTTCTCCAGCAACCACCCTTGTGCAAATTGTGAGCATGGGTGATACTTTGTAACGTTGGCTCTTTTATTTAGTGCATACAAAATAAATAATAATGGCACACATCATTGTACTGACAACTTAATTAGCACCTTCCAAGTATCAAGTATAATATGGAGAAAGAGTGTTTTGGAACAACCTTTAAGACTGAAGGTAAATTGAGATAGGGAAGTTGTTATACCACAATATAGAATCTTTTGCAATGAACAGTAGTCAAGCAACAGATCAAGCTATGGATTTCTGAGCTTGGATGTGGTATACTTGGCGAAGAAAGAGAATTATATCTTCTCAATTAAGTCATTGATCACTGAAAATGCACTTGGCATCTAATGTGCAAAAGCTATGGGATGAAAAATTAGTGTCTATGCTAATGGGAACATAATGCTCTCCATGGCACAGATATTCTCACACGCATCAGTAGAACATCCCTATTAAGACTGCCCAAGGACTGGCGTCAAGTGGTTTAATGTTGGGATGGCTCTTTAGAGACGTTTGCAATGGTCTTTTATAGGAAGACTTGGGACTGTTATATATCATCTTGTAATAGTGGTGGTGTATTTATAGAGGTGGTATTGATTGAAGGTTCTAATGTACACATAGCCCAATTGGCAAAGTGGTTTTAATCCCTAGTATTTGAACCCACGTGACGCCTTTGGCGTCTTTATGACATCACACAACTCCACATGACGCTGTCATGGCTGCCGCTGTCTGCTATCTTTGTCATAAAACCGTTAATTAACGACCACCAGGGCCATTTTGACCATGAAAAACATATTCGTGCAAAACTACACATTACCATGAACGACCTCCTGTAGTTAGATGGTGTCAAGCTAGTCAGGTTAAAGAGGAGATAGCCGAACAAAGTCCAAAATTTAGCGTATTAATGTATAGGATAATAATTGTTTAAAAGTATCATGTTGGGGATGTAAAGTTAAACATCACAATTAACGTTTTAAATGCTACTATTAACTTCAATTAGAACCATTGAATAGATAACATACAGAAATCGAGAAGAAATAATTGATTGTAAAATAACTGTTTATAGTATATTGTTTTGGAAACGTGAATAACATCTTTGAAACATCTTTGAAATTCCCGTTTATAGTATTAATTTACAAATAACATATTTATGCTTCAGTACTGGATGAAATGAATGCTGCAATGTAAAATACCATTATAATAGATGAAATAAACATTGTCATGCATATGATTGTATTTGATGATTGCGATTGATAGCAATAAAAAGTTCACGTTTTTTTATTATAAACGTGTATATGTACTGGTGTATTAGCCCTACATCAAACAAAATATACATTGATACAATCGATTGAATGTGTAGTTAATCAAAATGGTGTTATTTAAAACATAGGTTTATTGGCATGACATGACTGCCAAAACGTTAACCCCTAATCTTTAACCCGCTTTCAGCTAGCAGCTAGACTTCTCACGCATAAGAACAAGGCATCCACAGTCTACCCAAAGATTCTTTTCAGCGTTTCCGATGTCACAGCCAGTTTTGATTTTTAATTCCAAGGGAGAAGACATACAATATTCAACCACCGCCTCCCCACCACCTCCATTTGAAGCACACCTCCATTTTAGTGCCTTTTTAGTGCTTGTCTTGCAGGGTTACTTTCCATTTACAGGCAATCAACTACATAGGACCGGGGTAGAGGGGTGGGGGTGGGGGTGGGGGTGGGGGTAAAAGAAACGCTGTTATTCCCCCATGAAATTAAAAATCATTACATTTCTTCTAATTTTTTCATATGGGGGTAGCAGCAAGCCTGTTACTCTCCCAATGAATTTAAATAATTTTTATATTACTTCTAATTTTCTTCCCCGAAACAGCCCAATCTGGCATGCTGCATGCCATAGTTAGTTCTTTTCTCTATATTCCTTTTCTCATTTAATACTTAAAAGTTACATAATGTATAGTAGAATAAGTATTGTATTATGGTAATTAGGTCAATCCGATATTAAATTTATAATGTACACATGTATAGTAAAACAAGTATTTTATTTGTGGTAATTAGGTCAGTCGGTTTATTATTTTATATCTCTCAATTCAGTTATACAATAAATAAATATATTGTCTACGTGGTTTCTAGATTTGATTTATTCTATGTACTACACCTATGTTCAAACTGTTATTCTATTTATTGTCTATATAAATATATTAGGGCAAGGGCATGGCATGTACAATAAATGGTTGCGTAATTAAAATGTATAGCTAATTAAATGAAATATTGTGAAAAGAAACATTGAAATATTTTCAGTGCATACAGCATACATGAATTCCAAAGTATTTGTTACCACAAAAGAAACATTAATGTGTGAATTATAAGATTCAAATGTACATTTGTATAGGGCACACTTTCTTGTAATATAGATTCCACAGACATGGATACTATTATTTGGAATCATGTTTTAAACCCTCTCTGCTATAACCAACATACACGTGGTATGCATAGGCTCGTTGCCTTTCTTATCCACGATCAACTGACCTAATATTGCTCTGACCACAGGCGTCTAGCTTATCAAGATTACATAATTAGTCCCCGTATCAATAGTTGAATTCTAAAAGATACGGGAGCCCGTACCCGTAGTCAGTGTGAATAAGGCATTATAATAACTAATGAGTATTTTTAGTTCTAGTGGGTGATTTAACCTTGTGCAATGTATGCCGTTATTACAAGTACGCCCACAACCCTTCACTGCAGATTTAATGAGCTAGACAGAAAAAAGACAACACTGCGATAAAGTATCAATTGTTGGTGTCATATCATTACATCTTCAGCGTTGCAACCATTTTCGCCTTAAAGTGTTCTTCAGAATTTTACAAACACAAAAATGATTTCCCTCGTGACATGATGACATGAGTTGCCCCGCCGCTTGACAAGCTGCAAATTGACATTTCTGCCGCCGCCGTCTACATTCAAAAAAGGTCAATACTCATGATTGTAACCAGTTTCATCATATACACAGTCTCAAATAACTGTGACTATTTTACCTGTAACTTTTAACCATTCTAACTACTGTCATCATTGTAACGGTATGCTTTTTGTTCTTAAATTGAGGCAGTATGAATGTACACACTGTATATTGTGGTGAGATGCTTCGTTCTTTTGGGAACATTTAGAGTAAGCTCTTTATGCAAAATAGAAATAGTCTTTGTAATAGCACATCACATGATGCAGCGTATTTGATATAGCGGCTTTACATGTGCTCGTAAAACAGCTCAATGCGTTCACAATAAGGCCAATTAATAATTACAAGTTGACGTGTCGCCGACTTGGCCATTATAATGGTTGTCCATACACGTCTGCATGTATTAGGGTTTGCTAATACAATCTTTTGTTTGCACGAGTACACAGTAAAGCGTGCTGCTAAATAAGCGGAGCTCACGCGGAATACATTATGCATTAATAAGCATATTAAAGGTTACATATAACTTAAAATGAGTTATGGGTCGATCGCAACAAGTTTTCCCCAGCTAAAACGGGATCTGTTCTTCTGTATCTATTAATAATGCTGAAATGTGCTGCGCCACGATGCATATTGAATATTCAAGAATATTGAATATATAGAACAATTCATGGTTGGAAAGTGAATTGTTGAAATATGACCTGCATGGAAATAGTTTGAATGGTCACAGCACATGAATGTGACTGTACGACCATTGGCGTTTAAATTAACCGCCAATCTTACATAGACGATGGTAGATACAGATTAGTGTCATTTCGAGATGGATCGTGGGTTTTCTGGCCTCAAATTTGGAGTGATATGGCTGGTTCTGTGTCATCTGGAAAACTAACCTGGTCATCGTAAAGTCTTTCTGCTTAATTATGGCTTTGCTGATGATGTTCATAAAGGTGTTCCCGTATCATAGTGTGCTATATAATTTCCAAATGGTCCAATGAGCCTGCTTTTTCATCCAGCTCATCTGGAAGGTCACAGACCTTTATTCAAGACGACACCATACGTTTCTGCCATAAAATATGCACACGAGGTACATTGTACTATAGAAAGGCTGACAAGATGTTTCTGGCGTCATGTGGAGCATCTGGAGCTAGCATCGTCTATGAGAAATTGGGGCGTGTTGGTGTAAACGGTTGCCCCTTTTCGAGTCTGATACTCAAGCTGCAACCATTTATATCAGGGTAACAGTTCAGGCACAATAGTTTAGGTTTGCATAAGGATCATGACGCATTCAGCAGTATGATGGAAGATTCCCATCAACAATTTGCCGAGTAGGTCATATGTGATACAATTACAAGGGCTCGCGCTATTGTATACACTGCCAATGATTTGTTTTTGCTGTGCCTATTTGTGACATTGGCGAGATTGTGTTTCACATGTTGCAGCTGTGATTATATCATACAGGCCCGAATCTCCCGAGGACTGGGTATTGGGCCTAGTACTTGTAAAACGGATTCACCAACCCAGATTTCATGGTAGCTGGTTAACGTAAATGAGCATTGAAGGCACGAGTAATGAAAATATACATTGAGCAAACTCGTCACTATTAGCCTATTCATTTATCCAGGACACCTGCACTTTGCATGGTAACAAAATTAAGTGAAGGTTATGAGGGGTTCTAGTTGATGATGCTTTTGATACAGGGCAACTCTATTACAACCAGACCTGGGTCCAGGGACTGGCCTAGTGTTGGTATATGGACTACAAAACAGAGGCCCACCATCCCGGTAAATTTGTCGATGTGGAGACACCGCCCCGTTTCACGTCTGTAGTACATAAAAATGAACCATTTAACACAGGTTTTAATGTTATACGAAGAAATGTATCTCCCAAACAGCGTATAGTACACATTTTAGAACCCTTTAAAAAATTAAAACATGCACTGAAATGGCCTGGCATTAGCATTTATGATCACCACATTACGAATATGCGTGACAAAACATAATACAGCGGTGCACACACGTGGAATGGTTTGTAATATCAGTTGTCTATTAAACACAGAAATAAAACCCATCACGCCTGCATCAACTTGAAGAAATTAAGCATGAATGCGAACATCTCTTATTAAACAGCAATATCCCGTTATAATTCATAGCATTGGACTCGTGTAGCTCAACAATTACGCTTTTATTTCTTTGCACAATCACATGTGATTCCCGCGGGAAATGAGTTAATGGGGAAGAAGACAATGCCAGTTGTTCATATCGTCTGCAGATGTTGCACCAGTGTGTTTTTGTTCTTTTTTAAATCTCTTTTTCGATGCCAGGCACAAATTCTGCACATTTGTTATACACTTTTTGTGTATACATAGTTGATGTTTACATATTGTAGCATAGCTTCTCAATACGTGTATTAACACTAATGTTTGTGGAAACAAATGTTTGCATACAACATTACCATTGGATTTTTGCGTGCGATCAATAGCGAACAAGAAAAAGCAAACAAAACAAAAAAGATAAACGAAAAAAACAAAAAACAACCCCCCCACACACAAACCCACTAAAATTAAATATATTAGTGTGGACAGGGAGGTTTGTGCACAAGCGTACAATTGATTAAGATATCTCACACTTCAACCGAGTAAAACCCACGTCCGTTGTCACTTCACCGAGCCGGGTCGGGCACCTGCACCCTGGTGTTACCATCTAATCCCCGAGTAATCCCACTCCTGACGGCAGCATAATCTCATCATCACCAGCATATATCCACATGCAAACTCTGCAATGCAAAATTAGCTTCAGCCGCACAAAGGAAAATGTATTCTTATGTTGTCTAGATTGAATGTGACATTGTGCGCTTAAGCGTGGTGCTGACAATATGCGTGGAGTAGGCACAGTAGACACCATACGCACAGTACGCGCACGCACGCGCGCACGCACGCACACAGAGCTCAAACTCACATTAAGTAAGATGCAGTAAACGTTACTTAGCTGCCCGGCAACGTGCATAAGCATTTGCTAAAACAGAGCAGTACTCATTTTGCCACCGTACATAGTTTAATTCAATCACACTAGTGCATCATGGCTTGTATAACCACGTGATGTGACAGTGTACAAGCACACCATGACATACTGCTTTCTGTGTCACCCAATCATCTTATGACAATCAGGCAAGCTCCACGCCAGCCATAAATACAACATAAGTCGCTTTTATGGGTGCCCATCTATAAACATTACACACACAATAGACACTGCCAGAAATGGTACATTGTATGTAGTAGGATGGATGGGGGATATATTTGTGTAGGTCTCAGGCCCTGGATAGGAGTACACGTACTAAGAAATCTGACATAAGAACCACGTATACCACAAAGTGATGAATGCTCTAAGACAAGCTCGTCCCATCTATACCATCTTTGGCTTAGACTAGTTTCCTCATTTCCGAATCCTTTCTTTCAAATTCACGTTTCTCTGACTCCCTAGAGTTATGAGTTGGTTTGCGGGTAGACTGCGCACTGACACTGTTTGAACTTTCCATAGATACTACTCCTACTGATAAACAGTCCCTGCACATTGTCTCGATATCCGCTTGCAATCTATACACAGCAATGGAAACTGTGCTGTTTTTATGAGGGTAGCCTCAGTGGATTGGACCATTGGTTAATATCAGTAGCGTTCACAAGTGATAAGCGTCCATAGTCAATAAGTTTTGTGTAGTCTCAATTTACTCGTACTCGTCGAAGTTCTTCTTGCTATTGCCTACAAAATTGCTTATTCTCAAATGTTCAGAACATGCACCAAGAGTGCACCATACAGCGACCCCGAGTTAAATCCACGTATCTTTCCCCCAAATACCAAGCTCCGTTGAGCGATGAACACACGAATACAATTATAAAGCAGCTTCTAGTCTAGTTCCAGGTATGTGGCGATTTGATAGTTTGATAGTTAGCTGCCCATATAGCTTATGAAAAGTATCGCAATAAAAGAATTCGAGCTGTTGCAGCTGGTAATATGTAAAGGCTAATTTTAATCTATATGCTATATCCTGTATGTTCTCTATGTGGATTTAAACACACACACAACTAATAACTATCAGTCTACTTATATTCTAACTGTGAATATAATTTATTTGGGATGGTATTTATATAAATCATGATAGAAGAACTAAAGCTAAATATGGCTACATCTTGACAGCAAGAAAACGCAGAAATGCTAAAACAATTGCCTTCTACGCGATAATGGATGGGAGCTGGGATATCTGTTGGCTTACCGTGGCTTACAGGCTAATCTTCAATATTAGAGCTAAAGATATGTCAATGCGCCCTTCCTTTACTGCATTCGCACATTTTAAATTGTACATTTCAATATATCAAAACTGTTAAACTTGTTCAATCTAAATAAACAGTGGTCTGACTTAGAATAAAGATTAAAAGTGAAAAAGAAAATCTCAAATCTACTTGCAGATGCTTCAGAAATGCACGCGGTCTGTCAATAGGATCAATCTCGTGGTATATAGGTGCGTTGGGCTAAACAGTCACCGATGGCAAGACGGTCACAACGTCCACATGCCGTATCATTACAAACCGCCCGTTTCACAACGAAGTGTCATAAATTTGGCCTTATAGTTAGGTCTTGTTCGTTGTGAGTGACTGAGCCATTACATATTACACATTACACAGCCAACACACAGACACAGAAGGACACAGGCACACAGACACAGACAGACACGCGGACACACAGAGTACGCGTGTACGCACGCACGCACGCATGCATACACAGAGGTATACATAGGTTGTCTACTTTGCGCATGTCACTCGGCCGTTGTGTCCAGATCTTCATCTCTGATGGCCGTCGCTGCGTGCAGGTCACGTGAAACTTGGCCCGGGGCAGCTTTATCATTACACTTCATATATTACTTTTCCCAATCTCTGTCCAATCTTCGTTCAAAAGTACCAATGTTTGGGGCTTTTACAACACATTTAGAGAGACTATCCTAGCTATGTCATCGTGCTACAAAAATCAGAATCATCACTGTCGTACACTCGTACACATGAACTGGTAGGGCTTGTATAGTTCAATGTGACACCTAGATTTAGAGGTAGGAAATTCTGTTTAAATAACACATACATCATAGTCATCAGTAAATTAAGGAAACCTATCGTAATGCTAATGTTTCAACCTTTTTCACCAACACCTGCATCCACCACAAACTGCATCGTAAAAAAGACAATTTATGTATAGCCCTATAAACACTGTGTAACAAAACTAGTTGAACAAAATTCCAGAGGAACTCCACTTTTATTTAGCTCCAATGTACATGTATGTGTGAATCTTTGATATGGCCGGTAACTCGGGAGCTACAGGCTACAGGACAGTGTAATCATTAAGTTGGGTCATAAAGGCATTTGAAAAAGCACTTTGGGATATTGAACCCTCCTGTATCCACTCCTGTCATTCAATTATGGAGGCAGGGGTTAAAAGTTGGTATCATACTGTCAGCGCAGGGTTCATAGTTGTTTTTACAAACCCGGAATGGCGAAGATATAAACCTCACCACTGCACAAAGCCAAACACTTGGTGACCGTGTTCAACAATTGCTCGACTTTAGAATCAACGCTCATAAACTGGGCATGTAATGAAGCACGTGGCACCCATGACTCCCATTTCATAGGCACAGTCAAGTTGCAGCGTAAAAAGTCTTATAAAACTCTACTTTGTGAGAGATTATGTCAGTAAACTGCTGCTGTATTGCCCAGGAGGTGTCTCTCCTGTGCAATAAAGTCTCAGACACAAATGTCCTGGCATTTCATCGGGCTCCGGGGAAGGTAGTTGAATGGCTGGAGATGACGTTTTTGTAGTTTGATATCACACCTGATAACGTATGTTGGTGTAGGATCATGACGTTTATTGAGGTAGTTGACTGGTGTTTGACTTTTTTGTAAGATATGCAGGTGCGTAACCTTTCATCATTCTGATCATGCCCTAGACGTTATTTGGATTACAAATGCATATACCATTGCGACGTGAAAAGATATTGAATGAATAATCTCGTAGCGTATGTCTGGAATCCCATGATTATTAAGGGCTAAGTTTGAGTCAGTGATTTTATTTGTAACAAGAGTATCTATTATTAGAACTCACCAATGGAAGTGGGCATTATACTTAAACCTTCCTACGTTTCATAGTTTCGTTCACCACCGTTAGGTATTACTTCCAAATCCCCATTTTTTGTCGCACTTTTGTATTCACCATGTTAACTTTTACTGCGAGTTGTCTCTCACATACCAAATGTGCTATTTGTTGTGAAAATAGTGCTTCAGAGAATTATGTGCCTGGATCTTATTTGCATATTTGAAAATTGTGGTCCTTTTTTGAGCCATACACGTATCTGACACCAATGTGCGCCCATCAAGAATTCCAATATTGGGATGTTAGATTGTCTGGGTGGTATTACACACTGATGCACCAGCAACAGCAGTTATCATTAATTAGTGACAGGCCACACGATCATCACCTTCCAAAAAACTCATCTGCTATTAAGAAATAAATGACCATGGAAATGTGATATTAGTCTGCAGACATTCAAACCTTTGTGAGGCAGATGTTTTTAAATTGTCATGGTTGCGTTAATGTTCTATACTAATATACATTAGATAAGGGTAAATAACAGCACAAAGACGAGAGGAGCCAGAACATCTGTTTTAGGCTGGATTTATACTCTGGCATATAATTGATCCTTTAACAGTACAGCTAGAAGCTGAGATAGTTCTATGTAATCACAATTTTAATATTTCAGCCAAATTCCCACAGCTTCAGCATTTGTCAATGATATAATGAGGAAATAGTTTTTCATTGGCTTGATAAAATTAAGTTTGCATTACCTTATAGACCATGACAGACTTTCTGTATTATATTGGACTTATAAGGCCTGTTTATATTATACCATATATATCTTGCTTTGTTACGGTACTCATATTGTATAGGACGGTAGTATTCTGTTTCAATGATGTGAAAGGATAAAGTATACTAGAGTATAATTCCAGCCTAAAACGGATGCCCTGACTCCTCTCGTCTTTATACTGTCATTTACCAATTACAGGCTCCTTTTCATATCTAAAATGTTATATATGGCTCGTTATATATTACATGTTTAGATTGGTCAATTACAGTACCCCCTTTTCCACGCGCATTGCCATACTAGACGTACACCATCAGTCGAGAACAGAAACACATATATTATATGCATTAATCGCTTACATTACATATTATATTCATTGTGCGGTATAAAGACAATACATGGCATTCTAATTACCAATACGGCATTTGGCAAATGAAAGGCCATTTAAACGAGGCAATTTTTAATGGGCTGTGGACTAGTGTCTTTGATTACAAGGCCATTGCAGCAACTATGGTAAATACGGGATTATGAGCTCTGATGCTCTTATTTGAGTATCTCCCTTCTGATTGCCCTGTTCAAGCCCTTTATCAAGCATGGCTTTCTTTTAGAACCATGTAGGGTAATAGATATAGTTGAGTGTGACGCCTGTAATCCTGCTAGTCATATTCTGCAATTAATGTTTATTTTTACCTCAGTAGTTGACAATTGTCTGAAAAGATAAAGTATAAACGATGTTATTAATACCCTATGATAATAAGTCAAGAGAGATGTATTAATGGGTTGAGTTAAGGTGAAATTTCTTCACAAAAATTAGAATTACTTTAATATAGGACGTAGTTATTTCTATGACACATGGACCTGTCAAGACTTTATCCTATTAGGGCGTTAGTGTCAGACTAGGTCGAGCCCGTTACACGAAAGATGGATGTCTTTGTCTTCTGTGCTTTAGTTCTATTCAAAATTTACATAATAACACGAAACATACAATACGTGTAAATTCAGGCATATATGAATTAGCCGACGTGTTTACAAGTTAACAGCCTCCTACTTACAGATATACAATATACTAAACTGTGTAAATCTATTTAGATACATTTTATCATATTGCAGAAACACAGATGGAAGGAAAAATAGGTCGTTCATAGATAGATAGATAGCAAAGCAAAAACAAAGACGGATTGAACATATTTGCAATAAGCGAAACCATGATTTTCGGAATGTGGGACTTTCTTCAAATTACAATGTCATTCTAAGATTATATTCTAGTAAAGATAGAAAGGAGAAGATGTGAGGAGAGAAAGAAAATGAAATAATGAAGTAACAATGCTACAGAGTGTCGACAGGCAGAATAATTGAATCCTGGACGTTTTAGTGTATTGGGAGTCACTGCTTTGTTGCAAACATAACACAGACACTAGAATAACATGTAATTACTGCGAACTTATTATTATAAATATTGGGTTGATGCGTTGGAATGCTTGTGTTTATTCTGCATTTGATAACTTCCACCTGCTCATTTAACTATTCAAATATCATCCATTCGCCACTCGTTTGTCAGTGTATTCCAGCAATAAGCCTCAACAATTCAACTGTCCACACTTTGTGTGTAAAACACTGTCGAGTGCATATTCCCTGTACAGAATTTATATAATGGCAGAAATCTACATACACCACCAAATGCTCTCCGATGAGTAAGACAATCAATGACAAATATATGCAGCAATTGCCCCTAGGTGTGCCCATTATGTGCAAACACAAATGTCCTGACACTTTGTAGAGCCCTGGGGAAAGTGTTGACAAGTTGCTAAATTGGAAGTCAGCTTTGATAGTTGTGTTTTTGGGGCTTTGTTTTTTGCACCCCATGTCCTAATTGTCCTTGCAATGGCTACGGTAACTGACTCTGTGTCCTTGCAGTTGTTATGACTACATTGTATGATTTATATAAGCTACATAAACGACTCAGAACTACTTTGTGATAGCAATGCAAGTCTGACTTTCTACAAAATCAATGATGGTTTAGAAACATATACGCTCAGAGCTTCTGAAATCTCCAACATATGTATGGTGGTCCTAATCTTAGTTGTCTTAACCCAATTTCGAGTGGTGGGTTATTCTCATTTTTAAAGCCGAGCTTCGCAGAAGACTCGAGCTTTTTAGTCGTCTTCGGCGTTTCATTCTGTTCCCCCTTCACCGCCACTACATTTACTATAAGCATATTCATATGCGCTGAAATTAGTGCCTAATTTGAATTTATCAATGAAACTGAAGCAGCCGACAATCGCCGATGTTAATGAGCTGGGGAAACGTCAATTGCATTGTAGCTGATCAAAATTAATATGCAACTACATATACACGCATGCGCATACAAATGGCGTCACCTTTAAATCTCCAAAGAGTAATTTATTTGTGAAACGAATGGATTATCATCATTACAATAACATACCCATTAAGAATTCACAGGTCGGATCAATCATAAACCGATTATGTAGACATGGATGAAAGGATATTTCTCAAATCACACGCATTGTTTATAAAATCGTAGTGGTTTGTGCCACTAGAAACCGGCCCATGTGTTTGTTCTTTCTTCTGGCTATCCGGCATGCATGCAACAACTCCGATTTATATCGCATGTTGTAGTAATTTCACACACATTTCATTCAAGACAGACTTATAACAGGACATACATTATACAAATATCATGTTAAAGTTTGCTTACTTTCCGCATTTTTTCTGCAAAAACGTCTTCACAAATATCGTAGTTTCGCTCTGTTGCAATTTGCAAGCGCTGCTTACATATGCATTACATAGAGTACAGTTGTCAATAGAAATTAACAGAGGTATCTCAGTTTTTATTACGATTATAAAGATTAGCACAACAACCCCGATTATCAAGTCATTGCCACCATGGTCACTATGCACTCCCGGCCGATATTGCTGCATAACATTCTCAAGCTCGGCTTTTCAGGAGTCTCAGTCCTTTGATCCATTATTGTTAAGGGGACTACCACAAACGCAGAAGAGTTCAATCATACCATCTAAAAAGTGAATATCGTATAATTATGTACGATATGCTACCCCACGCAAATGGTCTGGAACGGCGTATGGTTTTCTTATGACAGAAGAGCATATATTATAATTCATACAATCTCCTCATAATAGTACAAGTTCAACATAGTTGGCGTTTCATTGCACACTTTGTATGTAATAGTCTCACAGAACCGGGGACGGACGGTTGGATGGAGTGGAAGTCATGGTGTAAATATTCGTGAAAATGAGCAAGCAAAATAATTACATATTCAGTGAAAAATCTCTTAATATGCGTAAATTATTTAGAAAATGATGATAACCATTCGCGGGCTAGAGCGCACGGTGTTTTACAATCGCTAAACCCCAATTTTACATTGACGATGGCAGTTCCAGATGGTCCAGACGACGCCAAAAGCTTAGGGTTATTTTGAGGTAGATCGTGGGTGATCTGGCCTCAAATTTGGAGTAGCTGGTTCGGTAGGGATATGGCGCATTTCCGATTGGTTTTGGGCAAAAGAAAAAAAAGTTATACCCTCGACTGAAAAGTGATTTGTGTGTGTTTTGCCCCCCGGCGTATGTTCCTTCAGTTCGGTTGTGGCCAATGCTTGCGATGCTGTACGATTGATGCAGCTGTCTTCCTGGAGGAAACGGTACAATTTCTGTCTGGTTCTAGCTAAATTGTGTTTTTGTTTCACTTCTTGAGGAAATTTAGATTTTTATCGGCCTATGGGCTCCCGTTATGGGGTATCCAGTTAGTGATCTGGACCATCTTCTTGCTTTTCTGGGTCATCTGCAAGGCTAAATCGATCATACTAAGGTCTTTCCTCTTAACATTGGCAATGTTCATAAAAATGTTTTCGTGTTATGGTTTACTGTTTGTCAACGGTCCTGTAAGGCTTTTCGTCCATTCCACCGGAAAGATTACTCATAATTTTTAACCAAAAAATACGCACACGAGACACCACAAACACCATAAAACACTATAAAAATCACCATAATAGTTTTTGATTCGTTGTCTTGCGTCTTGTGGAGGTATCTGAAGGTATCCTCGTCTATGTTGGGGTATTAAACCGTCTTTTAAAACATCTATGGTGGCTCATAAACTGCGGAACACTACAAGTTTATGATACTCTTGTGGTGTTTAAAAATGACATGCATTAGATGTTATAATATCAATGTATTTCCTTTGTTGATTATAGTGTGTGCTTCAGTCCACACTGTTTTTTTACTAAAAAAAGAAAAAGAAAATGAAACCGGGGAACTGCCAAAGTGCAACTGATTACTTGGTTCCGGTAAAATGATATGTGACACGTTAACACAAAAAATATTAATAATAAATGATAAAAAGAAAAAAATAATGATAATCAATAAAATGACCTCCTTCCAGGAAACTCGACGGCAATACACATGCGAAATGCATTCGATATATAGAGTCAAAAAAAGGGTCGGGGGAAGAGATAACAATATGTGCTAAAACACACTTTAAACTGTAGATAGCGCGTGGCCGGCACTGTGACAAGAGAAGCGGTCTGCTCACGGAGAGGATTACAGTGTCGGCGCACGCGAGCCGGCCACTCCAGCCAGATTACAGCTGTCATGTTTACGACCATAAAACCCACGACAGAAACACAACCCCAGTCTTGTTCTAATGGTTTTAGAGTATTTGGGGGTTTACCTCTTGCCGTTGGCCTTTTGAAACAAGGCTTTCCTTTTACATAGGCGGCCCCTGAGCCCTCTCCCTCCTTTCCACCAACATACTTAATTTTCATGGTGTTTTTTGGCATGTCCACCATCGATCGTGCGTACGGAACCCATGAAATCCCTTAAGTGCGCACCCCCACCCCCACCCCATACACCTTTAGTCAAAAATCCTAGATCTGTCAGTACTTTTCTATGTGTTGCGTTGTTGTAGTTCTACTTCTATTTAATTCAGGACTTTGTGGTTTAACTCACACAGTTATCACATTGTTTTCACACGACTATTTGATATCGAAATGGCTCACATTCTTAAACTGCATCACTATCCATGAAATGATTGGGAGAAAAAACAAGCACTCAAGCTATTTTTTGGTAGATGCGTGTGATAGCTCATTACTGCAGCTTCTATTAACCCTTACAAGTCACGCCGAATACATGTATATCCAAAGCAAATTCCATTTCCATGTGACCATTTGCATTCGCCTCATTAAGCGAAGGGGTTTGTGTATGTTTTGCACAGTCTGTTCACCCCTGGCACGACGGAGAAATATGGCACTCTTAGATGAATTTCCCTAATTACTGCCTGTTGTCTGAATACTAATGTCAAACGCCATTGTGCTGAGTACGCCAATGAATTCCGTTTGGTGGTTAATGCGCACAATGAGGTCTAGTGCCATACATTATACATTTCAAAACAGGTATTTTGTCGACAACATGCACAAGATAATACCAGAAACACATAACCCCCTTTTCTGATAATACTTATGGTCCTATGCCTATTGGCACATAAATATATATTAATACTGTTGATGGTAGCTTGTCCAGGAACCAATTGCCGTCACATGTTATGCGCGGAAGCTGTCAAAGGCAGCTGGAAGGAATTGTATGTTGACCACCACTCTTCTATGCTAGATTGTGGACAGACTTTGTTTATATAAATCTATTGTTCGACGTTGGTTGCTGTGGAAATAATAGCGTTTGCGGTTCGGAACAATTATTTCTTGTTGTAAGTCGAGATCATGTGTATTTTGTGATAATTGACAAAACTGGAATACTTCTCTCTCTTTTTGTGGAATCTCTTCCAGTAGGCTCAACCCTCGAATCTAAAAAAAAGTGGAACGAGTATAGTTGTGTGAAAAACTAGAAAATGTACATGCACTCTTTCTCAACATTTGATTTCTCTGTAACATTTATTTGATAAAACACATTGTCTCCAAATTAACACTGATGTGTTATTGTCATTCAATTTTATTGCTAGAATAAGCATTACAATGAAAAAATAATGTACTAATTTCTATTACCATATATTGTTGAGACGAGGGCATTAATTTTTCAAACGTTTACATTCATAGTCAACTCCACAGCCCCAGGCAGAACCATGGGCCCTGGTACGGTTGAGGGGGTATACATACTACGATGATTAACAAACACTATACCATACCCATTACACTAATATCACAATGTGTATAGTATCTTGTTTGTTTGTAAATCGGAGTAGTGTACACCCCTCCCATGATGCTGGTAGACCCCATGCCCAGAACAACCATTCAGAGAACTGACGAAGCAAACACTAGCCCGGCTGCTGCCTCTGCTGTTTCAGGCTGGTGTGGGCGTGCGTGCTGCTGGCGTGCTGTCTGCTGTGTGGCTACTTCCTCTACACGAGCGTGGTGACGTTCCTGCGGCAGCCGCACACCACGGTGTTCCGCGTGGAGGCGCGCGACGACATCCACCTGCCGCTCGTAACGCTGTGCAACCTCAACCCATACAGGTGCCGGCCCCGTGTGACTCTACTGTGGTGATGTATTCATCTCAAAGTTTTACAAGGGCAATTGATGCCTATGAAACTATGATCCCCCCAATTTCACATAGCCGATGCTAGTCCAGATGCATGCTCAAGAAGACACCAGAAACTTAGCGTCATTTCGAGGTGGACGTGGGTGTTCTGGGCTCAAATTTGGAGTGACCTGGCTGGTTTGGTTGATAATTGGTTGGCGCACTTCTGGCTGGTACTGAGTCTGTTTGCTTCATTGTGGAAACGTCACAGACCGTTATTTCAGATGGGCCGATAAGTGTTGGCCACAAAATATGTACACGAGGCACCATAAAAATACTTGCAGCATTACTTTCTCATTTCGGGTGTCTTTTGGAGCATCTGGAGCTTGGGCCGACTGCATGAAATTTGGGGTTAAGTTGGGCTGGATTATTTCAATGAAAGATTTGTCATACTCATAGGTGTTGTTGCTTTTCTCTCACACACTTTTCTGTAGCAAGCATATTTCTACTCCCGGTTGAGGTGATAACTGAGCAAGTATGTAAGGGAGTGACCATAATTAATTGTACGGGGGGCAGTCATTTGGTGTGTGTGTGGGGGCACTCAATTTTCTTTGGTCACAGAGGGGAGGGCGCTCAATATAAATTCAAAGTGAGAGGGAGGGCACTCAATTCTCAAACTGAAATGGTAAGGTTTTGCGCACTTTTGTCGTGAATTGATGCATTCCTGCATGAAAGTCCCGGGAACAGGAACTACCGTGACAGCCAGACTAAACCTAACTGGATTATGGAGCGAGCGATGATACCAGCCGCCCCAATGTTATGCTTATGGGAGAAATTGTGCAATACATTTTGAACGCACATAGCTCAATAAAACTTTAGACTTCAGCATATATCACATATAATATATTTTCCTTTCGTCCCATAGTAAAATTAAATATAAACTATCGCATTTAGTATATTTAATTTAAGTTGAAACGGTGAAATTGTTGCATGATCTTAAAAAGTATACTAACAATATCAGCAGGCGACGACAGGTATACTGACGATAAAAACACCACGCTGATATTGGATCATAACTCTGTTATACATTGTTGTATTAATATATAATTTTGATGGAAATAATCTGCAGTAATATGCGATTCCATTCATATAATATATATATAGAACATATACATAGACTTATATATATATATATATATATATATATATATATATATATATATATATATATATATATATATATATATATATATATATATATATATATATATATATATATATATATATATATATATATATATATATATATATATATATATATATATAAGTCTACGTAGTTGTTCTAAGTAAATAGTTTAATTTGAACATTAATCACATGCATCGCCATATCTAACACTCCGGATTCGGCGTTAGCTGTCAAAAGAATTGACTATTACTCGATTTTGTCCAAATAGGACTTGTTGCAGTATATTTTATTATTTATTATGGTAAAAATAAGAAACTAGACAGTCTTCAGAATGTGTACTGTTAATGAAAAAATGTTCTGATGAAAATCATATGAGCTACTAAAGGATAAATGTTCATTTTCGGCACGTTTATGTCGTAGGTTTTATCAGATCAACTGACTAGACTCACGCCATTTTCTGGTCTCGTTTCTTAGGATCCACTGACAGCTACTTCGCGCAAAAGTTCCAATTTAAATTACATCACGCCGAAGAACTTCCAACCTCTATATCTGCTATATGCATGCTTTTGGTTCTAAATGTATTGTAATGTCAACAAGTCAAATAGATTGCTAAATACGTATTCATCGACCATTGACAGTGAATCATTGATTCATTGTAATACACTTTAAACAGTTTTCAGGGAATATGTCCAATATCAAATTTTATAATACGAAAGTATGTCATTGTTCATATCTATCCGGGTATGTGTGCGTTTTTTTGTTTTTTTTTTTTTTTTTTTTTGTTTTGGGGTGGGGTGGGGGTGGCGCTCAGTTTCTTAATGTTCGTATGGGGAGGACATTCAATTTCAACGTAGAGAGTTAGTGAGGGGGTTCAATTTTTTGATCTTGTCAATACCAAATGACCGCCCCCCTGTACACTTAATGATGGTCACTCCCTAAGCTGTGGGTTAGAGACAACGGTTCAGCCAATGTGTAACCATTTAATACCTCGCTGCTTGGGATGATGGTGTCATTCTATTCTCATAGCATTGGGGTCGTATGTTCAAGTCTCACCGGAACCACTTCATATAGTCAAATGAAAGCTTATGATTGTTAAAACCTTATATCTCTTGTGGAAGAAATATGCTTTCTACAGAGATGTGCGATAGAGAATTTTGAACACGTATTCGTATCGTTTAGAGGTTAGCCAGAACAAATTTACGGTTAATAGCCATGCTTACAGTAAATGCTCCTGTAGACTATTCCAGAACACCAACACCAATCCCCCTTCTCACCCCAGATTGACCGAGTTGGCGCGGCGCCAATGGCACGTGCCTCTGCGCACTGCACTGGCCGGGGACCTCGCGGCGACGGCGACGACGGGCGGTACCGACACGAGCGCCGTGGTGAACACCATCGCCAACGTGTCGGCTCGTGACTTCTACACGCACACGTCGCACCAGCTGGGGGATGTTCTGCTAAGGTTCGTGCGCCAGGCGAGTGGCCAACAAAAAGCAAGGAACACGCAGCTCTTTTTCTTTCTTAGTTAAAGACTAACACGTAAAAAAAAAACACTTTCAAAACATCACGTGCGCATGCCAATGCACTGTAGTGCATAGAACAGCTCAGGTGTTAACTAGTTATTGCTCATTGTGATGCGGTGATTGGTATTGCAGGTGCCGCTATAACGGGCTGGTGTGCTCGGAGCGTCAGTTCAGCACGTCTCTCACGGAGCACGGGCTGTGCCACACGTTCCAGCCGCCCGCCATCGACACGCAGCAGCACGGTGAGTGGGCGGGCCAGTTCACGGTCTTACTCACTTGTTTCCGTATACAGTGGAACCTCTCTATTAGGACCACCTTCGTGACCCATGTTGGTGGTCTCAATAGAGAGGTGGTCTCTGTCAGAGGTTTATTTTGGTTGCTTTATGAAGGTTTGGGACCGTGAAACGTGGTCTTATTATAGAACGCTGGTCTTAATGTGGAGGTGCTACTGTAATTGCACCTATTACACCTAGACAACTTAAATACAAACTGGGCCCATTGTATATTACGATCCAAATACACGCATAGTCAGTCACTTTTTAAGATACAACATAGCAAAGCCAGCATTCATCTGCCGTTTCCATATATAGGACAAATGTATAGCAGTATATAAATACTATCACAAATAGCAGTGTTAACGTGAAATATAATTCTTCCCCTGGATGCAGGCCCTGACCAGCTGTCGCTGCTGCTGGACGCCGAGACGTACGAAGCCCCGAGCGACGTGGGTCTCGAGGTGGGCTACCGCGTGGTGGTGCACCCGCCCGACACGTACCCGTCCCCCGGCCACGCCGCCGCTGTGGTGCCCGTCGGCGGCAGCGCACACATGGACGTCGTCGAGCGGCAGGTAGTGGGGAGGAGGGTGTGGGTGGGGCTGAGTTAGAAAGGGTCAGGGGGTGCTGAGCTAGAGAGGGTGTGGGGAAGGGGCTGAACTAGAGAGGGAGTGGATGGGGTTGAGTTAGAAAGGGTTAGGGGGTGCTGAGCTAGAGAGAGAGAGTGTGTGTGTGTGTGTGTGGGGGGGGTGAGATAGAGAGTGTGTGGGTGCGGCTAAGATAGAGAGAGTGTGGATGGGGCTGAGTTAGAAACCGTTGGGGTGGTGGTGCTGAGCTAGAGAGGGGTGGGTGTTGAGCTCAAGAGGGTGCGGGTAGTGCTGGGCTAGAGAGGATATGGGTGGGACTGAACTAGAGAGGGTTAGGAGGGTACTGAGCTAGAGAGGGTGTGGATAGGGCTGGGCCAGAGAGTGTGAGACTGTGAGTGGGGCTGATGAGCTACAGAGGGTATGGGTGGGGCTGGTGGGCTAGAGAGTATATTTTCACTGAAATTCATCTGCCAAGCACAAAATTGTATCTGTACTATATCGTCCAATATGATCTCTCAGTGTCGACAAGCGAGTATAGTATCACAATGAGGGTAATGTATAAGGCTTGCATGGGTCTGCGTTTTATATTTCTCATTTTCATTTGACCATTCATTGTATCACAGAAGCCCTCATCTGATGCCATTTCCTAAATTACCTACTATATACCAGAGCCTCCCTTGTACCGCTGTAGGAGCAGTACCCGTCATACCCGGCTGGGTCATGCTCGTGGGAGGCCAAAGCGCTGCCTGCGTGCCGGGAGCAGTGCAAGGTGAAGGAGGCGCAGCGCCGGTGCGGCTGTAAGCCCTTCTGGGTGGCCCAGCAGGTGGCCGGTCAGTGCACGGATGTTACTACTCTGGAGTATACTGTAATGTATTGCGTTGTAGTAGCCATGGTTGCACTTTGCATATTGTAAAGATTAGTGAAGCATTTTTGTAGCTATACTTGTTTGGGAGGTACGTGACCTGCTATGTTTTGGCTGACGTCAATTCTCTGGTGGACGTTGAATTGAAAATACGTAGTCTAAAGGTAGCTTAAAATAGAATCTGAGCATGACCGTTTCATGAAACTAACTTGTTTAGATGGTGCTAGTTTAAAATGAGCTGCTTATTTACAGAGGCCAAGAGAGTGTGCAATGCAGCGCAGCATTTTGACTGTATACAAAAGATTAAAGGTGAGATTTGCAGATTGTTCTGATTTTATAGATCGACACAAATTCGTATGTTGAGTAAAAAGAAAAGTACTGTTTTCAAATGCTTGGTATGTAGACTTAAAAGGCCGCATATGTTCATTGTGGTATTTCCCACTGCACCTGCACTTGGCTGCCTGTATCACATGCAATCGCATGGTCATTACATTAAAATAGTAACCAATAAATAACTTTGGAATACCTCAAACTACATTTCTATTACTCCTACCTAATGGGCTGTACCCGCTAATATAGTTGCTATGTGTGTCAGCAGATGACGACCTTGGCGATTGCTCGTGTCCGCAGCCGTGCCGCGCCACCACGTACCGCCTGATGACGCACTACGCCAGCCTCGGCCCGCTCAGCCTCGCCTCCGTGCTGCCCGACACCGCGTACGGCAGGCTCAAGGTTAGCTCCAGACACACACGACTGACGGTCAAGCATGTATTACTTTACTATTTGGTATTGAGGGCAACATCTGCGTGTATTCAATGCCAGAATTTGGTGAATTACACCCTGTCAAGCTAGACGAGGGTATTGAACCATACGATATTGGAGGACAAACGACTAAATTCATTAGATCACCAAACATAAGATATTCATAGAATAGGTAATGATTCAACTACATACAAACGACCCCAATACAATTTGAAAGCTTACGTGTAGGTAGATACGGCCAGAAAATGCAACATTTACACAACTTTCTTTAGCCTTTAATGCATGTTCGTGCGACCTGGGTATAAGGAATCCGAACTTGAGTAAACCCCCTACCTGCCATAAAGCATAAAAAACGCTTTGTTTCACTTTGGTAATACATTTCCACTGTTCTTGTACGGCAAACGAAATTTTTCTTTGGCTGCCCTTATACCGTTAATGGGTATTTATATGTCTGCCAAGAACAGCATATATCCTAATTATGCCATCAAAGTGCATATATAAACACACGCACGCTAAACATCGATGTGCTCTGAACTGCGTGTTCCGTTGTATTGACACGATCCATTCTCACACGTTTTATAAGAATAAGAATAAGAATAAGAATGAGTTTATTTTCACCTTAGATTTACATTAAATCTATCAGTACTACCAAAAATAAACCAACACAACAAGAAATTAAACATATATACAAAATTACAAAACACACTAAACTAATTATGGGATTATGCATGGTACTATATTATATACTAATATAGTATAGTACAGCTTATTTTATATAAAAATATAGTATATCAACTATTCCAAATGTCATCATATTAGATACTGAACTCCAAAGTGATATGAATTTCAATTTTCTTTGTCATATAAAATAACATGTTTACAAAGTTGACTAACCAGTTTACTTATTTGATCTTCAGCTGACATAATAAATATAAATTTTTCATAATCATCCAAATCTTTAAAATTAGGACATATACATTCAACTGAGTTAAAAATTACTTTTCTTTTTTCACAATATTTAGGACAAACTATTAAAGCATGGAACTCATCCTCAATGTGTGCCTTTTTATTTATGAGACAGTGAGAGCAAATTCTCTCATTCCGGTCAAGAGGTGGCCTAATATATCGTCCTCTTTCAATAAATAACTTATGTGCACTGATTCTTAATTTAGTAACAGCAGATCGATCATCTCTATTTTTAACATCATCTAAATAATTTTCATAACAAAAGTTTTGCTTAATTTTGCGATACGTACATAGTTTGCCATGTAATGGGTTTATATTATTACCATGGACCTCTTTCTTCCACATATTAACATACAAATATTTCAAACTCTTTGCTACTACCGGAATATCTTTTACTTGTAGATTATGTAATTGTAAACCCTTAGAAGCTTTAAGTGCACACTGCATCAACTTTAACCATTTACATTGTCTGGATTCAGTTTCTACCATAGCACACTGTAACAAAGGATTATTTGACTTATTTTCTTTCACATGTATATAGAATTTTAACGAATGTAGCATAATATCAATCATGATAGGAAATCTACCCAATTCACCACTCACCGCCACATTGGAGCTTTTGTTATTAACACCAAGTGCAATTTTACAATACTTAACATGAACCTTTTCTATAGGAGCTTTCTTAAATTGCATGAATAGGCTCTCTAAATCACATTCTCGATTTCTGAAATTTAATGCAGATTCTATCCATGCTTCACATCCATACATACAAACCTGTTTAATAAGTTTATCAAATATCGCCATACTTAACCTAGGCCTTACACTATAGCCTGCCAGAATTGACTGAGTTTTAAATATGGCTTTTAAAGCCCGGTGACGCATATCCAGTTGTGCGTTTAACATCTTACCATCTGAACTTAACATAACACCTAAATATGAGTATTTATCTACAATTTCTAACAGATTGTCATAGATTTTAAAGCATTCATTCTTAATTGAATTAGATGAATTTACAACCATTATCTTAGTTTTTTAACATTGACTTTCAAATGCCATTTAGTACAATAATTTTCTAGTTCAGACAATCTCTTTTGCAAACCTGGGGCTGTATGGGACAAAATGACAAGGTCATCTGCATACATCAAGCACCCAACGGGTTGGTTATGTAGGTCTGGAGTATCGTGATCATTTAAGATACAATCAGGAATATCATTGACAAATATATTGAATAGATTTGGACTCATAACATCTCCCTGTCGAACACCTTTATATCCATTAAAATAACCAGATAAAATACCATTTGTTTTTACACACATCCTATTAACTTGGTAAATACATTGTATTAAACGAGCAAAGCGTCCCTGTATGCCATTTTTTAACAATTTTAATATCAACCCCTTATGCCATACGCTGTCATATGCTTTTTCAAAATCTACAAAGCACATATATAATGATTTCTTTACTCTCTTATTTCTAAATTTATCCATCAGAGTTTTTATTACAAAAATATGATCAGTAGTTCTAGCCCCCTTTTTAAAACCTATTTGATGGGGTTTGATGATACCATTAATTTTTAAATAATTCTCCAGTCGCCGGTTAAGAACAATACTAAATAATTTACTCATACATGAAGTGATATTAGTGATATTTATATTATCGTAGTTACTTACATTATAGTCGGACACATTTATACAATGGTTGTAACACATTACATTATTTAACAACCTCTCAAACCGTTTTCCAATATCTACATTTGTGTAGCATGATTGTCGTGCTCATGTTTTATTTTTGTTTGCTTCAGAAGAGCATTTCAAATTGTTCATGTAACCCGACTAATAACAATGGCCACATATATATTGTTACTTTTTGCGCCTAAATCAAGTCTTTGATGCTCAAATGAAGGCAATACTTTCCCGGAGATACCCATTACATTTTTGTCAGACGATATATTATTACCATTGTACGTGTAAACCCAACCAAGAAGTGTTGCCTTCTACTCACCATCTCCAATAAATACCACTAAACATACATGTACTGCGTGTTTAGAGAGCATCGCATTGATCACCAGGGCTACAGATAAGTTATTCGTAAAACATCCCACTGTCGACATTGAAGGAATGTAGATATAATACTTTAAGCATAGGGCACAACCGGCCGTACTACTTCTCTACTCCATCTCTACTGCCAAAAAATCATGGTGTCCAGTGTCATAGCAAAAATGTACGGCCAACATGTCAGGCCTGCCGGTTGTGCCCATAGCTTTATGGTTGTTACGGCTTGAGAAAAAATAAGTAGCTACCGCAGATCTAGAAACGTACTGTCAACATTCCGCACTGCCAGTTGTGCCGTAGACTTAATTCTTGACATGGTCACAAGCACTATAAAGCATGCCGAAAAGTATAAGCCGTCAGATTGAATTGTAAAGCTGACCCGAGACGAGCAATGTCGAAATGACCGTCGGACGCTGTAGTTACTCAAGATATAGGCCCCTCGTTGTAAGACGCACCCCGCGGAGATTATTTTAGGCGGCCACTCTTAGAAAATGCATTATGTGGACAATAAAAGGTCCACGTGAGTGAGGACCACGTTTTTGCGCTTTGATGTCGTCTGGTAACAGGCTGAGGTCGCTTTTCAAACGAGCAAAGAGACAAGTTACTTTCAGGCAGTATACACAAAAAGCCCCGCTGAAAGGTCTTGTGGAATGACTTTAACAGAAGACCTATTGTTATGTGAAAGATATGTACTAGTACTCAACTATAGTTCAATAATTATTCTTGTGGACTGTAAGTTATTGGTGGGAACTATCAATATGAAGTCACCGTTCTATTTCAATAAACTAGCCCTGAAAGATTTTATAAAGCTCGAATACTCATGTTGGTCTGACGCAGTAGGTTTCTCGCTTCTTCCACAGAGATGTGGTGCTCAAATGGATGGTGATGGTGGCTATAGGTGTGTGGGACTGGGGGTTGGTGTGGGGATGACTGCATCCGGTTTGGTATTATCAACTGATGTCATGAGGTTCGGTGTATTTTATCAATGTGAGTTTTGGCTTAAAGTAAAAGCGGAAAACAATGGTTCAATACCATGCATTTTCATAGTCGTCATGACTGAAACAAAGGTAGTTGACATTTGCAACTTACTCACATGCGAAGTAATGAACTAGTAAGTCAGATGAGATGATAAAAAGTAACATTGATATTAGACTTCGACCAATTCCATGACTTCATGTCTATGGACCTTCAATATGTTATATTAAGACCTTCATTAACAGGGCAATATACGTTTTAATATTCTTGACATTCTCGTTTTACCCGGATGGAGCTTACTCGTGATCGCAATTTAATGAAACAGACATTTTATAATTGCAATTATGATTGCTTTGTTTTGCTTGTGTCATGCAAAAGCTAAACAATGATATACGGATATAAGGGTGCCTAGAAGATGTGCATAAAGTATAATAACATAACCAGATTATATGTGTAAATCAATATACTGTCATGTGGGGTCTAGTTGAAGGAAATATTCAGAATGAAATATGTGTGAAGTGTGTTACTTACATTAGACATCTAGACTATCTAGACTATATTCTGACACAGACGGTAAATGTATGCTCAAGTGGGGAAAATAGGTAGCCGTGTCACATGACATGGACAATGAGGCGACAGGCACCAGCACCTTGTCAGGTGAAAGTGAGAAACACGCAAGGATGGACAAAGTCCAACATACGATTTTTTTCGTTGCATATCTGTGTCACGTTGCTCTTTACCCCTACTACTGTAGAACCTCTCTCTTAGGACCACCCCGGGACTATTGTTAGGCGGTCCCAATATAGAGGTGTTCTCTATATAGAGGTTCATTTTGGGAGCTTTTTGAAGGATTTTGGGACCGTGACCGTGTTTTCTACATGATTGTTTTTAAAACAAGGCTCCCCCGTTAGACCGGTCTCACACGCCCCTCCCCTGCCCTCCCCACAGGCGCACTACGAGGACGCCCACAACCTGCGGCGCCGGCAGTCGCGGCTCACGTGGGCGGAGGAGGACGAGGCGGCCGTGACGGGCGTGACCGTCGCGCTCGACCACGTAGTCACGGCGCTTGACCGCCTGGCGCAGAACCTCAGCCAGGCCGTGTTCGACGTGAGGATCATCCAGGTGAGGAGGTGCACGGCTGTCGAGGTGACGTTGTGGTTATAGTGAAATCAAGATGATTAGCCCGTATTGTAGCTGCTTATCAACGTATACAATTATGAGGCATGATGCCAAGTTGGGTTGTTATGCTTTCTGCGTGGAGTTTGCCATTATTTTCTTTGAGGGCTTGTATGCATTGGTTGATTACTGTGCATAACTAACACGTCTTACAAGTACTAAGTATAGGCCGATCTATAACCGAGTGGTGACTCCAGTGAAAGTTTTGTTGCATCATGCACTGGAAAGACTATGGTACCTCTTTCAACATATAGTAAGTCGTAGAATAAACATGAGATTATAGATACTAGTAATATAATTCTACTATACTGATAGTGCTATGAACTGATCAGGCGATACATGAATTCATAGTTTTATATATGTAGTAATTCTATTAAATATTTAACCAATCTTCTGCAGGTGGACAGATAATTAGAAGAAAAAGAAAAACATATATTGTCATTGACAAAACAGAATGAACTAGACCAATGTGGTGACACGTATAAACAAGCATCCTATATTGCGCAGTGTATCTTAAGCTTTGGCAAATAGTCGTGATGTCTATAGCATTCCCATTCTCTTTTCGAAAAATAAAGCTAGCTTTCGCGTTATGACACGAGTCAAGGCGCATGCTGACCACCAAGTAAAACTAGCCATGCAAACAATGCTTGTTAAATGTTGCCTTGTATTATACACTCACGATGAAATTCTATATCAGCGTAAAGTGACAACCCATAAGTATTACCTATTATGGGTGATGACACAATGACCCGCACTCTCTCATTAGTGCCACTTGAAATTGCTAGTTTAGGGGATCACTTCCCCACATGATTCTTCTGCACTTGTGTGGCAGGATGACGCAGAGCCGCGCATGAAGTTCCACATGAAGGTGGCATTGGAGGGCCTCAAGCGCACTGTGGAGCTGGGCTTCAACCAGGGCTGGCACCTGCTGGAGGAGCGCGCCCTCGACCAGATCACGTCAGACTTCAGGGAGACCATGGCGCTGTATGACAGGGCCATCAACCAGCTACGGTACGAGGTGGCACGGTCAATATGGAGGTCGATGTGTGAATATTTTTGTCTTTGTGTTATCCCCGTCTGCTGGAGCATCAGCAGCATCAGCAGCATCAGCAGCATCAGCAGCATCAGCATCAGTTGCAGTTTCAGTTACAGCAGCAGTTGCAGTAGCAGTTGCAGCAGTTGCAGCAGCAGCAGAATCAAAAGCAGAAGCAGCAGAAGCAGCTATTTTGGTTGCTGCTGCGGATAATATTGTTGTATATGTACGTACTTAGTGGAGTGGATAAAATGTAACCTGATAATTAAATGTTACCAGATTTTAACAGTGTAGAAAAAATGTGATTTTATCATTTAACTGATGACATGTACAGTAAACCTCGCTATAAAAGGCACTAGGTGGGAATATGGAACAGAGTTCTCCCATAGGGGAGTCATCCTTATTCGGTAAACAATTTTAATCAAAGGGAGAATGAAACGCTTTGCCAAAAAGTATCCATATAAGCGAGGTGTCTCCATATTAAGGATTTACTGTATATGTATCATTATGCCATTGTGTATATTCTAAAATTCGATGTGTGTTGAATTTACAACACATGTACTATTTCAAAAAATGAGCCAACCGAATGCAATAAATAATAATTGTTTTTAACATAACAATTTTATGACATAATAATATCACATTTGCATTCTTCAATTATCATGGCTTTGAATAGTAGTAGTAGTAGTTTATTTATGTGTCACCTGATATAATAAATCATAAAATACATCAATTCAAAATAAAATCATCAGCCGGTTATAAAACCTATGAGACACAGTAGCTTACAATAAAATAATCATTAATTGAAATCACTTACCTTTTAATAGAATATATATGTTCATTTCAGGTATACATCAACTAGCGAAACAGTGATGAGGAAGGTAGTCTACTTCACAGCAGAAACTGTGCTATCAGCAAAGCTGGACCTTGCAGTGCATGCTTTAGACAATCTCACCAAAGTATATTATGCATACTTAAATGCAGACCCCATATTTTCTTATCACGTGACTCCAGATAAGCGGTATGATGCCACGTTAATACCATATGAGGTGCTAAATCACAACAGTGAAAAACAGAGAGAGTTTTATAATGGGATATCAGATAACCTAGCAAAATACATAGAGCAGGTGCTCTCCCTGAAAAATGTATTAAAGGAAGTGTATCAAACGAACAATCTCAATGACACTTCCTATCAGACATCAAGACTGGCATTTCTGCAACACTCAGAAGGGATAACATATTATAGGAGCTTGTTTGGGGAGAAAATTATCGACAGGACAATTTTTATACTAGACAGGAATATTCACGAGTTCCAAAAGATCAACCACACGTTTACGTTAGTGTCTCGAGATACATTGAACGAGATTGAGGATCTCAGACAAAATCTAGCCTCAAAGTACTCAAAACTACACGAGCCCATACTAGCGTTTGCTCAAAAAGCTCAAAACTACCTCGCCGATAATACCCAATTGCAGTCGAAACTCTTAAAAGAAGCTCAGACGCCTATAATGGACGCTGCATTGAGGAATATGCAGGTAGGTAACACAGATATCACTCAGGGGACCTTAGTTCGATAAGTTCTGATCACTCATACCTAGGCGGCAGATAATGCGCATGTGCTATTTATTCTTTTTCACATCCCATGATTTAGAAAAGTCCAATTTGTATGAAGGTAAACACCAACAATGATCAATTAACGTATGCGGTATAAATCCGTACTATATAATGAAGAATATAGACTACAAAGGTAAAATTTAAATCATATTGTGATCTGCAAGACCACAATGACGAGCTGTACTAGCACTTAAGCCCTGTTTACAAGGCACCCGATCGTGATTAGTTCCAGGGACACACCCAGGATTTCCATGAAGTGTATTAGGCAAGGGTTTAGAAATATATCCAAATGTAGCCCACATTTTCTACTGCTGAAGTAAAAATAATGCACCCATAATAGAATGCTTTCTAGATCTGGATTTGAGTTATAGCACGTGCCATGTGACTACAGGAGCTGGTGGTGGACCTGAAGCTGACGGCGCAGTCCCTGGGCCACGTGATCCACAAGCTGAACAAGGCGCTGCAAGCCATGTGGTTGACCATGCTGCGCGACGAGAGTCTGCGCAGCTTCTACTTCCAGCTGCACAACGACGTGGTTGACATGATCAAGAACCCTATGAAGGTGACGTCATCATCAAGCGGGCACGTGGGTGGTTTGATGGGTGGTCTGAGGGCAATGGATAGGTTTTGAAGTAGGCGGTTTGTATCAAACGAAAATTAGATAATTAAGTAGTAGAACATTATGACTGATTTGTTGAAGATATGTGATAGTCAGCAAATACTTGTCTTGCGCTGGGTGGTGGGGTTGAGGTAGAGAAAACAAAACATTATAAACGCACGAGTACGTGTGGTTTTATTAGAAGCAGCAAAAAAAAGCAACATAAGAGAGGATTATAATATATGGTATGTCATAGGAAGTACATAATCGGTGTGCTTTCTGCTTAGTGTGCGTGCAGTTTTCAGGGGAGATTAACGGATGTAAGCTTTGTGATGGTGAAAATGATTTAACCGTAGACTAGTACAAGTGAACTGACAGAAAGCATGTGTATGTATTTACAGTCGTCTTTCTTCCTGCACATCTTCCTGCACAACAAGATGCTGGGGCTGTCTGAGAGCGAGGCGGAGGGTTTCACGCCCTCAGACTTTGTCAGGCTGCTGAATGCAGACTTACCCACTATACAGGTGTGTTCAAATTCAACTACAGAGGACTAGAGGTTTGTTCAAACGCAATACAACCTCTCTATTAGGACCGCTTTTGGGACCCGCCTTAGGTGGTCACAATAGGGAGATGTTCTCTATACAGAGGCTCATATTGGTTGCTGTATGGAGGTTGGAGGCGTGACAAATTGGTCTTTTTATAGAGGTGGTCTTAATGGGAGGTTTTACTGTATATAAATAATTGATTGTAATGTGCAATGGAATAAATAATATGTGGTCTCTGTACTGTTGCACTGGTGAGTTATTTGAACGGCAACCCTATTGGTGTGGTGAGTAAAATGAGAACATAGAATAATATCTACAATATTATGTAGCGAAATGGATGACACAATACTATTAACTGATAAACCTACATTCTTCAGGTGGACAGAAAATTAGAAGAAATAGAAAAACAGATAATGTCATTGACACACAAAACCGATGCACCGAATGCATTAGGAAATGGTGAGTTATTTTACTTCAGCAAAAGCTTTATTCTTTGTCTTTACTGTTTTAGTTTTGCTTGGTTGACCCCATGATTGATTTCCGTGCTGATTTGACTTCTGAGTGAGCATGTCGACTGAACTATTTGCCATATATGGTGTATCAATATTAAAACCAGTACGCACAAAGTATACACCTTCCATCATGGAATTTTCATGTACATAGTATTTTCGTCCATACTGAAACTCCATTATAATTCCATTACATGAAATTTGGGCTATTACATGAATGCTTTTAACTCTATGTTCCAGGTATTTCTCTTCTACTACAAAATATCAACAAATTTAAAGACAAATTCTACAGATTTGTAGAAAATACACAACTAAATGAAAGATATGTCAGGTATGATTTGCAAATGTCAGTATATAAATCTCATAGCAATGTTTATCACAGCAATACTTACAAAGATAACTTTTTTGCATTGGTTATTTGGTTTGCATGCACATGTATTCTCCATTGTTACGATAGATCGTTCAAATTCATACTCCAACCCTCCAACGGTGTTCATTACAGGGAGAACTTGGCCTACATTGACATATCCGTGGAGAAGAAGCGGGAAATCATGGAAGAGCAGGCTCAGTACGGGCTCCTGGAGCTTGTCAGTAAGTGCAAGTTACTGTATTATGGTGATAAGTGTGTTTAAATCATAACTCTTAATTTTGCATATAGTACCTGTAGTATATAAAAGGCATACACAGCTAGATCCCTCTTACAAACTCATAGACCCGCGTGAACTTATCAGCAAAGCTTTCCGCATTAAAAAAAAGCCCACATCGTCTGCTGTAGGTCACGTGGGCGGCATCGTGGCTATATTCCTGGGAGCGAGCATCATCACCATCTTTGAGCTGCTCGACTCATTGCTGATGGGGGTCGCTCACTGCAGCAGCTCGTGTAAGGCGTGCCAGCCCAGCGACACCTCCTCAGTGACCATAGACAAAATGTCTCACGCAGGCTCGTACGAACTGTCCCCGGACCTGTGGACTAGAAGGCCAGGGGACCCCACAGTGATAGGCAATGGTGGCAGAACTACGTTGCACAAAGGAGAGACGTACATTCCGTGCAACCATATAGAGGATATGTCAGACTCCACTATATGATGACTGATTAAGCTGAGAGCAAGATGTGTGATTGCAGTTGTGAATAGAAAGAGAGTTTCCAGTGAAGTAGTCTGCTGATGTCATTATACAGTTAGTTTCAGCGCCGATGGACCGAGTGTATGATATGTGAGATTTGATATTCACAATGTGTGCCATTTTTTAAAAGTAGATATGTTTATGATGTTGTGGAGTTATTGTAATATATTGACGAATGTCTGTGATGGGCTAGCTTTTGTGTCCTAGGCATGGGTATAAGCAAAGAGTTGTGTATGTGTATTATGTAGGGTTTGACAGGTTTTATAGAATATTTGATACAGGACATGCTGTGGATTTGACAGTATGCCAGTTAAATATATGTGATGTATATGTAGAAAAAAATGTGATTCAAATGCATAATACTACTTAGGGGTTTTGTATACAGTTTCTAAAAGTGGAATGTAGAATTTTATAATTAACTTTCAGTAGTGTTCATAGCATGCATGATATTCTGGTATGCATCAGTCTAACAAACACACAATCTAAACATAGACAGTTATCACGTATCTATTGCCGTACTCTTTATACCAGTTTTGTAATACTGATACATATATAGGCTACCCTTATTAATAAAAAATGCAAAGTTCCCTTTGGCGCCTAATACCCTCAAATAAAGTCCAAAGTCTCTTGTGTACCCGCATCGTCTCTTGCCTGCATCATTTTAAAACAATTCTCCGGTCCTCTCATGAGATTACAAGCAGGTGACAACGTAGGCAGAATATATAACAATCAGGGTAGTTTATGTGGAAATTTCAATAAAGACATTGTACAGTCTGTATAGAACAATGATAGTTCTCAACAATAACTACTGATTATTGTGTACTAAATATCTCAACAACTTGACATTACTTCTAGACATGATTTCTTTAACTATTTCAGTTACTGTAAAATATGTTTTCAATGCAATACGTAAAATAAAATCTTGGTTTCCCCCACACAAGTAATACAATTATTGCATATGTGACCATCCATTCACGGACGTATTAGCATTATCATCAGTAATGTAATGTAGTATTTACATTGAGCTATGTATTACTTGACATACAACGTTGTCGGGTAACTAAATTGACGTATACATGGTATACGTGTATGAGAGGACACTATGTTAACACAAAACCTTTTATATTTCTTGATAATTCCGTCCATAAGCATATACCAAATACATTTTCATTTATATTCACACTCATTTATAGTACGATTTGTTCTAGTGATTTTTTTTACAATATTATAGAAAACACACATTTGAATGTAGATTTATACTTGATAGAGGCTAAAAAAAAGACCCGACTGTATAGACCATGTTGTACAGCGGTAACTGTGAGTCAATCTATTGCTTCATCCATGTTTCAAACGGTTTTTGTTTTGCATGGCGAATACAAATTGTTGTTGTTCTAAACATTCATTTAACGTCTGGTTATCATAAGATTGAACATGAATTAAAACCATTGGTACAAATAACGTATTTTGGTCATTGTATAACACTAATCACACTAAAATGATATTTTTTATCAATGCAAATGAAGTGAGATGTTGTTCTAAATATCAGCTTTATGCCTCGAAACAAAGTATGCGAATTTCCATGTAGATTTGAGCTACTGGCCTCTATAGGCCATTACCATCTTTGGCGGTATTGTTTAATTGAACAGGTAACGTTTTGAAGGGTGTTAGTGATGTTGTGACTGAATAAATAAATTATCATTTAATGAACATATGATGTCTTATTATTTGGCATACATGTAGTTAAACGTGGTGAAGTGTAATAAAATTGTGCTGATTAAATACTCACCGAAGAATATCATTTATAGTTTAAAACATCGTGAGAGTGTATCTGAAAGTGGGAGCCTAATCTTGAGTTCTTGGTCCGTTGGACCCATGACCAAGTTGTGCTTTTAAATGTTAGATAGAGAGTGTTGTGCACACGAAACCTTGTCATACACTCACTGCTCTATGATGCTTGCATGTCAAATAGGAAAGTGTACGGGTCTGGAGAGCGGGTGTTACTGGGCGTGATTATCCAAAACGAGTATGGATATTAGACTCTACAACTGGTGCACTGATGCATAAGCTCTTTTTTGTCTTTTAAAAGTAAAAAACAAACCCACACATGAAAAGGCGTCTGCCCCATCTTGTAAAGGAATAAAAGCATATATGCTAATGTGGTTAGTCCTTTTTCGTTAATGGATACAGAACCCAGAACACTCGACATGAAAAGACACTCCTATTTTATTGAATTGAACAAATGGCTAATGGCGAGGCAATGGCAAACGACATTTCTAGTAGCCGTCATACTTCATTAACCCGTTATTCTTATACGATAGTTGAATTAGAACCTTTCTAGTATAGAATATCCTTTGAGAATGTTATTAAATTAACATTTTAAAAATCTAGACTATCACTCAAACTGTTAAGCCACGAGTAAAAAAAGAAAACAGAAAAGAAGACACAGAATTGACTCGGTAATCAAAAGAGATACAATTTACGCCAACACATCACTTTGAAGACAACAGATTTTATCATTGGAAAATGGATAACAAGTCACGTGGACTTTGTAAATAAAGTAAAAGGCGCCAAAGTGTACGGTATGTAAAAACAACGATTCTAGTAACGCATTCTTTTCGTATTCATTCTCACTTCTGGGACACACAGTCATAGAGGGAACAACAAATCGTACTGATAAATGAGTTTATTGGCACTTGTTACTTTGCTATTAGCGCCTAAAATATGCAGTGAACTCACTTGAAGCCCATAAAACCTCATAAACCTTGATGTCGTCAACAACTATGCTATACGTTGCTAGTAATGAGTGACTTTTTGATTTATTATGAGGTAGAAAAAAATCCCGACGGGAAATCTCATGTGTTAATTGCCATCCAGAAGAGATAAAATGACACGAGCGATACATTAGTACCACGTCTCAAGGTGGCCAAAAGATATAGTACTTCACGAGTACGTGTTTTTCACTGTGTAATAAATTAAGATACACCCAATGACCATAACGCACCCTTTAGCTGTATGCAGGACAGTCATCGTGTTTGCCAAAATATGGTAGCGCATTACAGCTGTGCAAACAGACTATTGCAGTATTTTAACTGCTGCTCTCAAGTGGTAAAATGCTAATGAAGCAAACAACACTACGTAATATAAGCATATGTATTCTGGTCTGACAACCACGCCGTTGTAAGGTCAAGTCCTGCTATAGATACTTGATATAATCAAGTTTGAATCCTAAGATAACTTTTGATGATCAACTCACTAATTTTCATCTCATTTATAAGCCCATGGGCTTGTATTCAAACACAAAGATCGCCTTCAATGTTAGGTTCATGTGTATACGCAAGAATACGGAAGGCTGCTTCTGTCTGCCGGAAGTGTTGATATTCTGTTATGGAATTTCTCAAAATGTGCCAAATTACATTTTCATAAACATCATTTTAATTACATAATGTATTCTTATACAATTTTAGTCTGTACATACATTTCTTTTTAGGCCTCATCAAAATGCCTGCAATACCATTTAAAATGTTAAACACGTATTGGTGTCTTACTATTCATTTTAAATCTTATCAAATGAACAGTTTTGTTGTACATCTTTTCGCTTTCCCTTCGATGTAGAACATCTGCAACAAATATTGTGAGCATACAAATGAAGTTGTCTATTGAAAGTAGTCGCTACTATCACATGATCAGGTGATTTTATTCAAATTATATTAGTCACGGGAGTCTTGTATAGATTGATTTAGGTTGTTTTTAAGGTTAAAAGTAGAATAAATGTGACTGTAGAAAATCTCTAAAACTACAAATTGTTGTTTTAGACACCATCTGTCGAATCAAATGTCTTTCTATGACACAAGCGAGCACTACACACTGATTATGTGGGCCTCTAATCTCATAGAGAACTAAGCCACTGAGCATGCGCACATTTTCAACATTTATGGTTTGTCTACAGATGGTCAGTAAATCACAAATAATACTAAACATCGCAAAAATCTGGCTGAACATAGCTTCACAGTTTACTTCCGAATATTGTATTGCTGCACATATTCTACGTTGATGGGAAAGTGAAAAGATGTCCAACAAAACTGTTCATTTAAGTTGATTAGAAAATAAATAAAGTAAGACACCAATACAATTTTAACATTTTACATGGTATTACAGGCATTGAAATACTAAGGAGTAGGTATATAACTAATATACGTACAGACCAAAATTGTAAATGAATACATTATACGATTAAAATGATGCACACAAATTGATTTCAACATTGTCATTTCAATGTTGAATGAGTGTCCCTGGTGTTCTTGGGTATGATGGTAAATTGCAGATGAGTACCCACTAACACTCTCACTTCGGTGTTGTTTGATCCTGAGTGCTTTACTGTTTGAGCACGGCGGTATAAGTTAGATATAACAACAACATCCACAGGAAGCCTCGAGATCACAATAACCTTTAATTGTATGACTACCCACCCAACAATTTCACAACAATTTCACAACAATTTCACCTAATAACACAGCTATAAACCAGTTATGTTCATAAATTTAGACCCTAAACCATGCAATTGTGTTGCATTTCTCCAACGATAATTACATGGTCAAGTATGGGCCTCATCTCTAACCCATACCTATTAAATGCTATTATCTTGGTCTCCTTTTGTGTTTGCATATATTTGGCCTCCTTGTTTTGGACTCACAGTATATATCACATTGCATGCCATATTGCTTGTATTGGTGTTATTTACACACACGTTAATAGACTAAAGGAATGACGTGCATTAATAGGTGTTATCATTAATATATTCTACGTTATATTTGTGTCTTCAATAAAAATAACACAAAAAAAAAACAACAAGCATGGCCATACATGGCTTAAATGTGATACGCAAAACAAGCAGGTTGTGCGATGTTTATTTTAGTTTTCTTTAAACGTTTATCCGGATAGCCTAATATCACATATGGAAGATCCACCAATTGAACATCTTGAGTCTTAAGTCTTGATTGTAAAACTGACTACTAATAACATAAATCAACATTCAATTTTCAGAGGGGGTAACATTTTCTAAAAATCAACGTGCTCAAATACTCCAAGATGGCACAAAATAATGATCTTACACACAAAACATGGCGGCGCAATTCCCTGTGTGTATTGGTGTGTTGTTGGAAGCCTACAGCGCACTAGATCATATGGCCCAGCCCATTAATTATGGACTATTTGTTTTTATACTCACAAATGAATGACAAGGATGTGTAAATCTGACATTTCAATGTAAGATTTCAGACATTCTATCTATGTGTGTTTCATAGGCAGATCCAGTGTGTGTGCAGGGGGCGCCCCCTCCGTTTCCCACCAAAATACTTCATTTTCATAGGGTTTTAACACATCCGCCATCGATCGTGTGTACGAAACCCAACGAAGTCGCTTGAGTGTCCCCCCCCCCCCAAAAAAAAAAAAAAAAAAAAAAAAAATAAAATAAATAAAAAAATAAAAAAAATGGATCTGCCATTGTGATTTCAACTGGAACTGACAGCAAGTTGGGGAGCTAAGTATATGTTAATTTCACATTCCTTTGAATTTCTAGACATAATCTATACAATTTTGTATTACGCTTTGATCTTCATTAATACTCGGTTCAGAGTATTCTTTATGTGGCCATGACTTAATGTGAAACTGTCCGGAATATTGGATAGGATATGAAAAAATCAACGATCTGTGCGACTTCTATCAAACATGCTCATTTCATGTAACGGCAGGTCAATTTTCAATATGCAATAACATTAGCTTTTATTGTTTTAGCCATCTACGAGTCCTTGTAAGGAAATTGGATATAAACCGGGTTATTTTATTGGACATGTCGGGCAAATGGGTGCAAATGAAGTTAATGCTGCCACTGGCGATATCAACATACGTATTTTGTTGGTAAGAAAAAGTTGTGAAAAAAGCAATTAACCTCCTGAATAACGTTTGACCTTCCCAATGCTTTCTGCCATAAGCAATCTATCACCAGCTGTTCACTATGTGTCGATAATCACAGTTTAATTTTTAATAAATAATTTAATTTTACCTTTCTCACAGGGCACTAAGGCTTTATTGATGAGAATAGTCACATACATGTGAAACTTGTTGCGGATATGAGGGAATCCATCTCTCTTCCGAGCATTTATCTACTGTTTTGATACCAGGCGCATGCGAAGGGTGAGTTTGCTCAACACTTATTCTACTAAAAACCAAGCCCAGTATGCGATATATATAATACACGTACGTTTATTAGATTTTAAAATACATTTTATTGCTCATTTTATTTCAAAACAGTTATAGGTCACTTTGGCACTTGTCTTTGCATAATTATGATTTACGTTTGCAGAATACGACACTGTTGCAGTTCTGAAATGTGTTTTGTAAAAGTATTCATTATAAATTATTTTAAAAAAAACACTATTGTGCGCCCAACCGTTTGTGCCAAAAAGTTTTGTCTCATTTTTTTAATGGTGAAAATATGACAAAAGTAGCCTATGAGCTATTATCATTGGGTACTGGATTGTGAGAAGTATTCTCAAACTTACTGCTACGTCAGTTATTTGTTGCGTTACATTAGTTCACCTCAATCGGCCGTAAAACACTTCGGTACCTCTCGGAAAACGTCGAGTACTATGTGGACCAAAGTACGCCACAACAGAATCTAACGGTCACATTTGTGCAAACAATCATAGTTTTCTCAACAAATAAATATTTCATGTGTAATCAAATGACCAAGCATCAAAGCTATCCCCACCTGCTTTAGATAACCACAAACTTTTGCGGCAACTAGACCATCATTATCATGTAATTACATGTTCCTTATGCGCACAGCTTGACATTCGTGGTTTATCGGTGCAGAAATTGTAAAACAGGGACTAGTTATTAATGTTTGAGTTTCACCACGGAGTATGCATGTCATTAGCGTGGGTGTGTTTGTGGTGTCACGGGCAGTTAGTGAAATGAGGCATCTCCTTTATCAATTGAACACCAATTAATACCTAATCAACGTTAGTCGCATTGGTTCAGCTCTGCTGGGATAACTTTTAAATCGGATTGAATTACAGATTAGTCCCTGTTTATCTGTTGACATAAGAGACAAAATGGCAGACTCCCCCATCGAGGTGTACTTTGGTCCATTTCCTGATTTGAGGTGAACTATTATAATATAATATGCCATACAGACAACAACTAGCTCTTGAAAGGAATTCCTGTTTATATAACAATGACATTTACGATTACACGTAATACATGTATCCATTTTTGTGTGTAAATTGCAACATTTACAAAACGAAATTACTACGATTAGATGCAATTAGATAAACATTTAAAAATACTATACACATCTTTTTGTAAAAGTCTTTTTCATAAGTTCATAGTAACAGTGAATTATCATTGTTTTTGCTGATTATCCAATCACAATGTGAAGTAATAATTGGTGCGTCTATTTCAAATGCTTCTTCAGAAGTTTCATCACACGCTTCTTTACTGAAAAATCATATCACAGAGGTAAACACACAGCATGAAACTAATAGTAGTGTAATATAAATAACTAACGTAAATATGCAACAGGGATAAACTATTGGTTCCCTTTAGTTTGTTGTCGTCATATTGGTTTGTTTCCACAAGATTTCAGGATAATATAGTGTTGACACCTTGCCATGCTGATACCTACACACTACAAGACACTATTGCATGTGTTCACGTGTCCAATACACAACAATTATTTAGTAATATTTACATTGAGTTATCACCTTTTCTTTTAGAAGGACCACGCTGGGCTGCATCACTGTTAACAATCCCTTGTAAATACCAATAACTTCACACGGGTTTGATTTCAGACAGGATGAAATGTGTTTAGTTTTGGTTACGAATATTGGCCAATTGTATCACATGTATGCTTCATTCTTATGTTTTTTACACTTAATTAAAACAGTGGATCTAAGATTACCTTTTCTCCTGCTATCATCACCTCCAATGGCCTCATTGATAGCTTCCTCAACAGCTTCCTCCGCAGCTTCCTCAACAGCTTCCTCAACAGCTTCCTCAACAGCTTCCTCAACAGCTTCCTCAACAGCTTCCTCAGCAGCTTCCTCAACAGCTTCCTCAACAGCTTCCTCAACAGCTTCCTCCGCAGCTTCCTCAGCAGCTTCCTCAACAGCCTCCTCAACAGCTTCCTCAGCAGCTTCCTCAACAGCTTCTTCAGCAGCTTCAGCTGCTTCCTCAGCAGCTTCCTCGGCAGACTCTTCAGCAGCCTCTTCGGCAGACTCTTCAGCAGACTCCTCTGATTCGTCATTCTGTTTCTTGGTTAGCTTTCTCAATTTTCTCATTAAAGCTGCAAGCATATGGTAAAAGAAGTTCATTATTATTAGTATATTGTTTATTGACATCTGGTATAAAACAGCAGTGAAACAAATATGCAAAAGTAAACAGTATACTAACCAGCCTAGGTGGCTTACAGTCACATATATAAACAAGGTAAATAAAAGCAAGTCAGTATATAGTTAATTATTCTGAATCAATAATGAGTTACGTAATTTAGTGAAGAAACTAAATTTACTAATGGTTTTTATCCTTCATTAAAATACTCCACTTATCATTCAAATCTAAATTATCAAAGCCTCTTACAAATTTACAAACTTGGTTGAGAAAATGAGCACGAAGGTTATTGTACAATTGACAGTCGAAAATGAAATGAAATTCATTCTCTATCTTCTTGTCTTTACAGAGTTTGCAAATCCTTTCACGTTTTGTTAGTCTCTGAAGCCTTCCAGTTTCAATATGAATGGGTAATATGCTTGCTCTTAATTTTGCAATAAATCATCTAGGTGAACGGGGTGTTAGACCGAAAAACATAACCAGCCGCAAAACGTAACCACACGCCCGAAAATGGACCTGGTGACGCAAAATATAACCACTGCTGCAAAATATAACCACAGCAAATGTACGCTATTTTTAACATACAGTAGAGAGTATTTTTGTTTTACTAGCCTACGATGGTATCAGATTTATTTACTTTAGCTTCCATAGAAACTTTTAAAACAAAAGAACAATGCACTTATATACTGCCGTTGCTGCTGGTATTACTTAAAACTCACACAGGGTATTTTTTCTCTGCTACTGAACTGCAGGAGTCCAGTAAGGGCCGCGACAAATGATTCCAGTGCAAGCTATTGTAATTTGAGCTAATGCCAATTGTCCTTATAAGAGTGTCCATGCTCACACACTTAGTGTACACTTCTCACCTATAAGTTTTATAAGGACCACGCTGGGCTGCATCACTGTTAACAATCCCTTGTAAATACCAATAACTTCACACAGGTTTGATTTCAGACAGGATGAAATGTGTTTAGTTTTGGTTACGAATATTTTGCCAATTGTATCACATGTATGCTTCATTCTTATGTTTTTTACACTTAATTAAAACAGTGGATCTAAGATTACCTTTTCTCCTACTATCATCACCTCCAATGGCCTCATTGATAGCTTCCTCAACAGCTTCCTCCGCAGCTTCCTCAACAGCTTCCTCAGCAGCTTCCTCAACAGCTTCCTCAGCAGCTTCCTCAACAGCTTCCTCAACAGCTTCCTCAACAGCTTCCTCAGCAGCTTCCTCAGCAGCTTCCTCAACAGCTTCTTCAGCAGCTTCAGCTGCTTCCTCAGCAGCTTCCTCGGCAGACTCTTCAGCAGACTCTTCAGCAGACTCTTCGGCAGACTCTTCAGCAGACTCCTCTGATTCGTCATTCTGTTTCTTGGTTAGCTTTCTCAATTTTCTCAATAAAGCTGCAAGCATATGTTAAAAGAAGTTCATTATTATTAATATCTTGTTTATTGACATCTGGTATAAAACAGCAGTGAAACAAATATGCATAAGTAAACAGTATACTAACCAGCCTAGGTGGCTTACATGTCACATATATAAACAAGGTAAATAAAAGCAAGTCAGTATATAGTTAATTATTCTGAATCAATAATGAGTTACGTAATTTAGTAAAGAAACCAAATTTACTAATGGTTTTTTATCCTTCATTAAAGTACTCCACTTATCATTCAAATCTAAATTATCAAAGCCTCTTACAAATTTACAAACTTGGTTGAGAAAATGAGCACGAAGGTTATTGTACAATTGACAGTCGAAAATGAAATGAAATTCATTCTCTATCTTCTTGTCTTTACAGAGTTTGCAAATCCTTTCACTTTCTGTTAGTCTCTGAAGCCTTCCAATTTCAATATGAATGGGTAATATGCTTGCTCTTAATTTTGCAATAAATCATCTAGGTGAACGGGGTGTTAGACCGCAAAACATAACCAGCCGCAAAACATAACCAGTTATGTTTTGCGTAAAACGCAAAACGTAACCACCCACCCCCGAAAATGGACCTGGTGACGCAAAATATAACCACTGCTGCAAAATATAACCACAGCAAATGTACGCTATTTTTAACATACAGTTTGTTTTACTAGCCTACGATGGTATCAGATTTATTTACTTTAGCTCCCATAGAAACTTTTAAAACAAAATGCACTTATATACTGCCGTTGCTGCTGGTATTACTTAAAACTCACACAGGGTATTTTTTCTCTGCTACTGAACTGCAGGAGTCCAGTAAGGGCCGCGACAAATGATTCCAGTGCAAGCTATTGTAATTTGAGCTAATGCCAATTGTCCTTATAAGAGTGTCCATGCTCACACACTTAGTGTACACTTCTCACCTATAAGTGCCATGTGTACCCCTCCCATTTCACGCCATCAGCTTCCATGGTATCTTCTTTAGTATCTACTATAAAAACAGAAGGCGCCCGAGGTCCTTGTAAGTACAGAGACATACTAGGCTGAGTCACTGCTCACGTACATGGAGATGCATTCTTTGCTATGGAGAGAGGATAAACTCAAGACCAGAATGGTCCCACTTTCTTATTCATAGATGCAGTTTCTGGTAGTAACAGTTGTTATTGTATACTCAATTAGGGCTACAGATATTGCTGTGTCTCATCTCATTGCAAGCCACATATGCGCACACCTCGTTTGACTACAACACACCCTAACATCAAACAAGATGTCTGCATATATAATGGCTTCACATTCTATAGATTTGTTGCCAATATTTTACTCATACACAACCCACACAAATGCAGCAGTAAACTTACATATTTTAAACCAGTTTTAGACATTATGCACTCGAGTCTACCCTCTGCTGTATGAGTATGTGTCATGTAAACTGTAAAAAATGAGTAGTCGGCGCTTTGGCGATTTTCCCCACAAACTAACCTGGTGGTTACACCTAGGTTATATTTTGCGGCAGTGGTTATATTTTGCGTCACCAGGTCCATTTTTAGGGCTTTTTAGGGTTATATTGTGCGTTAATGCAAATCATAACTGGTTATATTTTGGGTTGGTTATATTTTGCGGTCTAACACAGGGAACATTATATGTTACAGAATTTTAAGGAGTCATTAATGATTTAAATAGTATTAATTTTCTCAGTTTAGGTTGTGAATTTAGTTCTTGTCTCTAGATTTTTCCAATGTTCTTCATTAGAGTTGCTTTACTTCTCTTTATTAGATAATGTTCACATCTCTACCACAGATTATCTTCTCCAATTTCCTTTAAAACTGTCTTCTTTCAGTTGTTGCCTTTTCGCTCTCTGTCCCACAATTAGGTTCTTTCAGTCAGAGGTGTGTCCGGCATACATTCTAACCTGGCCCATAACCTTAGCATGTTAAGTTTTCTTCTTACTATTGGTGCAGTCCATCCCATATCACCATTGTTTACCACATTACTAATATCATTTTTTATCAATATAAAAAATTCTTTTTGCAGTTTACTTATAGGTAATGGTTTTTGTTGTTCATCAACAGTGACCTCACTTCACCTGTGGATAGTGGTCTCACCGCTGGTAACCAGTGAACTTATTTCACTTGTAATGTTTATTCTGACCTAACCAAGTTTCCACATACTTTAGTTTAATTGGCCAATACCCGTCAGTACACATTTACTACTGGTCAGTCTTTGTTAGAATGTATTGGGAAGTACATGTATAATTTTGCCTCCATCTTCCCCACCACCACCCTTTTGAGTTTGTGTGTGTGATTTGTGTAGTTTTAGTGTATTGCATAATTACTGTATTTAATTTTCCCAGGTATTCAAGTTCGTAATTAGTTGTGTTATCTGATTTCATGATTTTCCTCCCCCTTTTTCCCTTTGAGGTTTGAAGGGAGGTTTTTAAAGTAGCAGACTCCTTTTAGTACAATGTGCTTTCTTTAAACATACTTTGTAAATTTGTTTTTGTAGTCTCTGTATATATACTACAGCATAAACCAGTTGGACAAGGTTAATATTTCATCTATGTTAATTGTTTCATTGCCTGTATCTTGGTATACTAATCTAGTTGTCGTTTTTTGTACCCCAACTAATTATTCAATAAAGTCATCAGCATCTTCAATGCTGACAATTAACAACATTCATCTGTCTTTATTTTCATAATTACATAGCTAGGCGTGCTCGCACATAAGTCACAATGCAAAAATATATTTATGCACTCCAAGGAAGGAACGTTGGGCTCTGTTTTGGATGGCATTGGGTTTATCACAGTTTCTAAATCCCCACACACCTGAAACATAATCCGTTATTGGCGCAATACCAGTTTCATAAACATTTGTGAAGAATTTATAATATAAACTGTTTTGTTTCAGACATTTGTTTATTACATCGCCAAGAGCTCTTGCTGCTGCACCACCAAGTATATTGGCATTTGTAGTAAAGTATATGTTCTCATGCAAGGTGCATCCTAAGTATTTATATTGCGTTACTGTATTCGGAATCTTATGTCCATAATGACAAATGTGATTCGATTTTTCAGAGCTCTGTTTTTGGAAGTGGATTACCTGACTTTTCTTTTCATTGATTTGAAGACGCCATTTGTTGCACCAATTACATACATGTACATGATCTAGCAGAGTCTGCAATTCTGTTTCTTTTTCAGACATAATGACTATGTCATCAAAATATAGAAGTATATTTACTATGTCTGTATTACATTTAATACCAGTATTTGTTGCTTTTAAGTGCTTTACTAAATCATTAAGCAAGATATTGAATAAGTGTTACATTTTTCTTATAGATAGATTATATTCTTTTATAGTGTTTCCCACTAATTCCTATTTTTGCATTGCCCAAAATAGTAGGTCTCTAATAATACTGTCTAACGCTTTCCTCAATGAAACAACAGAATTTTCATAGCTTGGATGCTTTATGATTTCTTAATATGCTAGGTAAACTGAAGATATGATTAATGCTGGCTCTTGCATTTCTGATGCCACTTTGTTCATCCTCAATTTTATTTCCATTTTCTAAGTATTGAGTAATCCGAGCATTTATAATTGATTTGTACAGCTTTGACATAAGGGGAGCAAGTGAGATACCCCTATAGTTCATTGGTGTATGTTTATCACCATTTTTGTGAATTTATTTGACTATAGACTTTGCCATAGAGAAGGAGTAGGTCCGTCTTTAAAACACATATTAAACAGTTTACGAAGCAATTGTATAACCAGCTCATTTAAAAAACCTCATTTGGCCGTTTGTCCATGCCCAAAGAATTTTTATTCTTAACAGCATTTATGATATTCCTCACTTCATTCTCAGTAATATCACAATTCATTGATTCATCTATATTGTCTTCATACTCAGCTTCATTTTCGGCAGTAAATTCTTCAAAAGCTTGGTTTGAGTCAGCGACACATTGCAATTTTAGTAATATCTACATCGAGTTATCACCTTTTCTTTTAGAAGGACCACTCTGGGCTGCATCACTGTTAACAATCCTTCGCAACACCCATAAATTCACACGCGTTTGATTTTAGACAGGATGAAATGCGTTAAGTTTCGGTTACTAAGTGGCCACTTGTTCATACGTATGGTACATTGTTATGCTTTTATACAATAAATCAAAACAGTGGATATAAGATTACCTTTTCTCTTTCTATCATCCCCTCCAATGGCCTCATTGATAGCTTCCTCAACAGCTTCCTCAACAGCTTCCTCAGCAGCTTCAGCAGCTTCCTCAGCAGCTTCCTCAACAGCTTCCTCACCAGCTTCCTCACCAGCTTCTTCAGCAGCTTATATGAAGAAAAAAAACACATTCATCTCAGTATTACAATGTACACTGACCACACACATGATCCTTTTATAATGTTGTAAATTTGGCACACTCCGCAATAGTAGAAAATTGTCCCCTCATTTTTATCACCCCCAATCATATTTTCAAAGTTGAATTCTGCTGTGTATATTTTTAATGCCACATTTAAATAAGAAATAGTGGAATCCTGATGTGAAAAGTTTCAATGAACACAAAAAATCTTAGCCACACACAAAAGAAACTTTACCCCCACCCCTCCCCTAAGTGGAATAATGTTTCGCTTTTGTCAAGGTTGACAAAATGTACATCATCCCTTATTCCACGGGTTCAGTTGAACCCTATTAAGTCCTCTTATGTATTTAAAAGTTGAGCTTTGGGATTTTCTTGATATCCCTTCTCGATAAATTCTTTGTTATCTACTGCTGACAGCGATCTGAAAGATCATAGCAATGTGTGTTTGCATATACACGTAGAAAAGTTGTATCTTTGCTAAACATTGAGATATTAAATACAATGCCCAAAACAAGTTTGATTTCTAAACAGTTAATGAAGTACAGTAGCCAGGCATGGGCATGGTGTATGATGACAACGGGGCGAGGGAGAGTATAAATGCCCAAAATTGTGATAAGTTCATTTGTGAACGGTCCCTAACTTGTAAGAAATTTACATTTTAGATTGAAATTTTCAAAGATGAGCACATTCCCTTTTGCTAGGCCTCATTTGTTTTCTGACTGAATCACTTTAATTACTTTAGTAGCCCTGTTTCTATTCATTGGCGTAATATCATTATTATCATTTATTTTGTATTAAGCTTTACTCTATTTTGAAAACCTGTGTGATTGAGTTCTTTCGCTAAAATCATTGAAATGCCTCACCATCATTATCGCCATCATCGTCTTCTCCAGAACCATCGTCTTCATCTTCGTCTCCATCACCACCATCATTCTCCTCAGCTGCAGGTTCTTCGTCATCCTGTTTCTTGATCAGTTTTCTCAATGTTTTCAGCAAAGCTAAAAGCACATTTCAAAATATACATGTATGTATAACTAGTGTTTCAACCGTCCGGCAGTAAAACGTAAATGGTTATAAAAAAGAAAAATGTCTATCTTTCTATCTTTATCCTTTTCTTCCTTAATCTTTAATTCTTTTAGGGACATCAAGTTTCATTTAAAGAATTTAAGCAGCTTTCGTTTCTCCTCCACACAGGGTTTGAGCTGTAGCTTAAAATCTTTGAAAAATTGTGTTGTAAAAATATCTATAATTATTGGGTCAATCGTTGATGTTAATATATTAATATAATCAAACTTAATAACTTAATAGTTATAGATATATCCGTATTTTGCAGTTACAAAAATATATTTATTTGTCTGTATTAAAGTTTGGGTCTATAAATTTAGTTGTATAAACATTACAGTTGTTTAAAAATAAATATTATAGAGTATCACCTCTACGCCGAGCCTCACGTTTTTCACCCTCATAATACCCTGAAACATTTTAAGTTTATGTGAAAAAACACACATTTATCTCAGTAATACAATTTACATTGACCACACACATGATCCTGTTATAATGATGTAAATTTGGCACGCTTCGCAATAGTTGAACATTGTCCTCTCATTTTTATCTTCCCCAATCATATTTTCAAAGTTGAATTCTGCTGTGTATATGCCATATTTAAATAGGAAATAGTGGAATCCTGATGTGAAAAGTTTCAATGCACACAAAAAATCTTAGACCCACAAAAAGTGGAATATCAGAAACTTTACCCCTACCCCTACCCTAAGTGGAACAATGTTTCGCTTTTGGCAAGCATGACAAAATGTACATCATCCCTTATTCCACGGGTTCATTTGAACCTTATTAAAGGCTATTATTTATTTAAAAGTTGAGCTTTGTGTTTTTCTTGATATTCCTTCTCGATACATTCTTTGTTCCCTACTGCTGTACTTGATCTCAAAAATCATTTTGTACATCGTCTACTTTCATTGTCGTTTCATGGGAATCTATTTTAAACTGCTCATGAACAGTGTTACAAAATCATATTTTTACATATATTGCACTTGAATAATGAATAATAAGCCTGAAATAGATGAGGGTGCATTGTTATTAATCAAGAGTGATCAAAGGACTATCTTTGCTTTACCTTCGACTACCTACGACTTCTTTTTATCTACTTAATCCACAGACTTGTCATCAAAATCTTGTCATAATATATAAATCAATCTTTCTGAAAACATTTGACTAACTATGAGTGATTATGAAATTACCTGCAGCTCCAGTGCTTCCAGCACCAGTATATCCTGTCACACCGGTACTACCTGTTGCACCTAAAACAATTTATATGATTTATTCTATCCAATATCAATTACATAACCTTTTTTATATTACCATACACCGAGTCTGTATATATTACTGCTTAACTGTTTCTGTTAGAACTTTCCATATGTACTACCCCTACTGATAAATATTCTGCTCATATTGTCTCCCTCCCGACTTGTAATCTCAAGTGTGTGTGTCGGGGGGGGGGAGTGCACAATATTAATTCTTCTTGGTTCCACATAGCAATGTGTGTTTGCATATACACGTAGAAAATTTGTATCTCTGCAAAACATTTAGATATTAAATACAATGCCCAAAACAAGTTTGATTTCTAAACAGTTAACGAAGTACAGTAGCCAGGCATGGACATGGTGTATGATGACAACGGGGCAAGGGAGAGCATAAATGCCCAACATTGTGATAAGTTCATTTGTGAACGGTCCCTAACTTGTAAGAAATTTACGTTTTGCATTGAACTTTTCAAGTATTAACTGATCCAGTTGCCCTTGCCGTAAACAGATAAAATTACTCACCATCTCCTTCATCAACATCTTCACCGGAACCATCATCATCATAATCATCATCATCATCCTCTTCATCACCATCGTCACCCTCATCGCTATCATCACCATCATCTGAAGCTGCTGGCTCTTCGTCCTGACGTTTTTGATGCTGTAACATTCTTTCTAGTGTTTTGCGGAGGTGCCCCAATTCTAAAAATCGGGGATATATTTTACTGTACATCAATCATGTTTCCCCCCATTTTCTAATCAGTTACTATTATATAACGCAATTATCTAACTGTATATTGTTTTTTATTATTGATCTACTTGTTACTTTCTCTTATACTTACCACTTTTGGTTCTGCCGCTAAGTGATTTGCCATTGGCAGCACCAACGGCCAACACAACTAACAGGAGAAGGGCGATCTTCATGGCTGGTGATCAACTGAAGGAACAGATTAGATGCATGTATATCCAATAATTGAATCTCCTACCGCAGACGTGTAGCTTAAATATAATATAATTTTGTATCATCATTTGATGTTAGCCAAAAAGAGGCCAGTACTTAAACACAAACGTAATAAGTATCCTTGCACGGGTGTACCGTATACCCAAATGGAGTATATCTTCTAAACATCTCTGCATGACTTTTGAAAAAAAATTATTGATAATTATGTGTACAAAACTTAAGGTACATAAACATAAAGCAAGCAACAACAGACCTATTTTAAATAGAATGAGCCTTCATCTAATAACAATTATCTAAGTCAAGCCTCGTAGTTTTCTTTTGTTTGATGTATATACTGTTTTAGACAAACTTACATGGTGAATATAGGTGAATACCTTGCAATATCACCCCTGTGAAGATCTAAAATAACTGCTTCATAGCATCTTATTGATATCTAATCTCAAAAGTTGAAGAGAGATGCTACTGCGATAATTATCACTAGATCAAGACTCTTTTCAGTTGTAAGAAGAATTTGTATCGACTAACGTTTGATATATGTATCTAAATTATTATTTGTTTGGTTCGCTAAAATCACATTAAAATAATTATTAAAGAATAAAAGAAACGTCCGAACGAAAAGTTGATCTTGATTTTTTGTACATAAGAATAATGTGCTTATCAAAAGTGTAAAGTCAAAAAGAGGAAATTTGCTGAGCTTTCTACTGATCTGAAAAGGTAGCATGTTGCCACTCAGAATCCGTGATGATTATAATGCGTTAAACCATAAAAACACGTCCACAGAGTTAAAGTCTGCCAAAATTTCATTGCTATATTGAAGATTTAGTTTGTACAGACTATTTTAACTACCCTTTCCAATCTAGGGAACAAAAACTTTGTATCATTAAAATGCAAATTACAGCTATCATTTTTTGTAATGTATATGTCTGTGCCTACAGAATATCATAGACTTTTTACGTTGCAAAAAAATCCTGTTTTATTTTCGACTTACTTAAAATATACATAATTCTAATGTGCTAATAAATCATACGTATTGTAACTTATTTCACTTATAAAAAATTGATTCAAGAATGATTGCACAGAGAAATATAAAAGTGTCATTGTTTATTTTGTATTTTACATCATTAATAGGTGTACTGTACCAATTTTGAAACACTTTGTACGTTAATTGTGAAACAAATGCTATTGCTATTTAATATTTTATACGCTATTTAAATGTATAAAGATGTTTAAATATAGTTTAGAATGATGATTGAATCATATACACGTGGAGGAACTTGATAAGTTTGTATTTCTTTCCTCCCCAGCCATCTATGTTACTAATTATATATCATTTTAAATGTTATTGTGTTTTTATGGTTATTTTAAATTGCCTGAAATTTATATTATTAATGATCTGGTTACATATCGCAAATAAATGAAAACTAAATACTGAATACTAAACGATTTTCTGTCTCTGCCTGTGAACTATTTGAACTCTCCGAGTGGTTGAAAGTAGTTCACCAGCAACGTCACACCATGTGATGGATTTGGGTGGGTAATAGTTATGTTACAAATACAATATACAATGAAAACCCTATCGCTTCCAGATTTAAGTTAAGTGGATTTTACCTTGTCTGATTAATCCTTTGTCAGTTTTCACGGCTTGGCCACTCACACTACCTTTACAAGTCCCTGTGCCTATATAGCCGTGAAATGTGACAATGGATTTTATCCTTTTTGTTGGTGAATCTGATATTCATAAATACTCAATATCTATATAGATTTTCGTTTACATGGAAATATTTTGATGCAATCTCTGTCGACCAATAAAGGCCATACATAGAGAAAAAAATTACGTAGCAAACGAATAAAGAAAACGTCTACTGACCAAGTGTCTGGTGATTCTCTCGGCTCCTCGTCTGTCCCTGTCTCTTCCCTCGGTCCCCCTTTTATGCACGCTGTTCTGCACTGTTAAATGTCTCATTTAACAGCTTACAGTAAAAAGTTTTTAGATACAAAAACCTCACAATCAGGTTTCGACTTGAATAGCTTGACATGTTAATAGGATATTTATGCATGGCGTTGCCATATCTTCCCATTATGATACTACTATTGCATGCAGCAACTAGGACCTAGTGCGACGACGTTGGAACTACACCTATGTAAATGAAATACAGACAACACAATTATGGTTGGTACTTATATAGATGACAGACAGAGCGATGAATACGAAGTATTATAAGTTTGCCATAACATTGACACAAGAAGGCATCATATACACTATGATTAGTTGAAAGTCTACATCTTTATGTGTTTAGCTCATATCCAGTGTACATGAGTCTTATTTACAGACTAGCTTCATCATGCGCTGCACCCTCATATATATCGCTTGTAATATCAAATCTACAAGTTATACATAGATATGTATTGGAAATTAAGTGTAAGTATTAAGATTAGAGAATTATTTCTCCAAATCTATAGGGCTATATCACATGGCCTCTGCCGGGACTTGAACCCTGGACCACTACCACTTGGCCATCCTGACAAAACATGACAGTGGTAGTGGTCCAGCGTTTGACTCCCGGCAGAGGCTATGTGATATAGCCCTATAGACTTGGAGAAAGAATCCTCTAATTTCAAATCCACAAATTATGTAAAAGCTGCCATCTACAGTACATGTAGTTATCTTTGCCTCGTGATGGAGATTTCTGTGAAACGATGGTGAAATGCTTGTAGACACCAATTTTGGAGTGATTATTCTTATAAAAATATCTGCAATACTGTGTATGACGCATACGACATAGGGGATATTAGAATACAAGCCTACCGATTAAGATTTTTTCATTAAAATTTGTGTGCACGAAATTGATCACCACAAATGTTTAAAAAATTCTTCTGTTGCGATTATGTGTTCTGAATACTAATGTACAAAGCAAAAAAAAACTTACATTGCACAAATAAATCTCAACTGTCGGCTGAATGCAGCATCGTTTAAATATTCACCCACTTTTTTGCTTTTTTACTACCCATTTAATTTACATATGCAAGCCTTCGAAAAAACACACCTGTAAATTTATTATATGTTTCTTTAATGCTGCCAAAAGAAGTTATCAACATATATGAAACTATTAACAACTAGATCAAAAGTGTTCAAAGAACACTGCGGAACGAACTTATGGGCAATTAAGTTAATGATATAATGAAATTGCAGAATGAATTTTTAATTTTCCAAAATGAGGGAACGTAGTTAGATATAATAAGGCATTTTCTTCCAAAATGCTGTCATGCGACCATTTTTAAAGTTTATTAAACTTTCGAACTCATGTTCGAAACCAAACTCGGCGTGCGCATGCGCAAACACTTTTTCTGTCGTCCTACTTCACTAGTCAAGTCCAGTAGTTTGCTCCCCAGGTACGTGAAGGGGAGCAAATAGGTAGCTTAAATGAGGTTGAATAGAGTGGAAATATTTGTTTTCCACAGTACAAGGGCACTTGCCTCGTAACCAACAATGAGCATTATAGGGTTACCCAAATTAAGTTGGATCTATATTTCTACGTTGTATTTACCACCTATCCCAAAGTTCAATGGGCACTCACCTGTTATTGTTCTTTGCTCGGGTTGTGGTAACAACAAGATCAGTAAACCAACATATGTACAGTGGTAACAACGAACATGTAGCAACAAACTCAATGGTAACTCGAACATATATACATATATACATCTTCATCCTCTTCTATCTTCTATTTATTTGCTGAAAACGATAGAGGGAGTCCATGTCATATGGGTAAACTTTGTCCGGGTAAAGTACATTGTTATTGTTTATAATGATATCTCTTAAGTTTCCAAATAAGATCTTAAGTCTTATTTCTTAAACTTTACAATTGTTCAAAATTTATATCTATGTGCAAGTATGTCTAGAAGTATAAATGTACATATTTATTTCATACTACTTGCCTGATAGATCTTGGGTGTGGGGGGCTTATTATATCTAACTACGTTCCCTCATAAAATTATAATTTCATCTGTTGCGGGCGCTTTGCGCCCTGATGAAATTAAGAATTTCATTTCAGGAACTCCGTTAGATATAATAAGGCATGTTCAAAGCCGAGTATACTTACCTTTGTGCAAGATAGCTTGCGCTATCTCCTGCGACTTTCCCACGATGGCCTTTTGTCTATTGTAAAATTTATTGAAAGTGTTAGCATTTCGCCAATTTGCCCACGACAGGATCTCCGACGCGGAAAACCCCAGTGCTGCTGCTTTGGATGTCGACGCTGATCTTGTCGAGTGACCTTTGAATTCTTTGGTGTTTATGCCTGCCATCTCAAGGCCCTTTACTAGCCAGCCTGAGAGGGTACTCGGTGCTACTGGATTGTGCGGGTTCACATAACTGAGTAAAAGCGTTTGTTGGTCTTCTGAGATACGCCAGGATCTTGACCTGTTAAAGTATGTTCTCAAGCAACTAAGGACACACAGCTTATTATCTTCTTCGAATCCCCTGAAGGTCATTTTGATGACTTTGGGATTCGACTTACGTCTTGTTTTGGATAGACCTGTTTGATGGAATTGAATCTCCTCGCCCAGGTCTACCATGTGTCTCATATTTAGTAAATGAAGGTCTGATGCTCTGCCTGCTGACGTGAGTGCTAAGAGCATTGTTAACTTCCATGATAATGACTTATCGTCCAACTCAGTATTCTCTGACTGAGATCTCCAAAAGGTGAGGACAGCATCTACATCCCAGGTGCTAGTGTACCTCGTCTGAGGTGGTCTCTCATTGAAGACTCCTGACATGGCTTGTTTCACCGACAGGTGCTGACCTATGGGCTGGCCTTCATATCCCTTGTGCCATGCTGATATAGCTGAGCGATGGCTATTGATTGTGCTGTATGCATATCCTTTTTGGAATAGCGAGGTTAAGAACTCTATTACAGACTCCACAGGGGCTGAAAACGGATCCATCCCCTTGACCCCACACCAGCTGTTCCACTTCTGCCAGCCTGAGTTGTAGGCCACTCGCGTCCCTCTTTTTCCATGATTTGGACAAGAGGTCTGCTGCTTGTTGCGAAAGGCCTCTCTCTTGTTGATGGCGCCTGAAACTGTCCAGGCCGCTAGAGATAATGTCCCCTCTGCTAAGAGGGGGTGAATCTGACCGTTCGGGTTTAAAAGCAATTGATTGTACTGGGGTAGCAGTATTGGGTAAGCTATTGACAGCTGGAGAAGTTCTGCATACCAGGGTTGGGTCGGCCACACTGGCGTAATTATGATCAATGTGCACTGATCCTGTCTGACTTTGGCCAAGCATCTCCCAATCATGCAGAACGGCGGGAAAGCGTACCCTATTTCGTTCCCCCAATGCATTGTCGGTGAGTCCACTGCCACTGCATCTGGGTCCGCTTTCCAACTCACGAACCTGGGCAGTTGTGTGTTGCTTCTGGAAGCAAAGAGGTCTATGGTGCATCTCCCCAGGTGGTTCATCAGTTGCGAGAACACTGCTGGATCCAGTTTCCAATCGCTGCTCTCTCGCTGTCGACGAGACAATTCGTCTGCGATCTGGTTCTGACAACCCGGTAAATACTCCGCTGTCAACCAAATCCTCCTGTTGTTGCAGAAGGACCATATTTCCTTCGTCAGATCTACAAGAGATGACGACTTCGTGCCCCCCAATTTGTTCAGGTGGGCTACAGTCCTAATATTGTCTGATCTGCACAAGACATGAATGTTCTTGTGTTTCGTTAGGAGTGTTCTGCACGCCAATAGCACTGCCTTCAGTTCCAGGCAGTTGATATGCAAGCTCTGCTCCTCCAAAGTCCATAAGCTTGCTGCCGTCGGACCATTCACTAGTCTTGCTCCACATCCTGTATTGGATGCATCCGTCTCCATCCAGACACTCGGAGGCATCAACGAGATTGCTTTCCCATTGGCCGTTTTGAGGTGAAGGAGCCACCATCTGACTTCCTCCTTGGCCTCCACTGACAAGAGGATTCGTGTCTCGTAGGACCTCCCCTGCAGCAACCCTTCTGTCTTTAGCATCTGCAGTTTCCTGTAATGCAGTCGAGCTTGCATGACCGCTGGTGCTGCTGCTGCCAGCGTACCAATCACTTTTGCCAGCGATCTCACAGTATGTGATTTCTTTCTGAGTGTCTGTTGACACATTGACTTTATGGATGACACTTTCCTCTCCGGGAGGCGAAGCATCATCTCCTTTGAGTCCAGCATGACTCCCAGGTACTCTATTTCTTGTGTTGGGGTCAATATTGACTTCCCCGAATTTATCACAAATCCTAGTCTCTCCAGTAAAAATTTCACTGAATGTGTTATTACTATTAGTTTCTCGCGGTTCTCGTTTAATAGTAAAATGTCGTCGAGATAAATGACCATTCGAATCCCTACGCGCCTGAGGAAGCTCAGTACGGGCTTCAGAAGCTTTGTAAAGATTCGTGGAGCTGATGCCAGACCGAATGGTAGTGCCACATATTGGTAAATCTCCTTCTCTATCCAGAAGGTTAGGAATTTGTGATCTTGTTGATTGATTGGTACGCTCAGATATGCATCTTTGAGGTCCAGCTTCGTTAGCCAGTCGGCTGGTTGTATTAACGTTTTTACTACCTCTAAATTCTCCATTTTGAAATGTCTGTATGGGACATAAAGGTTCAATGGCTTTAGATTGAAAATGGTTCTTTGTGAACCATCTGGTTTCTGTCTCAGGAACAGGTGTCCTATGAATTTTGGTGGTTCGTTCGACAATCTTTTTACTACTACACCTTTGTTTATAAGTCTTTTCACCTCCTCTTTGAGGAGTAGGTTGTGAGGCTGGGGTCTTTTGATAGACCCCGGAATCTGGCCTGACGGCACTTGTATCAGTTCTAAGGACAGACCCTGTACAATGTTCAATATAACTGGTTCTGAGGTTAATCGTTTCCAGTTGTTGAGGAAGAATGACAGTCTTCCTCCTATGAGATCTGAACTCACCTGTATGTTTTGTAGATCCAGATTCAGCAATTCTGGTAGAAGACTTACCTCTCTGTCGTTTTGAGGTATGATGTTTCTGATTATAGGTACAATCTCTATTTTTGAATCTAACATACCTGGTTTTTCCTCCCCTGAGCGTCTTGCCCTTCTTGTTGGGCCGTCCACTCTGGTAGTTGAACTGCCCCGCCGAATCCAGGTTGACTTTCGGGGGGCGCTGGGGAAAGGGCTTGTTCTGTAAACTAGATGCGTAATTAGTTTTCTGCACAGTCGGTGGTTTACCAGAGGTTGTGATTCCAGGTTTTGGTTTTGGCTTCACAGTTGGGCAGAGAACTGATAGACCTTTTGTGGCCTTATCTTTCCCTTTCTCTACCATTTTAATAAAATCATCACCGAACAGTTGTCCCCCATCTGCGAGGTATTTACTATATCTGCTTAGCACTTTCCGTGCCTTTTTATCGTCTCTAGATAATGTAACTAGAGCCCTTTTTCGCCTCAGATGGTTAAGGGCCACATTTGTTTGGCCAGAAAAAAAGCACGGCTGCTTCTGCCAAGCATAGAAGCTTGTTTAGGCTGACTTTGGAGCCATCTTTCCTGTTTGAATCTAGTAAAAGCCACAGTTTTCCCAAAGGACCCATGGTTCTCAATGCTTTCTTTTGAATGAACTTCAGCTTGTTATCTAGACTTATAAAAGCCTCTGCTGGATTTTTGGGAACATTTTCAATTATGTTGTCTCTAATAGTTTCATCTAAGCCTGGGGCTTCTAGGAAAGAATTAGAAGGGACAGGAACCTTTTTTATGGTGTCCTGAAGGTCTTGTTCTGTTAGAAATTCTGTGAACCTTGCTTTGGCGTAAACCTTACATTTACCTTTAAGACGCCATGAACTGGCTTTTTTAGTAGCAGGGGAGAACATTATATAATCACTATCATCTCCAGAGCTACCAGAACTATTAGAGTTACTGGACACAGAGGGAGTTCTTTTAGAACGTTTTTTCCTCTTTGTTTGAGGCATAAGAGAAGGAGAGCTGTCAGCTGAACTATCTCTAGTTTTGCTATGTTTGCCTTTACGTTTTTGGCTCCGACCAGACCTAACAGACTTCTTTTCAAATTCACTAAATTCACTTACAGCCGCCAGGTCTGACATTGGGGTGTCTGAGTCCACAGACTCCTCCAGAGAACTCTCCTCCACAGGTCGCTTGTCTTCCAAGCTTTTGGAGGAGTGGGGCTTGTCTTTCAAGCTTTTGGAGGAGTGGGGTGTAACCTTGGCCAAGTCTGGCATCCCCTGACTGCTCACTTCTATGTTATCATTCGTTGTGAGCATGTCTCCCGCCGGTCCCTGGCTCTCCATTACTGAGGCCTGACTTTGACGGTCATTTTTGTCTCAATCGGCCGCTGGCACTCTATTGAGGCCTGGCTTCGATTGGAAGATGGTGAGGGTTGTCTCGACATGTTGAGACGTAATACAAGAAAACTTACCAAACTCGGTAAAAACCGAAAAAAACACAGAAAAATTTAAAGACTTGACTGTCACGTAGACGACGGAAGAAAAAAGTGTTTGCGCATGCGCACGCCGAGTTTGGTTTCGAACATGAGTTCGAAAGTTTAATAAACTTTAAAAATGGTCGCATGACAGCATTTTGGAAGAAAATGCCTTATTATATCTAACGGAGTTCCTGAAATGAAATCAATATATCCAGCAAAAAGATATTTGTGTTGCCATACAATAGTACTGAATAACAAGATGATAATCAATATCAGTTTCAATAGTAGAGGACTTAATCAACTTTTTTCTGCAAGTCATGATGCAAAGCTTTTCTTTGGCAGGGAAGCACCTTAAGGCCGCATCCCACTGCTAGAACGTAAGCTCGACGCATGAATTCCAGGAGATTTCCTGGTAAAATGATCTTTACGTCGAGCCTACGCTGAAAAGTGGATCCATTTTTATGGCCGGTTGTTTTTTTTTGTTTTTTTCTCAGCGCTAAGCTAGCGCACACCTAGCGCAAAGTTGACGCCAGTCTGGCGCAAGTGTGGCGTAAGTCCGTTAGTCATACGTCACTCATACGTTAATGTTACGCTACCTTTAAGTTAAATGTCCGTCCGCCTTACGCCACACGCCTAACATGCGTCTATATTACGCTGGTCATCAGCCGAGTTTACGTCCATACTGCGCCCGGAATTACGCCACCCCTTACGCCGAGAATCCTTACGACCACTATGCGCCTACCCTACGCTACCCTTACGCGGCGTACGGCAGACGCATGAGCAGCGATGATTGGCGAGGCGGGCGCCACTGCGGCGCATAAAACTCGAGGCCTGATGGGCCGGGCGTATGGAATTTACGCTGCTCATACTTTGAGCAGCCCAAAGTATTGGCGGCGCAAGAATCTGCCCCGATCGATGATCTTCCTAGAAATCTGAGGCCGGCGTACTGGCGGCGCTAGCTAGACGCAAAGAATGCGCATAGAAAACGCAAGCCCACCGTACTCGACAGATGCCCGGCGTAAGACCAATTTTTATGGATTTCCTTGCGCCGGTCTTCAGCTGCCACTACGCTCCCGTTAGTGGGACGCGGCTTTTAGGACAATAGAAAAATATTTGTCCACGGACACAAGTGAGATCACCCCCCGTATCCAAATTACGCACGATTTTTCAAAATGGCCGCTGGGCATATCGTAAAAAATTATGTTTTTTACTTTTTAAGCTACATTGATGTGTAATACATGAAATTTGGGGTTAACAGGGTCACTGATTCCATTTCTAGCATTATTTTAATGATTTGACCTTATCTTGACCTTCAAATCCAAGATGGCTGCCACTTACCATGTGTAGTTTACATATTTTACTTTTTAACCTACATCAATGTGTAATACCTGGGCTGTAGGGTTTAAATGTGTCACTGATTCCATTTTCAGCATCATTTTAGTTATTTGACCTTATCTTGACCTTCAAATCCAAGATTGCTACTAAAATCCAAGATGGCCTCCACTTACCATGTGTAGTTTACATATTTTACTTTTGAGCCTACATCAATGTGTAATACCTGGGCTTTATGGTTTGAAAGTGTCACTAATTCCATTTTCAGCATCATTTTAGTTATTTGACCTTATCTTGACCTTCAAATCCAAGATTGCTACTACTTTATCGTGAAAACTTTATGTATTTTATTTCTAAGCAATGTTAGTGTGTAATACATGTATTTTTAGCTTTTCAGGGTTACGGGTTGCAACTGCACTGTATTATTTTACTGATTTAACCTGATCTTAACTCATAAATCCACGGTGATCCATTTAGCATTGAAATATGATAACATATATACTGGTAAACATAATTTGAATGGTAATGGAATCTCAGCTTCTCCATACCTTTCATCATGAGATTTATGCACAAAGATTATTACAGTAACATCATTTATTCTAAACCAAGTAATGTTGCAAACAACAGATATACCGATAAATGTACATATGAATATATAACAGATAATATTTGAATATGATTTCCCTGGGGGAAAGCCATAAGCCTCCTACATTGAGTGGCTAAAGAATCTAGGGTCCCAATGCTTGGGAACATCCAGTGGTTCTTTCTTTACATCTTCCAAATCATTCTAATTGTTGCATTGGTTGTGACAGTTTGTTAATTGGCAAAAGCCACATGTTGATGTACAGATTGTACAACTGGAAGCTACATTTCTTCGAATGACAATGGGTTGTGAAATTGCAGGGTATGACATTAATCACACACTGTGGTGCAGCCTTTATATCGTTCATTCTAGGGCAGTAATATCATTTCCTTTCCCACTCCCATTTAGAAGGATCATCATGGTCATTTTCCATCTAGGCTAATACTTGGTAGTAGACCCTCAAAGAATAATATTTCCTGGATGATACTGTAGGTGGTAAATGCTCTTGTGAGACACATTGTTTAGAAGATGTCACTTTCTGAAAAGGCCGATGAGTTAAACCAGTTCTTTTAAAGCATCTTGACGAGAAAGGATGATGGCCCCCTTCCCCGCCCACCAGAGCATAGCTTCACGGATGAACTTACAGACTTCCTCATCACCATTGAAATGGTTGAAGAAGCATCTAAACAGCCTCCACACTGGAAAGGCATCAGGTCCAGACGGGCATGCCAACATGTGTCTTGTCACAAGCAGCAGAAGATCTTGCACAGCCCTTCACCCACCTGCTCCGGCTTTCCCTTGATACAGAACAACTCCCAGCTGAGTGGAAGAGTGCACTGCTTACGCCAATACAAAGAAAAGTGCAGTAAAACGAGAGCAAGCAACTATAGGCCAGTGAGTCTTACATGCATCCTATGTAAAGTCATGGAGAAGCTGGTGCGAGATCAGATGATGAAACAACTGCAAAGCAACAACAAAGCAACTTTGATCGGAAAAGAAGAACATGGGTTCCTGCCAGTTGTGTATCACATAACTGCCTGAGGTCATGGATAACTGGACAAGTATCCTGGATGATGGCAGCAGTGTGAACATTATATACATGGACTGTCAAATGGCATCTGACTCTGCCCCACACTGTCGTCTCCTGGCTAAAATACATGCTTTCACCGTCAGAGGCAAAGTCTTCAAGTGGCTGAAAAATTTCCTCACAGTCAGACAACAGAACATCGTCATCAATGGCACCCAATCACACAAGGTGCATGTGAATAGTGGTGTTTACAAGGGTCCGTTGTTGGGCCGATAATGTTCGTCCTGTTCATTAATGATCTGCCAAGATACCAAACTGTACACACGAAGCAACACTGATGAAGGCAATTAAGACCTGCAAGTCTCATATCAATGAAGCAGACAAGGATCTTGGGGTGGTGATGGACAACAGGCTAGCATTCAAATATCACGTGGTGGAGTCATCCACAAGTCCTTTGACTATCTAATGAAATAAACCTTTGTCCAGCTGTACAAGAGTCTGGTGAGACCCATCCTGGAATATGGACCCTGCATCTGGTAACACCTGAAAATACTGTGCAGTGATATCGAGGACGTACAGCGCGGAGCCGCAAATCTTCTATCCCACCTGTACAACAAAACCAACTCTGAAAGACTAAAGATTCTGAAGTAGAGCATCGACACAAGAGAGGTGACATGATCGAGGTATTCAAATACCTCAACAGCTTCTGTGATGTCCAACAGCCAACCCTCATACTCTTAGAAAACAACTTGCGGGGTAACTCTCTGAAGCTCCACAAAGACAGATTCCGGCTAAATATCAGAGGAGACTTTTCCCAGCCTGTCATCTTAATTTGGAATAGTTTACCTGACTCAGTAAACCCCTTTAAGAGCAGACTTGATGACAACTGGAAAAACTTATATCCTCACACACTACACACACATCGATGTAGGTTTAAAAAAAAATGTAAACTTCATGTCGTAAGTGACAGCCATCTTGATTTGAAGGTCAAGATTAGGTCAAATCATTAAAATGGTGCTGAAAATGGAATCAGCGACCCCTCTAACCCCTAAAGCCCAGATATTACACATCGATTTAGGTTCAAAAATAAAAAATGTAAACTACATAGGGTAAGGGGCAGCCATCTTGGATTTGAAGGTCAAGATAAGGTCAAATCATTAAAATAATGCTGGAAATGGAATCAGTGACCCTGTTAACCCCAAATGTCATGTATTACACATCAATGTAGCTTAAAAAATAAAAAACATAATATTTTACGATATGCCCGGCGGCCATTTTGGAAAACGCGCATAATTTGGATACAGGGGTTGATCTGACTTGTGTCCATGGACAAATTATTTTCTTTTGCCCTAAGGTACTTCCCTGCCAAAGGAAACCTTTGCTTCATGACTTGCAGAAAAAAGTTGATTAAATCCTCTACTACGCAAATACTTAATCATATTGCAGCAGCTAACAGTACAATGCTAGACTAATGTTGCTGCCTTATAATATTGATTTTTCATTAACTAATACTAAAAAAGAATAATTAGATATTGTATTCATGAAATAAATTTATTAGAATTCCTGAATATTGAAAACATATGTTTTGACACCAATTTCATGTTTCTAGCAAAGAATTTGGGGTGACCATTTTGAAAAATCGCGCGTAATTTGGATATAAAGGGTGACAAATATGACATAAAATGATTATATATTGTAATTAGAGCTGTAAAATATATATTTTTGGATTTCTTGACATTAAAAACATATGTTTTGACACCAATTTCATGTTTCTAGCATATATAGAAGTGGAGATATCCATTTCAAAGAATTTGGGGCGGCCATTTTGAAAAATCGCGCGTAATTTGGATACGGGGGAATTATCTCACTTTTGTCCATGGACAAATCATTTTCTATTGCCCCAAGGTACTTACCTGCCAAAGGAAAGCTTTGCATCATGACTTGCAGAAAAAGGCCTATTTTGTCTGATTAAGTCCTCTACTACAAATCCAATAATCAATTTTGAAGCTTGAACGAAATCGGTGCAACGGTTAAAGCTCTAGCTTGTCCGGAGACATACATACATACATACATACATACATACACATACATACATACATACATACATACATACATACATACATACAAACATAGTTAGTTAGTTAGTTAGTTAGTTGGTTGGTTAGTGGGTTGGTGGGTTGGTTGGTGGGTTGGTTGGTTGGTTGGTGGGTTGGTTGGTGGGTGGGTTGGTTGGTTGGTTGGTTGGTGGGTTGGTGGGTTGGTGGGTTGGTGGGTGGGTTGGTTGGTGGGTTGGTTGGTTGGTTGGTTGGTTGGTTGGTGGGTTGGTTGGTTGGTTGGTTGGTTGGTTGGTTGGTTGGAGACGTAACAGAGACGTAACAGAGACGTAACAGAGACGTAACAGAGACGTAACAGAGACGTAACAGAGACGTAACAGAGACGTAACAGAGACGTAACAGAGACGTAACAGAGACGTAACAGAGACGTAACAGAGACGTAACAGAGACGTAACAGAGACGTAACAGAGACGTTGGTTGGTTGGTTGGTTGGTTGGTTGGTTGGTTGGTTGGTTGGTTGGTTGGTTGGGTTGGTTGGTGGGTTGTTGGTTGGTTGGTTGGTGGGTTGGTTGGTGGGTTGGTTGGTTGGTGGGTTGGTTGGTTGGTTGGTGGGTTGGTTGGTGGGTTGGTTGGTTGGTTGGTGGGTTGGTTGGTGGGTTGGTTGGTGGGTTGGGTTGGTTGGTGGGTTGGTTGGTTGGGTTGGTTGGTGGGTTGGTGGGTTGGTGGGTTGGTGGGTTGGTTGGTGGGTGGGTTGGCTGGGTGGGTTGGTTGGTGGGGGGGTTGGTTGGGTGGGTTGGTTGGTTGGTGGGTGGGTTGGTGGGGTGGGGGTTGGTGGGTGGGGTGGGTGGGTTGGGTGGTTGGTGGGTGGGTGGGGGGTGGGTGGGTGGGTGGTGGGTGGGTGGGTTGGTTGGTTGGGTGGTTGGGTTGGTTGGTTGGTTGGTTGGTTGGTTGGTTGGTTGGTTGGTTGGTTGGTTGGTTGGTTGGTTGGTTGGTTGGTTGGTTGGTTGGTTGGTTGGTTGGTTGGTTGGTTGGTTGGTTGGTTGGTTGGTTGGTTGGTTGGTTGGTTGGTTGGTTAGTTGGTTAGTTGGTTAGTTGGTTAGTTGGTTAGTTGGTTAGTTGGTTAGTTGGTTAGTTGGTTAGTTGGTTAGTTAGTTAGTTAGTTAGTTAGTTAGTTAGTTACATACGCACGAAACACAATGCTTGCTTCAGCAGCTGAGTTGAAGCGACGCAATAAAAGTACATTAATACATTATTCACCAAATGAATTTACAGATGTAATTACATAGATATAAAATACTTATGCTTGCCTGTAAATTTATTATATGTTTCTTTAATGCTGCCAAAAGAAGTTATGAACATATAAAGACTTGTTTTACTATTGTACAAATAAGAAGTACTATGTACTATAAAAAAAGTAATGGATAAAAGGTGAAATTATATACAGTGAAAATTGTGCAACAAAGTAAAAACTCATGCATCAAATAAAATAGCATGCAATAAAAAACTATTATATTACATTGATATTTGTGGATATTGTAAATTAGATGGAACCTGCTTTGTGTTTGACCTTTCATGATTGGGCGACACAAATAGCGGGCACAAATATATTGGAGCAGAAGGTGGGTTGATACACCGTGCACAATAGTCTGGTGCTGTATTCCATTCACCCACAGCAAATGTGAATGGGAAATGTGTGTTAGAACTTATGTAAAATGTAATTCATCGTTTTAGCGGTTATCTGAAGTTTACCACATAGGGTCCTGCATGGTTATGCGAGCCAATGTTCCAATTATGTCATCAGCGGCTAAAAAGGTCTTACGGCCACACCCTCTGGGGAGTGGTGCTACCATTTCATGACGTTTAGTCCGCGGGCTCCGTATCGAAACACTCCCCCCCCCGTAGGAGTTTTCGCAAACATATTTTTTTTTGTACCTTAGATACCACTCTTAAGGAAAAATGACGTTTGCCCAAAATATTTGATGGCGAAATATATTTTTCAGGGTCAAACAGGGGTCATCGGGTGAAAAAATTTCATAAAATTGCATTTATCTCGATTAATAACAAATTTAGAGTAAAAACTTGTATTGACATTAGATAGGAACATGTGTATGAGGAATCCAAATAAAACATCAAATTTGACCTTCGACCTCTCCTTCAAGGTCAAACAGGGGTCATTGTGGTCAAAATTTCATAAAATTGCATTTATCTCGATTAAGGGTACTGTGAACTCTTTAAGGGAAAAATATTCTATTTTCAGCTCTTTAATATTTATTATACTGTAAACTATGAAGAACAACATGTTTTGAAATGAACCTTTTATCTTCAATAGTTTTCCCATTACAACCCATTTCGTGAAGACCAACCCGGAGTGAAAAACAATGACTCATTCTTTGCAGGCTTATAAGGTTATATCGGTTAAAAATTCAATTTTTACATTCTCATTGTTTTGTATGCTATAAATGATAAAGAAAAACATCTTTTCAAAATGAACCTTTGATCATCAATAGTTTTTCGTATATGATGCATTTTATACACATCAACTACTATCAATTTATATTGATTGGCCATGTTTAAAGCCCATTTTCTCAAAACTAAGTTTGCATAGTGGATTAATTTTTCTTTTTATATTTCTCTCTAACCGTGAAATCAATTTTTCACAAACGTGTATATATTTGAAGATATATGCATTCTGAAGAAAATCTTACTAGGGATTTTGATTTTTTTATTTCGTTGATGAATTATGAACGTTTTTGTTTTGATATGCAAGAAAATTCGGAAAATAGGTGGTTTTAAAACTTTAAATGCATGTAAAATGATAAATGGGAAAAATATAAAAAATTTGAGGCAAGGTTTTCTAGATAAATATACAAATTTTGTAACTGAATAGTGATTTTGGTCATTTTGATGTTTTACTATCAGTTATATGCTTCACAGGCAAAGTTGTAAATTTTTCACTAATTGCTTTATAAAAAAAATGTTAATTAATCTATACATTTCAAAACATGTTGTGTCATTAGATTAGATAATTATCTACAAAATAAGGTGTAATTTGTAAGAATTGAAGCAATAATGAGTGAGAAAATCAAAGTTTAATAAAATCGTAAGAAAAGAGTTCACAGTCCCCTTAATAACAAATTTAGAGTAACAACTTGTATTGACCTTAGATAGGAACATGTGTATGTGGAAATCAAATTAAACATCACATTTGACCTTTGACCTCTCCATCAAGGTTACATTAGTAGGTCAATTTCAGGAATTTTGTTCATTTTTGTGTTTACGAAAGAAATGAGCAGCTTTGAATATTTCATTGTTAATAATCCACGATAAATTAGTTTTATTGATATAAGCATTTGTATTCTAGATTGGAATTACGTTATGTTTTATTTTAATCAATATTTTACTAAATAGTTTAATATATCAATGGGTTTCACTTTTAATGGTAGAATTTGAGGCAGCATCAGTATCATTGATATCTTCATAAAGTGCATGTTCTCAAATTTTGTTATGTTTTAGTATTATTTGATTGGACATTGGACTAAAAAATGTGTAACTTACAAAAAGAGCAACAAATTTAATACATCTATATAATACAATGGTCATTGCTAAATCATGGAAAATTCAGTGAAAATGAAATCTAAGAAGCAATGCAAAACAAGGAAAAAGGGCAACATAAAATCATGCATCATACGTTTTAGAAGTATGCAGTCTTTCAAAATAGATAATTTATCAGATTCAGTTTGGGGAAAATTAAGAAACAATTGAAGTGAGACAAAGTTTAAAGGATCTAAAACAACATTATGATGAAATTTGCAAAAGTGTACCGACTGAATATGGTAGTAAATGCTATGGCACAAAGAATGCTACAGCAAATTCACAAATCTCAAATATCTAAAAGCAATAAAATGAAAATCAGATCAAGATCCGGAGGTTGAATTATCAATAAAGAAAAAAAAAAATCAAATTTATCAATAACATTCACTTGTGATTTCTGTTTATTTGTGAAAATACTCCAGAATTAATTCTTCCTGGCAAATTTCTTTCTAGTGAAAGTTGGACATGTAAAACAGAAACTGCAGGGAAGACCTTAAAAGAGGGTTCAGAGAGACGAAGTTATGAAAGGATGCTGTGTAAAGTGATAGATGTAGATTTGAAGGCAAGAGAAGCTAAATACCATGATGAATGTAGAAACGCACATATATATTCAGCAACAAGTATGCAAGAATATATGCAGGAAAAGATTCCATCTGTGTCGGTGTATAGTAGTAGCAAGACAGATAAGCTTAAGAAAAAGATGATAAACCATTTCTGACCAAAGTGAGCTGGTCAACTCCGATCATATTAAAAAAGCCATTTAAACTGCCTTTGAATATGCTTTATTAGATTACAGAAAACTTGAGGATGTTGGATCTTTATTGAATTGTACCACGAATAGAGAAAATGCACGTCCTGTTTGATACTAGCAATGTTTATTAAATGAGTTTGACACCCGTATCACCTGAGTATACGCTACCATTGTACTGAGGCTCCTATTCACCAACCACTTAAGACAGATATAACTGCCGCATTAGACCACTCGGACATTCTGACCGACCCGGGTGGTCTGCCTTAAGTGCTTTGTGAATAGGTGCCACAGTGGTAAGGGTCGAGGGTTTAAGTCCTGAAAGAAGCTATGTGATATAGTCCTATAAACTTGGAGAAATAATCCTCTGATGTCAATACTTACATCTAGCCAATTACATTACGTAATTAAGCGAAATCTCGTTTCGTCTTAACACGAGATGTGGAAGCAGCCTCGTTTTCGTCAGTAGAAGCTTTTTTCTCGTTCGAGTCAGACGTATTTCTAATAACTCCTGATTTTCGAGTTTTTCACACACGGATTACCTCATTTTCCGTGGCATACTTTGAGACCTCCTTTTTCTGGACGGACTTTAAGATCTCGTTTTTCCCGAACAGATGTTTAAGAACTTCTTTTTTTTTCTGGCTAAAATACCCCGACTTTATAACATGCGATCATAATTCTTCGAGCCCCTTCGCATTACATTCCTATTTTCAAATGGTGAACTGTGAAGCAATGCTGGGTCCTGGCTTCGGCATTATTCAGCTTATAGAATGGTCTCACCCATGTTATTATTTTGGTGACAGTGCAAATGATTTCAACAGAGGCTTTGGAATTAGATCCCGTATGGATGGCTCTATGTTTAGCCTAACAAATAATTAGAAGAATCAAGTACAAACCAAAAGTGGCAAGTGATACAATAAATGAAAACAACACATCGGCATACGACTTTGTGCTAAACTCCACTTCAGTAGCACTTCCGTGCAGCAAAATGTTGACAAGTTTGCTTAGGCCTGTAGTGCAACAACTTAGCCTGGCAATTTAATAGCATAAAAACAGAGGCGATACACAAATCAGCTCCGGGTAAGACCTACTCCGAGTCGACCATCACCATAAATGACCAACGTCTTAATGAAGTGGATAGATTTACCTGCCTTGGCAGTACATTGTCCAGCGCAGATGGTTATAGTAGATGATAAAAAATAGACGCCCGCCTTACTTCCTTTGGAAAAATGTCCCAGAACTAATGGAATCGTCGTGGGCGTGGCATCACCATTGATACCAAGATATATAAGTTTATCGTGAGCCGTCTGATCAGCGATGATTGGCGAGTTTTCTAGGTTACACATGGGGAGAACATAGAAGTCCAGTTGTCATGGAGCAAAATTATATAGAGTGATGCATACATAGAAACGTTCAAAATTTATTCATTTATAAAGACAACATAAGAATATAGGCGTTATGTAATCATTTCCTTGTCGGGGGAATGTTAGTCCAGGATCACGGGCAGGTTTATTTATGTCGGAACCGCCATATGTCTCGATGGTTGTTTCTTATGTAGAATTTACTCAGGAATTCAGATATGTAAGTCTTACGCACGTTTAAGTAGTAATTATATGTGAAAATTGCGTTTGAAGTAAGGCACCGTCAAATTTTCTGACTAAAAACGAATTTTTGGTAATTTTAAATTTTTGTGTTTAAAATTAAGCAAAATGCTATGTACTGATATAAACTCATTATATTTTGGTTGCTTAAATGCTTCCGGAATGTTAGTGATACTTACCACCAATATGGTTGAACTAATTTTCCAAGATGGCCACCATTTTATGGTAACTTATGGTCATTTTGTGATATTGTTATTAAAAACTGCCTATACTTCTTTTTACAACAACTGCCATATTCTTAATGTGATGTTCATTATTTGAACACATGCTATAATCATTTCTGAAGCAAACAAGACATCTTGAGCTCTTTTTATCTTCATATTTGACAATTTTATGGGCATAATGCTAACCCCACCCCAAACATGTATTAATCAGTCTTTGTGCGCAGGAAGGTCATATAACTCTAACAATAGTTCAAATCTGGAAACAAGCACCTAATTTGGCATAAATACTCCTTGGTGGTCACTCTGTCAAATATATTATGCTAGTCACCTCAAATTCAAGATGGCCGCCATTTTCTAAAATGGCCGCCACGAATTTCGTACAAAACACAAATTTTGTCATGACATATCTCTCTATTTAAGGGATAAATTACGTTTTGTAAATGCATTTCAAAGATTGGAGATCTGAGAACAAATACAGACTATCTATAACACACTTCTTTATTAACTATATAGTACAATAATCTACAAATCATCATCTTCATCTCGTACGTCATCTTGTTCATCTGGGCCACACAGGTGTTCACCATGTGTCACATCTTCATCCTCATCATC
>CM032660.1:38412580-38515138 GCA_019095985.1 Streblospio benedicti
TGGTAAGTATCACTAACATTCTGGAAGCATTTAAGCAACCAAAATATAATGAGTTTATATCAGTATATAGCATTTTGCTTAATTTTAAACACAAAAATTGAAAATTACCAGAAATTCGACTTTAGTCAAAAATTTGACAGTGCCTCACTTCAAACGCAATTTTCACATATAATTACTACCTAAACGCACGTAAGACTTACATATCTGAATTCCTGAGTAAACTTTACATAAGAAACAACCACTGAGACATATGGCGGTTCCGACATAAATAAACCTGCCCGTGATCCTGGACTATGTGCTTTTGGTGCATGGTGGTGCGCATAGGAATGCTAATATAATACAGCATATTCTTATCAAGTATATACATTGTACCTACCACACTTAGATTCCGTTTGGATACTGTCTTTCTTGGTATATCGTTCATTGTCAAGGCCGGCGTCCAATGAATGGCTTACTCTTGCAAACACACGGATTTATATTGGACCTGTTAAATGTAAACAGAAATGAGCATGTAAACAATATGTTGTACAAATCATCGTGACGCAGCATGACGCGAGGCAAGCTCTATAGCTCAGTTCTTTTTACAAATGACATTTGACATGTATTAGATTTTCATTCGAAGTTGCCTTGGAAGTTTCAAACTTTCAGTATAAATGTTGTTGTTTCAAATAGTCATTCGAAGTTTCTTTGGAGTTAGGATTCATAAGGATGGGTTAAAAATATCTGGTATGATCAATTAATTTCTGAGCCATCGATAGTATACTATGTCATATGTCTCGTTACTGATACACGTCCAGTGTTGCACACAATTATGTAACAATCCCGATGACAATCTGTTGCTGTGTGCATGTTGACATTAAGAATGGTTTCATGGCTATTAGCGCACAGGCACATGGCGTGTTATGTATGTTCTTAAAAAATAAATATGTTCAGCAGTAGAGCTGTTCAAACTCTATACTAAACATTGACCTTTGCTTAATTGATCTCGTTAGTTAAAATCGATCTCTGAAACCAACCCATTTAAATGTTAAAGCGTATTTAATGATTTTTATTGGTCAATATTCTATCTATCATAAATAAATGGCAATGCACAATATGCGGGGGACAGGAAAATTATTATGAATGTAGAATAAAATACACTTGGCACATTCACTCTTATTTTCAAGTGATAGGCATAACCTGAAAATATGTGCGTAGATCTACACTCCAAAACGTGATAACATAATTCACTGACATAATCAATTCAAATAGGATGATGAACTATATATACACACATATGACAACAGCTTAAATCTTCATAGGCAGAGGAAATAATAATCACATGAAGATTATTTACTGGAGAAAAAGTGGTGAAATACATATTTGAAGGTGCTTTTCATTGATGATGGATACTGAAAGCGAAGAATCTCATCTGCTGCACACCAACAGGTATATATGTGCTTCCACTCTACCATATAGTCTTAGCACACCGTACACGTAGCCAAAACACTCTGCTGTGTGAACGTGAATTCATATATAATGAAATACTATACGATAGTTCATATTCAAACGAGTCATTTCACACGGACATTGAGTTTAAAATGACAAGCATTAAAGGTGCTGCACATGATCGAGGACTCTGTCCTACTTTCTGCCCTACTGTCCCGCTGCCCTGCTTTTCCAACCTACAAACCTTGTTCTTGCAGGCAGCGCCCCCGCGGCGGCGGCACATGTGGGGTCGGCAGGGCGCGGTGTGTGGCGGCGGCGGGGGTCGGGTCGGCCTTGCTGGTTTTCAGTGTCACCCTCATCGCCGTGTACGCGGGCGGCGGCGATGGCGGTGGCGAGGTGGCCACTTACTCCAACAACATTGGTCAGTGTGTCTTGTGCAGTGCTGGTTGAAATGGTCTGGTGGTTTATTTTATGAATGGATGAAGGGTGAAGGGTGAACGAAATGAAAAGTGAAACAATCAATTTAAAAGAGCAAGCAAAAACAACTGAAAACAATCAACACAGATTAGCTTCTACTAGTAGAAAAATGATTAGCGCGGACATCTCGACCCGTAAAAACACTCCACGTATAAAAACGGACGAGGCACTGATGGTCGGCGTATCTCCACGGATGAACCACGAATGAACCACGAACGACAAAAATCTATCCGTGGTACATACGTGTTTCATCCGTTTTCTTTATGTGACAGTGACTTATTAATAATGTAATTCGCTGGTGACGTGTACGCTTGGGGATGTAAATATTTTATTATGCGGTTGAGGGTCGTAAACCCGCACACGTGTATGAACTATTATGTACCGGTGTATGTAAATGCAGTTTAAAATAAGTTGTAAAACTTCCATGCTGCAGCTGTGCTATATCTTAAACCCATTTAGGTGTTGTTGTTTTTTGCTTCGGCTGAGACTCGCAAGAAGAACTAAACATATAATCAAGTGGCAATTGATGTTTTAGTGCAGTCTAGAAACAAGTTTTATTCGAGAACGGAGTTATATGTTTCATGAACTTAAGAGACAAGTTTCATGTGTACAATTTGAGGGCCTGAATAGTTCCTTTGTGCCTCTAATGGGTCAAAGCGGTTAGTGTTGAAAACTGTGCGCTGAGGGGAGGGGATGGGGGGGGGATGGGTGCCTTCCCAAACCAGCGACTTCCAGATTCTGTACCTGCAATCATCATATTACTTAAACTGGATTTGTCTATAAGTATCACAACCCCATATTCAGAGTGCAATTCCTTAAAGCCTGTACCTCTAAAGGCGGCCTACCACCAAACGAGTAACAGTTTCTGCCTTGTGCTATCCACACTCCCGCATCAACGAGTGTGCAGCCTGTCTGCCTAGTTTGCTGACATCACGGTGTGGTCTTGCAGAGTCGGCCGTGAGGTCCTCGGCGGCGAGGGCGGGCGGCGTGCCCGCGGTGAGCGGCGTGTATCGCACGGCCGCCGTGGCCACCGACGCCGCGCCGTGCTCCACGGTGGGCAGGTACGTGCGCGCACACACACACACACACACACACACACACACACACACACACACACACACACACACACACACACACACACACACACACACACACACACACACACACACACACACACACACACACACACACACACACACACACACACACACACACACACACACACACACACACACACACACAGACACACACACACACACACACACACACACACACACACACACACACACACACACACACACACACACACACACACACACACACACACACACACACACACACACACACACACACACACACACACACACACACACACACACACACACACACACTACAGAAGTGTGAGGGTCTTCACTTGCAGCCTACGCATAAACACCAATCTACTTGTTCTTCGGCCTTATTTTATGATCAACCTATAAAAAAACACCCTCATATCATTCATAGTAACTGCACGGTTCGCACGCAATGGCCGTGAAATGACACGTGGGTATGGTGACAATGGGGACACAATGTTTATCAGTAGGGGTAGTATATGTGGAAATTTCACACAGGGACAGTGCGCAGCAGTATGGTTCTCTTACACTCTATACGTCTATACACTGATAAGTTCTCTCTCACCAGGGCAATACTTGAGGAGGGGGGCTCTTCCGTAGACGCGGCTATTGCAGCGTGTCTGTGCGTGGGACTTCACAACGTGCAGAGTAACGGCATCGGCGGCGGCTTTTTCATGACCATCTACGACACGTGAGAGCACCTGCTCATTTGATAGAACATTTGCAATCTGAGTCATGTCAAATGCATTGTATGGAAATAAAACTCCTTTAGGGTAGACGCCAGTTAACGCTAGTACCATTGGGCAAAACGTAACTGCGTATTTTTCCAGACCTAGAGGCTCCTCGCAGAAAGAGCTCGTAACCCTAGATGCTCGCGAGGTGGCACCCCTAGCGGCCACCAGGGATATGTTTACAGACGGCACATCTTCAGCGATCGGTTTGTAACTAAATGTATGTCTCTCTTAACTTAAAAACAGTTTCTTGAAGGCTATTGTTTAGGATTTTAGTGCATGGGGTCATAATTGTACTTAAGGCCCGCTCAGAATACTGTCCAGTCTTAATGCGCTGGTGTATTTGGCGTCAATTAAAACTGGCGCCTTGTCTTTTCCTGTTTCTCTAAACCGCATTGTCAGTAGACTGTGTGACTATTTCTGGTAATACATAACAGTATTGCTAACAGCAGAACATAAGACCATCGACTTTCAGAACTGTGAAAGAAAATTGATTATTTATTAATAATAGTTATTGATTATTATTTATTAATCATCATTTAAGTTTAAGCTCCGACTGGTGCTTCCAACAGTTTTTTTCTTGCTCGCGTGTTCCATTCTTGTAAGGGATGGCACGTGCATGTAGCGTTGTTGCATGTTTGAAATTTACTTACACTGCAGAGTTGGTGCGACTAAATCTTTTTTTAAATTAAAACTAAACTAAACTAAATGACAATTTTCGTGATTAAACTAAACTAAGCTAAACTAAACTATAGTGACTCGGGCAAATGTTATGATTAAACTAGACTAAACTAAATGATCACTTGATTAACTAAAACTCAACTAAATTTTGCAAATGAAGGATTTACGAAATGAAATAACATTTTTATTTCTATTTTAACTATTGTATTTTAATGTAAATATACATATCATACATGCATACATAATATTGCATTATTGTAATTAATATTCAAACATATGATATACTTCAAGCACTACTATTTCAACTAGTTTCCAAATTATTTTCAAATAGTACAATGTCCATACATCATACTGGTACATGGTAATTACATCCATATGGATTTATGGATTTTTAAACCAATATGAGTGAATTCGGTCATTTTCAAATGTATTTGTTGGTCCTAACTTTTAACAACAAGTGTGAACATTCAAATGAAAACCAAATTAGGCATTATGCATTTGTACGATGGTGACATACAGATTAAACAAAGGCTTTGTGTCTGAAGCATAGTTTTCAATTTATCAAATAGCATTTTAAACACCATAGAATAGAAGAAAACAACATTCTGAAATTTCCTATTAGGCTGAAGTAAGCAATATCTCTTCGATAAGCAGTACATCATAAAATGAAAACACACAATCCTCCATCCTTTTACTGAATCAAGAATGGTAAGCAATCAATCTATTTCAAGGCAGAATCAAAGAAACTGCTAATTGTATGGTCAATAGAAACTAATTATGTTATCTTAATTAAGCCATTGGAATTTAAAGCTCACATGAAAATGCCTTACTTCTATAGCTGAACACAAAGAAAGCTTGCAAGCCATTAACCCAATTACATCATAGTGGTCACTTTTAAACCATTTACACTGATAAGCAGTTGGCCATCAACCCCCCCCCCGCTATAAATTATGCTCTGTAAGTGTTACATCTGATAACATGTTTTGGCGGATTCAAAGAAATCAAAACTAGTCATGATTAAAATGGAAATTCATGATTAAACTAAACTAAACTGAAATTTTTAAGTTTGCTGATTAACTAAAACTAAACTAAATTACACATATTTTGGTTGCTTAAACGATTAAAACTAATCTCGCCCCAAGTCTGGCTTACAGTGTGACGAATTCAGTGTATTAGACGCACCATTGCAGCTTAATGCTTTAAACTATATGAGATAACACTATTATATGTTTTCTGGTCATCAACGGTTGTTTTGCTTGTGTAGGTGGTAAATCCATCGCTGTACCCTCGGAGATCGCCGGCTATTACAAGGCTTGGCAGAGGTTCGGCAAGCTGCCGTGGGCTCGCCTGTTTGAACCTTCCATCAATATGAGTAGAAAAGGTGTTGTCATCAGTCAAGAGTTGCAGAAGAATATATTGAATCACGCGGATTCCTTTGCAAAAGACCCCAATTTGAGGTAAGTATTTTTGTTTGTCAATTATAATTGTTTCAGCCTAGAATGGACAAGAGTATGTCATGCTACTAATCCATACTATTAAACAGATGGATGTGCTAATGGAATAGCGAATCAAACATAAATGGTTACTTGTAAAACTCATTGAATAGCCTTTCAAATGACATTATATCTAAGAGTTTTTATCATGAAATCAACATCAATTAAGTGCACAGCTGAGGAGGAAGTGCAGTACAGTGAGACTTCGGGCTGCCTCTAGTTCTAACACCTTGCAAATTCACGATTGTACACAAATCCCTGTGATAGTCTACTCACTATATCAAACATAACTGTTCCCCCGCTGCTGGCTGGCAGGTCTGTGTTCCTGCACGCTGACGGCTCTCCGCGGCTCGCCGGCGAGCTGCTACACAGACCTCTCCTCACCCGCACGCTCGAGACGCTCGCCCAGGGCAGCGCAGCAGACGACTTCTACCGCGGGAGTTTGGCGCGGGACGTGGTGGCGGACATACAGGAGTGTGGTGAGAGCCTGGCCTGAGAGGTGCTTCTTGGTGTGGTCATTAGAGCATGGTCTATACGTGCACATAGATGCGCAGTCGGGTCGGGTGGTGTTTTGTTTTGTCTTCTGATTATAGTGCACGCGCTGAAGGGTTATTGCATGTCATATGAATGTTGTTTAAATTTATTTCAATTGTAAAGAAAGTGGACGATGCAGGAGGGGCAGATCGTCATAGAAACATGGGAATATGAATTACACGTGTATTATTTCTAAAAGAATCTCCTGCTGTTGTTAGAATAGCTGATGTCAAGCTACATGGGCAAAGGGTCAGTGGCCGCCGAGAGCAATAAAAACTCCACCAGCCTAACATTTTTGAAACTGCTACGTGCCTATAAAGTTTCCCCATTTATTTAGCACGCAGGCAAACAACATATCTGACCACTATATATAAATATTTATATATTTCAAGATGGGATTATAACAGAGGAGGACTTGGTCCAATACAAACCACTGTGGAAAGATGCTGTTCTAACAAACATGCCGAAAAGCAAATTGAAAGTAGCCTCTTCGCCATTACCTTCGGGAGGAGGCGTCCTTCAATACATTCTGCTGATCATGGATGGTAGGTTTGCAAACTTAGATATTCCAACCCTACTAAGATAAATTGAACAAGAAGGGCCACATATTTGCTGATCAATCACAGATGTATAATGTTATGTGCGTGGAAGAACGAAACAAGTGCTTCTTCCAAAAAGGTTCAACATTTGGTGTTCAACTGCAATATCTGGAAAGCAAAAACTGTATAAAAACTTCATGTGCAGAGACTTATGATTAATTGCTAAATATACAAATGCGGTCCAAAAGTGACTTATATCTATATTTTTATATCCCCACATAAGAAATAATTTATTCTTTTCATGCACATGATATGATACTGTAAAACAAAAACTTGATGCATCAAGGCTTTCCACTGCAGTCTAAAAAACTGTGTCAATTCCGACACAAAGTTATATACCATGCCGATACGTCAAACTTGAATATATTGATGCATTTACTTAATTTATGCGTGGATAGATATTTAAGATTCGGTGCAATTTGAAAAAAACATATGTATCATAATGTTGAATGATGTACCCAACCAAACACATTAAACCATACCATGCTCCAGAGACAAAGGGTCCATCCTCATACTATAGACGTCAACTACTGCCAGCATCCATCCCCGCAGGTTGCTATGCTATATCAAAACGCACCTACAATGTAACGAACCGGTAACTGGAAGGAGAAAGCCGTATTTTATAGCTTCTGTACCATAGTGCTACCATTATCACGACCGTTGCGACTCCTCCCCAGGCTACGGGTACGACAAGCTGCCTGTCAGCGCTGAGGGCCGCGTGCTGATGTACCACCGGCTCATCGAGGCTTTCAAGTTCGCGGCGGCCATGAGGACACGACTCGGGGACAGCGACTACCTCGACTGTGATGATGTGAGCGATAGTGACCTGTCTGTCACGTGTAGTGTTACAGTAGAACCTCCCATTTGGACCACCTTTATACGGAGACCACCCCTATAGGAAAATCATTTTTGAGATCACAATATGCCAATAAAGAAATCAAACGCAAGCCACCATACAGAGACCACCTCCCTATTGAGGCTTCTTGAGGCGAGTCCCAAAGTATTATTATCACTGCTTAAAAAAACTCCTTGAGCTTTCAGGTGTACGAAACCTATGAATTCCAGTATGACATATCAGACGAATGTTTCTACTAACTCATGAATATTACGCATTGTATGATGAATGCCGCTGGAAGATTCAGGTCTATTAACACTGATTAAAGGGGGCGTGAAGAGAGTACAGATCTTATGGTTTTGTATGCGTGATCAATAGCGTACATGGTACATGCATTGAATCCCATTTTACAAAGGGGTGAGTGGGTGGTACCCATCTGGATCCGGTCGGTAATGGAATGTCCACCGATATTCCGACAACCCTGGTAATTGTACTTTACATATCAATTTTTTGTCAAACTCAAATGTGCTGTACATGATAAGGTGACACATTAGAAAAAAGCCAGCAAGATAGAAAAGATAAATTTACGATTAAAAAAACAGGACAAAAAGTGTGATACTAAAATTATATAACGGTGCAAAAACTGTCACGTTTGAAAAATGACATCATACCTGGACACTGACGTCTGGACCTTTATTGCTGACAGAACATGTGTATGAGACATGCACAACAACAGTGCCTGGGCGGGGAAGTTTGATAAAAGTTATGAATTACAAATGAATGTTGTCACAATAATTATCACGATATTAATTGATGAAATCCACTGTTCATTGAATTAAAACGCGGTGACCGCTTTTATGAGAAAAAAAGTCAGCCATTTCTTAGAATATCATTAGCCTGAAATAGATGCATGGTCGTCTCTGAGGACTTGCGGGCTAGTTTGACACAAAGGTTGGAGGTGCACACGCACTGGTTCCTCACCAGTCAACAGTCGTTCCGTTCTATAAAGTTTAGTACCTTTCTCTGTTAAACCAGACAGACAAATCTTCATTAACTTGCTATATATCTAGGCCAACTCGCCCAACCAATGGTCGCTCTCAGCATGCTTTACATATATAACATCAATTATCGAGTGTTTTACCATAATTGTTAAGTATATGATTAAAAGGCACTTATCAACAATTGTATGCTCTTGCAACAGCTGCTGTAACCTGTTGAATTATGCATACATTTTGCTTGCAGAGCACGTTTAGCTTTGAAATGCCAAATATGTTTATAATATTTTTCAATATATGCATCATGTTTATCATATATAAAAAGTTTACCATTCTTTCATCGAACAATTGTCCACGGTGTACGGGTGTACCCATTAATGTCGACATTACACACTCACCCCCACACACTCACCCCTACACCCCCCCCCACCCCTACCCCCACACGCACACACAAACATACACACACAAGCCACCAATTCATTCCCCAGTACCACACAGGATAAGACGTGCTGACATCGTATTAAAACAACTGCAAAATGGTCCAGTAAGACGACAATACGCTCAATACGGCCGCCGATCAGCCTCCATAGAGTAGAGAGTCCTCTAACATTACGCGAACAGTGCGCACAGCACTGGCATCAGAATGAGGTTCAGAGTAATATGACGCCAATAAGACGCCACTCAGTCGCCTATGAGCTCCCATTCTGCTTTGTCCTCTGCCGGTACGATGCAAATAATCGCACTTTAAGTTTACATTAAGTTCCTACCAGTGTTCAAAGGTCACAATTCGCGACATTTTGACCGGAAATTCACATTTCTAATCTGATGTCAATACGTTTTTTTTTTTTTTTTTTTTTTTTTTGTGTGTGTGTGTGGCAATCCTGTGTGACACTGACATATAATCATATGATCATGCATTCCAATGATTGCAGGAAGTACGTAATATGACGTCGGCCACGTTTGCTGCCTACATCCGCAGCAAGATATCCGACGACCGGACGCACGACCTGTGGTACTACGGGCCGCTTTACGCCAACCGCCAGTCCCACGGCACCACGTCTCTGTCCGTGGTGGGGGCGGACGGCAGCGCCGTCACCATCACCAGCACCATCAACATCGAGTGAGTCGGCTGCTGCTCGGGAGGGGGTGTGGCCTGCTGGTGCTTGTGTAATCAAGGGCTAGATTAGCTGATTTTTAAAAAAATCTTACGGAAATCCAGCCTTCATGCTAGTCCTTTGAGTTGTCTTTCGGGCAAGATCGAGCTGTGGGGATTTTTTTTGTCTGCAGTAGTGGTCAAAGTAATTAGCACCAAACTCTGTGATTTTACCATTTTTCTCACACCACACTTCCTTATTCCCTCCGCCCGCACCCCATCATCCAATAGGCCTATTCTATATCCACACAGACCAGTACGCATATTTGTAAATATTCTGGATCTAGTACGAATCATTGGGGTGCGTGGGTGGGTGGGGGGGGGGTAATAGGGTGTGTGGAAAAGCTTGAACTAGAAGGATCGGGGGGTGTCGGTCGAAAAGAGAGAAGCGGGATTTATTTACCGCTCATAATCACCAAGCCCAAACGATATATGAATGGACAAAAGAAGACCATCTAAGCGATTTATTTTTGCTCCTATAAACGCATATGAAGTAACACCTCAACTCCTCAACACAGCAATCAAACAACATCAAAGCAAACATACATGTAACGTGAAAATTATAGGGAGATGTTCTACTTATTGTCCTTCATTCCTTTCTGCAGGTTTGGATCGTCTTGCATGGGTAGCCGCACTGGCATTCTTTTCAATGATGAAATGGATGATTTTGCATCTCCCCACGACAAGAATCAGTGGGACTTGGAGCCTTCAGAAGCCAACTTTATTGCTCCTGGTAACATAAATATACACAATTACAATAAAGCTGACAGCAACACTACCAGTGTAATTACAGCAGCATGTACATTGCACTTAATGGTTTTGAAAGAACACCTGAATTACATGTAGTTTAGTTTAGCTATACAATATTAAAATTCATTGGCAATTCAGAATGAATAGAAGTTTTTTAACGCATTTTTTGCGAGATATTCGTAGGCTATCCATTATTGTTTTCAGTGCAAAAAGAGAGACTACAGTGGCCCATAAATAATTATACAAGTACAAATTAGGCTTAGCGGTTCAACGAACTGTTAAGCAGCCGCATAAACAAAAAGGTAAAAGAAATAAAGCGGAGCAAAAATTTATTTGCAAAAATCAGAAGAAAAATAAAGCAAGTGCAGGCGTCGTGCACACAAACTGCCACAAAAGTGCAGAACGCGAAGGTCCCCAGGCACAAAGAGGATCAATTCTCTTTTTACTGGGTTGCACGCGTCCCAGACGTATCAGGACTTATGTTAAAGGGAATGTGTAATAACGGGTCCGGATGGATAGACTATAGCGTAAGCGTCGGTCATAGGGTAGTGAGAGACAGATCAAGTGGTGGTTCCATTAAATTCATACAGTTTGCTGCTAGAACATTGTACATGTATACACTAGTAAGAAATAATGAATGACCCTATCATCCTTTATTATTATTTCTTTTATGCATGTTGTATTGACTAACTCTGCTATCCCCAACATTCATGAAACTGTGATTCTGTCATTAGGAAAACTAGTACATGTAATGGTCTTTCGTACTGAATCATTTGCTGTCTAATCTAAGAGTCTATGTTGTTGTTGTTTTTAAAAAATATTCGGTAAATATCTTCTAAATTAATTTCGAATATTTACATTGCTTTTATAATAAACATGATATGCCCTATGACAAAATCGTACAGCACTTCAAAGTCCCATCTCGTCTCTCACTGCAGGCAAGCGGCCGCTGTCGTCCATGGCGCCCACGCTCGTGTTTGACGCTGACAGTAGTCACGTGATAGCGGCGATCGGCGGCGCCGGCGGCTCCAAGATCACCCCCGCCGTGGCTTACGTAAGAATGTACATGCAAACCGGGTGCACTTTGAACATATAGTATAGGCATTACTTTCTTGTGGGAAAAAATAAATGAATTGAAAAAAAAACTATTTTCTACCATTGTTTTTCATTAGATGGATGTACTTTCACTTTCAAATATTTGCATGTTTGTCCAAATGCACTGCAAGATCTTAAAGTAATATGTTAATATATAAAAATAGGATCTATTTTTACCCTAAACTGAATAATAACCTCCAAACAGCTGCAGCACATGCAGAAATACCGGATCATTTTCAACCGAGCTATTCCCACTGCAAGTCTGTATTGTTTAGGCATTGCACAGACAACTCGTCCAAGTTCCACCAAGCCCATTACATACTAGTATTTGGTCATGGCTATGGTCTTGTTATTTTGCCACTGTATAACCGGCGTGTTTGCTGCAGACGGCTTTTCACAACCTGTGGCTGGGGCAGCCGCTGCGGGAGGCGCTGTCGACGCCGCGACTCCACCACCAGCTGCAGCCGGCTGACGTCATGTACGAGGCTGGACTGCCCCAGGTTAGGACGGGCAGGTCACACCAGATATTGCAAAGGCCGTGGTTGTTATGCATTAAAATTCGGATATACGTATTTGGGGATGAGGAGGGTTTCTACACAGGATGAATCTCTTTATTTCTGACTGTTCAACGCCCCCCCGCCCCCTGTTAGTGTCCGAATAATTGATTAGATTGACATAATCACCTACCCAATTATAAGTTGACTTTCATTACCTTTTGTGGCTGGATAGATACTGTACTAATCTAGTTACTTCAAAGCCCTATACAATATATATATGACTAGTAATACACTTCATGCGCCACATGTACCATCAACAATACGCCACTTGAACCTCTCTAGGAGATCATCGCCGGCCTGCTGGCCCGTGGTCACTCCATGCGTGAGGTGAGCGAGCTTGCCGTGGTGCAGGGCGTGTACACCACGTGCCACGAACACGCTGCAGGGAAGCCCTGTGTGGAGGCGGTCAGTGACGGGCGCAAGCTGGGCGGAGCACCTGCCGGCTACTAGGCAGCGGCGGGGGAGCGCGTCACGGCAGAAGGGGAAACAGTCATTGTTTTGGCATTTATCAAGACTAAACTTCTCGCGGTGCAGCAGAGCATTGGAAGAAAAGTGCTTGTTTCTTAATTATTAGAATCATGCTTTACGACTGTCTTATAGTCTTTTTGTTCCCCAAAAGATAAATGTAAAGTGAAGCCAAATAAAATGTTGAATGTGATGTACTTGGGGTTTTTTTTCTGTCAAAAACAAGAGTATTATGTATTCATTCAGCATTCATGCCACGATGTTCAATTCAGCAGGAATCAAGTACCAAGAATGTGATAGTTGCATCTGGGATTGAACGGTCTATAATTTAAAAGCAGTGTATTTCGATAAATTGTATGAAAATGCTAGTAAAAAAAAGATGATTCAAAACCTATCATGACCTATACAACGCAGTTTACCGTCCCATTTCTCAACCCCATGGTCAAAATAGATATTTAGTTGCTGGTGTGTACAGCCCAACAAGACACGGTATGAAATGTACTCAGGCGTTGGCGCATCTTAGTTTGCACAGCCAACGTCTGAACCTATAAAGAACACATTCCTGAAGATTTATTAACACTAGTGTTAATTTATAAACTAATATTTACTAGTAGTTGCTGTCTGAAGTAGATGGCCAATGAAAATTCAATTCATATAGCAGGTGGAATATTTATGTCACAATTGTATAAGTACATATATTAAATAGCCAATATACAGTGTGCAATGTACACTCCTTTATAGCTTTAATTATGCTGGACTAGATATACTCACCGGGTCCCGGCTTCCACCGTAGCTGTCTGCAAACCAACCAGCACACAACGCAAACATCACGTGCCCATTCACTGCGTTTTGACAACCACTGCCGTGGACTGCCATGACAGTGGATCTTGCTTGGTTAGGTGTACGCTTGAAAGGTCCATGGAACCATTGATAAGATAACAGTTCTATTACATTGTGCTGTATGCGTCACTTGGAGTCACACCTGTGACTCCCTCTTAATCTAACACAAAATGATTTTGTTTTTCTGTGGCTAACAACTGCAAATTAAAGCAAACATGCATTCAAACAGTCATACTGTAAACATGAGGGTCTAGATGGGGGGGGGTCCTGATCACACTTACCACTTAAATATTAGCTCATTTCCCATTTAAATCTTAGCTCATTTCCCACTTCCCACTTAATATTTTTATTTCCCACTAAAATGCGTACTTTTCATTAACATTTTGCTCACTTTTACAAAACTGACATAATATTGTAAAGACCAATTTTAAATTGTTATAAATTTACATGCATGGCCCCTACTCGCGCATTTTTTTTAAGTTTGCCACTAAAATTAGAATTTATTCCCACTTAATTTGGTAATTTTCCCACTTTCCACTTAATTGCCCAAATTCCCACTAACCACTTAATTTTTGCCAATTTCCCACATTCCGCTTAATTTCAAGGCCACTTCCCACTAATACTTAAAGGGCATCTAATCGGCACCCTCAAACATCTTTATTGCCCTTAGCTTAAGTCAATGTTGAGTCAGAGAAGTTGAGCTATTCGAGCAAGTTTGATATAGTACTGTTTTGAATTGAGCATAAATTTGTAAAATTCAGTATATTATATTATATTTGAGATAATCTCTCGCTATTTGAATTAACCTTACAGGGATGGATTCAGAAATTTGAGACCGGGGGGGCTAATTTTCAAATTTTGAGAGCGGGGGGGGGGAGGGGGGGCTAATTTTCAAATTTTGAGAGCTTTGGATTTGTCCGTGCGTGGGGGGGGGGGCAGATCCAGGTTTTTGGAAAAGGGACGTAAGGAAAACATAAGGAAGGGGGGGGGGGCTCACTTACGGGATTTCATGAAAAACCCTATGAAAATGAAGTATTTTGGTGGGAAAAGGGGGGGGGCGGGGGGGGGGCTAAATTGTAGGGGCGGGGCTTTAAGTCTAATATGGCAGGCGGGGGAGCCCCCCGAGCGCCCCCCGCTGGATCCGTCCCTGCCTTATCGACGATAAAGCTACCTGCGCGATTAATAATTTCTTCGGTCGTTTCCACCCTGCGCTATTATTCCGCCATGCGCTATTATTTGGCATGTGAACTTGTGGTGACGCCAAACCCGATAACCTGCACAGAGAGATCTAGACCGCTTCTCTATACCAGTGTAACCACTTGATGGCAGTTCCTTAATAAAACAAGTAGGCTTAATAAAGATGTTCCGGTGTCGCAGATATACATGCAATATTTATGTAATGGGGCTATAAAGGATTGGTAGGGACATGTCATTATTATTATTTATTCATTCGTTCGTTCGTTCGTTCGTTCGTTTGTTTGTTTGTTTATTTATTTATTTATTTATTTATTTATTTATTTATTTATTTATTTATTTTATTTATTTATCTATTTATTTATTTATTTATTTTACCATTCAGGGCACAACAAAATTTGATCAGGGCACATGGATTTGGCCCATCACGTGCCCTGCTGGGCAGTGGGCACATAAAAAAGGTTAGTGTTAGCCCTGTTTTACCACAAAATCTTATGAAAGAAAAGTCCATATTTCGAGCGATACCTTCAAAATAGCATTGTCAGCTATAGTTATATGAAGCAATTGGCAACGATAATCAACGACCTTAAATTTATTAGTAACATGTTACATGTATTGCAGTCAAGTATGGACCATGAGCACTTGCATCATACAAGGCTTATACAGTGAGACCTACAATAAATGATTCTTTTCTACTAGAATGTTTACATATATAAGAGACGTCTCTTACATATGTAAACATTCTAGTAGAAAAGAATCATCTATTGTAGGTCTCACTGTATAAGCCTTGTATGATGCAAGTGCTCATGGTATGGGCCATATATAATGAAAATGTTTTCAAAAAGGTTTAGCTTCTGTAGCGTATACTATACTACTTGTATAGATCATTTTAAAATGCTATAAAATGCCTTTCGGTTGTGATAATTCTATTACACAGAAAATAGTAGAAAGTATATTTTTGAAGTTTTACTCTAGTCACTTCGTAAATTGGCGAAAGCAATTTTTATGACTATGTTTTAACTATATGCTCTGTTTTTTTCATGTAGAGTACCCCCTAGTCCTTATCATCAATGCTATATCTCCATAAAGTGTTCTAAGTTGACAAAAAAAAATTCTTTTTCTTTTATTTTTTTCCCCTTTTTTCTTCTTTTTTGTCGCGCTCCTTGTGTTAGCAAACTCTTTCGTAGAAACTGATCGCTAACGCGATCAGCAATAATACGTCAGGTCCCAGAAACAAGAGAATTCTAGACATTCACACAATGAGACTTTTGTATCAGTTTCACATATAGCAACGGAATTCGTCCCGCCTTTGTTTAAGCACCTCTCAAAATGTAAGCACACTAATCGAGTTCATCAGCAAACGATTAATTTACCGATCCACAATGCTAGATGTTGACTAAACTAATTGATGATGTTCTTATATTCCAGAGGTGACCGGCTGGAAACGGACAGCCAATGAAACTCTATCAGTCCTTCTAATATAGGATTGCAATTTTTATCCCGATTAATTTCAGCCATATTTTGTGATACACACCAAAACCCATGAAAATATATCCCCGTCGAAAGAAAAGTGGTTTGCATATGTGACCAGTCACAATACGTAGGCTACCCGCGGATCGTCCACTTTAGTTAGTAAAAACGTATGCCTGCTTTCTCTCTGGTCCTCCCTGTCGTGCGTGCATTTCATACATGGGATGGTTCGCATTTAACAAAACCCGAGTGACACTATTAACGATCCCTTTCTAAAAGTCGCATACGCTCTCATTAGTTGTACCAACACTATTCTGGTGATCGATGACGTACAGGTACTAGGTAATAAACGTTTATCAAGCGGGGAAATGAGTTGAAGCACGTGTACTTCTAAGGTGATGATATTTTGATGGATTGTCACAAGTCTTGTTACCAATTTAATATCACCACGATACAACCACGCTGGATGGTGATCTTACCAAAACATTATTATTTGAGATCCTTTGGATGTTTACATCAGCTAAAAGTCTGGCATTTGAGATTGCAATTTTAGATATCAGTTCTGAATCAAGTCATTGGAAGAACGAAACAATTGTCAATGTCAATTCATAAATGCATATACATGTAATCATAACATGGGGTTTCAAAGCGTATATTCAGAATTGATATTGTTATAGGGTTGCTAAGTGACCCAAAAACATTGCATTATTAAGGCAATAGGACTCATTAATTTTCCAAATGCACAACAATTAACTAACCATTTATATTCTATACATTTACGATGATGAAAATTATTCATAGAGAATCCCCAGAAGGACTCCTGAATGACGAGTATCGGCGTGCATTATCAAAGAAATGTCGTGTGGCAATTGTGTAGTATTGATCGACTTTATGGCCATTGGGGTGTGACCTATACAATTTGACCATTACAGCCCACAACTGCCCTTTGGTGGCAATTAACTATTCATGTCATTTATTGTTGCTGTCGATTGTCGTCTGTTTTCAAAGAAACTGCTGATTCTGCGAGGGTAGTCAGCAATATGGTCATACGACACTGGGGTTATGGGGCCAGTCCACTCGATACTTCTTAGGGGTGGGCATCTCATTATAAATTAAAAATAAAGGACATGACAAAAAGTGATGAAAAATACGGAACGTGTGTTAAATTCTAATAAACAGTTTACGAGAGAAATGTTCTTTATTTTTGTTACAACAGGAACTAACCAATGCTGAAACGTACTTTTGTCAATTTGCACCCCTTAAAATTACAAACACGCCCACCGTCCGGTGTATTAGGTGTTGTCAAGGAGAATGGTATAAAACCCCACGGCAGGGTACGTCGCTACAGACGCTATCGAAGAAGACATACAGGACTTTTGAGTTTATATCGCTGAACATACAGCCGTCTACATAAAGGTAAGTTCGAAGTATACGTAAGTTACACCTCATTTAGAGACGTCATTTTAAAGTTGTAAGTCATGAAATCTATTCTTTAGAAAGTAATCTTGTGTGATGTTAAACACAAGATCATATTTAATTGTAAATTATTGGTTGTAATTGACTATTCAAAATCATATGTACACGTTCATCAAAGTTGTAGATGACAAGTGTGTTCATTTTTTTTTGTTCTGAACGAGTTATTCTTGTTTGCTATTACGTTTCAAAGTTTATATATCTGAAACTTACACATGTGAGGAAAAAGTAGTTTAGAAATTAATAACAATATTCTGAAGATCTCTGAAGAGGACAGAGGTTGAAAACGTTTAAGACAATTATTTTGGACATTTTAATATTTTAGTATATCGTTTGAATAAATTTTAAGCATATATATGAGAGAAATAAAAACAAATAATATGAATCATTTACAATACGCTATGAACCTTACCTACCAAATATTAAGTAATTACACATACATGGAAATGTATGGTAAGGCGAAGGAATTTACAGTGAAAATAACAATAGCAATATGACTGGAATAAAGTGCGTATTTGTTATTGTTGCTCGTGCTAAAAAAAAAATAAATATATATGATTGGTGCTGTTACAAAATGTCAATCCATGTAGTTAGTTGTAAAATCCCTGGATTCCCGGGTAACTTATAGCTTGGCGGGTGCAGCTTGGCTTTGCAATAGTACCTAAATTTCTGCTTGTCGCGAGATAGCTCAAGCAAACTCAGCCGCAATCATAATGTCCTTACCTACTGCATGCTCTAATTAATTATGTTACTTCGTCAGGTGCTTTATGCTCTAATTATTTGTAATTAATGTATTGTGTATGTGTATTATGCGCATGTGTGACTGAGTATGAATGAGTCGATCAAAAGCTCCTTAGAGCTTGTGTTTATTGTTGTAATCTATATCGACTTTAAATAAACTTTATCTTATCTTATCTTATCTTATGTCCGCATTGAAACGACACACCGGCAGTTTGATTTATGACTAAATACTCCATCAGGAATTCGGGGCTTCAACGTGAAGTGAATGTACCCTGCTTCCGGCCTGCTGGAAAAGATTCGTGGCGAGGAAAGCACACCAACAAGTGACAAGGGGGGGGGGGGGGCGCACTTAAGGGATTTCATGAAAAAACCCACTATGAAATGAAATATTTTGGTGGGGAAAAGGATCTGCCTATCCCCATCCTGGCAAATGCGTGAATGTAATATTTCCAGTTATTTACAAGTTTGAAGCAATGAAAAAAAAGAAAATTGTGAAAAACCCACGTGATCCCACATACCATATCCGATTAAGAACTATTTAATTGAATATGTATTGAATTCAAGTTTTCCGGTGATCTGGTGGTCGTTAGCAGTGTACTTCTCTTGCGCGCCTCACAAATTATAGAATTTCGTTTTACAAACACGCCGCACAAAATTGCGCCATGTACATGGAACTTGAGCGCGCACGTTCAACAATATCGTCGGGAATGTTCATATTCATGATATTAGATCGACACCAATATATGAACACTTGAACATTTGAGTGTATTGTTATTCGGAAAAATGGATAAGGTTCCAACGTTGTCATTTTTAGCGTTTTCGGAGACGATGAAGATTGCGATAATATGTGGTGTCCTGGCGACCGCACTGGTTGGTGAGTACATGTTACGTATATATATTTTCAAGATATTTTTAAAACAATAGATCAAGTTCAACTGTACAACACGAATTTGTCTACATAGTACAAACACTTTTAATTTTACTTCCGTCGTCGGAATCTATGAGTGGCCGAGTTCTTGGTTGCGTCTGTAGAGCCCGCGGAGGAAAATGGGTTGCAAGATTCCATTCCCGGGATTCCATTTCCATGTGTTATAAACGTAATTTGTTAAACTACCGATACTTTTGGAGCATGCATGATTTGCTATATTCGAATTATCACGTGACGTACGTACATGTGACTTTTTGCAGTGGCGCAGGCAGCACCAATGACGTACATGCAAGCACTGGGCAGCCTGATGAGGGCCAAACGCCAGGCTATGGAAGCCCCCAAAGGTAGCAACACTATGAGTACCTTTAAACAATTCATCACATTTACATAATTGAATACATAAAAAATCAAATCATCTAATTTCATTAGTTTTCTTTTAGGAGAATGACTTAAGGATAGTTAGATTATACTGAAATATAATACTCATGGCAGCACTATCTCAATCATTGTTTTACACTGGACGGCTCACAATCTACGCTTTTGTATAGAAGTTTTTGATAAAACCAAACGTAAACATGCTTCCAGCTGGCGGTGACCATCTGAAGCTACCACCTCCTAAGAACAGCATCAACTTCTGCACGAAGGATGAGGAGTGGCCAGTGGTGTGCGCCTCGTGTTCGGATGACCGCATCATGGCCAAGGACCTGTCTGCCTGTCTTGGTGAGTGTATAGCCTCTACAATAATTTCTCAGGTTGAAATCAAAATATAGTATACACCTCCTTGAACCTGTTCATTGTGACTTTAACTGCAGTATACACCTGTTTACATTGCTTTTGCATGCAGTAATGAAATGCAATGTGAGTATGTGATGGTTCAAATACTGACATCGATGTGATTTAAGTGGATGTTTGTGATCCCCATTTCAAACGATGTGAGGAGGACATTCACTGCACACAATTATAGATTAAATTAACTCACCTAGTTTGGAAACAACAGCTAGTGTGATCAATTTTTTTTCACCCGGGTATAATTAGTTACCATGACCTATGTGATTTATTCAGGAAAACATGTACACATCGATAGATTTGACCAACATTATCCACATGCCCCTACCGAGATGTGAGTGTTGTTCTCCCATTAATTGCTTGTCAGTTGTTTGGACTTCAATCCAAAATGCTGCAAGCTTAATTCCCCCAGATGAATGGAAATTTCTTCATGATTATATTGATTGCACTGTTGTTGTCATTATCATTTAGCATGTCCAAGTAACTGTGAGAACTGCACAGAGAATTTCAAGACCGAAGATGGCACAAGTCTAGGCACAACCACCTGCACAGTGTGCAAAACCGGCTACTTCATGGCATTGGACACTCAGAACAAAACCTTCTGTGAAGGTACGTTTCCCAGTGATTTCATATGATTTATGAGAAAAGGTAGGAGTCTACAAACTCAATTATGACAGATTTAAAGTTCGATATTTGTTGTTCTACGTCAAAAATGTACATGTTTGCTAGCTGCTGGTCCCAATTTGCATACACGCAGTAGACCGTTCAACAGAGTCATGTCACTACTTCACTATAAAAAATGACTATTTTTAGCATGTGCTTCTTACTGCTCTGGCTGTTCAAAGAAGGCGGAATGTGACTCCGATAAGTGTACCAAGACAAGTGGTGGTGTCGGCACGGTATATGATGCCACCGCCAAGACTTGCAAAAGTAAGACAAATACCATATTATGCGTTTATTTATAAAAGTATTGATTCTTATCACTCTCATACGACTAGTCATAATCACATCAAGATAAGGTTAAGATGTGTCAAGTCAAATTTTCATTGTCCTAACCTTAATGGGACCTTGTCTTGATCTTATCCTTTTGTAGTCTTACCAGTTGGGAGCTACAAATATAGTCCCGTCCTTATCTTGCAAAAAAATAATGTTGCTGTGGATCGAAGAACTTTTGCCACAGCAAATAAGTTAGTCCTGTTCTAGCTTTCTTTTGTCTTGGCTATTTTGACTGAAAAAACAATAATTTTCTCAGGACCATATCGAACCATGTCCTAAACCATGTCAGGACCATATCTGGGGCTAGCTTTCTTCTAGACTTGTTGGTCTTGACTATTTCGGGACCTTGTCTCCCTTCCCTTTTTGAGAAGGTCACAATGAAATGTTGACAAGTTGTAACCATGTCTTGATGTAATTAGGAGTAATAGAATGGCAAAACATTTGAATTTTTAAAATTTTAACATTATTTAAAGCTTCTAACAGAGAATTAAACAAATGACAGCTTTGATTGATATAGATGAATTGCAATGTGTAAAGGAAAATGGAGATTACTGTACTCAATATGACTTAGAAATAAATATATTCCAAATGTAACAGGGCTTAACGTTAGTGGGTGCCCGCATGCCCGGGGCATGCAGGAGGCTCAGCCGAGCATGTAGTCAGCCATGGTCACATGCCCGACTGGGCACCCAGTAATTGCTAGCAATATTTCATCATTCATATGATAGGTTGATGACTTGTTTCAAATTTAAGTCAAAAATTTAGATAAAATAATATTTTCATCCTACTATTTGCAAGCCCTAATTAAAGAAATGATTGTGCCAAAGGATAACTTTATAATAGTGGAAATCTTATGAGACTGAGCACACTATGATTCTATTATTTTCTAAATGGTTTGTTGAATACTTCCTTTTGAGAATGATGGGCGCTGCTAAATTATCATAGTTCTTTGTGAATGAGACAATGAAAATGGTGCATTCTCAAGGAAAACCCGGTTCGGAAGCCTCGTTAAAAGGCGTGTCCCGTGTAGAGGATAGTCATCCCTCTGCACGTAAAAGAACTCACCAAGTTTGAAAACTATAGCTATAGTGTGATCCCTCCATTACACCCTTGGCTCAGTTGGTTACCTAACCTGCCAAACAAACAAGGACCACATTGGAAATAAGCATTACATATATATGTACGCTTTCATGTGCTATCCTAGGAACATTAGTTCCTGAAGAATATCAAATCAAAATCAAATCAAATCAAAGTCATAGTCGTATGATTTCACCCCCGTGAGGTGATAGCATTGACACGTTACCATATAAATGCACGCGAAATTGACCGTTTTTGACTTGATATTTCTGTACTTAAAGTTGCGCTATATTTTCTTAGTTGTGAATTAAAATACGTTGTATATGTATCATTGCATAACACACTGGACAGGTTTTAGAGCAGAGGCTGTTAATGAAAGTTTCCTGGGGCTTTGAAATAGCCTACTTAATTCAGCAAACACCGTGCCTTGCCAAACAATCACCACGTGAAACGCTGTACTCCAAACGCTGCCTGTATTCCTTTGTTAAGAAATACGCTACACGTTCCAGACGTTGTTAATAATATTTACATGAATAATTTAACAGAGTTTGTATTTGAATTGTCATTCTTAAGTCATGAATAATTTTTTTTTTTTCGGAATTTCTTATGAATAGTATCTTATGAGGAACCTTGTTGAGTATGATAAAATAATCTCTAAATAGAAGTTTTTTCAATTTTTCCCTCCGAACAAGAAAAGCTATCAAATGCTTTTGTTTGTAAAGACAATTTGCCTTATTATTTATTTGTCTGTCTTGTACGAGTTTTTATTCAAATCTGATTTTTCACCTGCAGATAGCATTAAAACTAAAAACTGAAAACATTGTTGATCAGATCTTGAAAAACAAAACCATTTGATGTCTACCAGTTACACAGTTATCATAAGTAGTGTATAATTATAGCAAGGCGCCTAAAAGCTTTTTAAAAGACATATAAAACTTATTTCTCATCTAACACAGGTTTTCCATTTGGGCACCCAGATATTTCATTCGGGCACCCAGTAGCAGCCACCCACATGCCCAAACGGGCACCCACTTTCAAAAGTTAACGTTAAGCCCTGTGTAAGCAACTGATTATAGCAATATATAGTGGAGTGGGGGTGGGCGTGGGGGTCGAGAGAGAAAGAAGGCCTACTCCAAAGTTTGGAACAATCCCTAATTTTACAAAATCCATAATCTATCGAGATCGTATGTAACCTCCAGTTGAACAAAGATATGTTGAGAATATTTTATGTACACTAATTTGAAATAATTATTTTGTGTCAAAGACAACTGCATCAATTTATAAAATTTGAAAAAAAAACTAGTAAATTTCTTAGCAAAGATAGTTGCTAAGGAGTTTCGCTGTAGTAAGCTCAGTGCAAGCTAAGCGTCATTAAGCCTCTGATGAACCGTGTACCCTGCCAGCCTGTGCTTCATCCTGCTCGGCCTGCACCGTGGCTGGCGAGTGCACTTCCACTGCCTGCTTCCCCGGCTTTGCTTACAAGGCGGCCACCAAAACTTGTGAGCCCTGCCCAAGCAACTGCGCCCAGTGCTCCTACAGTTCAGACGTCCTCAAATGTCAGACGTGTTCCAGCCTATACACAGTTGATGCTGCCGGCACTGCTTGTTCAGGTATCCCTTTTGATTTGGATGAAAAATATCAAATGTTAACAACTTTACCAATACATCAAATTGTTGTTGTTATAGTTATATCATTCTAAAAGACCTAAGTGTTTTGAAGATAGATATAAGTTATTGAAGATATTGCAATTTGTATACATGGTGCATATTTTAGCTTTCCCGGCTCCTTTCCTTAGGTCAGGAATAGCCCATATCCATGACAGGAAATGTCAATGGCAGGTGTGGGACAGAGGACTGTGATTGAGTATTTGTGCTTGTAGCATGTCCCTCAAACTGTAAGGCATGTGAGCTGAGTGGCAGCAGTGTGGTGTGCAGCAGTGGACAGTGCCAAGACAGATACGTACTTGAGAATGGAGCCTGCAACGGTAAGAAGACCTCTGAAATAGATTATGGACTTTGTATGAATGGTTATTTCAATATTTGATGTAAGCTCAAATAGAAAATATCATGTTCATGATGATTATATAACAGTTGCTAAACAATGTCTTAGTTAGATATGATCGTTGGGTTCATTATTATCAAAACACACAATTAGTTTTATTAAGGTCGCTTTTCGAGGTGGGATGTAAAAGTTAAGATTCAGTGCGAAACCTTCCCCACCTGACCCTCTCATGCAAGAAAAAGACTACTAAGTCCACCAAAAATGGAAGCCGAATGCTCCTAATAATTTAGACAATCTCAAACGGTTCCTGCACTGTTGAAGAGCTCAAAATAATTCTCTCAGGCTCCGCTTCTAGCTTCCTGATAAAGCTAACAATTAAACAGATGTCCCCGTTTTACCATGAAAGGCATATTGAGAGCAAAAGGGGGCAAATAGCTAATTCCACTAGGCATGCGAAGTGGACTTCAACTTTTCACCTGAAACATTCCTAAGCAATCAGTTCAATCCTATAAATCCAGAAAGAAATGCAGTTGAAGCACCATGGCTTTTGTCAAATTGAGCAGCATTGGACTTCACCTATATACATAATGTATAATAAATTTTTCAGCATGTGGCTCTAACTGCAAAAAGTGTGACAAGGCTGGATTCTGCAGCTCTGATGGCTGTGATACTGGATACGGCTTCAACAAAGACTCTTCTAACTCATATGGAACGTGTGTTGGTAAGTAGAGTATTCATGAACAGTAAAATTGATATTGGGGACACCAGTGACAGTTGCTTTATTATAGTCAGGTAACTGGTAACTGAATACGCTAAGCGTAATGAAGGAGACCTAAAAATTGTCTCAATGCTTTATGAGCATTGTTGAAGCAAATCTTTAATTTGATAAAAAGGGCGTTTCCCCATTTCGGTTTGCAAGATGTTCCTATTAGTAAAGTGTCACCAAGACAAAGATTTCTGTATTGTGAGTTAGAATGATATTACCAGGTTTAGGACTAATTACATTTTGTACCATGATTTACAATATTTTCAACCATTAATGTAGATTTTCTATTCTGACATTTTCTATCATGGAAAATATTGTTGCGTATAAACATATATCTTAAAATGTCAAGAAAAACATGTTTTGAATGTATGTTTATGAAATCCAAAATTCATTAAAACTAACTTTGAAGCCATATGTGAAAAATGTACACAGTATGATGAGTACATGTACACTACATTTAATGTATGTTTCCAGCCTGTCCAGTCAAATGTGACAGCTGCACCCCTGCAGCCGATGGCTCAGCCACCACATGTGACAAATGCGCCGTCACCTACAATGTTGCCAGTGAACCAACCTGTGATTGTATGTGTTATGTTACATGTGACTTATGGATAGACTTTAATTATGTTGTAATGAATATGATGTTTGAAAAGAAAAATAATGAGTTGAAATTTATACGGGTGTCAGACTTATCACGTTTGACTTAAATGGCCAGACCTTATGGCAGAATAATTTTTGCTTTTAAATTAAGATAACTAAACAGAATTTGTATCTATAAAAGAAATATTAGGGTGATGAAACCTTTGACATATAATATGCTTAACTATTAAATGCAGAATAATATTTTAATTAAAGTCTGTCCCCTCAACTGCAATGAATGCACCCTGGATTCCTCGGGCAAGTCTATTTGCAAGAGCTCTGGTTGCCAAGCCAAGTATGCATACAAGAGTTCTGATGGTACATGCCAGGCTTGTCCAGCCAATTGTGCCTCCTGTACATGGAGTACTAGCATCAGTAAGTTCAATCAACCATCATTCATATGTTAACATTTATACAGACTGCCTTCGATTCTCGAGCTTCAATGAACCTCACTTAGAGGTGATATCAGATACACAGAAATGTTTATTGTTCAAACGCATTCAAATTCATTAGCTATACACACTCAACAGTATAATAATGTTCAATTACATTTGTTTTTGTGGCGAATCATGACACGTACCAAGGACACTTCTCATAACAAATATTATACTGGTTTTGAGTACATACATGTACATTGCTGATCACTTGGCCTGAATTATTTTGATATTTTACAGTTTCACATTAGTAAGTGTAAGTTAGTGTTAAATGTCAACTACTATTGTGTTATGAGAAATTACATTGTTAATATTTAAGATACATATCAAAATAACATTTGTCTATTAAAATCATATATTTTACATTGCTATGCAGAAGTATGCAAAAGATTTAGTATCCTCCAGGTGCACTATGCTCTGTACTTGCAAATTATGTATATTTTTTCATTCAGATGGGGCGAAGTGTAGTACTTGCGACAGTGGCTATGCTCCACGCTCCTCTGATGGCAAATGCTACAAGTGCCCAGACCAATGCTCCCAGTGCACAGACTCTGGCACAGCCACACAGTAAGTGCTGTCTTCAGGCTAATACATTCACAAAGCATCCCCTTTACGGTCAATTCCTGTAGTCATGTGTCCTTGGTAGTGAACTCTATAATTGTTCCAAAATAAAAGAAAGATTTAGTTGATTAATTTATTTTAGACTCCATTTGCCAATATTTGCAGACTCAATAAACATTCATTATTCGTTATTCGTTATTTGTTATATATTACATACTTTGTATATTGTGAAGTGAAAGCCAAATAAAATGTTAAAAAAAAGAAAGAACACATCTGATCACAATGTGAAAGAAGTGCGTGGTTACTAGTAATTCTGGTTTTAAACACTTTTTAGGTAAGATAACGTCTAAGACCTCAAAATGTATATTTCTCTATTTTTATTTTTATTTTCTGCTATCTAGGCCAAAATCAAAACAAACATATATATTTTTAAGCTTTTCAATACAAAAGTATCCTTTTCAAAATCACAACTTCCTAATAACAATATTGACATTAAAGCAAAAGTTTTTCTTCTTTACTAAAATTATAATGTTTCATTTCGTCCCCCCAACCATCTATTACTGCACCACTCCATCCCTCAGTCCACTACACACATGTCACGTCATCCATCCTGACCTTGAGGATGACGTGACATGTGTGTAGTGGACTGAGGGATGGAGTGGTGCAGTAATAGATGGTTGGGGGGACGAAATGAAACATTATAAGAAAAACTTTTGCTTTAATGTCAATATTGTTATAAGAAGTTGTGATTTTGAAAAGGATACTTTTGTATCGAAAAGCTTAAAAATATATATGTTTGTTTTGATTTTGGCCTAGATAGCAGAAAATAAAAATAAAAATAGAGAAATGAAACCATATGCTACATACCAACTACACAGTATTATATATTCAAAATGTATAATACATGTTTGTTTACTTAGGTGTGACTTCAACTTTTGTGCGACTGGTACTGCATACAAGTTGTCTGACAAGACATGTGTGGCTTGTCCAAGCAACTGTGAATCATGTTATCTTGATGAAAATAGTGACGTTCTCTGCTCTAAGTGCAAAATGTAAGTATTTACAAAGTAATCACGGCATAACATCTTTCATCTTTCTGTAAGTAAGCCATATATGTGTTGCCACCTTCGGAGACCTAGGGCAGCCCAAGATCACAGCCTAACGAAGTCCCCCGACAATCCCTCCCACAATACACACTGACTGACTTCCTTTATTGTAACGTGCTGCCATCTAGTGGCAGAAGTATCAGACAATGGACATGGAAAATGTCCGAAAATATTTAGACAAAAAAAAAGTTTAAAATGGATTTATCAAATAATTAGTCACTGTTACAGGGTCAGGATTAGCCACTCGTCTGCTCGTATTGACTAGTAAAAACTTGTGGAGGACGAGTAGAATGTTTTAGCAACTCGTCCTTTTCACGAGTAGCAATTCTGGTCAATTTGCCATACAAATATAGTAGAGCTTTGTTTAATATATAAGGAGGACGAGTACATTTTCTTGCAGGACGAGTAGATGTTTAAGGGTTACTCGTCCTGCTGACGAGTAGGACTTTTCCAACTAATCCTGACCCTGCAGACATATGAAGCTGGGTTTTCAAATTCATTCGTATGCATAGCATGATGCACTTAGAAGTTTGCATTTCTTCGCTGTACATTTAATATGAACATTTTGTCAAAATGCAAAATTAGAATGCCAAATTCAATGGGTCACATGGAATACATAATTTGGAGGTCCAGTGCTTGAGGTCCCATTTTGACCCTTACCTTGCGTAAATGAGGGTTTTTATTTAACAATTTTAAAAGATCTTGTACTGATCTTCAGTGGCAATGTTGAGTCAACTGACAAAAAGACATGTGTTGCTTGCTCAGAAAATTGCAATAAGTGTGAGCTCACCTCAACCGGAACAACTTTGTGCATTGAGCAGAAATGTGCCACAGGATACTACCGTGACTCTGCTGGTGATTGCAAAGGTGAGTACCATTTATGCAGTACTTTAGTATACTAAATGCATAATTGTCGTCATAGTCGTTTTTGTTGCTACAGTTGTTGTTGTCATCATCATCATTTTCAAGTGTTTAAGTCAGTCCATATTTTACCTTTGTAAGGTGTTGGACCATTATGGCTGCCTGCAATCCCAATACAATCTCATTGCATACATGTATTTTGATCTAAACAATGCTGCTGTACACATGACCAATCCTGTGCAAAGTTTTTTTTTTGCTTTGATACAGAATCCATTCAAATCAGGGATCCCCAGATTGATTATATGATTATCTGATTGTTGTCTAATAATGTTTTCAGAATGTGGGATTACTAAGTGTGATGTGTGCTATGTCGACAGTAGTAGTAACAAGCAATGCACAACCTGTGCTGCTGGTTATGCCTTGAAAGATGGTTCCCCAGATACTTGTGAAGGTAATCTATGAGAAATGTAGTAAATGCTATTAAATTAAATACTTTTATATCTAGCATATTATCTTTAGCTATAGCAGGGCACTATCCTTGAAAACTGTCAAGATACTGAAATCTAAAGGAAAAACTAACTGTATTAATATGAATACTGAGTATTCAGTGAGCTCTTTGTAAAAGAATTCTAACATATCAGTCAAATTTAGAATGAATGATTTAATCAACTACCTCTTTCCAGTATGCACTGGGTGCTCTGGTACATGTACATACAGCACCGCTAACAGTAAAGTGGAATGTGAAGCCTGCAAATCAGGATATGTCTTCAGCTCTACCAAGAAAGAATGCCTGGTAAGAGCTGCCTATAAGCTTAGAGATAAATATGATGTTATGTGATAGGCACATATGAATCAAATGGCTAAGTCCACTTATGTGTGTCTGTTGTATTTGAATTTATTGGCCCATGAACCTCCTGGCCCCAAATCTCCCACCAATTTTATGGGAGTTGTAGCGGCAAAATCGTTCCTGCAAGTGAGACAAAGCCTCCTTTCGTAAACATATATATATTGACCAGACTACCCGTGTCAAGGAATGGAAGTGTGCTGTACTAGTGGCTAGGTATAACGATCTTTAAACATCATTTTTTTGTGAATGCTTACATTTTGAATTATGAAAACTCATTTGGCTGAACAGATTCAACATTGAGTAATCTGTTGCCAATTGATTGAGACCAGGCACTTAGGGTGTGAATATTTAAATCATGAATGTAGATATATTTTATTGTGTCTTAACACTAAGAATTTGAGTTTAACATTAATTGAATATAATGAGAAATTCCTTTAGCAATGTCCCAGCAGCTGTGACACATGTACAACTGATGATGCTGCATCGCCAACACAAACATGTACTTCAACAGGATGCTCTGCCGGTTACGTTCTGATCTCTTCAGCAAACACATGTTTACGTAAGAAAGCTTTATGCTGCGTTTTTACTATCATTATACCTTGCCTTGATCAAGTCAAAAGCTTTTCATGATTTTAATGCAATCAGTGCAGCACTAGTTCCCCACACTGAAGACTAGAAGAAAACTACACTGTAGGTCAACACTTGGTCCCGTTTGGATTTCATGACTCACGGAAACATATTTTGTATTTTTGGATATTTTAGCTTTGATGTGGAATTCATTTATTCGGAAGTACATAGCTAATAAATTCTTGAAAATTTAATCCAAAATTATCTTTTGTGACAAATCCTTCACCAGCAGTTACATGTATGACATAAAAACACAACAATAATGAACTTAGACTTGTAAAGCCAGTGTGAATGATAAACCCGTGAAACCAACAATATGTCTTTTTATGTAGCATGTATTCAATACAATTTCTAAACAAAAACTAAGAGTTTAATTCCTTGGACATATTCTGTATGAAGTATTTATATTTTTCAGGCTGTTCAGCAGGATGTTCCACTTGTGATAGTGCGGGCTGCACCACTTGTTCTACTGGCTATTACAAAAACTCTGCTAAACAGTGCATGAGTAAGATCATTTGAAATTGCAAACCATGTGAAAGATATATATGGTTTTTCTGAAACAGTAGTTTATTTCATATGACAAATGCACTATATTTACAAATACTGCAATATTAGCCCTTTATTGTTGGGGTATGTGAAATGCAATCACACATGGGTGCCGGATGCGCCCTCAAGGGTGCATAAAACTACATATTTGTAGCGAAAAAAATACACGACTTCAATCCATCTTTTTATACAGAAACTGTGGAGACCTTGACAACATGTGAAACCTAATGAATAATATGTAAAGCCACTCACTATGTCAAAAGCCACTCACTATGTCGAATGTCCAGATCCTCCCAATGTCACAGTTCTCCATAAAAAAAGTCCTCACACTGAGCTCAAATACTCCTGTGTCCCTCTTCAGTTTGTTGATATAGGCTGTATATGGTCTGTCGTGACACATCTTTCCATGCATAGGATCCCAGAGAATCAGCCACTGTGTGTTGAGTTCTGGATGAGTAACAGTATCCAACAAGTTGTGGTGTACTGTGGGTGATTTGTTGCTAACTGTTAGAAGCTTAATTGTCATAGTTACAGCTGTGAGTTTAGGGTGTGACTCCTCCAGTGCATATTTAGGAAATACATGTCTTAATATAGATACATGTATGATTAGATGCAGTTTAAATGTTTCTCCCTTACTTTAAGACCTTTTGATGGAGAATCAATCAAATCCTAAATTTATATTAAACAGGCCCTAATTATTCCTCATTCACAGGGTGTGGCCTAATGAATGATTATTTTCTTCCTATTATTCCCATCATTCCATCGAATTTAGAAAACTTGCTCACCCCTAAAATGCAATGTCCCAATTAGTTACACATACAGGTATAACAATGTGTCATGGCTGATTTAATCAAACACAGAAAACAATGAGAAGCCAGATACATACCTTTTGGAACATGTCATTTTGCCATGGCAAGAATTTTGCTGATACATGTATCTTGTCAGTTTCATCAAGCCAAATAAGAGAATCCTCTCAGTTTCTTTATGCCCTGTTGGTTAACAGTCATACAACACACTTCAAGGGGCATTCTATGCAGAATTGTAGGCACATACAGTCCTGCATGAGCCCTAAGCATATAGGGTCAGAGTCAGCACTGCATGGTCGCACTGAATCATGTTTCCTGATTTAAAATATCTCAACTTTGTGCAGTTCATCCTCAGTCACCAACAGGCCAAAGTTCTTTGTTTCATAAGTGTTTTAAGCAAGGGGCACATTCCACCGCAAGGTGGGTCTACAGCCAGTCTACGACCAAAAACGCACATAAATCGTAACGATCCGTGAGTGTACAGTGCGGCAAACGTACGTTTTTTCAAGGCCGTACGGTGGCCGCAGAAGAAGTTTGGCTTGCCAAACTTCTTCTACGACCACCCTGCGTCATGGCCTAATCGTACGGAGGCAGTGCGGAGACCTTACGTGAAACGCAGAGGATTTAACCGCACGTTGTCGGCACAGACACAGTACTGGGGCCGTGCGTTCCCTGTACCGTGAACGTGCGGATCCCGTACTTTTGTAATCACACGGTGCGTAGAGCGTAAGTTGTACGCAAGTATATCGCACATTCTATGCAAGTTGATCTCACGGCCACCTCAATAAAAACCACTCCCTGTCCCGACGCATTCCTAACGCACGGGGCCCGTGCGTAATGTATGTGCCCACAACTGTACTTTTGTCAATGCATGCGGAAAACGCCATAGACGCCGCAGACCTCAACACGCCTTGCCGCGACAACCGCCGCAAGGTGGAATGTGCCCTCGCTTAACTGATATGTGTCATATAATATTGCTTACCTGAGCATGTTTGTTGAACAGAATGTCCTGCGAACTGCGATGAGTGTGAGTCAAGCACCAAGGGCACAGTGACGTGCAAGTCTGCAATGTGTGCTACAGGATATTTCAATGATGCTGGGATTTGTAAAGGTTTGTACAAATTTCATATTTGCTATTTGGAGAATATTAGGATTTTTTGACTTTTCGCTTGTACATGTACATGTAACGTCCAAACCATGTGATCTAGTGATACAAAAATCTCATGATGAATATGTAGTTCATTAATCTATTTTTATATTAAGTTCTTTATATTGACAAGAGATGTATAATGATTCATAAGTTTATGTGAATGTAAAGTGTAAATCTTTCATAAGTATATGTTATGTTGAATTGAGCATCATATTATTGATATGTATAATATGTGTATTTGAATACTTCAAAGTCATTCGCACTATGTATACATATAAGTTCAAAAGCTCATACGATTTTGACTTTTGCAATATCTTTCTCTCAATCAAACATATTTAACAAGATTATTATAATAGAGTAAACTTTTCTTTCATCGGAAATAACAAGCAGTACAAAAGACAGTACAATATAAAATATAACAATGTTTTCATTTTAATATATTTTGTAGCATGTCCCTCGAAATGCACAAAATGCACTTCTGCTACTGAGTGTGCTGCAGACGGTTGTACCGATACTACAACTTTCTATGATTCTGGCTCAAAGTCATGCAAAGGTAACTATAAGTATTTTTTATGAATAAACCTTTTATTATGATTTGTATTTGAACAAATGTTTGTTTTAGAATTACATGAAAAGTATATTGAAAGTACATGAATTTGAAATCACTTACCCAGAAATTAATGGTTAAGAAAGTAAAATAAGAAAAATTAAATCATAGTTATGATTGACAAATATTGCGAATTAGTCTATAGATTAGTTTTATGCATACCAAATACTCGTGCATTAAAACGCATGCGCCTAACAATGAGAGTACACCTTGTGATTGTATTATGGCTCATGAGCCTTTAACAGAGCCTAAGTTCATGTTTCAAGACAAAATTTACATATTTTTTAAGATCTTAATTCAACTCGAGGAATAGGCGTTACAGGCAAACAATTCATTGAATAATTTCAATTTTTGGTTCTATGACAGTCCGCATTTCGTAGCAGCTTTAATAGACACGACCACCTTACACAACGAGATGGATTTAACTACAGAATCGTACTTAGATTTCATTTTCCCAGCATGTGCAGAGCAATTAAACTGAGCATGCACACTTGAACCGAAGCATCATGTGCATTTTTTTCTTCATCAATATTAAAGTAAGCTATTTAAATTTTCTGACAAGCATACGCCACAAAAGGAATTCAGCGAGCACAAGCGAAATGTTTGAAGTTTTGTGTGTAATCATAATGGAGGAAATCAGCCAAACCACTTGGACGGGTGTGGCTCGGTAATCGTGAGGAAGTTGGCGTTATCACTTATGTATGTCACAGATAAGCTATTTTCCGTTGGTTCTGTACCAAAATTAGCTATAAACATTCATTATAAATATCTTTTAAACACGATGAAATATATTCAACTTCTTGTAAGGTTCTAGCACACAGTGAGTGGCACAGACTTTTTAAAACAGCGAATCGTCATTTTTTTACATGAATCCATAAGCCTGGTATTGCGCTATAACGGCCTATTATCGCCCAACTTCCGCATTTAACTTCTGTGTCCTATTCCTGTTGATTATTAGCATTATATTGCTAATGAATTTTACATTCTTACATATATTGGAGGACTACAATCGACAAATGCCATGACAATCTAATTAACGCACAGAATCTATAGCAAAACGTATATGATCCACTTAGCCATGACCCGGTCCGACAAAAAATGAATAAACTTTTTAGTAATTAATTAATTAATTTTACAAGTACATGAACCAGTTCATCAAAATGTCTTAGAATAAACATTCAATCAAATAAAATATAAAACTTGCAGACATTACAAGATCCAAAGTAGATTAAATTTATAGAAAATAGCCAAATATTCTGTCACCCTGTCAGTTTAGTTTGGTTGTCATGGTACAGTCGCTATTTGTTGTTATAAAACAAATGTGTTTTATTAATATTGATGAGATTGATGACCATAAACTAGTAGATCTAGTTTTGTGAATACTATATATAAAAGAACGTAAGAACGTCATGAACGTGCCCACGGAGTTTACGATGAACTGGGTCGTTACGCTTGAGCGGGTCGTGGCTAAGTTGATCATATGCGGTTGAGCAATAATGAATACTGATATTTACTTAGCAAGTGAGTTTTTTTGTTGATATACCATACACTGTATGTTATGACATACATGGCGACGAAAGTTACTTTCAGTGAATATATGATTGGGTCTGGGTTGGGTGCGCTTCATGTTCGTATTTAGGTTAATTGGCTTATATTAGAGGTCAAACATGCCTCCCCCAACACCTGGAAGCCCCTAAAATACAATTTTGCAGTTTTAATAAGTGCATGTGCCTGTATGCGCGAGAATATTGGTATGGTTATTCATTTATGTATTATGTTTAGTTAATGGTAAAAATAATTATTAATTATAGCCAAACATTGTTCACTGAGGTCCTCATTCTAAGTAAATATTTCGATATGTCATAATTTATATGAAATATAATGTACTTCAACTTTTGTTTATAAATTTTAGACTGTGCTGCAAACTGCAAACAATGTACTGTAGAAAATGAATGTGCTGCTAACGGGTGTGTTGAAGGTTATAGGTTTGATACAGCTTCAAAAACATGCAAAGGTATTTTCTAGCTGTAATATTGAGGTAGTTTTGTTTAAATTTAATGTAGCCAAGATTATGTATTCAAGTAAATCAAAACCTGCAATATTTAAACAAAGGAAAAATCAGGGTACATGTACATTGTATTTGATATTTTACAGCTTGTTCTTCCAATTGTCTGGAATGTACTTCAGACAACAAATGTGAGACAGCGTGTCAGCCCGGCTTCTACAAGACAGCAGGGGACCTCTGCGAGGGTAAGTATGTTAGCTATCTCAGGCTTAATTTAAAGTCTAATACATGTACTTACTTATCTACTGGATACACATTAAATACGGTAATTTGGAACCGCCCTCTGCCATCATCATCAGAGTGGCCTTTTGTAACACCGTGGGCTTTTTCCTATACACTGCATACATCAAACCTTTGGTGCTCAAACTGTTAAATAAAAGTGAGCTAGCTCACAGTGTACATCCCACACATCATAAAAAGGAGGAATAGAGCTATTGCATTGACTTTACTAGTAAAACATTTACAAGAATTGCAATGGCTTAAATATTATCTGATCAATCATTTGTCACCATTTTGAGGGAAATCCATATAAAGGGAGACCAACTTCTGAAGAGTTACTCTCATGCATCTAATCTCGTGTGTCAGATAATGTAATGTCGGGAATGTGCCAAATCAGAAAATCTGCATTGAACCAAAATGGAAAAAGAGCGTTGAAAATTTAAACATTGTCTAAGGATATACAGTCGCACCCGTTTTACTTGAGCTTGCATAAGTCGAGCACCTAGAAAAGTAGAACTCATCTTGACTTCCCTTCAAACCTACTATAATATAAGTAAAAAGGACCCGCTTATTTTGAACCTCTTAACTTGATAAACTCGCCTACTTTGATCAAAATATTACATCCCATCAAGGCATGAACCCACTTAACTTGAGCAAACGAGAAAGTAGGGTTGCATGTATTCTTTGTTTATTGACATTGCATAACGCCATGAGACCTTTAACCCCCGTAAGGTCCAATTGATACGTTGCAATGATTGTAGACCAAAGACATTACACATCTTCTATTTTACTGTGAATAGGCAGAGACCTAGTGACTTCTTTGATTAATTTGCAAACTTCATAACTGATAAAGAGGCCGTCTTTGTTCGCGTAGAAACTTAGTAACAGTGGTTAGTAAATGGAAATACATTTATGTGTTTTAATTGATATCATAGCGAAATGTAGCTTTATGGCTTGTGCAAGGGATATTATGTTCAATCGAATTATCATTATAGGAATATGGGTGTAGTATGTAGAATTTGAAAAGAAATTGATGTATGAGGTGCTCTAATAGGTATTTCATCAACATTTTCTATTATCATCCATATATATTCTTTTGCGATCGCATACATGGACATGCATGTGTTTAGTTTCTCACATTCATTGTCATTCATCCTTTCCTGATAACTCAAAAGTTCTGTTAACTCGAGGTCGTCACTCAATTCCCTTCTACAGCGAGATAAGTGGCTCCGACTGTATAATTTTATATTGATGAATGTGGAGGTTACATTATAAATGATATTTAAAATATATGAATTTAGGCACAAAGTTTACGTAACAAATGATTGTAGCTGATGAACCATTTTGGCACTTTGCTTAATTAAATTTTGCATCACACTTCTGCATATGTTACATTTGTAACTAACCAATTTATTACTCAACTTTGTGCCAGTGAGTGGTGTGCTCATTTAATCTTGTTTACATGATTGGATATTCAATAATGTCATTTACTTAAATTATTTAGCTTGCTTATTCTATATTTATATGAAATTGAATTATTTTTCAGCGTGTCATGAAAGTTGTAGATTTTGCACCGCAGGGACTGATGCAGACTGTGTCTTGGGTCAGTGTGCTTTGAGCTACACAATTGACAAGAACACTCGTAAATGCACAGGTACAATTTGTATTCTTATTACTATGCCTTTTACTATATATTGCCTTGGCACAAGGGAGAACCATGTTTGGACATGACTCAAACATGTGGATACACAAACCTCTGTTGTGCAGCCATGGTGACCCAAAAGTGACAACTTATTGATCAATACGTTGATAGTATGACCATCGTCCATGTACTGGAATCTATTTTCCTCTTAACAATTTTCCACTGTTATGAATCTCCCCAGGGGTCAAGTTGTCTCTTTCAATATGAACAAAGTTTAATGAGAAGTCGTATGTGGAAAGCAAAGTCAATTACCCTATTTTTTCATACTTTTGACACTGCTGAACCTAAGTCATCCTCATGTTTTGATTGGCTGAGGACTCCAGAAATGCTGTACCTAAAACAGAAGACTCAAACCTGATTGATTATTTTAAGCAACTTTTAAATATATATTCAAATAATAAGCCTTAAATGGATGCATATGTCATATTATCAGTCTTTTGCGTGTATTTTCAGTCGATATCGACCTCCAGAACTGCCGTGTAAAAATATCGTATACGGACTAACCGTATACGGATTCCGTATACGGTTAGTTGTCAATCGAACTACTTTTGCCTAACTTCAAATATGTTCATGAATCTAGCACACCTACTAATTCTAGGGAAACCTCTATTGATTTTATTAAACTACTAAGAAAAAGCTCCAAAATCAATGAACATCAAAGAGATGCACAGAACAGCGTTAGTAGTAGTCATACGTCCCACGTAACTGTAGTGCAGAAATCCGACCATAGGCGTCTATATGTCTAGTGAGTGACTGCGCCGTGTTCTGTTATGATTATGCAGTGTATTCCTACACATTATTGCATTTTGTAATTTATTAATAAATTACCTTGTTAAATGTGTTGAATATATACCAGTTTATTTTTCAACAATATTGTAATTGTTTAGAAAAAGACTGATAAATACAAAACCGAAATTGAGTTGGTTAACATTGATTTTTGATTGGGCTCGTTCGATCACGTGATACGCCCAAGAACTTGCCCAATAAAAAATCAATGTTAACAACTCACCCGGTTTTGTCTATTTACATAGCAATTGGTCATATGCAATCATCAAGTCAACCACCATGATGGTAGATTCGATGGAAGTATATTATAAGAGCGATATGACTATCGATGTATTTCATTTGGTCATTTGCTTTGTTCATGTTGCTTCTTAAGATACTTCAGGCCCTCACAAACCTATGAAAAGCAAGGCCAAGGAGCATACATGTAACTGCAACCATGTGTCTGGAGTGAAATGATCCTGTTTGTAAGGATGTGGAGTATGTACATAGCGCACTGAACTTCCTCAATTCATACACTAGCGCTAGCAAACTGTGTTGGCAGTGTCTAGCTGGTTCCCATCTGCTATAATATGTTGGGTAGGAATTCCTTTAATGGTCCATGAATTTATCTCAACATTGTGGACATCTGTGTAGTTTTAATATCGTCTTGTAGAATTTATTGTTTAGAATTTAGAATCATTTTAGAATCACCAACCCCCCATTTCACTGATCCCGGATTACAATGTAGTTTGTAGTTCTGTAAAATGATTGATTTCTTTTCCAATTATTTTTGCTGACAAAAATCATTTGGTTTACATTTCTCACATGCACATGTTTGATTGGCTTCTAGCTGGCTTTTTATGGCGTGCTACTTGAATTACTCTGGATGTGTTAATAGGCTATTTAAATGAAAGAAACTTGCAGAATGCACAAAACACATCATATTGCTTCTGTACAGGTATACTTGTTCGGCCACTGAGCATAACCTTTAACTGTGAAAATATGATACCCCCCCCCCCTTAATCTTTGTGAAAAATTCATGACCAACCAGCTAAAATCCTCACTCCTCATTTGTATGTAAATAATCAACCCTATCTTTGTCCAGCTTTTTTTCTTAATGGCCAGATGAACACTATATGTTGGTTTCCTTGAGATAAAAAGAAATACATTTAAATGTACTTGCACAAGGGTAAAACCTTATTGCAAAAAGTTCTAAAAGTGGATTCATGCTGCCACTATATGATGGAAACTATCTTGAGAACCAGGTTAAGATTATTAAATGTTTATGAATAATCTTCTAATCAACACATTTGGTACCTTTGAGAATTTCACACAAGGTCCAATTATCACAATGCAAGGTCACAATTAAAAAAAGAATAAATGAAAAAAAATCAATCATTCTACAGAACTTGGCCGGGATTAGTGAAATGGGGGTTACTGATTTCATGCCATTATTCCATCCCATTCCACATGTACCATTCCAGGTTTTACCCTGTACCTTCGGTTGGGGCATATGTCTTTTTTGATGAGCAGTGGTGCTTTATTGCTTGAGTGCCCTGTCAATACATACACCAGTACATTTGAGTATGTTTTGGAAATTGCTGACCTACATGTACACTGTACATGTTTGAAGAAAGAAGTTTTTCTTAAAGCCCCAGAAATTATATGTGTGTTAGTACATGTGCTTATTACTGTGCCACTTATCTAATACTTTTGAAGAGAAAGAGAAAACAAATAGATGTTTTGCGTTTCATATACTTGTTTTACCTTCCAGCATGTCCAGCAGGTTGTGCCTCTTGCTACTATGATAGTGATACTTCTGTTACAAAGTGCCATCTGGGTGGATGCAAAAACGGTTATGGCCAAGATACTGGCAATCAAAATTGCATCGGTATGTACTATGTAGCTGTCACAAACAACATTTTAAGGGAGGCACCATTAATTATTGAATAGAAAGCAATATCATAATGATGTTATATATATTTCAAAATTTTAAGTATGTATCATGTTTCATTATAATTTGATTAATTTTGTTTCATGTTATAGCCTGTCCAAGTAATTGTCTCGAATGCTACGTTGATGGAGGTAGCACAAAATGTATAACAGAAGGTAAATTAACAAATAATAACCCTTACTAAATATACTTTATTTATACATGAAGAAGTACCCGGTATCTTGATATTTTATTCAGTTGTAATCATTTTAATGATATAAGCTTATCTGTCTTTTCATGGCTGTTTTCCCGTTTCTGTTATAAAAGGTAAGTTGACATACATGTAATGTCATATTGATCTTGTATTGTGTATTGATGCAGAGTATTAACTCCACGGGACCCTTTTTACCTTTCTAGTCTCTACACAAATTGTGTAACACAATCATATAAACATGTACAGCTGTATATGCATTTTTCATATATATAGCTTGTGACCCTAACTGTCTGTCTGGATGTGCTGCTGATGGCCAATGTACTTCAAGCTGTAAGACAGGCTACAGTGTAAAATCAAACCAATGTGTTAGTAAGTACGATGTAGCAATAATAACCCACTATCCTACTGTTAAAGAAAAATTAAACAAGGACAAAATAAACAGTTTCAATCCATTAGAATATTGTAAACTTAGGTCTTTTTATGTAACACAATAGCTTTGTCCGTAAGTTGTAATCGTAATGTAGATCACTAGGAATCTCTTCAGAGTGAACCTGCAACTTTATCAAACATTTTTATAGTATACAAAACTTGTAATAGACAATATAGATTATACATTCTTAATCAGGATGATTAAAGTTGCTCAAAGTTATCACATTTACATTTCACGATAGCTAACAGCACAGAATACTTGTAAGAAGAAAACAAACCACAACAACATCACTTTTTATCCAGAATGACACATTTTCAAACTTATTATTGAGATTTATAAATGCATTTGCAAGTATTACACATTGAGACTGCTTTATTACACCTATCTTTATTTAAAGTACAAATTATTTTATTACTATTGTAGAGTGCAGTGTTGGGTGTGTCGGAGGCTGTACCACAAAGGGACTAGACAAATGTGATGATGTTGCCACATGTGCTTCTGGTTATGGACAGGATGCTACCAACTCTAAGTGTGTCGGTTAGTATTACTATAAGGTTTGGCAGAATACATCAAGTAAATCTAGATTAAGGAAGTTACTAAATAAGGCTACAGTACTGACTATGTTAAAAGAATACACAACTGTAACGAAATAAGAGGAATTGGCGTAATAAAGTGTAATAATTTTTAACAGTTCGAAACAAAGGTACAGCTATCACGATTTTCTTGGAACTGCTCAATCACTGAAACTATTATACGATTATCGAAATAAACAGAAAAATCGTAAAAATCACAATATTTTCTCATACTTCCTTACATTGGAGTCCATCTTTGATTCTTTTTTGCTTATAAATATTCAGATTTGTTCCGGCATTCTCGCTTATTTTCACCACAGCACCAGTGCCGATTGGTTAAAAAGTGCGGACACCATACAGACACCCAATGAAATGAAAATTCGTCAAAATGTCTAGCGTGGTACAAGGGTAAAAATCAGAACTAGAAGGGTACACATTGGAGCACAATTAGCCCCAGCACCTTTGAATATCTATCAGCAGTTTCAGCTTTAGGATGTCAATTTTCATTCATTTTGATATTTAAAGATTTAGCTATTTTCATGGAATAGGTTGGCAATCCCTACAAGCTGACCGTCCAGCGATTAACAGCAGAGCTGGTAAACTAAAGGCTATTCATTCCCAAATCAGTACATGAGATTATTGGATACCTAATCATATAGTGGCCAAACAAAGCCTATCAAAATTTGTGTGACAAAGGGGATCTTAGAAATGATGTACTTTTTGTAACACTCCGCAGAAGTGGAACAATGTTCTCTTTTTTCTTGACACCCCTCCCCCCTCCCCTCCCCTTTCTTAAGCTACCACCACCCTCTTCTCTTCCCAACCCTCTACCCCATCTACATCTAGAAAACAGACTAAATGCATCTGCTGCTTCTTCCTCACCACCAACCATACATCCCCCTACCCGATATGAACACAGACGCACCCTTTCTGGCACCACCTCTCCACAAAACAGGTCCAGAGCAGATTAAATGCACCTCCATCACCACCCTCCCCAGCTCTTTCCTCATGTGACGTGCAACGTATGTTGACTTAACATTTAACTATTACATGTACGTTCGTTTAAGAACATGGCCCTGTAAGCAGTATGACAAACATTTCTAAAAATTCTTTTTTCTTGTATTTTTATAATTAAAAATAATTTATTTGGTTTCAAATGTAGATAAAAAACGACCACCAAATTCTCCTGATTGTACATACATAATTTGGCGTGTGTACGTCTTCTGGTTAAAAAGTCTTATTGGAACAAAAAAATATCCCTTATCCATTTTCATATATAGATTGTAACACTGAATGTACAATGTAAAAGAGATTCCCATAGATCAAACGATTTAGTTTCATGCTGCATACCTAGATTAGGAAACGACTTGCGTAAAGCAATAGACAGGCTACGCTTTGTTAAAAACGGTTCACGTTTAAAGAAAGTACTCATCACAGGTGCTTGGTAAGTACAACGTTATGAAGACATGCACATTTTTTATGGCTATGGACGATTTTGTAAACAAGAGTGACTTTTATCATGGTAATTCTTTTTTATGGGTTTGGCTTATCCAGCACATATGAACAATCCTGGATATCCTAAATTTAAAACAAGTTTGATGAAACATGGATTCATGGAGATACAATGCTGCTGTTTTTAAGAAGCTAATCATAAGGGACCATTCAGTATTTATGACAGGTTGGGGTAGGAGGATTTTAGGACGGGCCATGAACATTTGTCACAATGTTTGGAGGGGGGCGGGGGGGGGCTATCAATTTTTTCACATAAAATTTACCTACTATATTTTTTTAGAGATTCTGTACTAAAAATTACTGTTTTTATATTATGGATATCCATCAAATAGGATTTTAGTTAACCGACAATGAATGCGTTTACTGTTGGGGGTCGGGTGGGTAGGGGTGGGGGGGGGTCATCAATTTTTGTCACATGAAATTGAGGGGCGGTTACCAATTTTTTCAGAGGTTTGAGGGGGGCTATTAATTTTTTCACAGCAATTTTGGAAAATCCTCCTACCCCACCCTGTCACAAATACTGAATGGTCCCTAAGTACGTGGGAGGGAGTTTTATATTGTATGCGATATGGAAAATGGCCATGTTTAAGTCAATTCATGGTCTACAAAAGGGGACTAGTATGTGAGCCACATTCTGTTATAGTTACTGTTGTGGAAGTGGGCGTGGCTCCATTGAAATAATAACCCTCTTGAATTTTAAGTTTGCGGCCCTTTGCACTTCAGTACAATGCATTAGACAGGACCTGTTGGCCCTTATAATAATGGAGCACACGGACCACAATGGTATCAGTACTGTACAGTACTGATCTCGTCAGAAGGATACAGAAGAAAAATGTTAAGAATTATGCTATGATTCCTTTCGTTTTTCTTCTATTTCTTCTCATTGATGAGACTGTTACAAACGTAAATGCGTTCTGTAGCTTCTGCAAATTACGGCTTTCTTCATAACTCGCCTGAAGTTACGTTATTCTGTTTTTTCCTATTGTATTACGCATTTTACCGAGGTTCCCATAGTAAAAAGAATATTTCTAAAACTTCATAACCACGCTGGACATTTTGACGGATTTTGTTTCATTGGGTGTCTGTACGGTGTCTGCACCTTTTACCCAATCAGCGATGTGGCTGTGGCGGAAATAAACAAGGACGCCCGAATAAATCCAAATATTTATGAGCAATAAAAGTATCAAAGATGGACGCCAATGTGCGGAAGTATAGGAAATTATTCTCATTGTTACGATTTTTTGTGTTTATTTTGATAATCATAAGTATCATAGTTTCAGTGATTGAGCAGTTCCAAGAAAATCGTGATAGCGGTAACTTTGTTTAGAATTGTTACAAATTGTTACATTTTCCTATGCTGATTTCTCATATTTTGTTACGGTTCTGTATCCATTTTCTCTAGTCAGTACTGTATGTTAAAATGAGTACTTTAAAACAATAAGCAGTTGTCAGAACGGGGATGGGATGGATGCATGGTATTGGGACAGTTGTGGGTAGTGGGTGCTGTCAGGACATGCATGGAGGTCAGGTGTCAGGATGTGAGGTGCTGTTAAAACAACAGTGGGTAGATAGTGTTATATATTTTAACTGATGCGAAGTGTTGAGGGAGAGGTTGTGGTACAGGTAAGAAGTTAGAACTGGGTGTGTATAAGTGGGAAGTGATGGGAGATGGGTTACATTAAGCAAAAACGATAGGGGATAGATAAAGTAAAAATTATTGGAGGCTGTAAATAGGTTTTGTTTGTTGTATGTATTTACTTAAGAAAATATTGACCTACCATGCTGGGTCAATATTCCATAAATGCAGGCATATTGTCCTCCAATGATGTACTTATTGAATACATTTTCCTCTATTCCAGAATGCACAGCTACAAACTGTAAAAAATGCTCAGATGCTGATCCCGCTGTATGTCAAGAATGTATTAATGGATATCATCTCGACACAAGCAGTAACACATGTAAAAGTATGTACGACTAAATAATAGAATTATAATATGAATATGTTAAGAGTCAAGCTGACAGTAAGCAAATCATTGATTATTTGAACTGAAACTGGAATACGAACAATGAAGGGGTGACTCAGGTTGTGCCATCATATCTACTACCTTTTTGAATTCATTGTTTTTTTCTTGGAAACTGGGACACATAATGCACACATCTCTGTTGAAGTTGAGCAAAATCCAGCCAAAAACACTATAAATACAATGTGATATTGTATCCTATACAGTTTGTAATGTAGCATATATATCATTGCATACCTTTGTGTGACACCTAAAATGGCGTCACCTGCAAATGTACATGTAGATAGGTGTAATCAAGCCCCATAAAACCAATTTTATAATCAATTCCTACCACTTCACAGCGTGGTCACTTTGTAATTATGTATGGGTGGATAGGTTCCTTTATGCATTACTAGTAGTTAATCAAGCAATTTCATTATAATGCTTGGTACAGTACTGATAACGAAAAAGGGACATGGAATTTAGCCGAATATTTCGAATTTTAAAGGAATGACCGAATCAAGGCGAAAAAATCTATAAAAGGCGAATGCTTAATTCTCCTTTTACTCACCTTACTAGAAATTCGCGATAATACGAGAAATTCAAACAAACTGGTGGCTTCTGAAAATTCGCATAATTTGCGTAATTCTCGTAAATTGTGATGAAAATAGGAATCAGTATGTTTTCCTGGCCTTACATTAAGCAAATTCTGAGAAAAAGAAAGAATTATGCGAAATTTGAGAATGACGTTCATAATCGATTATGGAAATTTCCGAATTTTTTTAGTTTTTTTCGCATAGTTCGGATGATTCCCCATATATAAGGGATGCGCAAGTGAACACAAGTCGCATCACACACCAAAACATGTACATCGTATATGTTACGTACGTACCACAGTAAATAAGAATTATCATATTTCATTATTCTTGTGTTTTCATCTCGGATATTGCAATGGTTAGAACTGGAATAAAACCCATTATCAAATACAAGATTATTCAACTCCACAAAAGAAGATGTTACGTTCGATATCGATTTTTCGCAAATTTTGAGAATTATCCGAATTAGGGTCTTCGGAAAATTCGCAAAATTCGGATAATTTAATGTAAATCAATGGTAAATCAATAGTACGAAGAGAATTTTGAGAAGTGGAACCGAAAAAATAGAATTTATGGAACGAAAAAAAGAGAATTTCTCAATTACCGAATTTGTTATGGGATCAATGGTGGAGTGGTAGAATTTACCGTAGAAAAATGAAAACACCGAAAACAGGCGAATAGAATTTTGCGAATGCGAATTTACGGGAAATTCCATGTCCCTTTTTCGTTATCAGTACTGTATATATTAACAGATTCTTTTCTAATGGTGACCTTCCTTGTATTTCTGATGAACTTGCCATCAAGATAGTAGTAAATTGGTTGATAAAAAAGATTGATCACAGAATTAGTACTCTTTATATGTCTTTCAGAGCAATGTCCACCGGATTGTGCCAAATGCTCCTTAACGCAATGTACACAATGCAATCCGACTAAATATCTGCACCCCGAGGACAACAAGTGCAAAGGTAAGCATTATTTATTGTATATTTCAATTAAAACATTAATACCTTAAAAGATAGTTAAAATGTTGAAAATTTCCACTTCATAACAGAAAACTCAAGCCAGTGTGTCACTGATATAGAATACAACATAAGCAAGAACATGGTATTTTCTTCATTCCAACTATTGTGTTTAAATATAATGTTGATATACATAAATATGTAAAAGGTGAATTTGTTTTATCACCAAATGCACATAATTCATTCTTCTAATTGTTTATTAGAACTTTAAAAAATGCACATTCCAAGTACAAATGTCCACAATATACTGGCATGCTAAAAACTGTGGCTTGTGCGTCATAATTTGACAAATACAAGACACAATTATTACGTATGTTCCTCTCATTAATAAGAGATAAAACACGTAATGTCCTTGTACTACACCATACAGACATTATATCATAACCTAAAGTATCAAATTACCGTAGAAATGCGAGTATAAGACTACTTCGGCTATAAGTCGAGCCCCCCTGTTTTGGCCTCAAAATTGGGAATTTTAAGAAAAATTAGCGTATTAATGATCGAAAATCACTCACAACATAAACATCCTTGCACGTGATTTCTAAAAACGGCTCCTTGATACTTTTGTACTTGAATCTTGGTTAAGGCCATGTCCCATTCAGAAAGCATACGCTTAGCTTACATGTTCTAGGAGAATTCCAGGCATTTGGAGCTGTATGCTTTGCATCTGCTCAAATAATCTGACCTTTTTGCACTCATCGCTGCATGTAAAAAGCGTTCAAAAGCAGACAAACAGCAGACAGAAAGCGTTAGAAAACCGGATAAAAGCGGATAAAAGCAGACGCTCAGCTTACACTTCGGCGGATGTTCAACCGACAAAAAGCACCTGCTGGGGCTGACGTTTGCGTTCGAACTGAGTACTATAGCAGACAGTATTTAAGCGCCGAGCATACGCCCGCGCATTTCAGGTGGCATCCTCATAAAGTTCACAAATGAGGTTTGATCCTCATTAAGTTAAGATTTGGTAGAGCCCCTTATCCTATGCCTTCTCAGTACCCATTGACAGAACCCACAAAGGTCGTCTTCTTCTTCGAAATTTTCGCTGCAAGACTAGTAACTGAGCTTGCATCAGAAGTTGATACTGATCGAGGAAAGAAGTCATTAGCTTCAGCAGCGTTCATTTTTGTTCAATTTTTTCTTGTTTTATTCTTCATTGGACCACTTGCATTGATGGTGCCTCTTCGATGGGTACCGGCAGAGTGACAAGAGAATGGAACTACAGGTGCGTTTATATACCCCTCGCCGTATGCCACCTGTAATCTCTCATAAGCATTTCATAAGCAATTCATAATTTTTTGTAGGCAGATCAGACGTTTTCCATGCGCTTTTATACTTTAAATGTACGCTAAGTTTACGCCAAAACATTTGTCTGCTTTCCATCTGCTCTTGTTTGCTCTTATCTGCTCCCAATACGCCGCGTATGAAAAACGGATAGTTTGCGCATCGGCGGCGTGTGTTCGGCGTGCAGTTAGCGTGCATAATCCAATAATCCATCGATTTTTTTATGCGCCGTTGGTATTTGTGCAGCTCAAATACCAACGGCGCATAAATTTCTGAATAATCAATAATCTTCCTAGAAATATTTTTTTGAGCAGACGCATAGCGGACATAAAACTTACAAATAACTTATGATTAACGTGTGGATTGCGAACGGTAGCGTGAATGTGCGGACGAGACCTTTTAGGGACATTTTGTACGCTAACCATCTGCTTTCCATACGCAAAGCGTATGCTTTCTGAATGGGACACGGCCTTTAGGTTTGTTCACGGTAATACTGCAGGTGTTATTTTATTATTTATTTGTGTGAGCTACCAGAGAGACTCGGGCGACTCCTTTCGAGACTTAAATTTGTGTCAATGTGTCAATGTCAATAAAGGAAAGTACTAGAAGTTGACAGCAAAGTATTTGATTTATTTGCACGCTTATTTGCGAGTTTAGACGCAACCCACGCATATTACCGCGCTACATTTCTTTATACTTACAATCCAAAATGGCAGCATACGGGATGACATTTGTTGATAATCAATAGAGGTTTGTTTGAAAATAATATTCGAAGAAAGTAGGTAGAAAAGATGATTTTTATTTTTTGCTGACAATGAAAAAGGGTATGTGAGTTAAAATCTATTTGACAGAGTGAAATATGAAGAAATTTGTATTGTTATTGATATGGATAGTGCAGTAATGGTCGCATATGTGTATGTCAGTCGATAGAAAATGAAGCTCTTACATTATCGCCCATGAGGTGCATGGCAAAGTTGAAAACCGAAGTTAAGTTGACCCCCATGGTTTGGAAAGAAATTTCGAGTATTAAAAACTCGACTGATACTCGCATTTCTACGGTACTGTGTTATACATGCGTTGAAATAACATGGCCAATAAACAGTGTGAGCGCCATGTTCCTCCCTGTTAATATCAAGTATGAATAGTGCAGGTCTGGTGCTATGTACCAGGCGTGTAATTTTATAATTTTCATTAGGCGGAGAAAGTTTGGACAATCCAAAATACTGCTCCATGTATTGCTCGCCCCAGTGTATGTGTACGCACATGACTGCGTGAAATACATATATCATACACATGCTCATCGTTAAGAACAGATGCTGCAGATATTGTTGCAATTCCTAGATTTTTCATGCGTGATTAAAGCATTGAGCCTATGTAACTGAGCCCTAGTCGAAAGAGCCTTATAAGGGCCATTATACATACTTGAGAGGTTGCGGTAGCGATAAGCTACTGCTGTTTATAATCCATATGAAACTAGCTGTTTACCGGCGTTGCTCGGGTTGAAACAGATGAATCCGGAACATTAAATGCTCCTCCTTCCCCATCCTTCCTCCTGTCCCACATCCCTCGAACCAGTTCTCGTCAGTGTACAGGTCTGTGACAGATTAAATACACCTCCATCACCGTCCTTCCCATCGTCATATGTCACAGCCATTTACACACTAAATATACTAAATATGGCAATGATTGATCCCTCTAATATCCCTCCCCCAGCTACTGCTACCCATACATGGTTAACACGTGCGGAGCAGATTAAATGTCCCACTCAACCCTACCCTTCCTTCCACCGCCACCGCCACCCCCCTCTTCTCTCCCCAACCCTTTCTACCCCATCCCCATCTAAACAGCTCCATAATTAATGAACACCCTTCTTGCTGCTGCTCTGGTTGAAACGGATAAGATCTGGAACAGATTAAATGCCCCTTCCTTCCCATTCTTTCCCCTGTCCCACATCCCTCACACCAGCTCCCGTCACCATACAGGTCTGGGAAAGATTAAATACACCCCCATCACCTTCCTCCCACAGTCATATGTGACAGCCATACACACACTACATGTATGTGACATTGCTTGATATCCCTCCCTCCAGCTACTCCTACCACTGGTAAACACGTGCAGACCATTATAAATGTGTATCTCAATCACGCCCTTTCTGCTGCTGCTCGGGTTGAAATTGATGAGATCTGGAACATATTAAATGCTCCACCACAATCCATGTCCGCCGCCCTCCCCCAACCCCCACCCCCCACCAGATGGACACACACACCCTTTCTGTCAACACCCCTCCTTAAAACAGGTCTGGAACAGATAAAATGCGTCTCCATCACCATCACCACCCTTCCCAGCTCCCTCATTATGCGACTGTCGTGAACGTGCAATGTGCGTTTGACATATACAAACGTTTAACGTGTACGTACCTTTAACAAACATGGCCCTGTAAGCAACCCTTTCTATAAAAATTCCTTTTTCTTGTTTTATCATCAAAACCAATTTATTTGGTTTGAAATGTGATTTTTATAACGACCACCTCATTTGTCCTGAATGTACATACATAATTTGAAGTGTGTGCGTCTTCTGGTTAAAAAGCCCTTTGTGACGCAAAAAACCGCCTCTTCCTTTATATATATAGATGGCCTAAAACTGAAATGCATGCCAATGTGTGACAATTTAACACCATGTATTTATAATAAAAACATATCGATGACGATGATAGAAACATCCACGATAATGATCTAGATGTATAGATAGTTTACCAATAATGAATATAAGAATCCTCCAAAAATAGAATAATTACAGTCGCACAGGGCAGTCTATCCTTATCTACATGTACAGTACAACCCCTCGTTTATCCGGACACGTTGGGAAGCTGGAATGACATTCGAAAATCGATATATCCGGATGATTGAGGGGGAGGGTGGGCGAATGTAAAAAACCATATAACATCGTGTGTATTTGACGTTGATATATCGTAAAACAATATTCCACAAAGACAATTTGATAGAACCTCATTTTATAGCCTGTGCATTGGACACACAGCTATATTTTGTGATAATATTAGTTAAAACATGCTTTCGTTCGTTGTGTAATAATGGCGTGGTTATTGTGGTTAATAACACGCATCAAATGCTGCGTGATTGTCCTCTGTCGTAGACTGATATTCCTGCATGTATAATAATAATTCAATTGAATATTTTTTATATCTTTTGTGCAAGTAACAAAGCTATATTTTGCGATGACTGTAATTAAAACACATCATGATTTTGTTCGTAACTGACCAGAACAAAGAAATGGCGTTAGTCTCAATCAACCAGTGCTATTGTGGTGTGCTATTGTGGTGTGCTATTGTGGGCTAATACCGCGTGCGTTGTGTTCGTCCGCTCCCGTGGATAAGTAAAAGACAATGGTTCAAGTCCATACTCGATCTCCCGAAAATATACGTCCAGAAAAAATTGGGACTATAGGAGAACGTCCGGTTAATGGGAAAATCCGGATATTTGATATTCGGTTAAACGAGGTTGTACTGTATTCGGGCTTATTACTAATTAAAAAATAAGCCTTTATTCAAAAGCAGCAATAATGCTGACAGATTTTGGAGGCTCTCGACCAATCAAATCAACAGAGGTGAAATAAGTTCAGCAGTCAATCAAACAGAACAGTATGTATAATCCGTGCGAGGATGATCATGGAAATATGGTGCACGTTATTATTTGCAGGGTTGACGTTTGAAAGCATAAGTGGAGTGCACCACGTTTCACGCTTGTCGCCAGTTTTATCGTAAATGGTCCTCTATGAAAACAAACTGATCTTCTGACACTAAAAGGAGATCAGTTGGCCCACGGCTTATACCATGAACATGGACTTTGAAGGCGGTGTGAATGGGAAAGCATTGAAACCCACGATGAGGGCAGTCCTACAATATTACAATAAATGCCTGTTTGCTAATTCACTTCACTGCATATATATTTGATAATTATATTTAACAGTTTGCAATATCAAGTTGATTATTTATTATCATAAAAATCTTGATATTATGCAATTTATGTTATTGCTACTTTTGGTAGCAATTTGGGCTGTTGTAATTGACCTCAAACATCTTTATGACTCAGAAATGTACATCGTTTGCCATGTCTACTACATATCCAAGATCAAATCCACTCATAATTGGAAATGATTATATCCAATGATTTGCACATGTAGTTGCTTGATAACATTTTTACATATTTGACTTGTTTGCTCAGTGGTTTTCAGAATCTAGTTGCCCAACTAATTTTTATGGTTGTCCAAGGTATCCGGGCATGGGATTTGTTTAGTCCTGTACATAGACAAAACCGGGTGAGTTGTTAACATTGATTATTTTATTGGGCAAGTTCTTGGAGCGTATCACGGCGAGCCCTTAGGGCCAATAAAATAATCAATGTTAAACAAAGAACCCATTTTGTATTTATCAGTCTTTTCTAAACAATTACAATACTGTTTCAAAATAAACTGGCATATTTTTAACACGTTTAACAGGATAATTTATTAATGAATTACAAAATGCAATGATGTAGGAAAACATGTACACTGCATAGTCATAACAAAAAACGGCACACTCACTCTCTCAGACATATAGACGCCTATGGTTGGACTTCTGCACTACAATTACGTCAGCCGTATCCGTATCGGTATGACTGCTACCAAGCTGTTCTGTGCAATCACTTTGATGTTCATTGATTTTGGAGGTTTTCCTCGAAGTAGTATGTGTGCTAGATTATTGAACATATTTTTATCAGTCTTTTGCATGTATTTTCAGTAGATATCGACCTCCAGAACTGCCTTGTAAAAATATGTTGGTCGACCATAGGCGTCTATATGTCTAGTCGAGTGACTGCGTCATGTTCTGTTATGATTATACAGTGTATTCCTACACATTATTGCATTTTGTAATTTATTAATAAATTACCTTGTTAAATGTGTTGAATATATGCCAGTTTATGTTTAAACAATATTGTAATTGTTTAGAAAAGACTGATAAATACAAAAACGGGTTTGTTGTGTAACATTGATTATTTTATTGGGTTCGTTCTTGTGGCGTATCACGGCGAGCCCGAAGGTCATCTTAATATATTGATTATGAAAAGCGCCCCCGGTGAGGGCAAACCAGTGTTTTATACCTGGAAAAGCACTGGAATGCCACTGTCTATATATTGTCAAAAAATCAATATTCATATTTCAGCAGCTAACAGCACCAGGCTAGACTAATGTTGCTGCCTTATGATATTGATTTTTCCATATGCGGCAGCCGCACGCGTTCACACAGCCATATTGAATACGGAGGCGAAGTAGGCGATGGTGACTTGGTGTTCACACACACGCGATTTTGCAAGGGATGTTCACTGGCGATTTTCCTTGAATATATAAAAAATCTTTATCTCCAATTGATTATTTTTTTCAGATAGTTTATATATTGGCCGATACTGAATCATTGAAGGTACTGTTTATTGCTGTGGTCTTTCATGGAATATAATAATCATACACTTGTAGGTCTTTTTACTAACAATATTAGCTTTTCAATTTTATCCCAGGGGACTTTATCCATGTTAATTATTTCTTAGTTTTCTCAAACTAATTTTCAAAAAAATAAAATTCCAATAACTGTGTGTCAATAAAAAATCAATTAAACAGTCCTGGTCAATAATTATATAACAGATCAATTAAATAACGATCGTGTTCTAGGGAAATCGCCTCCGACCATCCGTTTATCCCGTCGAAGCAGCGAAAAAAATCGCCTACGTCCAGCTCCGTCGGTATGTAACAGCTCAATGCAAACATGATATAAAGGAAAGGATCGCAATATCATCGGCGTATGTGTGAACGGCAGCAACTCAGTAAAATGGAAATGGGCCCAAAAGAACCAAATATGGGACCATTTGGGCATGTTAGGGTTCTTCCAACCCATTTGAATATTGCATCCTAGCTCAAACCACCTGTTTAACTAGTATTGAACATGGCTTTTACAAGCCAGCATATGGAAAAATCAATATCATAAAGGCAGCAACATTAGTCTAGCCTGGTGCTGTTAGCTGCTGAAATATGAATATTGATTTTTGACAGGCAGCGAACAGTGGCATTCGAGGGGCTTTTCAGGTTTAAATATGGTTTGCCCTCTGAAAACTTTCATCTTAATATATTGATTATGGTGAGGGCAAACCAGTGTTTATACCTGGTGGAAAAGCACTGGAATGCCACTGTCATATATTGTCAAAAATCAACTATTCATATTTCAGCAGCTTACAGCACCAGGCTAGACTAATGTTGCTGCCTTATGATATTGATTTTTCCATATGCTGGCTAAAGCATATTGAATACTAGTAAAATGGACCTAATAATGGGCCCAAATGGGCCCAAATATGGACCATTTGGGCCCATGTGAAATAGGGTTCTTGTGGTCACCATTTTCAACCGACATGCCAAATTTGAGCATCTAGCTCAAACGATGCGACCTGTAGAGGGGTAACGAACGGACGGACGGATGGACGGACCGACGGACGCAATTAATTGGGTACAAGCCAGTGTATAAAACACTGGAAAAATGACCCTTTGTCAGTGTGATTATAAGTGACATAGGGTTCAATCTAAAATATCTTCAGCATGGACAATTGTACTAAGTTACAAACTTAATGTTTGGCAGCAGAGGGAGATTTCTTGCTTTGCTTCTGCCCCCGTACATATGTACGTAAGTATGTATGTATGTGTGTGTGTGTGTGTGTGTGTGTGTGTGTGTGTGTGTGTGTGTGTGTGTGTGCGTGCATGTGTGCGTGTGTATGTGTGTGTGTGTATGTATGTATGTATGTACAATGTATGTTTATATTTATGTCCGTCCGAAATAACCAGGCTCATAACGCAAAGACTATTTGAGTAATTGAATTGCAAATTGAATATGTTTTGTTTGAGGAAATAATTGTCTCAAATTTTTTTTGTACTTTGGCCTACTTTTGACAAACTTACGAGCGTTACACAATAAAGTTTTTTACCTCTCTACAGGGAGAAGTATTTGACCTATGGTCACTGAACTTCATATTTAGCTTCCTTATACTACTCTCAAGAACTGATTAGATTTTGGTGTACTTTGGCCTACTTTTAATGAAGTTACGACATGTTTTTAGAATTGAATTATTATGAATTTGTGTTTATCTGTCTCCTGGGAACAGTTTATGACTTATCATCACCAAACTTGACAATACACTTTATAGCTAAAAGCAATCATTAAACATGTATTTATTTGCAGGGGCGATACACGTTTTTGTTTTTTGTTTTTTGTTTTTTGCTTCTGTTTTTCAAAGGTGAACAGACGGCACTAACATCGGTAATCATCGATAATTACCGTAAATTGACAAATCTGAGCTTTTGTACACATTCTACATGTACCTTAAGTTAACTATACCGGTCTCCACAGTTGAATTGATGTTGGTGTACTTTGGCCTACATTTACGAACTTATGAGCGTTATGTAATAAACCTTGTTACCACTCTACAGGGAGAAGTATTTGACCTATGGTCACCAACCTTCATATCTAGCTTCGTTGTTCTACTCTCCAGAGCTGATTAGATTTTGGTGTACTTTGGCCTACTTTTGATGAAATTACGATGTGTTTTAAAAACAAATTATTACAAATTTGTGTTTATCTGTCTCCTGGGAAGACTTTGTGACCTATCATCATCAAACTTGACATTTTGTATGACTATATCACTCTCCTCACGTGATTTGATATTTGAGTACTTTGGCCTACTTTTCAAAATTTTATGAGATACTAGTATTGAATAAAACAATTGTTACCACTGGATTGGGAAAACTTTTTCACCTATGGCCATTAAACTTTACAATTTTGTTCACTATACTAATCTCCACAGCTGAATTGATTTTGGTGTACTTTAGCTTACTTTTAACAAACTTATGAGCGATACGTGTTAATACCTTGTTACTACTCTACAGGGAGAAGTAGTGGACCTATTATCACCAAATTTCACATTTAGCTTCCTTGTACGACTTACTCTCCAGACCTGATTAGAATATTGGTGTACTTTGTCCTACTTTTGATGAAAATACGATGTGTTTTTAGAAACAAATTATTACGAACTTACATTTTGGTGTACTTTAGCACACTTTTGATGAAGTTTAAATATGATGGATTTTTATTTTCATTCTGATTAGATGTGTTGTCTCTATGATATTCTTTATACATGAATGTACAAGGAATATTTGAATAACTAATCTTAAAATAATTGACCTAAAAGGGCCTGATTGGGGAAGGGGAGATTTACGGCGTTCCCGAAGACTACTTGTTTTTTTTATTGCAGCTATGACCGGTGCCAGTACCGACTGTGTAGTGGCTACCGCTGCAGACGCTTGCACAACCTGTGATGCAACCAAATTTCTTGATGGTTCAGATAATACTTGCAAAGGTAAATGACAATTTTTAACTTCATATAAAATTGATTTTTAGGTTTGCTTAATTACATGTATCAGACCTAAGTAGTCATTGTGGTCAAGCTATGGGTCAGTGACCCCAAGTTTAACTCTAGTGATTAGTGACCTCAAGTTAACCCCAGCGTCCGGGTACTTACTTTCTTCCATTTGTACATTGACCGCCCTGGTTGGTTCTGTAAATTTTATTATGTTACTTGAAACGGTAGATATATTTTTATTTTGATACTCTTAATGTTGGAATGATGACTTGCTTGTTTTGAAAAATAAGAGGAATTAGTGAACATGAAGACATCATCCTAAGGAGGTTGATGTCTACGTTTATTTTGAAAAAAGTTGGGGTACAAAACCGATATACAAGGAATGACAAATTATTTTAACTCCCTAGCCCAAAATTAAAAGTCTAACCATCAGTGAAAAGTAGTATAAGAAACAAGTATCAGTTTGGAACTAACACCAGACAGCCGGATAGGCAGTATCACAGTAAGATAATTACAAATATTACCAACAGCAGTACTGATTTCGTCAAAAGGATACAGAACCGAAACGAAATTAGAGGAATTGGCGTAAGAAAACTTAATAATTTGTAACAATTCGAAACAAAGTTATGGCTATCACGGTTTTCTTGGAACTGCTCAATCACTGAAACTACGATACTTATGATTATTGAAATGAATAGAAAGAATGTAATATTCAGAACATTTTCTCATACTTCCTGTCAATGGCGCCGATCGTTCGCTAATAAATATTCGGATTTGTTCGACCGTTCTTGTTTATTCCCGCCACAAAGTGAAAGCGGAAGTGCGGACTTTGTACAGACACCCAATGAAATGAAAATTTGTAAAAATGTCGGCGTGATTTTTAACTTAAAGAAATATTCTTTTTATTACGGGAGCCTCTGTAAAATGTGTAATATAAGGGAAACAATCGAAATTAACGTGACTTCCAGTGAGTTATATGAAGAAAGGCGTAATTTGCAAAAGCTACAGAACCTTTTTACATTCGTAATAGTCGCAACAATGAGAATTGGGAAAAAAGCATAAGGAATCGTAGCGTAATTATTGAAATTTTTCTTCTGTATCCTTCTGACCGAATCAGTACTGTATATATAAATAAGCAGAGGAATACTACTGGGGGGTGACAAGCAAACCTTATACGCATGCAAATATGGAATGGTGGCATAAGGTTTGAAATTTAACACAAAGACTATTGGAAGTACAAAATGAAGTGCATGCTTGGAATTGACATTGTGTAATGTGTAGTGCGCACCTCCACTATGACATTGATTAACCGGTTTCCATCTGAACAATATACCAAAAATTAATGTAAGACCTGCTGGTCTATTGTGCTATAAGTCTTAAAATCAAATAAAGATTCTGATGAATTAATTTGATTTCTGAAGCTAAGACTTGCTTCCTGAATGTCTATCTCAAATCTGACTAAAAACCCACCAACATGTAATCTTATTTACATACATTTAATAAAATACAGTACCAGTGACAACACAATGAGCATATTAAAGATGAGAGATGATTTATGACCAGTGACACAGCCCTATATATAGCCCTATATAATATGTACGAAAACTATTGCAAAATAACTGAGTATAAAATGAACTGGTAAAAAAGCAAATAAGTGCACACATTGGCAAAGAGGCTACCAATGTGTGTAGGAAAATATTAATACAGAAAAACATTAGATGAGTATGTTAGAAAGAAATACATTGTAAGAATGAAGATAGAGATGAACCCTGAGGGTTACATTAATAAGCCATTTTTATTTCAGCAATGACAGCTAAAAGTGCCAATTGTCTAGTGGCAACCGCTGAAGATGCTTGCACAACCTGTGAAACTGGCTATTATAAAGATGCTGGTAATGAATGCAAAGGTAAACATATTTACAAATACATTTATGCTTTGAGACTTATGTCATGTATTATGTGTGAGCACACCATTATACATGTGGCTACATTTATGTAAATATGAAATAAAGACAGATGAAGGTAAATGGAAATGTGATGATTTATAGTCATGAGTCAAGTCGTATTTTCATGACTACATTTCGCACTATATTTTTGTATGGATGCATCACTACATGATTTGAAAGGTTTATTAATATGAATTTAAACTGTAACACATTATAGATTTCATTTCGGATTTTTGATGAGGAGCCCAGTCTCTAAGATTCGCGGTCGCCAGGTCGAAATGGCAAGTTCAGAATCATAATTGGCGATCACAACTTATTTCATATTGGCCAGATTGGCGATGTGGATTTTCCTGTCATTTTGGCGATTCAGTGGGGGTTTCACTCGCCCAATATTATGTAATTGTTGCTTTTTCTTTGGCCACCTAATCCCGAGTATTCATCGCCATGGTAAAAAATCTCCATTTTATTATGATATCTGTCATTTCAAAAGCAAATATTTCCCGGTGCCGTTAACTTAATCATGTTGTGTAATACTGTTTATGAGCAATATTGATTCTCAGGCAGACACAGTGGGCGTTTTCGATTTTGTCCTCTGGTTGCTGAGATAATAATTAAGAGTGGAAGCAAATTAGTCACGCAAGTTCGGGGTTTCACATCTTGCTTTCGTCATAAGTGGAGAGATCGAACGCCATTTATGGAAGAGCATTATAGCAAGGTGAAGGTCTTTTAAATTGTAAAATTATATATATTCGCCCAACCCGTCTTTTTACTGTAAGTTTTGTGACGTGTAATAAAATAATCATCAAAATATACATAGATTTGGTGGAAATCTAAGCATCTCATGATATTTACTTTTATATTCTTAAAAACGTCAGTTTAGCTAGATATTGGATGATTTAAACAAAATATTTCTTACATTCTGATTTAGGTCAGCCATGATGAATCAATATTGACTAATGTCGATGCTCCTACAAATTTGCCGAGTGCCGAGAGCAGAGCACTTTTTTTGCACGATGTGGCCCGCATTTTTGTTTCACGAGTAAATCCTCTGCACGTCATCGCCATGGTAAAAAATCTCCATTTTATTTGACAACAGAGTACTCGTGCGCATGCTCGAGGGAATAACCGAAAACGCTCAGTAAAGCCGCTATTTAAAGAAGCAGCACGTTTGCTGCACATATCAATACTGGCAGCCAGCCAGCAACTCCCAGCTGCTGTTAAAGGCAGTGTGTATGGATATCATGTCTTGGATTTCATTGTCGGCTGCATTGTTTAGTCAGATCATGTAAACTACGGTATTTGTTGTGAATTTAATTAATTGATATAACCACTAATAATTGTTTGGTTTTTAAAAGGTCAATAAATAGGATTGGTAAGCTTTTGAAATAAAAGTTAGGTATGAGTTATCCAAGCAAGTGGAGTGAAGAAGAATTGTGAATTGGTCTTTGTCCGGGTGAAAATGGCAGGAGGAGCTCCTCCACTCTTTGTAGGAGGCTACTACAGATCCCAGATAGACAACACCCCAAATGAGTCCCTGGATGGACTAGAATCTGCACTTCAGCAAGTGTCGTCGCTCATTGGTAATAGCAAGGCTGCTGTTGTTTTGGCTGGTGATTTCAACTGCAAGGATATCTGCTGGGACACCAATAGTACCCAACCCGGTAACCCCATCCCTAGAGTCTGCGAAAAACTGCTGAAAATATCGGCTGACAATGGGCTCGTCCAACTCCAACGTGAACCCACCAGACAAAACTCATTACTGGACCTCTTCTTCACCTCAAATGAATCACTCGTGTCCTCTATCCACACTATCCCAGGTATCTCAACAGTAAACGAGCATGAAGCCATTGTTGTGGACATGACTCTCGTGCACAGCGCACAAAGGAAAACCCTCGCAAGATACACCAGTGGGGCAAGGCCCAGTGGTCAACCATAAGGGAAGAAACCGCGTCCTTCTCGACTCGCTTCTGTGCTGACTCCTTGGAGAAGCCGTTGGATGAACAATGGGAACTCATTGAAACCCACATTTCCACAATGCTGGAGAGGCATGTACCTGCCAAGACGTCGAAAGCAAGGTTTGATCAACCTTGGCTCACCTCAGATTTGAAGAGGAGATGTCATAGGAAACAGCGTCTCTATAACAAATGGAAAAAGCTCAAAACAAGGAACCAGCCATGTGCAGCCGCAAGAGAGGCTTACAAGAAGCTCCATCTTGAGACTAACCACCTCTTACAGAAGTCTCGGATGAGATATATCAATAACATCCTTGCCGAAGGTCTAGAGGAGAAATCAACCAGACCATTCTGGCGCTTCATCAAGTCCCAGAGAACTGAATCCTTCGGAGTGGCACCATTGAAGGAGAAAGGGCAGGTACATTCTGACTCGGCAAAGAAGGCTGCCATCCTTGCCCAACAGTTTCGGTCAGTGTTCACTGTCGATGATGACGAGGCAGAGCACACATTCCTTCATGGCCCCAGCCTGCCACCCATACCTGACATAACCATTAGTGAGCAGGGAATCAAGAAGCTTCTTAAGGGAGTTGACCCACGTAAGGCATCAGGCCCAGACCAGATCCCATGTCGTATGCTGCAAGAGCTGCATGAGGAGTTGGCTCCAGTGTTCACAGCCTTATTCCGTAACTCATACCAAACAGGAAGTCTGCCATCAGTATGGAAGGCAGCCTGGATCTCACCTGTCTTTAAGAAAGGCGACAAGTGTGAAGCTGTAAACTACCGCCCAGTGAGCTTGACATGTGTGGCGTGTAAGTTGCTAGAGCATGTCCTGTGCAGCCACATCCGGAACCACCTGGATAGGCACAACGCCCTCTCACCATACCAACACGGTTTTCGAAAGAAATTGAGCTGTGAGTCGCAACTCTTGGCCACAACACATGACCTACTATCAAGACTGGATCACAAGGATGAAGTCGACGTGGGTGTTCTCGATTTCTCGAAAGCCTTTGACGTAGTGCCACACAAGAGACTCATGCGTAAGCTCCGACTATATGGTGTCAAAGGCAAGACCTCACGCTGGATTTCTGAGTTCCTTCTTGGCCGTACCCAGAGTGTCTTAGTCGATGGCGTTAGATCACATACTTGTAGTCGCACTGATGGGGATCCTGTCATGTCTGGAGTACCCCAGGGCACAGTCATGGGCCCCCTACTATTTCTTTTGTACATAAATGACCTACCATCTGTTCTCAATCCATCCACTTCATGCCGTTTGTTCGCCGATGATTGTTTGATCTATAGATCAATCCACTCTATGGAGGACAAGGTCATTCTACAAAAGGACTTAGATTCACTCTTTGAGTGGGGTCAGGTCTGGGGCCTCAAGTTCAATGTGTCCAAGTGTAACATCCTCCACCTTGCGAGACAGACCCAGAAACCTGTTCGTTTCTACACCCTAGGCGGTGAGATTATTGGTTCTGTCCCTGAGGCAAAGTATCTGGGCGTCACACTGTCAAACAACTATGGAGCCCGGTCTTCACAGTGGAGGCCTCACATCTTGGACACAGTTTCCCGTGCCAACCAACGTCTGGGGTTCCTACGTAGGAATCTCCGCGGTTCTCCCTACAGACTGAGACAGCATATTTCACAATCGTCAGGTCATCTTTAGAATATTGTGGGGCTATTTGGGACCCATCAGTTAAAGAGGAAATTGATTCCCTAGAGATTGTTCAGAGGCGAGCAGCACGTTGGGCTCGTGGAGCCCGCGGTGTCATATCAGTCACAGGCCTACTGCATGACCTTGGCTGGCAAAGCCTAGCAGACCGGCGGCGTAATCAGCGTTTATGCCTATTTTATAAGCTTTTGCATGGAGGCCTGGATTTGCCACCAGAGAGCGTTGGCATTAAACTACATCAAGGTAGAGCCACTCGGGGCTCTCACCAGTGGAAGATAGTAAGACCTTCAGCCGGCGATAGGCAATCTCCACTGTGGAAATCGACAGTTTTAAGAACAATCCCGGAGTGGAACAGCCTTAACCCGGGAACTGTCAATGCCGACTCTATTACCATTTTCAAGAGTCGGCTATCTGCCAACCCTTAGGCAGAACGTACCCTCTCTCCATTCACGCGTTGCCTCATTAGAGGAGGCCAGTCTCTTATCTGAGACTGGCTAATTTGTGAATTATCTATCCAGATCCAGATCCAGATCCAGCAGATATTAAAACCCGAACTAAAACACTAAGTATATAGATAATTATTTAAAACACTTTATTGATGTACTATTATCTATGCGCTATGTACTACAAGAATATGACAAATAAGTTATTTCTAATTAAATAAATAATACATCCAAATATACATTGTACTAGCTATGCATGAATTGAGGTTACTAGGTCCATATCTATATTATGGTGTATTATTATCAAACTCCCCTGTTAAAATCTATTCCATCAATCAACACAAACACAGTCTTTTTAATACAATTTATTTTGATAATACAAATTTTGTATTGATATCTTTATTTTGTTTCTCTCTCTTCTTAGAAATGAGCAGTTTTTTTTTATATATTTTCCTCCCTACTCTTTAATTTTAGAAGATTTTTTTTTTCCCACCCGACCCAGGGCAGCAATCATATGGGTTTTTTTTCATTCCCCCCAACCCCCCCCCCCCCCTCTTGCAAAGTTTAGACAAAAAAAATCTGAAACTAGGGATCAAGTAACAGGATCTTGTTACTAGTCCTACAGAAGACTATTGAGGCATTAACTGGGAGACTGAATCAGGGCCCACATCTACGGGCCCAGGGGCCCACTTTTCAAAATTCCTGGAGTGAACACTGAATGAGGGATATCGTAGTGTGTACTCACTTGCCAACTATTTTTTGTACAATTGAAAATAAATGATTTTTATCAAAAGCTAATTGCATCTAGTTAATGTTTGAAATTATTGTAAAACTAGAATATTTGGCTGCTATTAATTTTCGCGGTTTTCATTCATTTATTTGTTAGAAAAACAAAATAAAAAATTAATACTAAAAAACTATTGAAATTTAAAATAAAAAGTACTGATCTTTATTGGCTGAAAAGCCACAGAATAGCTTCTTTTGATAATAATTTTCAAAATTTTCCGGGGGGGGGCATGCCCCCGGACCCCCCTAGTTTATGCTTCGCGCCTGCGGCGCTCGCGCTCGCACCTACGGCACTCCATGTTTATGTACTCTGGCCACCATCAATATTTCAGAAATGTCCAAGTGACCATGGCCTCTTCAAAGTGGCCAGTGGCCACTAAAAGACAGATTGGAATGCCCAAAGTTTGTCTACTTGATGTTTTCTATGGCAACCTACTTAGAAGCAGTGGTTGCCAGGTTGGCAACTTAGTGAAAAAATAAGCCTTGGAGACTGGGAGCCTATGAGCTTGAAATTTGAATAAATTATCAAGTTGTTTGTTTTGTTTATTTTTGGATTTGACTAGTAGCAGTGAATACAAAGATACCATGAAAAATCATGTAGGAAGTCTGGACCACCATTCATTAGGTGCCTTTTATACTGATTTGTTACATTATCAAATCATGTAATTTAACGGTAATTATGGGGTAGTGCAGCGCATTATCAATTTGAACCTAATAAGAATCATTGTGAACATACAATGGTGTTTAGTCTTGATGATATTTGACAAAATAAATTCGGCGATGATACTTTGGCGATGATAATGATTCTTTATCGATAACCGTAATGTCGGTCAGATTTATTTTAAAGATAATGTCAAGAAAGTGGCCGGACACAATGCATCCTGTTAAGTTACAACTTACTCAGCATAACAGGTTTCAGTGATATAGAGGCTATAGTAGCGATGAAGGCTGACTATATATAGCGTCAAGTGGCAGACAAACATTGCGCAATATGATATAAAGGCAAGTTGGAACACGTCTAGCCCTCGTAGGAAAGGTTGGTGCAGCGGGTTAGCACGCCTGTCCGACACATAATGACTGGTCTGGTGTTAGCAGGAGACCGTGAGTTCGAGTCCACTGCCTTTCAAACTTCACAAGCCTGTCACTGAATTTTATTTCAATAACCGTAATAATTGTACTTGAAATCCAATATAATGCTAGTAGCGTTTAAATTAATGCATGTTTTAAGTATCTAAACTCCCTATATACATTTATATCTAATTGTGTTTTATTGTAAGCACTTAAAGCTTACTTTGAATACTTTTCTCTCATATACATGTATTACATTACATTACTATCACTATTAATGCAATAATAAAAACAACTTATCATGTTTGACTGTTTTGATCTCAGGTATTTATAGAGAAATGCAGGTGACAATATCTGTGATGTATCTACAAACTCGCGCTTTATTTATAACCTTGATATTTATTGATTTATCTAATTGATTGCATATTTATGTTATCAATATAAATTATAACATGTACAGTACTGATATCGTAAGAAGGATACAGAATCGTAAGCGAAATTAGAGGAATTGGCTGAAGAAAACGTAATAATTCGTAACAATTCATAACAAAGTTATGGCTATTATGATTTTCACAATCGGAATTAACATAACCAAACAGGCGAGTAATGAAGAATTTGTTAATTTGCGGAAGCTACAGAACCTTTTTACGCTCGTAATAGTCGCAACAAATGAGAAAAAATAGGAAAAAAACGTAAGAAATCGTAGCGTAATTCTTGAAATCTTTCTTCTGTAGCCTTCTTAGGATATCAGTACTCTATGTAATAAAAATATAATTTCATATATGTAATTATTTTTTCATTTTAAAATCTGAATATGAAAGTTTTATTATTTATGTACACAATGCAAATATCATCATTACGGGTATCAATTTTTGTCATTACGCTCATCAATATTTCTCCTACCTGGGTCATTACATTCATCAAGCTTTTTTGTTATAATGAGCATTTTGGCTTTTTAATCCAATAGAAACTCGACCATCACATGGTATATCTTATATTTATCAATACATCAGATTGTAGTAAATATCCATTTAAAAATGACAAAACGAACGATTGATAATGCAACATTAAACACTGCACAAAATGTCCACAACGTCATCAAGATGACCGTAAATGTACATCACGGTTATCAGTGTTGGCACCGTCATAAAGTGCAAAGCCTGTAAATCAGTCTCATGGCTAGTGCTTCAACTGTGACGACGGTCGGTGCTAGAGAAATCTCTTCATGTTGGGCATTGTAAAGCGGTGATGTGAGCTAGTACCATGTTGTGAGCATTTTAGTACAAATAAACAACAATTTTCACAGGTATATACTGAGCAAACCTATGCCATGTGAACTGTTAAGATGGATTATATATCTTTTGTGGATACTACAATAATAGTAACATGCATTGCAGGTAATAACATGTATTATTTTGGTCCACAAAATTTCCATCCTCTATTTCATCTACATTGTATCAAAACAATATATGTTGCTTGAAGTCATTGCATTAGAAAGAATACTGCCAATAAAGATAAATCAGTATTATATAATTTTAGAACAAGGTTTTTATTCCAACCGGAAATAACAGAATGAGTTTTGGCGGGCGCAAGATGAACGATTTTACACAACGTACACAATGTTAATGCTGATGTGGCGTACATGGTCTTCTTCATCTTGCCATATCTATACGATTCTTACATGAATTAAATGTTTGACATTTAGTTCACAAAATCAGCAATACCCAACATTGCAAAACTCACCTAACATCCTCCTGGTCTTCGATAGTATAGTGGTTAGAGAGCACGACTACCAATCAGGATTTGCCTTTTGTATTTTGCCTCAGATTTACTAGAGAGCTTCAGCGTCGACGCGTGACCTCGTTGTCAACTGAGACAAAACTAGATGATTTGTTGATGTCGAAGAAGAAACCTGATATTTTGAGTCTTCTTTAGAATGGCCAGTGACAAATCAATTGTCGTTAGGTTCTAGGAATATTTATGAATGATTGTCTCTTCTTTTGACTCTTCTGATCACTTTCATGTTAGTTGAAACTTCAATTGTTTTCCCGTCGGAAAAAATTGCTGTTGTCATACCGGCGTATCATTAAGGTCAGTTTTTAATCAGCAAGCTGGTTTGTGAATATGAGTCAATGGAATGCAGGTTGGTAGTGATATAGCTTGGAGTTCATTGCCAAAAGTGAGTTCTACTGGTTCCTAATTGCATCGTAAAATTCTTGTTTATATCACTGTTCAAATTATTTTGATAAGGGACTCAATGATTTATGGCAGTATCAGGATTACAAAGGAGATGATACTTCAAAGAAGATAAATTTTCATAATTTACATATTTTGTTATCTTCATTTTAGTAATGACTGCTAGTACCAAAGACAGATGTCTAGTAGGTGAATCAGCTACACAGTGTACGACTTGTGTTGAGGGCTCCGTATTTCAGTCGAGTGATAAATCATGCTTAGGTATTTGAAATTCACATAAATGATGGCTTTTCTTTTCCCATTCTATATACTTGGTTGTTTCATTTTTTCTATGTGTAGACATGCAACATGTATCCTTAGAAAGTTTGTATGTCAATCAGGTACATACTGATAATACATGTAATGTTACACTTGACAAATATGATTTCAGCATGTGATGGATCATCGACATGCTCAAACGCATGTACAAATTACCGTAAAGGACCAAAGGAAGGGACTTGTACTACAGGTATATAGTTGCAATTTGTGTGTTACTACATGTATATTGTGTAACGTTTATATTTTCATCTATGTTAGTCGCATTATGTGAATTCATATCAAATAAACAAATCCATTTTAGCATCTCTACTTTTGCTTTTAACTTATTAATGTATTCATTAAGTTTGCAGACATCAATAGATTACTGTAAATTAGTATAAAATCTTCCAGATTGTGATGATGCCAACTGTGCGGACTGTTCTAGTACTTACTATAACAAATGCGACACTTGTATGGATGGCTACTTTTTGGGAGACGATAAGAAATGCTACCGTAAATATATCATTATTAATATAAATTTATCATTATATAATGATATATATTATCAATGTATAATGGTTAATGTCATTTTCTGGATATAATATGTTAATTACTTTTTAAATACTTCTATATAGGTCCATTGCAATGAAAACCAGGATCTCTTAATATTCCCATTAATATTGATAAAAGTATTTGTTCTAAACACTCCGCATAAAAGCCCACAGGCTTTTAGGTTGAAAACTAGTGAATTTAGGGGTTAGGCTGTTATGTGAGCTGGTAATTACATCAACATCTCAATAGCACTGATATTTGATACCAAATTCTTATGGGTCTTGGGCATTATATGAGCAATGGACGTTTCCTGAGCATTAAAGCCCATGGGCTTATAAAAAGCAGGACTTTTTGGCCCTTTGAAAAACTAAAAAGTCTTCACTTATGTGTCTATGGGTCATACTCACAAACTCCTAATAGTACACATAATCCAAAGGATTTGATGTCATGAAGTGCAAGTTTGTTTTGATCTTACAGTTTGTGCTCAGTGTTAAAGCTCCTACAAATGACATATTGTTTTGAAATAAAAATGCTCTGCAGTTAGGTCATTGATAAAATTTAAACGGTGAAAGAGGTTAATATGTCCTTCAACTTAAAATTTTAAACTGATGTGAGCGTATGTGTGGTTTGAGAAACAGCTGGAAGATATCAATATATGTAGACTGTGGATGCCCAATGTTCCTCTTCATGTGAACGGCATCGTGTAGAGAAAGGTTAGGGGTTAAAGGTTAGATGGTCATGCCATGCCAATAAATCTATGTTTTGAAAAACACCATTTTATTTCCAATTGTCTTTTGTTATTCTATGGGGGTCAATGATTTTAAAGGAAAATGTCTGACGAGCCCATGAACCTAAAAAAGGAAAAAATACAACAAACATGAATCTTACTAAACGTTACATGCTTTTGTGGATATTTCAGTTAAATGTGATGGTATTGGTCAAACCTACAAGAGTGATGGAGCTGCATGTATTGATCGTAAGTATATTTTCAGCTCTACTCTGAAAAGTATGTGTGGTTATTCATGATGAATAGCTGTGAATGTTCTTCACTTTATTTACATAGGATCATAATATGAACTGAATTACATAGGGTTTAATGATATTTTTATTTGATATATATGCAAATTATCAGAGATATTATAGTACATGTATATACATATCTAACACAATCTTCATAATTGCTTCAGCTATAAGTACATGCCAGGTGGCTCTCCTGAAAAAGTCTGCAGACACTACTGCTACAAGTGATCTTTGCTATGAGAACTACTGCCCTCATAGCCATATATGGGCTGAAAACGTCTGCAAGCGTGAGTAATATATATGGAAATATTGTAAATTTATAATTATATATACAACTATACCATAAACAACACCTCTGTCATGGATGTCATAGTTCCACTACATGTACATGTTGTATATTGAAACTATTAAAAATACCTGTAAATGATGTAATGGCCATCTGGAAATCATACTTAAATTGCCAACGTTTAACCCGGGATAGTCACTAGATATGTGAACATTGTTCCAAGTTGGAATGTTTTCTTTCATGCCGTGTTAAAGATATTTCAGAAAATAAAAGGTCTGTGGAAAGCACACTAAATTGGCAAAAAGCCCAAAATCAAATCATTTTGGCGTCGCCTCATGTCGCATAGTTGCGTAACGCCAGATAGGGAGAACACATATTGTTTATTTTACAACTTTATGGTAAAAACAGAAAGAATACAGTACTGATAACGAAAAAGGGACATGGAATTTCCCGTAAATTCGCATTCGCAAAATTCTATTCGCCTGTTTTCGGTGTTTTCATTTTTCTACGGTAAATTCTACTACTCCACCATTGATCCCATAACAAATTCGGTAATTACGAAGCGTTCCTTAGAAATTCTCTTTTTTCGGTTCCATAAATTCTATTTTTTCGGTTCCACTTCTCAAAATTCTCTTCGTACTATTGATTTACCATTGATTTACACGAATTATCCGAATTTTACGAATTTTCCGAAGACCCTAATTCGGATAATTCTCAAAATTCGCGAAAAATCGATATCGAACGTAACACTGTTCAGACATACATTTAGAAATTCTTATCCTTCCATATCCTCTTTTGTGGAGTTGAATAATCTTGTATTTGATGATGGGTTTTATTCCAGTTCTAACCATTGCAATATCCGAGATGAAAACACAAGAATAATGAAATATGATAATTCTTATTTACTGTGGTACGTACGTAACATATACGATGTACATGTTTTGGTGTGTGATGCGACTTATGTTCACTTGCGCATCCCTTATATATGGGGAATCATCCGAACTATGCGAAAAAAACGAAAAAATTCGGAAATTTCCATAATCGATTATGAACGTCATTCTCAAATTTCGCATAATTCTTTCTTTTTCTCAGAATTTGCTTAATGTAAGGCCAGGAAAACATATTGATTCCTATTTTCATCACAATTTACGCGAATTATGCGAATTTTCAGAAGCCACCAGTTTGTTTGATACGTGTAATTCGCGAATTTCTCGTATTATCGCGAATTTCTAGTAAGGTGAGTAAAAGCAGAATTAAGCATTCCCCTTTTATAGATTTTTTCGCCTTGATTCGGTCATTCGTTTAAAATTCGAAATATTCGGCTAAATTCCATGTCCCTTTTTCGTTATCAGTACTGTATGCACAATTAACGGATTGAAGGTAGTCATTCTGAAATTCAAAAAAATTATCTTTTTCAATGAAATATTTCTTTTTCTACAGTAAGCTTTTGCTTAAAATGTAAGAGGAGAATTTCTTCAGAATTTACAGTAAAATGCAAATTTTAACGAATAAAACTTATAGAAAAGAAAAGAAGCAGAAAAAAGCAAAAGAAAATAGGGGTCCCTCATACGGGATCAGTATGGCATTTTACATTACTATGAGACCAGTGAAAAGCTACCAAATTATGACATTGTCGGCCAGTGCCTATCCTAACCTCGGCCAACATCATAATTGATACAAATTTCATTCAGCATGTGCATCATCAAACCAAGGCGCCTGCTATTGGGACAGCACTACAAATGCTGTGGTTGCTCTCGATACAGGATGTTCCAACAAAGATGTGATCACAGGGCGTGGTGTCAGCACTGGAGATGGTTTATGCTATGGTAAATAATTCATTCTTCATAGTACAATGTATATGTCATTGTGATATTTGTTAAATTGTATCAGTCTAATGCATTGTGAATGATGCAAACCAATTAACCTACATTGATTTTTAATTGTACAAAAATTTTAGTATTTTATTTCACAATTTATATATTTTTTTCATGATTTTATAGTTGTAACTTTTTCAGCATCATATTACATACATTCAATATTGTAGTCGATACGTATTTCTAAAGATGAAATGGTCAAATCATTCCAGTATTATGTTTTAACACTTTTTCACCTCTGTATTTTAAAACAATAACATATTGCTATATTTTTATGTATGTATTTACAGATATTGTGTTATATTATTGTTTGCCATATAAAATGGATAATAACCAATAACATCACTATTTTCAATAATAATACTACAAGTACTTTCACTTTCAGATTGTCCTCTTGGCTACAAAACATGCACTGGTTCTACCACTACCTCTGGCGATATTCTCACTGGCACCGATTGCTTCAGCAACTTTTTGAAAATCACAGCTTCTTGTACCAGTATGTATTTGATATTTAAAGGCCACCCATTCTTTACTTCCTAACTAAAGGAAAATTTGCTGTTGCACCTGTAGAGGTGCAGCCATGTTTTCGCTTATCAATTATATTGTATTGTATTACATGTGTGAAAACACTAGAACATATATTCCAATATATCATTGTATTTTTAATCTCTATATTGCAACATTGGAATCCAATTTTGATTGCTTATTTCGATCTCATTTCATCTGTGCAATCTATGTACCCTGAATATAAAGAGTTTAAGCTCATATCAGTATACATTTATTAGAACATAAATGAAATGATATTTACATATGTTTATTCATTGTTGCAAAGCTATTTTATGATTTTACATGGAAACTAGTTATACAATTCTTCAATTGAATGAAATTGAGTATACTACATTGTAACTAATCACAGTTCTTATCGCAAAGATTAATGTATTTTAATGTTAAAAAAAACAAAAAAAAACAACAATACATGTGTAATTTTTATATAATTTCAGGCTGTACTGGCGGGTGTTCTGCATGTGGGCCTCTGAATACTGCAACTAATGCTGCAACATGCACTGCCTGTTCCACTGGTTACACTGCTTTGGACACAACTGATAATACATGTTTTGGTAAATGTCATTATATGCCTCACAAATCATTTGGGTTGGGTTTGACATACCATGTATTTTTGTTTATGAGCTGGCAGGGCCTAACATAAAAGAGTGCACGTTATTTGATGAGTAACTGCATAAGTTTGTAGCCTTGGGTTATCACTTTTGAATGATGTTAAATTGTTTTTTGCAGACTGTGCAGACAATTGTGCCTCTTGCACATACTCTAGTACAGATGGAGTGTCTAAAAGTACATGCACTGCCTGCAACCTTGGATATGCTCTAAAGACTGCTGATGCTACTTGTGAGCGTAAGTGACATGAGACATTGTATAAGCACAGTATTGTAGGTACATGTATTGCTTATTATATCTCAATGTTCAACGTTAGATCTCAAAGTTGAAGAACGGATGACATACGAATTTGAGATGAAGAGAAACCAAATTTACTCAAGATTTAGCAATATTTCGTAATAATCAATTTCAATTTACAATGTAGTCATTTTTCATTTCAAATGACCCACAACAGAACTGTTGGAAATTTCATAATCGTTGAATAGTCATGATAATACTCAAATTAATTAACTATGGTTCAAATATTGTAATATATGGAAAATCATAGTGGAAGGATGAAGAAAGCTTTGAATCATAATATTTAAACGTTCAAATTATTTCTTACACAGGGTTCGTACCCATTCGGGAAAATGGGAAAAAGTTGGGAATGTCATATCATTTTTCACTATTCGGGAAAAAAGTCATGGTTTTTGCAGAAATAAATAAAAAGTTGGGAAAAGTTTGTTAATTTGCATGACGGTCCAAAAATCTGTGAGTCTGGTCAAGATTAGCGTAGATTTTGTAATTTTTAGATATTGAGTGCTGGTCAAGATTAGCGTGGATTTTGTAATCTTTAGATATTCGTCGGATAAAATTACTCATATAATATGCATGGGCGCGACCATATTTGTTTATATTCAGAGCGCCACCACCGGCAATCCACTAAAATAATTTCGACTGGGTCACGCTGGTAGCGCGGGCAAACGTGTCTGAGCTGCTGTATTTGCGTTGTGATAAATGCATGTTGTGTCGGGCACTAGTATGTACGTAACGCACTTGCCAAAATGGCGACTGTGAAGAAACTGATGTCAATATGTGGAAATTTCTTGTTATACGCTTAAGATATTAAAGTAACATAAAAATGAAGTATGTACAATCATTCCTAATGAGGTTTTACATAAAGTTATCTACTGGTTAAACCATGAGAATATGGTTTGGAAAAGTAATGCCTCCATTTAGGAAAAAGTTGGGAAAAAGTGGTGATTTTGATGAGCCTGGTTGGGTAAGAACCCTGCTTACATCAAATGCTACAAATTTATTCTATTTTCAGAGTGTCCATCAAGTTGCCAAGATTGTACCCATGATGGTAGCAAAACAGTTTGCAAAGTGGGCAAGTGTGCACCTAATTATGCACAGAATCCAACAACATATGAATGCATAGGTAAAGTTTTCCAGTTGCTTAGTTAATTATTTCCTGATTATTTACTTCTCAGACTGTTCTAATATAACCAGTATTGTATGTAAAAAGAAAGATCAGATGCATACACACATCAACACAAAAGTAAAGGACTCAAAGGAGCCATCTCAATATACATGTATGGAGACCACCAATGGATTACTGATAAGTTTAGTTAAAATATTGATACAGTGTAGAATGTAACTGATATTGCCTGGAAAACCCAGTAGGAGTTGAATGGCCATATATTTTTGCCTTTTGCTACTATGCTGGATGTATTATGGTAAATGGTGATGTTGAGTCACATTAAGCATCCAACATATTTTTTCTGATGCGTCAATTTCAAGAGGCATCTGTCATAGTCTATTAAACTGTGCAAAAGCTGACAAAGGCGGCTCAAGGTATTCAAACACTAACAATCATGCTCTAGATGTATATATAGTAATAAACCGTTGTTATGGAAGGAGATGGGAGTAACATTGGTGTTGTAACATTATTGGCATCTACATCAACATCCTGATGGCTGGATACGACATGTACAGCAGACCAAAGAAAATTCTGCAAGGATTTGAAGTCGCTCTAGGTTACGGGATTTACACATAGGATGTTGACATCTGTGCTTTAGTGCACCAAGAGCTGTGTGTAATTTATGACACTTTCTATTTGCAGCTTGTCCCACTAATTGTGCCATCTGCGAATACAACTCGGCTAACACACCCAAAAGCGCCTGCTTGCCAGGAGGATGTGATGTATTCACAGTAGAGTCCAGCTCCAATGGTGAGTTCACATTCAACTATATATTTATTTACTACTAAACTATAAGGTCTAAGCTAGCAATCTATTTAACAGATCACTAAAAATAGATGCAATGTATGAAATAGCTCCCATAGCATGCTCTATGGAGGTGTTGATTATCACGGTGGCCTAGCAGATACCCTTCCGCCAGTTTTAGGATACCATTGTGCCAGTTGATTTGGAGGCAAAGTTTTACAACAATCACAGTATTATACAAATATAGGATTATCCTCTTGTGTTAAGTCAACTATATGTATTGATTTATGTTAAATAAACATTCATAGAACACATAGAAAAGGTATTTCAATTAAAAATCAAATATTAAAGTTACAATTTAAGATTTAAATGAGGTACCCATATTGATACCAGTGTTGCCAGTTGAGGATACCATGAACGCCAGTTTCCTTGAGGAAAATCAAAGGGGAACCTATAGAAGGTTGCCGTATTATCCGAGCCAAACTACCCATTTAACAACTTAACAGAATCCTCTATTAACTCAGAACATGGTTACGTTTGAGGACTCAATGATTGCTTATCAATTTGTGTGTTCAGAAATAACTAAGAATGAGAACATTATGATATGATGTATTTTTAATAATAAAAAAAACTAAGGAGACACAGGTACGTGATGGTCACCACTAACATAAACATTGTATCATTGAATACGGAGGCCATGTTTCAAGCTGTATTGAAACTACTGTGTAAAATGACATAATTGACTAAAAATGGCCTTCAGAATGCAAACTTTAAATTGGCACAGTGCAAAAATTGGACACTTATTATGGTCACTAAGTATGTAAGCATTGTATCAAATTGCTAAAATTGGATACACATGATAGTCTCTAGGTATGTTAACACTGGACAGAGTTTGAATGGTTTATTTCAAGCTGTATTAAAAGATATTGCACAAAGTGTCAAAATGGACCATAAGTGGCCTCATGGAAAGCACACTTTAATAGGCAGGGTGCCCAAAATCAAATCACTTTGGTGTCTACACATGTTAATCACCTTTGATTTTAACTGGTGAACATGGTATCCTGAACTGGCGTATTGGTATGATTTAAACGCTGAACTGGCGTTAATGGTATGAATTTTAAAATGTCTCTTTTATGCCATACACGAATAATCTTTTAACAAAATGACCATCCATACATGACTGCAAATGTAACAAGTTTAAACTACAATAAAGAGGAATATAAATGATCAAGAAACCAGGACAAGAGAGGCAAAAATTATCTCATCTTCTTGATTTTCTGACTAAAATCAACTGGCACAATGGTATCCTAAAACTGGCGGAAGGGTATCTGCTAGGCCACCGTGATTATATTTGTGTGGAAATCTTTACCCTCTCTCAGAATATATTTCAGGTGACATGTCCCTGTCAGTCATAATGACAACTTATTCTAGTTCTAGTTGATTATTTGCAGACTTCAGCATAGAGTAATATGTGGATGGAGTTAAACGTTAAGCATGTTGTAGGTGCGGTCACTTGTACAAGTTGTACTGTGAGTAACTGTGACCTGTGTGAAGCCTCCAGTTTGTCTGTGTGTTTGGGTCAACAGTGTGCTGCCAAGAGTGGGATCACCTCTGCTAGGACATGCACAAGTAAGTGTACAATTACGTTGCACTTAATAGAGTTTAAAGGCAGATTCAGGGAAGATGGGCCCTTCTGGTCAAATCTTTCAACAATATGACATTTTCCCTGACCAGTTAGGTGACTAATGTCCCCTACATGGTGCTTGTGTTTCATGTATTTTCACTGCATATTTGGACTCATACACATACATGTAAGTTCCTGGTTGATTACTGGCTATCCTGGATCTGCCTTTGAAGCCCACCATTTTCACACTTTTAAACACGTACAACTGTAAACATGATAATCTTGTCTTCTCTTTATTTTCTTATTTCAAATAGTTGATTAAATACATTTCTAATGTAACAAAAATAAAACTTCATAACAGAGCAAAGCATAAAATTTGTATCACTGGTTTGCAGCTTGTAAAGAGGGTTGCAATGTGTGTACGTTCGATAGTTCAAATGTAGAAACTTGCACTTCATGCCTTAGTGGTTATACAGACAATTCTGGCACCTGTGTTGGTAAGATAACATATTATGTATATTTATCCATATGTGATATCTTATTTATGTATGAAGAGATTGTTTGTTCATTATTATATTACTTAATTCTAGCAGTATATGTCGCATGACAAAAAGCTATACTCATATGTAGTAATTTCAACCTATAATACTTTTAGCCTGTCCTGATAATTGCAACACATGCTCATATGATAGTGGACTTGCAAAAACAAAATGCACTTCGAATTCTTGTGCTAACAAGTTTGCACAGGATAACACTGATAGCAGGTTGGCATGTGTTGGTGAGTTTGCAATCATCATTAACTCAGTTTCATAAAATGTGCTGAATTGTTTTTTTCTTTCATTTAAAGTTAAACATTGGTCAAAATGTAAGGAATTGTTGTCATTAAACAAACTACTTGAATTGCATTTTTTACAGCAGGATTAAAACTACAACATTTAGATGATACAATGTATGTTTAAACTTACAATTTAACCTATGTGTAATACATTGAAAGAAATTGTTAAGTATATGAAATAAATGAAGATGTTGCAAACTGATATCTATTCTAGCCTGCCCTGATAATTGCAATTCGTGCACATATGACACGACCAGCAAGACAACCAAGTGTACATCGGGACAGTGTGTGTCAGGATATGCAAATGCCGATGATGGAAGCTGTGGAGGTCGGTCTTAGTTTTATAGTCATGTATATTTTTATCATCCCAAATCAATCTTTGATTAAAAAAATCCCAGAGCAAAGAGACATATACGGCACCTTCCAAATAAGACTGATATGTTACATGTCATAAGTGATTGGATATTCATTTGTTGAAGTTTCAATTCATTTCCATCTTATATTATACAATGGTACTCAACGATGTTCATGTAAGTGACGCTAGCAAGCTGTGCTTTGGCGTTAGCTTGTAGCTAGACTAGTACTGCCAACGCCATCAGTGTCGCTGTTTCTCTGTCTGCACAAACTAAAATAAAATCAGTGAATTTATGACGAAATATTCATTTGCTCAAGTTTCAATTCATTTCCATTTTATACACTGGTACTCAACAGAGCTTATAAATGATCTGAATAATACTTTCATCTCATGTTTCCTTACTTGGCATAAACACAAAATCATAAAATGATATTAAGATTTTTAATAAACAAAACAAAAAAATCTTAGACCAGATGTGAACAAAACTAATGGGGGCACAGAAACTTTTGGCAAGCTTAAACTTCAAACTGGGGGCCAATATCATCATACCATGATCCTGTTCATAGTAACATTCTAAAAAGGAGAAATGCAATGTCGATGCAAACATTAAACCTTTTATAGTATCCTTTATCATATTTTTACATGTAATTTCATTGGTTATCATGATCCAAAAGAATCCGATAACTGGGAGAGGGTTATGCACCCCTCTTCGTAGAGGGGTGATACCGTGGTTATCATGCTTGTTCTCAGCCGAACTACTTATTCACATTTTTTAAAACAGTGTTGTAATTGTTTAGAAAAGAATGATAAATACAAAACCGGGTTCGTTGTGCAACATGAATTATTCTATCAGGATTCGTTCTTGTGGCACATCAGGCTCAGAACTCACCAGATAGAATAATTCATATTATAAACTCACCCGGTTTTGTCTATATATTTAATATGTGTATTATATTGCAGCATGTGCATCTAACTGTGTGTCATGCAGTACCAATGGACCAGCTAAATGTGATACTTGTGCTACGAAATACCGATTGAACACAGACAAAACTTGTGAAGCTTGCGCTAGTTTCTGCTCCAAGTGTGATTCTGCAGGTGAAAAAAAGAAGAATTTGCTTACTTTTACTCATTTTGATTAACATTGACACACTGGTGCATTTTTCATTCTATTGTGCTGACACCAAATTTATTCTACTTCTTTTGCCCACAAAAAAATCTTTTTTCTAAGACACTTATTTTCAATATTATTAGAAATTGTTTAAAAGTAAAATGCCGCTCCTACACAAAAAGTGTTGTGCTTCTAAGTAACCTACAAAGATTTGCACACGTACATGTACAGAAATTTCAGCATTTTTAACCTTTAATTTTCCAAATATACATATTTGACCGGGTAAAGCCAAATTAAAACATAAGAGCAATTTGCATAGTCAGGACAGCCAGTGGCCTAAATCAGTGAAGAAAGCATAACTTCCATTGGTCAATAATATCCAAATGCATAGGAGATTATACAACACCATTGATGTTTATTCAGTCATTGGATGTGAAATCTTGACATAATATAGGGATTTTTTAAATGTCTCCAAAAATATATAAGCACATATGTTCCAATCATTGTCGATATGCATCTTACCAAAATGGCTACTTTAAAAAGTTTAAGTCTGAAAATGTTGAAAGTTTCTGTAAGTGTGTGGACCTTTCCAAGTTATGTACAAACACAAAAAGTTCTCATGTATGTATCATTGGCATCCTTGTCATATTGCATGTATTTTGGCTTTTTCAACTCCCCAGTGACCATACAATACTTGCTACCATAGTGCTGTGTTCATCACTCACATTAGTGTTCACTTGCCTGAGCCATATCTATGTACCGGTATGTGTTTACCATGGCACAAGTAAGTTTAGAATGTGCCAGTTTGTAATGGTGACGTTTCATGACATGTTCAACCAACAGCAAACTGTGATGCCATTGTAGGTAAAAGTAAATGTGACACTAGCAGTTGTGATGCAAAATACACCCTGGACTCCAGTGACAAGACCTGCAAGGCTTGTGCAGCCAACTGCAAAAAGTGTGACACCAATGGTCCTGGCAAGTGTGACTCATCTCAGTGTGACGCAGAGTATGTCTATGACTCCACAAACAAGATCTGTGTCAGTAAGTCAGCACTTTACTAACTACAGCTAGTACAAGTGAATGCAGTTTGTTGTATCGACATGATAGAGTACTGTAATTATTGAATTTGAGAAAATAAATATGAATGTTACAAAAATTGATGATATGTACATGTATTTTGGTTTTATAGTCCATCTCTTAACATCAATATGATTGCAGAATGCCCAGACCAGTGTACAGAATGTTCGCTTGCAACTGATGGCACAACCACAGAGTGTAAAGATGGCAAGTGTAAATCTGGCTATGGGCTGAAGAAGTCAGACAAAAAGTGCTATGGTAATTGTTTAGTGTCTTATAGAGAAAACCCACCTCCTGTTTGATACTATTTTTTTTATTTATTGAATAACTTTGGCAGCTGTATCTGTAGAGTTCACAGCACGAGGTTGATGCAGTCTGACATACCAAGTTCAATAAAGAATTCTAATACATGTGCATGTACAGTGTAACACCTGACCCGAGGCCAGGGTGATTTTAACACGAAAATATGAAGAATGACGATGAATATGTTTCTTTAATGAACTCTTAAAACCAACTGACACAATCTCACTAAAAACAGTACTTCAATCTATATATCATAGTAAACTATTTAAAATCTGTCACAGTACAATTAACACATACATTCATGAGGCTACCAACGTGGCCAACCTGTAACATTTGCCCTCCCTAAAATAAATGTCTCCTGACATTTCCTATTGCAAAAATGGTTATCCCCAGACAATATAAAACATTAATTGTATTTAAGAAAAATAATTTCCTACAATTGAATCTATATAAATTGGTAGTAATAATCATAATCAATTAAATCTCTATAGTCAACTATGAAACGTTCCCATAATCAAAAGTACAGTACTGATATCGGAAGAAGGATACAGAAGAAAGATTTAGAGAATTACACTACTATTTCTTACGGTTTTTCCTTTTTCTTCTCATTGTTGCGACTATTATGAAAGTAAAAAGGTTCTGTAGCTTCCGCAAAGTACGGCTTTCTTCATAACTCGCTCGAAGTTACGCTTATTTCGATTGATCCCCTTATATTACGCATTTTACGGAGGTTCCCGCAATAAAAAGAATATTTCTAAAAGTTCAAATTCACGCCGACATTTTGACAGATTTTCATTTCAGTTGGGTGTCTGTGTGGCGTTCGCACTTCCGGGGCTATCGCTGTGGCGGAAATAAATGAGAACAGTCAAACTAATCCGACTATTTATGAGCGAAAGGTAGGCGCCATTGTGCGGAAGTGTAAGAATTTATTCTGATTATTATGTTTTTTCTGTTTATTTCGATAATCGTAAGTATCGTAGTTTCGATGACTAAGCAGTTCCAAGAAAATCGTAATAGCCGTAACTTTGTTACGAATTGTTACGAATTATTATGTTTTCTTACGCCGATTCCTATAACTTCGCTTACGATTCTGTATCCTTCTTCTGATATCAGTACTGTAAGCAATCATTGAGGTCTAATTAACAATTCAATGAACTAAAATCAATAAACACAAGTTCCCAAGTGCCATAGAGTTCAAATGTCACACAAATCAAAAACCATAATCCAAAAATTCATTTCAATTACAGTTGAAAATTATAAATTGAAACAATCATATTATAAACAAAATCTTTACAACGAATTCCAGTGCCGTATGTGATGGACACTGGCAGAAGACTGAGCAAAACCGAAGCTTTGAACTGCCATTCTATGTCATGCAATCCATAAAGTAGAAAACAATCATCACCAAAATCCATATGTCGAAAAACATAGTCCTTTACAAAAATAATATGATCCAACAAGCCAAATTCTTCATGCATTTTTACACACTTTCCATCCATATTTACAACAATGTTTTCACACTCTACACATTCAAATTCAATAACACTACAAATATCACTTTCTTTTACACCTTTATTCATATCAGTCACACACACACTACAGCCCTAGGTCGCTTTTCTTCTGTGTATCCTCCTCAACACCAGAAATACATGTAAGTCCACTTGCTTTGTTTTCCTTTGGTATAGCTTTTTTCAACTTTCTCCACTTTCTCTCATCCTATCAAAAATCCTTCTTCCCTCTGCAACACAAATAGTTCTCTGGAGCAACTTAAAATCAAAATGAATCTTCCAACATTGCCACATCACTCACTCATAGACGAGCACGCAGTCACAGACCTCTCTCAGGACAGGGACGCACGTTCAACATACTTTCCAGACGACTTCTGTAACGTACCGCCGGTAGGCGACACAAAAGCCTCATTATTCCACCATTGTGCACTGGAAATCATTGTACAAGAATTCTGCACAGTTCTCCACAAATTCTCAATTATTAAATGTCTTCAGCTTAGATTCTTGGTCCTCGCTAGACAACCCATGAACACAGTTGATGATGCACAGATGATCCATATATGAAGTCGATCTCGGTAGAACCTCCAAATGTAACACCTGACCCGAGGCCAGGGTGATTTTAACACGAAAATATAAAGAATTACGATGAATATGTTTCTTTAATGAACTGTAAAAATGAACTGACACAATCTCACTGAAAACAGTACTTCAATCTATATATCATAGTAAACTATTTAAAATCTGTCACAGTACAAATAACACATACATTCATGAGGCTACCAACGTGGCCAACCTGTTACATTGTATGTGTGTTTTTTATTTTCTATCCCAAATCATTTTAGAATTGTTTTTAAATCAGTTTTACTTATTTATGTGCATTTACATCCCATATATGTAGATCTAAACAAAAATATTTCTAACGTCAAAGTTGATTAAGTATTATTATTTAAAATGAGCTAAGAAAAATTAAATATTGCTCTCTTAGAGACATTAAACATGATGTTTGCTGTATACTTACATTTGGAAATGCGGCATTAAATAGCGAAAATAAAAGCTTTTTATTCCCATCATCTATGTACTTATTCTATAATGTTATCAGAATGAATATAAGCTTTCTTGGAGTACAAGACAAACCAAAATATTACCCGTAAGCTCATATTAAATCTCCCCGGACGAAATCCGAGGGGAGATTTCTAGCTTTAGTGCTGTCCGTCCATCCATCCGCCCATCCGCGTCCACATGCTTAAAAGCTTATAACTTGAACACCATGAGAGCTATTGCTTTGAAAATTAAATATGTTTAGTTTGAGGACAATATGTCTCAAAAGTTTTTGTTTGTATTTTGGCCTACTTTTGACGAACTTATGACCTTAGGTACAAATATCTTGTTACCGCACTTTAGGGAGAAGTATTTGGCCGATTGTCGCCACACCTCATATGTAGCTTCGATGTACTACTCTCCAGACCTGATTAGATTTTGGTGTACTTTGGCCTACTTTTGATTAAGTTACGATGTGTTTTTAAAAACAAATTATTACGTAATTGTGTTTATCTGTCTCCTGGGAACAGTTTGACTTATCATCACCAAACTTGACATTTGGTATGTCTATATCACTCTCCTCACGTGATTTGATATTGGTGTACTTTGGCCTACTTTTGAACTTACGAGCGTTACGTACAAACCTTGTTAACACTACAGGGAGAAGTATTTTGACCTATGGTCACCAAACTTCATATTTAGCTTCGTTGTACCACTCTCCAGAGCTGATTAGATTTTGGTGTACTTTGGCCTACTTTTGATGAAGTTACAATGTGTTTTTAAAAACAAATTATTACGTAATTGTGTTTATCTGTCTTGTGGGAACAGTTTATGACTTATCATCACCAAACTTGATATTTGGTGTGTCCATATCACTCTCCTCACGTGATTTGATATTGGTGTACTTTGGCCTACTTTTGAACTTACGAGCGTTATATAATAAACCTTGTTACCACTCTACAGGGAGAAGTATTTGACCTATGGTCACCAAACTTCATATCTCGCTTCGTTGTACCACTCTCCAGAGCTGATTAGATTTTGGTGTACTTTGGCCTACTTTTGATGAAATTACGATGTGTTTTTTTTTAAAACAAATTATTACGAATTTGTGTTTATCTGTCTCCTGGGAAGACTTTATTACCTATCATCACCAAAACTTGACATTTTGTATGACTGTCACTCTCCTCACGTGATTTGATATATGAGTACTTTGGCCTACTTTTCAAAAATGGCCTGATCGGGGAAATGGTCTGATCGGGGAAGGGGAGATTTACGGCGTTCCCGACGACTACTAGTTTCAAGTACATTACACCATTGTCTTTGGCATTAAATGTTGAACATTTAGTAGTACTGACTCAACATGTGATAATCTAAATAGTATGTATGTGATATGCAATGAAATATAGTTAGTTATTTTAATAATTTCTCTGGAAAGAACATGTGTTAAGCTTACTGGTATGTATACATGTAGTGCAGTTGAACCTCTTTATCTCTTACTCGAGTAATTCAATTTATAATATATAATAATATATAATAACTTGAGCAAATAACCATTTCCACTTCCTTTCATTATATCAAATGCAATATAAATTATCTTTCATTATATCAAAAAGTATCACTAATTTTGCGATAAATCCATAAAAACTTACTATAAGTGTTGGACATTTTCAATGTCATTGTCTGAGACTTCTCTTTGTCACCAGGTGGCAGCACGTGACAGAAGTGGAAGTCGGTCAGTGTTTGTTGTTGGGGGGTGGTCGAGGGCGAGTGTGGTGGTTTGGGGCTGCCCTAGGTCTCAGAAGGTTGTCGTAGGCGTGGGATAACTGGTATGGTCCTTCATCTCTGTTCATGTTCTCCTCAGTCTTTCGGAATGTTATCGACTCTAAGATTTGTCTGTCCAGTCTCTGGTTCGACTCTTTGCACCCAACTTTAGCGCTATCCCAATCTGGTACATGGTTGAGGTTGTTCATGTGGTCAGTTATGGCTGATTGGTGAACTTCTGTGCAGATGCTTCTGTGGTGCTGAGGCGAGTTGCTCTGGTGCGAACATTTTTATGGTCATGTGTCTCCACATTTCTTTGATGCTCCTTGAGCCGTGTGCCGAATTTCCTGCCTGATTCACCAATGTATAAACTTGGACAGTTCTTACACCAAATACTGTACACACTCCCACAGACTTCTTCTTATTTGATTTTGTCCTTGGGATGAACTAAAATCTTGCAGAGAGTCTTATAAGGTTTGAAGGCTGAACAGATCTTGTGATCTTTTAAAACCTTAGCCATTTTTTCGGACAAACCTTTAACATAAGGGAGAACGACCATACCATACGATGGACATTGAAAATGTCCGAAAATATTCAGACACTTATAGTACGTTTTTAGGATTTATCGCAAAATTAGTGATACTTGTCGATATGAAAAAGAAATCCAATGAATCTCTTTACAAATCTTTCATTATATTATATGCAATATAAATGATTCTGATAGCTAAAAATGTCAGATAACAAATTACTTGATATGTACCTATAAAGTTTCAATTAAACTGCTCAAATTATAAAGTATCTGACATTTCATTAATCAGCATCCAATTTAGTTCAAAGTTGCTATTCTGAAAATCATATGATTTATATTATATTCGTAGCTTGCTCTGAGAACTGCAATGTCTGCGAAGACACAAATTCAGATGGCAACCTGCTGTGTACCACTTGCAAAAATGAATTCATCATTAACAGTGGTGTCTGCAGTGTCTGCCCTATATATTGCAAGACCTGCAGCTACACCACTGGCAAGGGACAAGAGTGTTCGCAGTGTCAGGACAGGTGTGTTTCATATCCCATTGCATTTTTATGAGGATTTGTAAGTACATTGTACACTGTGTAGTAGCCACCAGGGTAACTTGAGTTACACCATTCATGATGTAGGTAAAATTGCATTTATGATGAAAGCAATAGTTCTAAAACTTATCCTGGTGAGGAGGTTACACAATTGTAAATTGTAAATAATATTCGAACATATCTGCAACTTTAATGTCTTCTATGAAGGAAGCAAATAATTTGCCGGCATTGGTGAAGTGGTTTTGCTCTACAAGATGAGTACCACACTGCTCACTCATAAGTACGTTGTAAGTGTACATGATATTGTTATGTACTTGTACTGCTTTCTCAAGAGCCCCAATTTTTTACATTTATTTGCATAACCCCTCAAGACCCTCATGCCCCCTTACCTCCCCACCTTCTCCCTGAGCCCTCTGGTTCAAACCAAACAACATGTGTGATGCAGAAAGTCAATAATGTATAAGATCAATCATTATAAGAGTGAACAGCAGTTGTATCAGAATGCTTCACAAAGAAAACCACCATCTGAGTTATCTTTGAGAACCAGGACTTGTGTGTCATTGTGAACTGCAAAGCGATTTGGTGCCATACCGTTGTGAGTTTGAACACCAACAGTAACTATGTGATACATAGTCCTGATCTGACTTAGAGTCATAAGTCTAATGACTTGCAAAATACAAGTGGATAAATAATGATTACAATAATGTCCAATAATGATATTGCCTTTGTTAATAGGTATGCGCTTGACAGCAGCAAAGTGTGCCAGGCATGTCCTAGTAACTGTAAAGAATGTACAGTGGACAGCACTACAAGTAAGGTAAGAGCAAAGACCAATACAAATGTATATTTTACACATAGATGAATTATTTTCAAAGGATCAACATTTTGGATATTTGGATTCTTTTACATTTAGCTACAGATTATATATACAACACTGTTATATAAGTGAATGTGTTGTCATGGGTCATGCTAGACCTGGATGTCCTAAAATGTGTAGGATTTTGCTTTGCATTAGCGATCTTGGGGGTTAGGGTCACACAGGCCCATGGCACAATAGAAACTGAAAGAAACACACTTGGTCTAGTCCCTGTGATTTTACCATGCTATTAGAATTGATAATTGTTGAGGCTTCTGGAATAAGGTATCGTACTACTGAAAACAATAACATGTATTCATAATATTCAATAGTTTTGAATAGTTGTTTCATTGGTAAAGTACGACGCAAAGAAAATATAAAATAGATCCAACAAAATATTTCACAGATGTAATTAAAAGGCCTTTCATAATTGGTCGCAAATAAATGTCACCAAAGTATCGCATGACCAAGTATGTTTAAGAGGTGGTCGCCAAATAATTGTAATGAATGTGTATTCGTGAACAATGGTCATGTCAGAGGGCCCTGCCTTAAAATGTGGATGGAAGAGTTGTGGTTGTGCAACACTCTCACGAATAGCAATATTGACTTATGGACTTTAATATTTTTGCAACACTCTCACAAATAGAAATATTAACTTATTGACTTTAATATATGGCTGTGATTCAGAGCACAATCTGAAAATTTTTATGCCCCACATGCACCAGCTCAAGCACGTAGATACAACGTTGTACAATACTTGTGTAATTTATCAATCCAGAAATCATTAAGTGCCCAAGTCTGCAATCTCAAACTGAATTATGAGTATGTTCAAAATTCACTTGCCAGTGTGGTCAAGTGGTCCCTAACTGCTCGCCAGGCTATTGTGATCATGTTTTTGATATCTTCTTGGGTACTTTATTTATATAACATGTTAGTGAAGCATAAAATCTATAATTTAGGATGTTACCAGTTCCCATTACTACATTTCTCTGACACGATTGAGTATAAACCTATAACTACATGCATATATTTATAGACCATGTGTATGGAGGCCAAATGTGACAGTAGTTATAGTCGACAAAGTGATGGAACTTGCAAGAAGTGCTCCGATGCCACTTTCTCCAATTGTATCACCTGCACGGACATGAAATTGACTGGAAATGGCACATACAGCGACAGCGAATGTCTTGCTTGTACTTCCTCATACACTCTGGCTGATGATGCCAAGTCTTGTAAATGTAAGTGTTTCATGTTTCATATACAACATGTATAAATATTGAATAGGCCTTTATTTTTTTATAATATTATGGTTTACGGACACCCAGAAAGCTCAACTGTCGTAGGAGGAGGAAATAAAGATAAAAATAAAGCTCAACTGTCGTAGGAGGAGGAAATAAAGATAAAAATAAAATTGAAAAATAGAAACGTTTTATTTTTTGTTATGGTTTGTGGACACCCAGGATGCTCAACTGCCGTAGTATGGGGGTGAAAATATGCTGTACTACAAATGTACCATCTATTCACGTATAAGGGCTGAGTCATTATTTAAGGCTTGGGGGTGGGGGGTGTCGGAAAAAATTAGGGTGGGTGGGTCATATGTTTAAATTTGAAAGTTGTGGGGGGTCAGAAGTTCATAATGCTGCTGTCTAAGAAACTTCTGACCCGCCACGTCTTAAAAAATGACTCAGCCTTAAAGGCCCCTGGACCTAACATTGAACATGGATATGGGCCCTTGGGGTTTACCCGAACTGAATTTCTTATTCCACCAACAAAGCTGACTTTATTTTAGCACGGTAATTTCAGTGAAACTAACTTTCCTGGGTGTATACGGTTTATTGTGAAAGAAAGTTCCATCACTAGTGTAGATCTGCTTTCATTATCGCTAAGTAGTGCAGGATTTGCTGTTATTCTGGGTGTCAAGTCGATTGAACATCGCATTTGTTAATCGTCGACCTCAAATACAGCAATATATAATCCATTAGTAATGTTATTCAACTAATCTATTACGAATGCTTGCTAGGAAATAGAAATAACTTACTTATTTTGATGGGGAAAATATTTACACAACGCTTCTGTCAGTGGGCATGCTCAGTAGTTCAAATGTCGTGCCCGCTCCTCAAAAACGAAAGCAAAGTTCGCATCCTTAGTTAATGCATCTTATTGTGTAACGTGATCGCGGCTATTAAAGCTCCTACGAAATGCGGGCCGGTAAAAGATGAATAGATGGCTTCTTCCCCAACTGGTTTCCTGCTTTTAAAAACGTAATAAAACAATAAAAAAAATATTCAGCGGTGGATTTAAAAAATATAATTTTTCCAATTTTATTTTTATTCTTAAATCCCGTTATTTTGAGCGGCGGGTCTGTAAACCGAAAAATAAAAAAATAAAGGCCTTATGTAAATAATGTAAATTAACAAAGTAGTGTGAAGAAATTCAATTTTTATTGCAAATGTAGTAATGTCCATCCATTATTGAATAGCAGCAAAATTTTCTTGTCTTAGAGTAGTTCCTTTAAAAAAACTTACTTGCGGTCATGATATATATGGTCATTCTCAGTAGATAGGATCTGATAACATTTTGATGAAAATTTGTTTTGACTTATTGCAATGTCTACATACATGTAATTGATGCAAACATGTTGAAGAAAGCTTTATTGCACACTAGTATGCCCCAGTGCAGATTGTGATAACCCCAAAAGTATGTACATTATATGGTATAAACCATGTGCGATAATCACTTTACTATGTTATGTTTCTTGTGTCATACACAGCTTGTTCTATTTCGGCTTCATCCAACTGTAAGACATGCTTTGATCGGCCTGGCAAGTACTGTGAGACCTGTGACTCGGGCTACCTGAAGAGCGACAACAAAGATGTACATATAAACTATCCTAATTTATATATTGAATATGCATACTGATATAAGCAATACCTTCAAAATTGCATTAAGCAGATTGTATAATACATATATTTTTATTGCATGTAAAAAAATTGGAGGTGTATTTTGACCAACAACGAAGCTCAAAGATTCGTTTTAGACATAGAGTGCAGATATCGATATTCTATGTGGATCATTGAAATACATAAAGTCATATTGTTATAAAAAAATTCTGGTTTGAAAAATAAAAAATATTTCTTGGTTACTTATGGAGAATTTTACCATACTATTTACAGGTGTGTGGTAAGACTTGCTACAGATGTACTGGTTCAAACTGTGACAAGTTTTCCTCTTCTAATATGATGTCTGAAGTCTGTGATGAGTGCTGGGTATGTTCACATTGATATTGGAATTTACCAATTTATATACATGATTGACGATGCCAACAGATAGTTGGTGAAACTGTCAATGTAAGTGAAAAAAATGTGTTGTGATGTAAAGAATCATGTATATAAATACCTATTACCAACACAACGAACACGTTCAAGAAAAAAAGGAATTTACCAATGTTTTAAAGAAGGAAAAACATCACTGAAAAATTCTGACAGCAGTAGAATAATTGATTCACTCATTATCAGACATGTTGCATGTCCAGCTGAGCTCATGCTTGTATGCAAGCAAGTTTTAAAAAATTGTCTATTTACCTGGCTATATTTATTTGACATGCGATTGATGGTTAACACATTTTTTAAATTTTCTTTAGGTGTTTGGAATAGAAAAAGAAGGGTCCATCACTACTTACCGTGGATGTGGATTTAAATTTGAACTGAAGTTCAACAATACCTGTGACAGCACCTACCAAAATGAGTACTGCCAGGATGTCCAAGGAATGAAGGTACGCTTAACGGAACACTATCCTGATGTCATTATTTTGCATGATTAAATTAATGTTCTTTTACGAGTAGATGTATATTTCTGTGTATTCAAACAACGAGTCTTTGATAGTAGTAAGGAAGTGTAGAATATAGAATATTTTACTATATATAATATATATTTATATTTCGTTTAATGAACATTTTCAAAACAGGGTCACTTCAATGTGACTGGTGTGACAAAAATATGTCATCATTCCATATGTGTATATTATTTATATATTTTCAGCAATGTGCTAAATGCTGTACTGGAACTAACTGCAACACATTTGACTTGACCGGCTTCAATGGGGCCAGCAACATAGGCTTCTCACTTCTCACCATGCTGGCCATGGCAATTGTGCAGAGCCTCTTGTAGGCTCATAGTCTACATTTCCTTCCTTATGATATAATCTATCTTCTACCTAGGTTCATGTGTTTCATCATGCTCTTCTTTTTGTCCCACTTTTCTTTGAACAGTATAAGATCTAACATACAGTAGCTTGCAAGTGGTCATCCACAATTTTTCAAGTGATTTCTTGCAAAATGATCATACATGTTACTTGAGTGCTGTGATGATGTCTGCAGAAAGGATGATGTTGTAACTTGAGGACAGGTTACATGTATCTCTTATTTTGTTCAAAGAGAAGGCTTTCTACAAGGTTATATTATATTTCTTAGACGATTTAACTTGAGAGTGATACCAATTTATCTGTGATATTTTACATTGATGATTATTATATATATGTAAAACACTGCTGTGATGATAATTTCGTGATATTTAGAAATAAAACATAATGGTTGAATGATTATTCATTTGTAAAACTTATACTGTAAAATATACTGTAATGCTCTATCTCAAAATTGGCCTAAGTAGAGTATATATTGATATAAAAGTTGAAGGACTAACCTCCTTGAGTATCTTTATATGCTCAGATCCTGCTACAGTACAGATCAGTTTTGTAAGGGACTCTCATCTCCAAGGATCTACTTACAAAACTAATATGTGACCCATAAACAACCATTATGCTTTATATAGTTATATTTTTGTATACATGTAGTTATATTTATGGAGAATTTATTAATAGCATTTCAAGCAAAGGAATCAGCTTTAGTATATACAGTTTGTAGATTACTATTATATTCTTTTCTTTAATTCAATCTCTACTAGATTCTTCATATTCTTATGATTGAATGTTTGGTTATGTATTACCATAATAAAGTGCCTTACAAAGTCCTGGTTCCTTCATTTGAATACTATGTATATGAAGTATGATATATGATGTATTGATAATGGATCTTATCATAAAAGAAATCAAATTTTAATTGCAAACAGATGCACATACAATTGTTTCGTATGGTAAGTTTGAAAATAGAATGTATACCATTTGTATAACTGCTGGAAACAGCCACATCTAGAATTAATCTAGTAGTAGACATTATCAAAACATACAGGCTCATATGGATGTTGTGTCATGTGTGAACAAATCTTGAAAAATAAACACAACCTGTTGGGTTTCTGTGGATTGTTCAACAGTTTTGTCATGCATGATAATTGTAGATGTTGTTGAATATTTTAAAGAGGTAACAGTGATAGAAATTGCATAGGCATATTTTTACTGATGTTTATGAAAGACTTCAATTTTTACATCTATTGACTAAATTTTCTTTCAACTACATGTAATTACAGTAGTTTCCTCAAATGTATTTGCTTGTTCAAGGCACTGCGATTCCCCCCTTTTTGCAGCTTGAGCAAGCATATCCAAATACATATAATTAACCATCGTTACCTCTTGATTTTTATATTATAATCATATCATTGTTAGAAGAAGGGGCCACTCAATTGTTACATATTTTAGTCTAAGTCCTGTTGTCAAACAAATTGTAGCGTCTGAACTGAAACTCAAATGATCATAAGTATGTAACTATTGAGTTGTTGTAGATTTTATATGGGAACAAAGTGTGTGTGTGTGTGAAAAATATATTTTTACTAAGTCAAATTTACATTAGGTGATAGGTTCAATGCCTAGGTTTTATTATTAAAGTACAATTCCGTATTTCAAAGAAAATTACTTTTTTTTTTTCAATTTTGACATGTATTTTGCAACTTGTTTGAAAATACCTTACATTTTGTTTTCACTAATCCACCTAGGTATTGGTACATCACACATTTTTTACTAGTGTGCTGTGATCTAAATATGTGCTTCCAATTACAGAGCTTGCCACAAAGTGAAAAACTGTGAAACATCTTATAAAAAAAAACAAGTAAATTAAGAAAAAATCAACCATGTAAGATAAAAACTAAAAACCTTATGTGGGAAATATGAAAAATTGAGTTTTATTGCTATTTTCATCTTTAAGTGGTTAATCTTTGTCGTTGGGACTGGAGAGTGTATTTTGTCCTGCAAATCATATTTACACATTTTAATGTATTCATTTACATGTTATTTAAGTTTTAAATGTTTTGATAAATGTGAGGAGTAGGATAATTAAGACACATATAGTATTTATGAAGCTTTATTGGTGGAAGAGATCAGTGAATTCTCTGATGAGAGATGATGGACAAATGTATACTTCAAATTGTAGCGCAATCAATGGTGAGGGCCTTGATTGTACCACTGCCATAGTGTATTTACATAATATTGATACTGGTAGAAATCATAAGTAGTACCTTGTGTGTATAAAGACAAAATGTGTACATTTGATGTCTGTGCTACTAACAAAGAAACTGTTCAATGTAATCATTTAATCATTTATCTACAATGTGTATGCTTCTGCTAAAATTTGATTCAAATCATTGCTGATTGTTGCATGGTTATTGAATATCATGAAGAAAAGCATTGGAAAGTAGTTGAAGAAAGTAAAGTCATCAATGTAATGTTGATTTACATTAGTGTGAATCATATCTTACATGTGTTTTACATATACAGGATATGAAAGATTCATCCTCTTGTAGTTTTATTCTCAAATTTGTATCCGTATCTGACAAATGATTTCATTTGATTGTTATCATATTAATATGATGATAAGTGTGACAAATTTGAATATTAATTATTATTACCATGATGACTTTACTAAGCTGAATAGCATCTGATTGTGGAAAAAGTGTGATTTTGCAAAGGACTGTTTTGTTTTGTAATGGATCTAAGTGAAATCAATAAAGCTGAAAGCGCATCAAAATATACATGTTTGTGATCGTTCTTTATTGAATCCTGGAAAGTACATGTAGGTAGATCTCTACGGCCTGATTAAATTAAGGTGTACATGTAGTTACAATGTATATATCATAATCATTGGTTACATCAACAGATTGAATTCTTAATGAATAATGTATTTGATTGAAATTGTTCATTGCTTAGGCCAAACAGAATTGATAGTTTGGTTCCGGTTGGCTGAGATTGAGTAATCCAAGGGTAGGGGGGAATAATATTTTATTTTATCATAATATTTTATCATGAAACCAGGCAGGGTAGGTAGGAAAATGTTAAAAATTTTATGCAAAAATTCTCATAGTCGGGGGGTGTTCCTGTAAAATTTTATGAGCCTTAAAGGAAGGGTAGGGCGAAATTTTATCCGAAGATTTTTACAGAAGATCATATGTATTTTTAAAAGAAAAATTGTCTGTAACCAATCAAATGTTTAAATTTCAAGTGGTGTTGGTCAATGCATGATTTTCCTCACTGTTGCCTTTGTAGTGTAGTAACATCTGTGTTCTTTCAGTTTCTTGCCTACGAGAGCATGTGGGATCAGCATGTACATCTTCCAGCCATCTTCCTAACTCGAGATGTAATTTGTGTTTTTACTTAAGGTCTTTAGGTCTATTAAACCAAAGCATTTCTGGTGGAGTATCCTCCTTTATCATAAGGCTGCTGTTATTTTCTTTTATACTCTATTCTTAATCTATCAGTCACACCTTTACTATGATGTTTCCTTGATGGCATATTATTTGAGTCAATCCCTAATCCCTATGAATGCGAATTGAGGTTCCTCTAATCGTGCAACACTAATAGTCTCTAGTTATGACAAAAAACATCATATTGAAATAACCAGTTTATTGCAGCAGGTTACTGTGATGACGAACGGTACTAGTATTCCACTGTCCTAGTATTCCATTTTATACCTGGCTGTTTACCCGGCGTCACACTTCAATAGCTTCTGTGTATTATACATCATACCGGCGCTATTTACTGCAGTAGAAGGCTGGGAATCAGCATATTGCTTGAGTAATCCCCGTGTAATATTGCAAAAGGATTATACGTGCACTGTTTCCCGGCTTTAAAGGCAATAGTTTGTAACTGCTTTGTTTCGCTTTTCGCGAAGATCGGTAAAACATTTCTTGAATTTTTTGCGGTTTTGAGGCGGAGTCGTAAAATATAACCATTATTTTATTACAAAAATATGCTGGGGGGACTTAATTTTATAAAATATTAAGGGTCGGGGGTGTTTTAAGAGGGGCGGGCGCCAACCGGAACCAAACTATCAATTCTGTTTGGCCTTAGTACATTGGTAACATTTCTCTAGTCTTCACATTTTGGTGGTCATGATTTATGACTATTCCAGGGCCACTCAATGTAGTCCAATGGCAGCTAATGTACGAGTAAGTATTAAGGATATAAAATCTGGCTTCAGCTATGTCTATTGTGGTAGTTGAACAAGATGTGAGAGATGGTTATGAAAAAACAACCATTGGTATACTGATACAAAAGATACATAAATGAAAATTAATTATTTGCAAATAGAATTGCTCTAAGCGTGCACACAGCTGGTCAAAATACAAGGATGTCTCATTTGAAAGCCTACATAAACATGCTACATCCAGGATGTTACATGCGTGCATCAGTCTAGCTTCTATCACATCCTAGAAGCATCAGGTCACGTGATTTAACTTTTCACTTGCTAGCCATGTATCCTGCTGACTATATCTATATAGCTCTTATTTTAGACTTGTGAACTGCAATAGTATTTATCATAATATGAATACTTTTAACATGGAGCAATGCTACCAATATATTGCAATTAATGCAACCATGGTATTACAACAGTAGCTAGACTACATTTTACACGGAGTACCATGTTTTCATTTAATTTCTGATGCATCTATCCAAAGCGAAGGATTACTTAGCATTTAACTTAATACATGTATAGTAGTGTGGCGGTGCAGAATTGATTATATTGGGTGCCAAGAGGATTCCTGACTAACAGTTTGGAAAAGGATGACCAGTGCGTCTCACTAGTACATTCATGAAAATTTGTGTGAATCTAATTTTGTTTTGTGCACTATCAACCAGAGCTCCAGTGAGATAAAAACCTAATGGAATGTATCTATATTAGCTATAGATACCCACATTCAAATCTTAGAAGTTTTAGACATATTAGGCATCGACACAGTCATTCTATTTGCCTGAAAGACACCACGACTAATAATCAGTATACAATTCATGGTTGATTCATGGGTTTATTAGCACGAATATCACAGGTTAGCCTCGTTAAAAGGCGTGCCCCGTGCATGTAGTAGAGGACAGTCACCTCTCCGCACGTAAAAAAAACTCTACTAGTTTGAAAACAATAGTTCGTGTGATTCCTCCACCCCGAGGCTCAGTTGGCTACCTAGCCTGCCTCTGGAGGTCCATATACCACAACCACATGGCCTTCCTCCGCTATAATCATCAAAGTTGATGGCTGCAGATCGAGTATCCATTAAAAAAAAAAATCACTATTAGGGGCCGCACAGTAGTATTCAGGCGTGCGCGTGCGTGTGTGCTCGCATTGGTAATCTCAGATGCAAACAATTTGTTCAACAATTTAGGCATGTACCAGTCAAATACGATCACACATTAAGAAGCACCTGAAAACTTAAAAAACACACACAGCAAAAACAAAAAACAAAAAAAAAAGAAAAACAATAACAAAACAACAACAACAACAACAACAACAACAACAACAACAACAACAACAAAAACAAACACACACCGAAAAAGCGCATACATGTTGACAGCGGAACTGACTTGTATTGATAATTGGCTGTGTGATGACCCTCATTGACGTAGGTGACCTTGTGAAAGGGAAGAATATATGCTATTTTTCGAAAAATTTAATATACAAACTTACCATTATCATTTTGAATGGACGATTAGACGCAAAAATACAATGTATATGCTTACAGTTGGTAACCATTTATAATTACAAAGATCATGAATTTCAAAGTTCTTATTACGTGGCATTGCATCTGCGTTCCTGTGTCCCTGTTAGTTCAAAATCTACATTATATATAAGTATGCAAGCTTTAACTTATGCGGAGCAGTTTGAATATGTTAATTGTTTTCTAATGTGTTTTCTCAAGTGTGCTTTTTGAGAATACAATTTTATTATTTTCTTTCTCTTTGTTTTCAATGGCAACCAAGCTACTACCACTGTATTGACATAGATGAAGAGAGGTTTTACAATCCTAGCTTCCATTTGATATATCAAGTGGCCCTGCCGGGACTTGAAGTCACGACCCCAAGGTTGTGAGACCAGAATGATACCATCATCCCAAGCAGCGGGCTGAGCTAAGGTTACACAGACGAACCGTTGTCTCTGTAACCCCCAGCCTACATACTACATAATATGTCAACACAATGGTTAGGAGCTTGCTTGCCATAGAAAAGAGACATGAATAAAATTTTAATAGTTAAATCTGCACAATGCTCTTAACAGTATGCACATGTACTTCTCCAAGTGGATAAAACAAAGCTCATAAAATGTGAGAGAAACATAAGATGAGACTATAACTGATTCATTGCTATTGTTGGCTAATTCAACAGTCAAAGTTCGGTTGATTATTTTGTTTTAAAAAAAAACTAGGATGTATTACATCAGAGGCGTCTGCACGCTTTTGGCAATATGTCAACAGGCGTCATCACAATTTGGACCAGAAACAAGTGAGTATAGAGTAAAGGACAGTGCACATGCACACACGGCTACATTCAAATATTTTTCTCAAACATTAAATGTAAATGCTGTGGTTTATAGTCACGATCCAAATCTTATTCTCATAACTTAACATTTTACACCAGGTCGTTGGTACACTCGTTGATCAATTGATCAATTAATCTTACATGTACTTTCATCTGCAGCACACCGCTAATAATCACTCATACAATAACTTACACAATCTTTCGACCCAATGACCGGTACGTAATTAGTGTGCCATTGCCATGGAGCACCAGGTGACAGAAAGAGAAGTCTCAGAAGATGGACATTGAAAATGTCCGAAAATATCAGGACAATGAGTTTCTATGGATTTATCGCAATATGAATAAAAAGGCCATGGGGCAGTTTGCAACTATTTAGGGATGAGATTATGCCAAACAACCATCACAAGTCCTGACCAGGAATCGAATCTGGTCATGACTCCAACTTCCTATGTACGTATTACCTAGGATGTGCATTCATGCATGCACGTGTGCAAATATAGATTATTCATATGTGAGACAACATTCAAATTTAGCCCGATATCCTATAGCTATTAACACAAACGCCCATGGCCATGATGGCACCGTCACATTTGTCCGATTTGCTAATTGAAGTGAACCGTTATTCTATGATAGATTTAATACGATATAAGATACTTTATTTACATGTAGTAAACGAAATGCATCATTATTGACACACCTCGGCCGCGGGACCGGACACCGAGGTCTATTGAGAGCAGGAAGTCAAATCCGCCCGCTGGAGAGCGATAGCCAACCCACATCTCCTTCCAGTCTCTACACACAGGAAGCTAAACACTACAGTAATACGATACCGTGTCTTATATAACTACTAGTAAGCACAACCACCTCCCACTGCAAACATTTCTGCCACACGACACTTTACAAGCAAGTCGTGCCAATCATAACTGTCCCCATTACTTTATTTCCCCCAATTCTAAGCATTATGCTCGTGAGCTAAATACGATGATAGGATACCCAACGTTGGATTACCCCGGAGTTGTGATTCGCGTCCGCAGGGGGCGTGCTACTGGGCACCTGCTGCTACTAGCCAATCACGTGCTCCTGTTCATGTTGGTGTTTGTTACAGCTACGGTGTGGCCCGCCAGGGCAGCCGGGAACGGGGCTGTGGAGGAGGCAGAGTTTGAGTATGACGGGAAAGACTACTACATAATTCTGGCCAACCTCACCATGAAAGAGGTACGTGCTATGACATTAGCTATTTGATCTTTTTACAAATTGTGCACCTTCCTGCAAGCATAGGTGTCCCCAACCACACGAATGCAAGCAAACGCACAGACAACCTTAAGGAAGGTTCACAATTGATGTCAACCACATTTTGGCATTTTCTGCCCCCCCCCTCATCAACTTTCGTCAACTTCATGACCCCCCCCGGTCCGTCAACTTGAGGACGTATGCCTTCAAGCGCCCCCCCCCCCCCATGGCCCCCCCCGTCAACTATGGCGTTGATGTCAATTTCATGACATCCTCACCCAAACCCCAAACCCCTCAGTTAGCCATCTAATCTAGCCAATATTTAAGATATGCTTTGTTGAAATTGAATCCGTGTGCAGTTTTGTCAGGTTATACCATACAACAATTGCTTTTCAGGTGTAAAATGCGATAATGTGATTTTGGAAAAAAACATTCCAACAAATATAAAGCATTTATTTTATCTCCATTCTTTGTACTACAACCTTAACCAACCCACCCCCTGCTCAACTTTTTGGGTGATGAGCCCCCTCGTCAAATTTCGTCAGCTTTTGCTGACCCCTCTCCCACCTTCAGGGTTGACGTCAATTGTAAACGCTCCCTTACATCTAAGGCATCGACCATTTGATCTCAGGGGGAGGGGGGCAGCAAAAATATTGAAAAAAATAACGCAAGCCTGAAAATTGGTGAAAAAAATAATAAGGTTTCATTTGGCTAGAAAAAATAAATAATTGTCAAATATGCCTTTAAACAGCTTTATACAGCTTAAAAAATAATTGCGGTTCAGTAATCTAAGAAAAAAATAATTAGATGTCAAATCTCATGAAAAAAATAATTGAAGCTATGGTGAAAATAGCTGCCCCCCCCCCCCCCGATATCAAATAGTCGATGCCTAATCAAATGATAGCTAAGCTGTTATAAATCGTGCGATGTCATGTATGTGGTTGTCACGAGTACACATCGTGTTAAAACGATGCTTGAGGTAAGATACTTTATTTAGTTCATTAGAGATTTATTTAGAAATCTGCCAAAATAAACTGGAACTGACCTGATAGGAGAATCTTTTTATCTTTTAAAGCTTGTGAGCCAAATGAAAACCGCTGAACCCTGGATGTTGTATAGGAATGTGTTGTAAACAATGGTGGCCCCGCAACTCGAGGCAAATAATTAGTTGGAAAATGCAACATTGTTAACATCAGTAACAGGTCGAGGGTACCCCGAAGTGTGGAATGAGTATGTGTGTGTGTGTGTGCATGTGTGTGTGTGTGGCGTATTGTGCGTGCAGGTACGTGGTCATCCACCTTAGTGCGTAAGCGTGCGTGCGTGCGTGCATATTGGTGACGTGCGTGTGATGTAAATGTGTTTGTGTGTGACGTGACAACGTAGAGACGAGTTCTGCCGAGAAGGGCAGATTAGTTTTGAGAGAAATGGTCTGAAGTTTTGACAGTAGTATAAGGTGTTAGAACAATGCATGTTCATTACAAATCTCCAAAGAGACAGCGCCTCTATTGAGATAAAGCTCATGCTCAATAGAAAGGTTCGACGATGACCATGGCCTTACTCGCCCCCGCCCACATCTAGCTACCGACCCCTTCCCCCCTCTCCGTCCCAGGTTGCCACACCGTATTATTAATCCAACACCCCATACAAATTAAGGTTTTATCTTATGGGTCTCTCTGGTGTGTTTTCTGTGGTCTACGTATGCATATACCATATAACATACGTTAACCTACATGTACATCTATACAGCTCAAATATAGTAGTATCCGGTTATATTATGCGCTGGCTACAATGTACATAACCACTCCTAATGGCTAAGGCCTAGCTAGGTTTCACCCGCAATGGAATAGAAAGTCTATGTATTGTAAAGACGTATTGGTATGGTTACAATGTACCTAACAGCTGTTTGTTCTGTAGCAAGCGGATGTCCTCTGCCAGTCGGTATACGGCGGTCAACTAGCCCTCATGGACTCGGCAGACAAATTGCAGGCTTTGAGGTGAGAATGGTGTCAATAGTCACTGTAATACTAGATACATGTACATATATGAGATAAGTGACAGGGAGGCTTTTTTTTCGGCTTGGGTCTGGGAGTTTACGTGCACGTCCAGTGGCGTAGCCACTGTAACGCACACAACACGGTGCGTACACATCGATTTATTGGTTTTCTACCCTTAAAATGATACATGGATCGCGTATTAAATACAGCATTCACTGTCACTGACTGGCGTGGAAATTTTTAAGTAATCTGTTGTCCATTTTCATTTGAATTTAAAGATGGACAAACCATACATATATAGCGATCTCTATGATCATATCATGGATGAATCACTCAGTCAAGATTTAAGAAGGCAAATGCTTACAATGAAGACCATTTCTCGGGACTTCAAATATTTCCATCAAGGTAGTTAAGCTCTGTATCGCCTAACACAATTAGGCCTCGTATTTACAGTTCGCCATTAATTAGCAAAACAATGAGAACTATCTTATAGTTCTAAGCTCTCTAGTACTGTACTAGTACTAACGGAATAATCTTTTAAAAGTAGTTTTTAAAGTCTCTTAACATTAAGTTGATACTTAGAGAGGCTTGCAGACATTTTCCTGAAATTTAGCATTTTTGTTAATTTCAACTAAAATACTATGGTAAATGTGAATGAATTTTTGTCTAAAGTCTGTCTGCAATGGGTTACTATAGTCTACATTCGGTGCCAATTGTTACTAGTACGTGTGCAAGTTTCAAAGAACAAATCTTGCACGAAATTTATGCTGGAAGAAAAAAAATAAGAAAACGATGAATAGGCCTATCCCGTGTAAACTCATTCAGTTTGGCCAGTCCAGTTCCGTACAAACGTGTCGCCCAAAACGAACATGCACAAATGGATAGTATGCTTTTTCGAGAAGGTAATCAGTGAGGGAACTGTCTAGATACTACATACCCGTGTAATGTTTCTGTAAAACGACACATTAATGTAACTGGTTAGTTAAGTAAAATTAGATTTTCTCATATTTGAATAAAAAAAAACTATAAAGAAATTGTAATTAAAGTCATTCATAGTTTTTGTCAACAGATTGCCCCAACTTCCATCTTCCCTCCAATTTTCAAAACATTTCTGGGGGAATCACCCCAGAACCCCCCCCCTGATGGGCTCCGTGCCTATGGCAGCTCGCTACAGTGCCTTTGTCACTGTTTTCAAAATGCAGTTGTGTATACATATCAGCAAAATCCTGCCTACGCCACTGACGTCTGTCACAGCAATGCACGATCGGGTTGCACAGTAGCACCACACGACATGCCCCGACATGTCCATGCCCCGACATGCAAGTCATCGTGGCCAGGTGTCCACAGATATAATCTGCACCATTTTGTTCCAGCAACCGTCTCTTTTACATTGACAAAGACATTTAAATTAACCCACATTGCACTACAGTAGTAACTAATCATGAAAAAGCGGGTTTAGAAAACCTACAAATATGGCTTGGTGTAGTTGTAAAGTCGTTCGATATTTTAAAGCATGAATACCCAATCATATTGTTTTTACAGTGCAGAGATCCACACGGTGATAAGCCCTAAAGCACGCCGTCTGGCTACCAATGAGTTCTGGCTGGGTGGCTACACTGATGTGGATGAACATGAGGTGTTCACTCATGAGCACGTGTACGAGGAGGCTGCACCAGGTAACCACGTGATCCCCATATGCCATCATTCTAATATTCTCGGGGCAGATGGTTGCATTATACCACTCTATCGAGGACACACCCTCGAATACTGTTCTCTGATTGGTTGAGATCCAAAATCAGCCGGGGATAATCACTGCATGAACCAGGGGTGAATTTTGCCCTCTGACAGTAGAAGCGTTCGCCATTTTGAAGCCGTCAATTAAAGAAAATAATCGACCATGTTTACGTTGCCACACAAATTTAGATACACATAGTTAGAGAAAGAGCCATGACAATATAATTCCCCATACTACTTTTACTACTAATAAAAAAAAATTTGATGCCTGTACTAAAGCTCTTGCCGATTCTGGAGGCCGAGCACTTGGGGCAATCATAAGCAAATTTAGGACGCTAAAAAATGTGGGCCTTAAGACTTTTGAATCAATGTATAATGCTGGGGTGAAACCGATTATTGAGTATGGTAGTGGCATTTGGGGGCATTTAGAAGCGAGTCCAATCAACGCTGTTCAAAATAGGGCTATGAGATATTATCTGGGGGTACACAAGCTGTCTCCTAACATTGCTCTTTCTGGAGACATGGGGTGGATAACACCTAAGTTAAGTCGTGTTGTTAACAGACTGAGGCTATGGAATAGGCTCGTTGAAATGCAGGGAAACCGCCTTACTAGAAAGATTTTTGAGTGGGATTATAGTATAGCAAAGCAAAACTGGAGTAGTGAAATGAAAAAGGTTTTCTCGAGCTTAGATAGTGAGTGCTTTTCAAATAAGTCTGTATTTGATTTAACCCTTGTTAATGATATATTATCAAGTCGTATGAATGAGTATTGGAAGGTAGAGGTGCGCAAGAAGCCAAAGCTTAGAACCTATAGACTCTTCAAATCTGATTGCTTTCAAGACGAATATGTACAGAAAATATCTCAGCGAAGAGAAAGATCATTGTTCACACAATTCAGGCACGGCATTCTCCCCTTAAAAATTGAAACAGGTAGATTTAAGAAATTAGAAATTGCACAAAGAACTTGTGAGTTATGTAATTTAGGATGTACAGAAGATGAAACCCATTTTTTATGTAGCTGCCCAACTTATAATGATATTAGATCCCCATTATTTGAAAAGGCTAGAAATCTTGATATATCTTTTGATGATTTTAATGATTCTGAAAAACTTGTTTATTTAATCAAAAACTTTTGTAAAGAAGTGTCGGTTTATGTGTCCAAAGCTTGGAACATACGCCAAAATAGGTTGTATAATTAATTTATGTATTTAGATATATATAAATATATATATGTATAATTAATCTATGTATATTATATATATATATATATATATATATATATATATATATATATATATATATATATATATATATGCTATATATATATATATATATATATATATATATGTATATATAATAATATATATATATATATATATATATATATATATATATATATATATATATATATATATATATATATATATATTTAATGTGTGTATTAGTGTGTATTATATTGTATGCGTAATCTAGGTAGAATAGTCATATCACTTATTTCATTGTGTTCATATTTGTTTGGCGTCACATTTATCTATGTATTCATATTAAGGTGACAAATAAGTCCAGTAGGGCTGGGTATTATATTATATGGTTATTTATATATTTGTATTGTACATGTAATATACTTGTCACTATAATAAATAAAATCAATCAATTGCCGGATAATGCTAATAATGTGTGCAAAACCAGTAGAAGGTACATGTATATGACTTGTCATTCGGTGTTGCCAATGGA
>CM032660.1:38515238-38546570 GCA_019095985.1 Streblospio benedicti
TTCTTCAATCTTTTATTACATTATTCAAGTGATAAATATTAAAAAAGAGGACATTTAAGATTAAAGAGCATTCTAGATGTTAGCTCCATGCAAATTAAGCTCAAGTTTAAAGTATTCATGTTCCCCACATTTTAATCATTTCTTTGGACATTTACATACACTGTTCTTCATCGCTTTAATGTAATCAGACAACTTGGCCATGGAATCTATTAAGTATGACAAATATTGAAATATTCATCCAAAGAACAATAAAATCAATTGTTATATTTGTAACAAGCTATTGTTAACAAAGAAATTAACAATTAAGGGAATGTGATAAGTTTTTCTTTTTATGTGACCGTGATCAGTTTTCTACTTCTATACTGTGCCATACCAACTAACATTTAAATTGAGGTTAATCCGTATTGCTTGATTAATTGATTGATTATTTGATTGATTGATTTTGTTATCAATGTGCCATAGTATTACACTAATATACAATGTACATGACAATTATGGATAGAATCTAAAAGCAATATGGACATTCTTTTCACTGTGATAGTTCTTCATTAACTATGCATTATCACTTGAGAGGAAAGAGTCCATGCCATGGTGTTCTGAATTGATAGTTTCAATAGAAAAAAATATATATATATGTAGGATCAAATATAACAGGGGTAAAATAGTTGTTATATAGTAGGAGCCAGGACTTGCAAAAATCAGATCTTTCTTGCTTTTCACTGCTTTGTGTTCATCACGTAAGGGACCATTCAGTATTATGACAGGGTGGGCTAGGATGAATTTCCAAAAATACAGTGAAAAAATTAATAGCCCCCTAAACTCTCTGTGAAAAATTGATTGGTAACCACCCCCGCCTCCCCCAATGCCATTATATGCGTTAAAACTTGATGCCCCCCTAAAGTTACTGCAATCATTGTCAGTTAACCCAAATCCTATTTGATGGATATCCATAATATAAAAAAAAACAGTAAATTTTAGTACAGAATCTCTAAATAGGGGTAAATTTTCTGTGACAGCGGCCCTCAAAAGTGTGTGAACAAATTGATAGCCCCCTCTCCAAACATTGTGACATTAGTTCATGGCCCGCCCTAAAATCCTCCTGTCCCACCCTGTCATAAATACTGAATGGTCCCCTAAACAGCCAGGTTTTGAAAAAGCGTGACATAAATGATGTGGTTGATGGTGAACATAAAAGTGATACCTAAAATGCTGTGTAAAATAGAATTTTAATGACAATTCTAACGCATACTATCAGACAGAACCTTGATAAACTATCAAATCAGAACATATCATTCAGGGCTACCTCCTTCCCAGTGATTATATATTTCATTTTCTTTTAAATTACCAGCGTCCACTCAGTGATTATATAATTCATTTTCTTTTGATTTACCACCTTCATTCACTTTCAGGCCGTCTGTGTATTGTGTTCTCTGATTGGCAATTGCCTCGGCATGTCATTCAAACAAATCCTACTAAATACAACATGTTTGCAAAAAAATGTGCCACTATGGCAAGAGAGATGGTATGCGAAGTTACTAAAGGTATGTAGTAGCACTAATACTGGAATTTGAATAAAATGTATTGTTAAAATGTTAACGTAAACTGGCTCGATGATAAAGTCCTGTGTGTGTGTGCGTGTGCTTGCATGTGTGTGTGTGTGTGTGTGTGTGTGTGTGTGTGTGTGTGTGTGTGTGTGTGTGTGTGTGTGTGTGTGTGTGTGTGTGTGTGTGTGTGTGTGGTGTGTGGTGGGGTGGAGTGGGGGGTGTGTGGGGGGGGGGGTAGTGGGAGGGTAGTGGTGGTACAGGTTTCCCGATAAAGACCCTTTCTTTTCTAAAAGCAAACATCTTAGGAACCACATTTTTAGCAAAAAAAACAAACAACAACTAAACAAACAAAAACTAACAAAACAAACCATAAGACTCACCCTTTCCCCCGGTGCTACATGTACCTGCCCCAGAATCAATCGATGACAAAGACAATAACACAAAACGTCACATTTCTGTACAGCATGGGCAAAAGACACATAAAAACAGGACACTACATGTACAATGTACATGTATTTGAATACCAACTATTGCAATTGGCGTTAACGTAGACGTATTTTGGAGTGAGTCTCAAAAACAGAAGTCTGTTGTAAAGTCTAAACTTTTATTGAAATGATCTGAACTTTTATTGACATTAATTCATTTCTAAACTGTATTGTATATAGAATATATATATATGTGTTGCAGGAAGGCTGTTTAAGTATCACTATGCCATGCCACCGAATGGCTGTCCACCAAAGACTTTTGTGGCGGAAGCACCCATCATTACAGACGCCACCTCGTGCACGTCCGCTAATGGCAGATTTACACAGGTGATAAAGATCAGTGAATTCAACACTAGCATTTCACATTATGATTTACCGGTAAATTGTTTTTCTTATTAGTGCCGGTTCATCCTGCCTCATTTAATAGATAGATTGGTTTATACAATTGACATGTTACTCCTAGTAACTTATGCATTTACAATTATTCGTGTCCGTTTTGATAAAATATCAATACCCATAAAAAGTGGACTGCCATATTGATTGTCAATTCCATATATATCTCCCCTGGAAAAAAAGAACCCTTCATGAAATTGCATTCTCGATCACCTGTGCACCGAAAGCCCAAATTAGCGGGTCAGAAATATTTATTAAGTATCTGATAAGAAGTCCATGTTTACATTACACGTATGAATTACGACATGGCTGGTTGACTTAAAGGGACATACACTGCAAATACCTCAGTAGATAGATGATACATGTATTAATAATTTTATTTTTTGACACACTTGACATGTTACTCCTAATAACTTATGCGTTTGCACATAGTCGTTTATGTATTGATCAGATATCAATACCCATAAAAAGTGGACTACCATATTGATTGTCAATTCCATATCTCCGGTGGAAAAAAAGAATCTAGCATGAAATTGCAACCACTATCATCCGTGCGCCGAAAGCCCAAATTAGCTGGTTAGAAATATTTATTAAGGCTGATAAGAAGTCAATGTTTACAAACTTGATATTTGGGTACATTTCATGATATGAAACCGATATAGAGTAATGATTAATTATGAAGAAATGGAACACTATACACAGATTAAAAAAATGTATATATATTCAAATGGCTCAGCAAGTACTAAAAAGGTAGATATGACATGAAATACGCCTGTGCATGTCTCTTTAATCTGTTCATTGCAGACCCCAACCGATAGCTTGGGGGAGTGTTCATTCGACTGGTGTGGATCCAATGATACTCAAGTTCCTGGGATGGTTGCTTCACCGATTGGCATGTGCGAGGCACAGAAGATCATTGCCTCTATAAAGATATATAGGTTAGACATTTCCAGATATTTATTTATGATTAATCTTCAAAAAAACGTAGGCAAGATAATTATTCACCTTGATAATGTTTTGTTTATGGAGGGAATATGTATATAGTAGAAGGTGTAGTAGATCGATTAGAATAACATACGTCAACTAGCAAAACATCGGTCATTAGAGTTGGGGGGGGGGGCACAAGGGGCGCGCATCCCCCTATATTTATCTCGCTATTATTGAATCTTGGCACAGTAAACCGTATGTGGCATTGCTATTATTGCTCACACTATTTTCTATCTTGTTGCATGATGTTTATTTTATACAGGGGATTATGTGCAAAGCTGGGTGGTTCGTTTGAGTCTGGGACAAGCACTATAACCGAGTGGCAGCTTGTTGACTGCCGCCTTGAATGGTGTTCACAACAGCCGGGAACTACAAAGCCTACATTTGCTCTCAGCGTTGCCAACAGGTGTCCTATTGACGCTAGGGCTACAGAGGTAATACCTGTAGAGATCATATTTAGTTTTTTTAAGAATAATCAATATATGTGTACATGTACTGTCTTGTCAATTTTTGTCTAATTAATGTGTATTTTTCAATCTCCCATGCCATGTGTATGCATTAACATTAGTTTATCATCTGATAATCATAAATCTGAGCTATGTAATTAGCAGTTAAACCAGTTAGCAGTTAAAATAATATAGAATCCAAAGCTGAACGTAAGTGAATATAAAAATAAAATTAAACAATTCATGTGTCTTATTAGGCAGTTCTGCGTATGAAAAAATCCTACTGTCATCGGCTGACCCAAGAACAACATTTTCCAGTGGTTCATCTGTGTCTCAAAGTTGACCTTAGGACCCTAAAACCCTAAAAGGTATAGTACTTAAGTCAACTCAGAGGAGTTGACCTCAAGTCACATTTAGGAACTTGTAACCGAAGGATCAACATATATATTATAGCGTGTGTGCAATTTTTGGTTAAACACGTGGCCTAGTGTATTTGGTGTTTTTTCTTATTTGCAAAGCAGGATTACTTTGTAGTTCACTTAGAGACAAACCAGGCGACGATTTAGGAACCTCTAGGAACAGTTGCAGTGTTTATTCTATCCTGCAAGTAAGTTCTTTGTGTTTTTTTTTCTGCTAGTACGGCGACCACGTGGTCGGTCTCACTTTTCAAGCTCTGTTTGATACTAAAAGTATGTACCGTCATCATTTTCGATTATTCATGTTTGTTATTACGTCGTACAGCTACCAGCTTATTTAGTAAGTCAATTAATAAGCTAGTTTAATTCTTTATAATTGTTGTAAGCCACTCAAACATAGTAAAATTGTACATTTTATCTTATTAAAAGAATATATTCCAGCCTTTAATGGCTTATTGTGACACATTGTTCTAATATTACTAACATTTAGATTTAACAATATCAGTTCATATTATCATCCTTTTTGTGAAGGTCTTCATCTACGGCTAAACATTTCTTGTACACATCTTTAGCTTGTGGTACGGTCTGTGCATTGCTTAAATTAAAACACATCTTGTTTATTGTAGCAAACTCTACAAAGTTGGCATTTATGACCACTCTCTATTAAAAAGTTGTGGTTCTTAGGTCAACATAGAGATGATAGTCTAAGAATTTGTCATTCAGATTCGGCTACGTTCTAAGTACACGTTTTACAAGTTCTTTTTCATATAGCAACCCTTTGTTTCGTCCAGTCTCAATTTCAAGGGGAAGTACATCTCATTTTAATATAAGCTGTTCGTTCGTAACGTGGTTTTTGTAGTCAGGATAGGCTTCAAACTCCAGGGTAGTTTAAACGTCTGTTCTTAGTTTTTTCCCGTTTCCTTGTCCTTTCCCTTTCCACAAAGCCTGTTGCCTCGAATTGCTCTCAAGGTATAGTAATAGGGGTTCACAAATCACCAAGCATAGCTGTTATCCATTGTTTTTCTTATTTTTCTATCGGGTTATATTTCAACAAGAATCTCTTATCTTGTAAGCCTAGTTTTTACCGCTTTTTTATAGGGAGATGGCAGTATATAGTCTAATAGCTTGACAAAAATTTTGGTAAGAACCCCTGTGTTGTTAGGTTAAACTTGGTTATTACTTTACCTAGAGCACGTGTTGCTGTTTTGGATATCTCTTTAACAGTTACTCCAGGGTCCTAATGTTCATAAGCCTTACTCCTAAATACTTATATTTGTTAGTGTATTGCAAGTTTATTTCTCTTCATTTAAATTGGAAAGATTTTGACTTGTGACGATACTGGATAATTTCAGTTTCAGTGCCCAGTCCTGGTGTAAGCCATTAGTTTAGTAATAATTATGTGTTAAGTAGTATTCTGGTTCTTTTAGCAGTTGTCTAAGTGTCACTAAGTCTACAACCGTGTTAAAGTGGGCCTTGTTTATGCTCACACCTGTAGTCCATGGTTATTACTTGTCGTGTTGACACATCCATTTATAAGTTTTGTCTGTTTTGTATCCGTTTGTAACCACCATGGTAGGTGGTGGTCCGACCTTTTTGGTGCTTCCTACAGTACCTTTTTTCGTAAGTTGCAATGGACACATAGTATTTTGGCTTCGTTACGTATACCAGTGTAGCCTCACTCGAAACGGTGGTCCGGGGGTACTTCCTATAACCTTATGCATACTTCTTACTGTAGCCTCAGTGAGGCGGTGAGCCGGAGTGTTTTTTATAGTTACGTATACCACTGTAGTCTCACTCGAGGCGGTGGTCCGGCGGTACTTTATGTAACCATGTGTATGCATCCTGCTGTAGTCTCACTTGTGAGGCGGTGAGCCGGAGTGCTTTTTATAGTTTTGTATACCACTGTAGTCTCACTCGAGGCGGTGGTCCGGGGGTACATTCTGTAACCTTGTGCATACATCCTGCTGTAGTCTCACGTACGAGGCGGTGGGCCGGAGTGCTTTTTTATAGTTTCGTATACCACTGTAGTCTCACTCGAGGCGGTGGTCCGGGGGTACATTCTGTAACCTTGTGCATGCATCCTGCTGTAGTCTCACGTACGAGGCGGTGGGCCGGAGTGCTTTTTTATAGTTTCGTATACCACTGTAGTCTCACTCGAGGCGGTGGTCCGGGGGTACATTCTGTAACCTTGTGCATGCATCCTGCTGTAGTCTCACGTACGAGGCGGTGGGCCGGAGTGCTTTTTTTATAGTTTCGTATACCACTGTAGTCTCACTCGAGGCGGTGGTCCGGGGGTACATTCTGTAACCTTGTGCATGCATCCTGCTGTAGTCTCACGTACGAGGCGGTGGGCCGGAGTGCTTTTTATAGTTTCGTATACCACTGTAGTCTCACTCGAGGCGGTGGTCGGGGGTACATTCTGTAACCTTGTGCTTACATCCTGCTGTAGTCTCACGTACGAGGCGGTGGGTCGGAGTGCTTTTTTATAGTTTCGTATACCACTGTAGTCTCACTCGAGGCGGTGGTCCGGGGGTACATTCTGTAACCTTGTGCTTACATCCTGCTGTAGTCTCACGTACGAGGCGGTGGGTCGGAGTGCTTTTTTATAGTTTCGTATACCACTGTAGTCTCACTCGAGGCGGTGGTCCAGAGTGTTTTTTATAGTTACTTGAGGTGGTGGTCCGGGGGTACATCCCGTAACCTTATGCATACATCCTGCTGTAGTCTCACCTACGAGGCGGTGGGCCGGAGTGTTGTTGTTTTTTTGTAGCTGCGTATACCACTGTAGTCTCACTCGAGGCGGTGGTCCAGAGTGTTTTTTGTAGCTGCGTATACCACTGTAGTTTCACGCGAGGCGGTGGTCCGGGGGTACTTCATGTAACCATATGTATGCATACTGCTGTAGTCGCACTTGTGAGGCGGTAGGCCGGAGTTTATCATGGTTTTGTATACCACTGTAACCTCAGTAAGTCGTCAGCTGGTGGGCTTGTGATCTACAATGTAGTAAAGTCCATTCATCAGTGTTGTTAGTCCCACGTTGTATTTTTTGTTGTTATAAAGGGCGTAATTGTTTCAGCTTCCACCTACAGTGTACCATATTTTTCCTAGACATGCCACCCAAAGTCTTACTCTGTGCATATTTGCTGCTGTCGTATAATTTGTATTTCCAGAATCCTACCGCAAGCTAAAATTGAGGGGTGCGATCAAGGAGTCGAGAAGTGCGGTCCCCACAAGACCTGCTAAAGTCAAGCAGACCCGCGCAGCATGTTCTAGGCTCCCGAAAGGCAGTCTCCAAGTGAGGAGCCTGACGGCAACCCTCGTTGGCTTTTTTCATGCACAGCTGGTCGCCACTCAACAACAGGTCGCGATTGTGACACAGATTATGGTTCTGTAAAAGATCGACTCTGTAAAGGAAGCTATATCCACACAAAGTCAACATCTTACATCAGGGACAGTTCTGGATTCTAATAGCACATCTAAAATCCAAGCGGGTTTATGTATTGAACTTATCTCCCCCTCCAATGACCAAAACACAGTGCCAAGTGATTACAATCCGGTCACCAGGCAACTCACAGTAGGAAGGAAGACACCACTGAAAATTACTAGTATTTTCGAGTGGCTTAGGCTCTTCACAACGTATGCATTGGGGTAACTAACTGGAATCTCCAGGAAGAACCGGGCATCAGGACTTACATGGTGAGATGGTGGACGTGTCAGTACAGTATCAAGGGAAGGCGTACAAGAAGTGTGGCACTTCACTGGCACCAAGTTGCCTAAGCCATACTGATGGATTGTATTCAAGGACGGCGCCACTCGCTGTATAACTGCTATTAAGGCGCACTGTCTACGTTATCCAGCATGGAATCCCTGCTATGACTACAATATAAGAAAGAATGTTCACAGACGAAATTTATACGGATTTGTCCACAAGTGCCAATTTGTAATAAACAGGGCACCGGATGCAATTGCCACTCAATTGCATTTCATTCTAACTTTACTAATAGTCAAATTCAGCACATGGGCAGGGAAGTCTACTGCCATATATAATTCGAGTACATGTCATAGTTATAATTTGTGTTAGGGATATTAATTGGGTGGTTACAATCAGGTTACTTATTTTTCATATCACTATTACCTTTATATATGTAATCATTCATTAGGAGATTTTCCTTATAGTTGTCAGTTGTATCAAGTTTAGAAGCTGTTGTGAATGGTTCTTGGGTGGGGTTGTTTGTCGTCTTTGTTTCCCCACCTGTTTTCAAAATAAACGTCAACTTCAGCCAGTGTAAATATACATATCAGCTGAGTTGACACTAACAACAACCTACAAGTGTTTATTTTTCAAAAACAAGCTCGTCCCGTTCACAACAGCCTTATCATCTCTGGGTGAAAACTAGGTCCACATTGGTAATGAAGCACAAACTAAAAATAATAATTTTTATCACATTAAAAATTACTTTTTCGTTTTGCGTAATGGGATCAACTGTCTTTATAGCAGTTTACCTCAGTTGTCTCAAAGTTGACCTTAGGACCCTAAAACCCAGGTATAGTACTTAAGTCAACTCAGAGGAGTTGACCTCAGTGAACTCTAAGTTGACGTTAGGGTCAAGTTAATACTGAAGTCACATTTAGGAACTTGTAACCGAAGGATCAACATATATTATAGCGTGTGTGCAATTTTTGGTTAACCACCTCAACCCCTCCACCACCCTTTTTAGGTTATGCAGCAGTTTTGTTCACCTTTATGTGTATATACTTTTATCTTTGTTTTAACCTACATTGTTCAAATATGTAAAGTTTGTAGTTGTTTTCTCAGTGTGGGGCGACATGAGTTGGTGTACTAATAGTATACAAGGTTTGCACGTAGGTCATTTAAACCATTTGTATGTATTTCGTATTTTATTATTTGCTTGTAAATCACTTGGTTATAACATCATTTAGTAGTTCGATTGTTGCATTAATGTTTAATTATGTATTTTACCACCTGTTTTGTTTAGCATTTGTATACATATTTGCATATGCATAGTATTCCAAAGTTATGATAACTGTCTTCTGGTATGTCATGCTTTTTCCTCAATTTTCAGTTAGCGTAAGGTTTTTCTTTCAACATACATGTAATTTGTGACATCACTTATGATATGGGTACTAGTAGTCTACAAGATTTGCATTAGTTCAATTCAACCATTTGTGTGTATTTCGTATATGAATATTTGTTTGTAAAGCGCTTGGGTACTATTGTCATTGTAACATCATTTGGTAGATTGTTTATTGTATATATTTTAATTGTTGTCGTTTTTGTTTTGACATATGTTTTGTTTAGCAATTTGTATACACATATTATCATGTGCATTGTTTCACAAAGTTTTACTTTTGTTTTCTGTTATGTCATGCTTTTCCTCCCCCTTTTTGCCCAAGTCAGGTTTTAAGGGAGGTTTTTAAGGCAGACTTCATTTAGCACAATGTGTCGTCTTTGTTTCCCCACCTGTTTTCAAAATAAACGTCAACTTCAGCCAGTGTAAATATACATATCAGCTGAGTTGACACTAACAACAACCTACAAGTGTTTATTTTTCAAAAACAAGCTCGTCCCGTTCACAACAGCCTTATCATCTCTGGGTGAAAATTGGTGTTTATACAGCCTATGATATGTTATTGATACTGTTTTTGACTGTTTATTTGTTAAAGTTGTAGTGTACGTCATGGTACGTGGAGCGTCAGAGAGTAAACCTACAGAATGACGTAAAACGTGTCAATCGTTAACCCATTTGATAGTAATAACGCCACATGCCAGCTACAGCACCGTTTAATGTAAACTCTTATGAAAACCATCAAAACAAATAAGCAATCCATGCCGATCACTGCTTATTATTTTAAATGTGAAATAATGCCCCTTTTAAAGTAAAGAAACAATTATCAAACGGCGGCGGCAACAGAGGAGAGAATGTTGCTATAATAAAGCATTTGATCGTTATTTGTGTTTGTATCATATGCTTCCTATGTAGTGCTCCTGTCCATCATGCTTATTATGGTATTATGTAATACAATATTAAACAACATAAACTATCAAATGTTCAAAGGTGCTGGGACTAATTTTGTACTCTAATGAGTATGTTTCTAGTTCAATCTGTATTTTACACAAGTTATAGGCCTACTGTGACTTGTTGCTTCTGTAACTTTAACCATTTTGTGAAACCAATATTATTGTGATTTTATAGTTATAAAAGTATTCTACACCTGGGGAGGAACTTGATAAGTAATCCACTTCCTTCCCTTATATTACTACTCATGTGTTTTTGAATATTTTGTGTTTTTATGATTATTGTAAATTGCTTGAATTTTATATTATTAATATTCTTGTACATATGGCGAATAAATGAATAAATAAATAATAAATAAATAGGTCTGTGCATAACTGAACACTCTCAGCAGCTGAACGCATCGTGTAACCGCCATATCACTAAATACCCGGGTACATTATCGCTTTAATAGTAAGTCCCGCTACGTGTACTAGCAAACTGGCCAATTCGCCAGGAATTTTGTAATATGTTCAAAAATTTTGGACGAATATACAGCTAATACACCAACTAGTTTGGTGTAAGTACGCTATATAAATAGTTATGCTACGTCTGGGGATCGCAAGACTTTTGCAATTATAAGTAACATTTTGTTCGGCTCATTTACTCATTGCACCATGCATTTTAACTACGTTCAATGCTGCCACGATTCGCCCAAGCTGACGACTTGACACATTGCGTGTAGGTGCATTGGAAGGGTTTACCTACCATCGCTCATGTGTAAAGCGGGATGTGTCTGACATCTATGCTACGTTTTAGGTGGAGCTTTGCAATCTTGTAACAGAGTGTAAAATGACCGAGTTTGGCAGGGAATATAACGGTGAGTAACGAAGTTATGATGCTATGACTCATGCTATAGCCATAGAGACACATTGACTAATCTGTTGTACACAAGATATATTATTATGATTATGCACTTGTACGTCTGTTTGATACTACACAAAGATGTGCAATAGTTGGCGATAGTAACACAATTACATGCACAAGTATTATTCTCTAGGTACTAAGTCACAAACTGTAAGTGGAAGGACATGCCAGAGCTGGAGCGTGCAAACTCCACACCCACATGGTAACACTGATCCAGATTGGTTCCCAGACAAAACGGTGGCTGATGCCAAAAACTACTGCAGGTATTGCATGCATATGTTTATACCCATTACTATGTAATTATGCTTTTTGTGTTATTTGATTTTATTATATTAAATCTATATATCTATATTATAACAATTTCAATGTTTGAATATGATTTATCATAGTTATAACATGGTATAAATTGGCGGGGTTGGTGACCGTAAGATGTGCATATGATGAAGCGTATTTTTTAGAAACCCCGCTGATTGGTCTGAGGGGCCGTTCTGTTACACAACAGATCCTTCTGTTCAGTGGGACCTATGCGAAATACCATTCTGTCCAGGTACTAAAGTGCATATTTGTATAAGAATCAAATATTTTCCCGTTCTACGTAACATAAAAATGTCTGTTATTGTATGTCTTGTATGTGTAAAGTAGGGTGGTGTTTATTTATGTTCACTATCCATAAAAGATGCATTAAACATGTATGAATATTATACATGCACACAATTATTTGTAGGCGTGGGACCTCAGCTTTTGGAATTCTATGTGGATACAACACGTTTCATATTTGTTCCTGGACTTCATAACCAGCCAGATGACTTTTGTCAAACTGCGTATGGTGCTTCACTGGCGCAGATCTACAGTCAGGGTCAACTTTCAGAAGTTGGAGAAAAGCTTGGCCAGTTACAATTGGAGGGCAAAATAAAGCTGGTGCTCTGCTAAATTTATTATAATAATTTAAACATGTATGTTTCATGCTGGCTTTCCCTTTTGCCCGTTCTGCAGTACTGGTGAACGCTTAGTGAACGCAAAAGAGTCAAGTGAGATCGGCTGAACCCGCCAACCTAAGTTATCAGGGAAAGTGCATACCAGCGCAAATCAGTATTATCCTTTCAGCATATTTATTAGATCGCGTTCTTTCCACTATTCCCCACCCCGTAATATAAAATTAATGTAGAGATGCCAACTCGATTGATTGATACGCCAAGTTAAATGTTATAATACAGAACCCAGGCAAATACTAGATTACATGACCAATGGCAGTAATAGTTAAAGATATGTTTTTGACATACATATATGCCGAAGGATATAGACTCTAATTCATGTGGTTTTATGAGATTGCAGCCAATGTAACGTAGGTTTCTAATATTTGGTGGCTATCTTGGAATCCATTTACAGATATATATCATTTACACTGTGCTGTTAGTAAATGTCTTAATAACGGTTGACTTATGTTAAATATTTGGAAGCAGGCGGTACCTAATAGGTGAGACGGATTCATAACAATTGTGCACTTGGTCATAAGTTTTTGAAATTTGGCACCTTGATAGGTATGGGCATAAGGATTTTAGAAACCACCGGCACCAAGTTGCCTCTGCTCACGATAGGCCTAACGGCTGGAAATTCAATTTCTATTCATATTTTTATTCTATATATATCTATATTATTTCTATTCATAAAAATAAAAAGTTATAACGTAGGTGTATTTCAAAATACATACAGGATAACCTCAATTGTTGCCACTTCTATCAATATACCACATCAACGATTAAAGATATTGCTCAGTCAAAATCATATTTGTTTTGTAAAATTCAGTATCAATAGACGATGCCTTATCCATTGCAAGTGTGATGAAAATAATATTCACATTATCCGCGTTTAATACTATTTTCACCTTTAAAAATACCATGCCGTCTCGTCAAATAAAACACAAAGTCACGTGATATTGCATAATCGAATGATTTTCACCAGACGTGCCGTCCATTTCTGACGATAGACGTCTCATTTAACATGGGAGAGATAGGCAGCCTATTACGTGCACCGTGCGAGTTACGTCTGGACGAAAATCATTCTGTTGACATTTCTCGCGTTCACGTGATTTGTTGAGTATATACCGGCCTCTTATTGCGTGGCATTCAACTTGTTTTACATACTTTGATATGATGTTTAAATGAAAGACACTTTCAGAATGCACAGAACACATCATAATGCTTCTTTACAAGCATACTTGTTTGACCACTCAGCATAACCTTTAAGCCTTTTTTCAGTTCCAAAACATAAAAAAGTGACCAATTCAAACCTCCTACAAGAGTGTATTGAACTTCTCTCCTGTCACAACTTGCGGCCATATTCCAAGTGGTCTCAGTTGGAGGTTATGCTGTTATTTTACTAACTTCCTGCACTTTATCACAGTGATTTTAATCTAAACAGGAGCCAGAAGTATGCAAGGCTGAGTGTGCCATCAGGAACATTTTCCATGCCATAATCTAACTTTCCACCAACTTTCATGCTTCTATCACAACGGAAACTGAATTATTGGAACAAAAATCCACGACAGTAGAAATCCTTGCTAGAACTTGCATGTGCTGGCTGACACAGATGATAAGGAAGTTTCAGCCAAGCCCATGCATTTATAAATGCATCATCGCTGCAAAATATATTCCCATATGATATAAAAAAGTTTCAATATTTAGGAAATAAATGGAAAATAATGAAAACTCTGTGAAATTTTTCAGAATGTACGGGAAATATGGATAGCGGGAAAATCTGATAAAGAATCAGGAAAAATTCTAGATAATCTAGACAATATCAAATATGAGACCACAGTTGGACAATGTCTTGTAATATCTACATCTAACTGGGAGTCAGAGGTCATTGCTTTCTGCATTTTAAGTCAAGAATTACATGAATTTTATTACTTTTTGATAGCTATTACAATGAATCGTAATATTTCATCAGCGACTTGCAAATGTATGTCTATAATGGTATTTTACACAGGTGTCAGGTGAAACAAAGTCTTTATACAGAATCCAGACCAAAAACTGTGAGTACTACAAAAGGAACTTTCTCTGTGCGTCACAAGCAGGTGAGAGTATTGGCAATGTAATCAATAAATGTAATATTGTCTTGAGAATCTGCTTACAATGACCTATTTGCAAATTGAACATTCTATAGTCAAAACCAAAGAATATGATATGTACTATTGAAACATATCAAGGGGTTCAAATTCGGGTGAAAGTTACTTAGAAGGTGGCCAGAAAAAATCTATGAAACCCCCACTGGGACTGTTAGACTGCAAATTATAACCAGCCGCAAAATATAATCAACACAAAATATCATGAACGCAAAACATATGATTTCCGTTAATGCCAATTGTACCCCCCCCCCCACACACACACCACCCCTCTCTCGGAATATTAGCTGATGCAATATGCAAAATGTAAAATTGTAACCAAAAAGAGGCTTACAATTCTAATCCCATCAAATGTGAGTTCATTGTGGTATTGTTCCCGTTTACTGGGTCACTTTCTGTTTATATCATTATCACGTGTATTACTGTAAGCTGTACATTTGCACGGTGTTCAATCAATCTCCAGTTTTTGTGAGTTATAAGCAGATTTTGTGAGGAAAATGTTTACTTTTGAAATCGGCGGTTTGGATTTTCCAGTGTAAACGGTCTAAAATACCATTTCTGAGCACAATCTTTCCCGTCCATGCACTATAAGAATACTTCTGGCACATACTGATGCGATTTATTTCAACTCACATGGGCTGGTTTCTGCTGCTAAGTCTGCAATACATGACCACCCACCTTCAAAATTGAGGTCATCTGATAGAAAACGACGAATATAGTGGCTGTAAAGACGTAATTCAGGCATTATATGAATGAGAATGTATCTCAAACTTGATACAAAACAGATTACACTAATCCCATGCTTTTTAAAACCACATAACTGGCCAAAATTACAAAATGATTTTCAACTCCTCACAAAAACTGTTGGTTGTACATTTCTGTAGATTTGGAGACTACACAATATAGAAGTTTATGATATAGTTGCAATGCATAAGGTAGTTTTCAGTCAAGTATAAGCTACATGCCTGACCTAACTTAGGGCTTAACAAAGCAATATAAGGCAAAATATCACTCATTTTCGGATAGTGGACAGCAATGTAGAACGAGGGTCTTCAACTATTGCAGACTTAGCAGAAGAAACCAACCCATGTGAGTGGAAATAAATCGCTTCAGTATGTGCCAGAAGTATTCTTATAGTGCATGGATGGCAAAAATTGTGCTCAGAAATGATTGTTAGCCCGTTTACAGTGGAAAATCCAAACCGCCGATTTCAAAAGTAAACATTTTCCTCACAAAAACTCTTGATTTCCTCACAAAATCTGCTTATAACTCACAAAAACTGGAGATTGATTGAACACCGTGATTTGAGGACACTATATCACATTACATAATGTATCAGTGATAATGAGAGGCATATGTTGTAGACCAGCATTCACTACATATGGATTAGTATTTGTATGCAACATGCAACAGACATTATTTTATCCCAGAAACTATCTAAATGGTTTTAAAACGTACAATTTAATAGAACCTCAATGATGACCACCTCTATGATGGGAACACGCCTCTTGGTCCCAATCCTTCAAAATGGGATCTAATCAGCTATAAAGTCCCCCATTCCCTCGTCCCATTAGTCCCCAGTCTCATTGGTCCCCCTATCCTATCAGGTTATTGTTAGCAGTGTAGTGGTGGATCGATGTAAATATGAGTTATACCGTTGTAAGACTGAAATTTAATAATGACCGCAAAACAACAAAGATGAACAAGAATAAATGGACAGATAATACATGTGAATATAGAAACCATGTCAGCAAAAAAAAAGAAGAAAAAAAAGAAAGGAAATTCCCACAGAGTCAAAATTCATGACAACATAGGTAGTACTGACCAATGAATGTGGACATGTCATTGGTTGGATTATGACTTTTTCTTGTACCGTCTCAAGTGAGCACATGCTAGCATACATGTTTTCATAATAGTGAGTTGAATATGGGACTTCGACTTCTTATAATAAATGTATATATTATTTGATTTAATATATAATTATAGTCTTTTTTATTTTCAGTTCGAATTGATGATTATAATGTTGATGGGGGGAAACCACAATTTGGCATCCACAATGAACAAGATTGTTTTGCTTCTTGTAAAGTATGTATTTTTCTTACAATTTTAACCCATCATTACAATACTGTAAAACTAGAATATTTTGTGGCTATTAAAGTTTGCGATTTTCATCTATCATTTTGTGACTATTTGATTTTGGGATTTTGGTCCATCCTGCACCTACTTTACATAGGCTTTTCTATGCTGAGTATTTAAGTTTGCGTTTTTGCACCTACCCACGAAATTCGCTAATTAAATCTTGCACAAACATTTCTAGTTTTAGTATCAGTTTAGTATCAGAATAGCTATTGTTTGCGTATGGTTACTTTTAAGTGTAGAGTATAAACAAACATTTCTATGATTTTCTGGTTTAATATTCATAACAAAATGGATATTTCTTACAGGTCGAGTGTGCAGCTGTGGGTTTTGATCACTTGGAGAGGAGTTGTTTCCACTACGAAGTGGAGTTTGCATGTAGACCTGGCTACAAGCAAAGCAATTTCAACTTTGTTCATAAAACACAATGTGGTGGGTCATCTTTTCATTCTTAATTTTTCATTGAACACATTTTCTTAACATTACATTGCATAGTAGACCTTCTTGTAAATCAATAGCCATGCTATTAAGATGAAAAGAGTTTAGATAGCGATTGTTGCCATGTAATACGTACCTGGCGACCAAACATACTGATATAACTTGTAGAGAGATTTTTGAAATAGTTGGCCTTCAGTTAATACATCATTGACATGGATCAGCAATGTCCATCAGCAGTGATCATACCTGGCATCTGTCAGCAGAGCGATATCCTACCATCAGTGCAAATCAGTTCAGTACCAGTCACATTAGATAATGATGTCGATTAGATTAAAGAAAACACTTGTGCTAGCATAATCACCGAATAAATAATTCTAAATCATTTATCAATTTTAAGATGACAAGACTCAATTTTGGAAGAACTACTTTCAGAATGCAATAACTACCTGGTGAGTGGGGAGTTTGGGGTGGAGGATGGCAGCTTCTCCGCCTCGTCCACGGGTGCTGACGATGGGGCAAGCCATTCACCTTCACGGGCCAGGCTAGCCTCAGAGGAAACATTTAATGGCGCAGCAGTGCTTGCAGGGGGCTGGGTGGCCAAAAACACAGATGAAAACCAGTGGCTCCAAGTTAGTCACTTAACTATATTCCTTTGTTTTTTTCTTGATTTACTTTGTTTTTTGTTTTTGTTTTACGAAGTTATGATGCATTAGCTAAAAATATTTACTGCCTTTTGAAATCTTTGTCAATCTGGCACTATTGGTCTAATGTCATCAGTGAGAACCAGGATTTTGCTGTAGATAGCTGGTAGTCCTACAGCTTCCCATTCTTTGAAGGAAATGTTGGAGAGGCAATATATAGATGCCTCAAACTGCACAAACTTAAATGTGGTCTAGATATACTAGCCATCCACAAGAAAATCTTGATGCCACCAATGGGTGCACTCAATCATCTCATGATGAATAGGCGCAGTTTCAGATTGACAAAGATTCCGAGAGGGGTTAAAAACTTATTTTCATTATTTCGCTCAAGACAAAATTGTAAACCAAGAAGAATCTTATGTTAAACTGGAGCATATAAAAATGCAATATTAATATGTTTGATGGCAATTCATATGTTTAGATGTAATGATGTTAAGAGTTTTAATGGGTATGAGATATTAAAGTTTTTTCTTCATGAAAATATAGTTTTATATACATGGTTAAACTGTTCTTTTAAGCTAATTTTACAACCTTACTTAGAAAGTCTGTCGAACCTTCCGTGTTCTTCATCAGTCTGCCAACTGCCTATACTTCACGTGATGGTGGTGTGACGTCATCGGCAGCGGCTTATAGGATGTTGGTGTAGATGGTTGGCAGGTTGGCGGCCCCCACGTTCTTATTGAGGTCGGGCTTGAGGAGCCTGATGTGTATGGCCTCCTTGATCTTTCTTTCAAAAGTGTTCTGGTCACGGTCTATAATTTTGATGTTATCCATCGATATGTGATGCCATTCTCTCTCTGGTTGATGTAGATATAAGGAGACGTGTGAGGAGGTGCTGTTAGGACGTCTATGCTACTGGTCGAATCTGGTCTTACGTGTCTTCGATGTTTCACCCACATAGGAGCTACTGCATCCTTCAGAATCTGATCCACCACAGTTTATCTGGTAAACCACCCCACAAACGTCTTCTTTCTTGGCTGGATCCTTGGGTGCTATTAGTAACTGCCTAAGAGTGTTCACAGGTTTGATGTTCACAGGTTTAAAGGAGGCATTACATCCATAATCACTCATAATTCTTCTCACAGCCTCGGACAATTAAGTCCTTCACATAGGGAATTTCCACCATCGTCTTCTTTGTCTCGTCCGTCCGGTCCTTTTTCTTTCCTGCTTCATCCTTATCTTTCACTACATATCCTCTTTTAATAGCCCAGGATGGATATCCACATTTTGACAATGCCTCATTGACATGTTTCACTTCCGCTTCTCGATCTGTAATCACGGTCTTGGCTCTATGATGGAGAGTGCGTAGTAGGCTGAGTTTATGCTCCAAGAGATGGTTGGAGTCAAACTGGAGGTATTGATCAGTATGTGTGGGCTTACAATAGATCCATCTTCTTTCTTAGATGTGGATGTGTCCAGGAAAGCTAGCTCCCCATTTTCCTCTCCTTCCGTCGTAAACTTGATGTCAGGGTCCAGTGTATTAAGATGGTCAGTAAATTCTTGGGCATACTCAGAGTCTAGCTTTGTATGAGTGTCATCCACATAGCTGTACCTCCAGTGGGGAGGGTGAGGTGCAGTTACGCAGATGACGTCACACCACCATCATGTGACGTATAGGCAGTTGGCACACTGATGAAGAACCGGGAAGGTTCGAACGACTTTCTAAGTAAGCTTGTAAAATTAGCACAAAAGAACATGTTAATTATGTATATAATGTTATACAACTTGTGCAGATGAGTATCCAATATAGAAAATATAGTTGGTTTGATCTTTGTGATATTATTTTTCAGATATCTTTTGAACACTTACGGGCTATATATGGAGTAGTGTTGAAAGGCAGGGACGGAAATCTTGATCAGTATGTGATGTCATACAACTTTAATTATAGTATGGATGGTATTACTTGGCACCAGATAAGCAAGGTTTCTTTTTAATCTAAATAATAACATAACAGTAATAATCAAATGATGTGGTCTTAAAGTGTTTTTAATGTTGAAAATACTTATTGGAACCATGTGTTTATTATACATGTATCATATAGAGAAATCCTTTTGAAAAACATTGCTGCAAATAACTCTTCCTAAACCTACACATATCGCCTGATGTTGGTTTATAGTCTATAATTTTATAATATAGTATTTGTGTGGAGTTTGTGTACTTAAGATACATGGATGGACCTTCTCAACAAAGGGGTTTGGGTTTTAAAGCTGTTTTCACATCAAAAAATTATATGCCAGCTAAATTGTACATGCACCCAAATGATAAAGTACCTATGACAAATTGACAATATAATTTATATTATTGCTTATAGAATTAACATTATGTAGTTAATGTTTCTTTGATTAAGACCCTTCAAGGCAACAGCAACAATCACCAGAGTCATTTACAATTACTACCGCGTGTTACTCTTGTACGCCATGTGCGAGTGTTACCCGTAACTTGGCACAATGCGATTGCACTGCGGATTGAATTCATCGGATGTCTGTGTAAGTGCGACATTATATTATTTGGCAATGTGTTTTCCTCTAATCCTTCAATTTTGATGATGGTCACTCCACATGCTCCAGAAGACGTCAGATTTGTCATTTCTGGTGGGATCAGCTGAAATGGATCAATATTTATTACATAACAGCCTGAAGACGAAGCAACTGGAAACAGCCCAATTGTGCCAGAATTGCAAAGTGTTAGAGCTTCTGATACCCCACATGCTCCAGATAGCCCACAAATGACCTAGCAAAGTAAGCAAATGGTTTCTTGCATGCCCTACCGATGACAACAACGGAAGCAGAGCTTATGGTTTGAATAGGTTGATCATACAACCTCCAAAAGCCTTCAGATAGCCCTCCAGATGATTCAGAAAAGGAAGCAAATCATCCGGATTTGCGGATCAATAATCCTTTGCCATAGGCTGAATAGAACAAAATTCAAACCACTTTTCAGGAGAGGGGATAACTTTTTAGACCAGAATTGGGCAGGAGTGGGTCGTTCCCAACAAGAACTACCGAATCAGCCAGATATATGTCCAGATCTAAAGCCAGATCACCCACTCTCCGCCCCAAATGAGCTCCATATATCCGAGATAACCCTCTTGATAACCCAGAAAAGCAAGTAGATGGTCCAGACTAGCAAATCAACAATACTTTGCTATAGCTGAAAAAACACAAACCACTTCTCAGAAAAGGGGACAATTTTTTTAAAACCAGAACTGGCCAGAGGTGCACCATTCCCTCTAGGAATTACCGAATTGATTTGAGGCAAGACGACCCACGATCCAAACCATAATGACACATTTGGCATATTCTGGAGTATCTGGAGCTACCATACTCTATGTGAAATTGGGGGTGGGTAGTTTTATTGCGGTAGCAGTGTCTTGAAAGTCTTTGAGCCCTTGACATCACCGCCCAATCATCTTGCAATAACGTACTTGCTGTGTAAGCTTTTTCACCTGCTGACCTGCAAAATAGCCTTGAGGTACTTACGAACCTCGTACACAAACCCAGTTGGCTCAAATATGTGGACTGGAATGTTTACCAGGCCTACGCCAGGCTAGATTGACAGCCCTCACAGGAGGGTCTTCGCACCAGTGCTGGCGACACGAGCCTCGTAAGCCGCGTACAGTTCACCTGGAACCAGTAAAACGTATCCACGCGCGCGCACGAGTTCTTATGTATGTCTGTGTTAGACTGGCAACAGTCTGAATAGCGTGATAGGGCCCCAAATCTAGTGATTTGGGGGTGCTGGTCCCTAATGAAGTGATCGCTATCACTGCTAGATTCAAACTGAACCGTCAACGAGATTGTTATTTAATGACATGTTCTTTGACGTCATAGAACGTCAATTCACAGGATGGGGGTGACGTACAAGTAGTATTCGAATGGAGAGCGTAAGCGGTGTATTTAACCTGACCGGGGCAATCAATTTACTTAATTGTCTAGCTAATTGGGGTAGACGCTAAAGGCCACCCTCCCTGGGTTCCTACACTAACTACTTTGCTTACAGCTGCATAATTGTCATTAATTTCCTTTTCGTGATATAAATTGGCCAACTTAGAATCACAGAAGATAGAATATGTGTTTGTTGTCAAATGCTGCATTGATTTACTCTATATAACTGACAGGTACCTAGGTGTGTACATCTCTAGACAGTGACTATCATTACCGGGTTGGTATTTTTATTTTACAGACACAATACCAAATCTAGCATTAAATAAAGAAGCATTCCAAAGCTCCACATATAATCATCGTGAATTTAAAGCAGTTGCGGGATTAGCTGTGGATGGCTACCCCAGGTCCCACTTTGATTTAGGGTATAGCTTTTTATTATGTATTAATCAACTATATAATTATAAGCCAAACCAGAAAAAAATGATATCCTGCATGTAGCATCAAAGTATAACAATAATTGCCTATTATTTCAATCTCATTCAGTATGTCCATGCACTTGCACATAGAATAGTACAATTGATACAACTGATTTTGTGATAAAGCCGCTTTTAACTTGGAGTGTTAATATTTTTGGATATTGTCAATATCCATCATCGGAGACTTCTCTTCACTAGGTGGCAGCAAGACAGGTGACTGAAGTCTCTGATGATTGATATTGGCAAATCTAAAGTGTAAGTTTAAAATTGGTTTATCTCAAAATTATGGTCTGTCATTTTTATCAAAACTCTAATCAGTGATTATTTTCAAATGTTCACACAATGTTTAAATGTTTAGTGAGAGTTGCACCCACACACTGTTTGAGAATAACCCCTGGTGGGCCGTGGACCTTGGCCACATCTATTCAGTTACAGCTGTGTCCTTGGTCAACAGAGGCGACTGCTGTGGTCAGTTGATTCATTGTTTTCAAAATCTAAGTTCTTATGGTGATAACTCTAAAGACCACCACAAGAATACCATTGACTGAAATACCATTGAGACAAATTTGTTATTTAATCATAATTTGCAATTTCATAGATGAGCGACTGGCTAATGTAGATGTGTATGTTGGGCTAGAAAGGCAACGAAATGACTGGCCTAATCTTCATATATGCGGGAGTATTGCAGGTAAGTTTTGTATACATCAATATCAACGAATAAAACAATCAATCAATCAATGAGTCAATCTTTCAATTAATCAATCAATCAAACAATCACCTGATAAATTAATGCATCAATGATTTATTGATCAACGCTTCAATCAATACTTCCATCAACTCATCAATTAATGCATCAATAAATCAATCAATCAATCAAATAAATTAGTAAATCAATCAATCAGTCAATTACAACCAGATAGATGAATTTACAAATGACTCATCAGAAATAGAAAAATGATAAATCATTATGGTCACTCAAAGATTATCCAATGGCTTTCTCATTTTTTACTATGGAAGATTTTTGTGGAGTGGCGAATGTATACATTTAGCTGATTGAAGAAGCATCAAATTATTTAGTTTTACAATGAAGCAGCAGAATATTCCGGTTTTCTGTAGGTGCGGTGCCTGCTGCCAGCTCAGCATGGCTAGACTGTAAACAGGAGCTCGTTGGCCGCTTTGTAGTCATTAAACTACGTCAGAAACAATATTTGACAATATGTGAGGTCCTAGTGTTTGGTCAGGAAGGTTAGTATTGATAAAAGTTTTAGTATGTAAATTTAAACAGGTGTTTGATGACCAACCTGTCTATAATCAACTATTAATATAAACTATCTAATGTTTATTTATGTGCTGAAAAATTGAGTTCTAGAAAAAAACAGAAATATACATATACTACAAGATGTACTTTTTATAGTAAGCTACCTATGTCAAGTTTTTCAGCATATCTCTTGAGATGTGGGGGTGAGAGGAGTAACCAAAATTTCCACTTAAATTTAGGAAAACCCTCCCCCTAAGTTTTGCCCTCATAATATTTTTGAATGGTCCTCTGTAAGTCACATTGCCCGCCAGATGTCTGACTTTGGTGGGGCTCCATGGATTTTGTTGTTGATGCTGAGTTCCCCTCATCGAAGGTACATGTATAGCTATAGTCCCTGAGATGGTGACGTAGGAGGTACTTTTAAGTGCTCAAGGTTTATGGGTTGTTTCTTATGTAGAATTGTTTACTGGATTCAAATATGCTGGTCTCAAAAGTCAAAGCCTGTACGTTATTCTGCAAATTTAGGTTTTGTCACAGAATTTGTCACATTTTTTGAAACTCGCCTCTCCACTATTATCTCATTGAAAATAGGTTTTAAACATTATTAAATATATTTTAATGCATAGGTATGACATGTCAAAAGTCCAAGCTTGCGAAAAAATGCATTTTGTCAACATAATTATAATCACTGGATGCTGTATTGCCCGAAAAGTAAAAAAATATAGGTCAATGACTTTGAGCAAGTGCGGAAAGTTATATATTACAAATTTTATTTCGCAGATATGATCAAATACGTTATTGTGTTGGATAACCAGTCCAATTACCTACAAAATGACATATTACTTGAGTAAATTGAGTGAATAGTTGTGATGTTATGACCAAATACCTATCCCTACCCCTAATCTACTGAACGTAGTCAAATATGCATGGGCACAGTCATTTCTCTTCTATAACTTTTGAGTAGAATATTTGAATCCTGCAAACAGTTTTACATAAGAAATAACTCATATCCTCCACTGCTGCTATCGCTACTGTCCAAGGTTATATTATCAGCCCTGAATAAGTCCCCAAGTATAGGGTGTGGCTTGACTGACAATTTGGGAAAGCAGGCATTCCGGCACACTTGGTGGTGAGCAGAAAGTTATATCTTATTAACTGAATGTATGTTTGATTCATCCTGGGTTTCTTTATTCATTATTTAAAGAATTTATTGGATACTAATAGAAACCAAAGTTAACCATTTTTTGGCGAGACTTTCATTGTTATCGCATCAACTTCATCGGGCCGAGTGCAAAATCTCTGATTGTCTGAATACTACTTATTTTGTGTATGATGGACAGTTTTTCAAACAAACTCATGGAGCGGCAATGGGTTCCCCATTGTCACCAATAGTGGCGAATCTTTATATGGAAGATTTCGAGTCTCAGGCCCTGAGAACAGCACCCAATCCACCACACCTATGGTATAGGTATGTTGACACTTTTGTTCTCATCCATGAATATTTCATCTCGGAATTTACCACACATATCAACAGCATAGACCAGAACACAAATTCACCACTGAACCCGAGGTTGATTTCAAATTACCATTCTTGGACACATGCATAAAGATTAGTGAGGATGCATCAACAACTGTGGAAGTGTACCGTAAGGCGACCCACACGGACCAATATTTGAAATTTCAATCCAACCATCATCTGGAACACAAATGTTCAGTGGTCTGCACTTTGCTCAATCGTGCCAACAACATAGTCACCACTCCTGAAGACCGAGCCAAAGAAACTGAACATGTGAAAGCAGTGCTCAAAGACAATGGTTACAAACCGTGGATATTTAAATTACCTAAGCCCAAGTCCAAGGAGAAGCCAGAGGACATCACCAGTGGGGCGAAGGCCAGTTTTCCGATTTGTTTGCCATACCTAAGAGGTCTGTCTGAAAAACTGACCCACATTTTTAGACAGCACGGAGTGAGCACATACCACAAGCCATTCAATACCATCAAAGCTCAGTTACCGTCTCCGAAGGACAAGTCACCGGATGGCTCCAAGTGTGGGGTAATCTACCAGGTTCAGTGCCCACAGTGCCAGTACTCCTATGTAGGAGAAACTGGTAGGACCTTGGCAACACGCATCAAGGAACACTTGAACCCCAAGCGGACCCCAACCGCCATCGGGGAACACATGAGAGACACAGGACACACAATTAGGGATAAGGACTTCAAGGTTGTGGCAAGGGAGGAAGAGGAGTTCCGCAGGAAAGTGAGGGAGGCCATTAAAATCCGCACGTGCCGACCCGAGCTGAACCGTGACACCGGCTACGACTTGCCCCCCGTGTACTCGACACTGCTGTCACATGACTGCCGCCACCATGGTGGTCATGTGACGCTCTGAGATTTTGCACTCGGCCCGATGAAGTTGTTGCGATAACAATGAAAGTCTCGCCAAAAAATTGTTAACTTTGGTTTCTATTGGTATCCAATAAATTCTTTATATCTTTTTAGTTCTATAGGGCAGGTATGATCATATTCGTTATTGTATTGGATACCCTCTCCATTTACCAACAAAATGGCATATCACACGGGCAACATGGAGTGAATAGTCATGACTTTATGGGCACACATGTACATTGTGGTACTGACAATAACACGTCTGTCTCGTAGTGTCTTTATTCAGCATCTGACTCGTCGTAGCATCCCTTGGCTCTGAGCTAGGCGTCCTTTAGACTATAGCTCGCTGTGCTCATGCAGTGCGGCGGTGGCTCATGAGTCCACCAGGGATCGTGAGTCACGGCTGCATTCTACCCCCCTTAAAACAGATCTTTCTTTTGATTTGGATAATGCGTGAGCAAGTTGTGAGCCAAGGAACCCGGACGGTCAGTAAAATAGTACATACATGTAACATATAATTATTGGTACAATATTTTACACATTGTGCGTTAATCATTATACACTTGAGAGATATCATCATTAAGATTATAGTTAGATGGTTACATTACAATGATTGATACATGAATATTGGTTTGCATTATGTATTGATGGTTAATAGCAAGTTAAGATTGCATTATGATAATCGCTGATGAAACATGGATCATATGCGATAGTACTGACATGTGGCAACAACAATTACGAATATAAGTGTGACATTAAATAAGACATTAATATAATATTACCGTATGAAACAAATACTATTACATAGGATATAATATTTGAATGTACTAGTTCCTTATTGATAATAATTTTGACATAGTTTGGTAAGACTATCTGGAGATTAACTATGGAAATTAATGGTAGTAATGCATGAAGTTAAGCTTATGTGTAGGCCCATGACTCAAATTACAGGGTCATTCGATCACTCAACTTAATTGTAATTTCATTCCCCCTCAGAAGCGATCACAATAAGCAAAGCATTAGTAAAACTAATATCATAAATTGACATAAAATGCTATGACAATCTTAGGCAAGGAATTCCATTTGATGGTAACTTAATGATGGTAGGCCCTCACTACCATTATTTATATAGAATTTTGCGAAATCAAGTCATTAGTTGTTTACAATAATGTCAAAATAGAGATTACCATGACAGTAATTTTGAGAAGTTGGGCATATTCCTTGAAATTAGTTTAGTACATACAGTAATTTAGAATTGGTACGTTCCTAAATACATTGGTTGGTTATTACGTTAATTTGTAAGCAATATAGTAATGAAATATAGTGATTTAGGCTATCGGAGTGCAGTCTCTTTAGTTGCAGCGAGATGAAAATCACAGGATCGTGGAGTGTGGGATGCGAGGTGTAAGCCGGTTGAAAGAGTTGATGTATGGAGTCGTTGTTGTGTGATGTAATGACCGTGTTGAATTTTGCGGTAGTTTAGCGTCTAGTAATCTGCAACCATAGGTGCGGCCGGTACCAAGTCAGAGCTTGTTTTCTGCGCAATCGCGGCACCCTGATTCCGCAATTGCGAGGAGAAGGTGTCGGAATCGAAGTCGCAGCTCTCAGCCAGTTGAAGAGCTGGGATGATTGCATTTCTCAGTCGCTTTTGTGCGTTGTCAATTTGATGTCTGTTGTTGTGTGAGGAGTGAAGATTAGATTTTAGAGTTCTTTAGTTGTGGCATTTGGGTGGGACAAAGATAGGTTGCTCCATTTTGACTAGGGCGGGGCGGCGCGGGCGGCTTGCCCATGTGGTCGCCATGGAGTATGGAGATGATGCTGGCAAGGAGTGTGCTTGCACGGGGCTGCTGGTCGTTCGCAACGTACACGCAGGGCTTCAATCCTGGCTGATGGCTATTGTAAAGATGTGACACCCTTAGTTCACATCCTTACAGCGGGCATGCAGTTAGAAGTAAGCTCATCGCTGCGGCACGCCCCTTTTTCGATGTCTGCCTGGGCGGGGTCTGCAGTCCCGTCCTTCATCGGCAGGTGAATAAGGTTGCGTCTAACCAGTTGCTCGTGAAACATGTATATTTTGGTGGCGATCTGGTGCTCATGCAGTGCGGCGGTGGCTCATGAGTCCACGAGGGATCTTGAGTCACCGCTGCAACATACGCACATACTGTGAACACTGTGCCCCAAGTATCTGGACAAAAAGTCATTAGAGGTCATTACAGAGTGGTGTCATGGATGATAAAGTTTAGAGACAGTGTGCCAATCTACAAATCACTGTATTGGCTTGACTTGCTAAACATCGAGTGTTCCTTTGGCTGACAATAACAGAGTTGCTTGGTTATGGAGTGCTGAGATCCACAAACCAGTACTTTCTTGCTCTTCAATAGACAAAGAGTTTTCCTTGGCTGGCATAGACTGAGTACTCGGTACTCATTTAAGCTCCTGGCTCTGAATCTGAATGTATGGTGGTGCATCAGTTCTGATGGGCTAAACAGGCCTAAGTCTGTGATGCTACCTTCCCCTGACGTTTGCTACATTTCAGATACTGACAGGTTGGTAATCATGAGAGAATGGCCACTAGCACGAACCAAGTCCTATGCTCAGGTGCTCTGGTGCTACTGGCTCAAGCTCGGATTAGGTTCGTCTGAGATAAGGTGGAGTGCCTGAAGGTCCGGGAGCATAGGCGGGGCCCACAACTTATACATACATGATACATGAACATCCTGAATGCCAGACCTTTGGTGTCCTCTTTGGATGCAGTCCTGCTATGTGGGTGGAGTAGCCTATTCGATGAGATGTAAGCAAGTCCATCGAACACTAATGTAGACTTTGCAGGTCAGTCAAACACCAGTTGGACTCCAAATGTCTCATTTCCCCCTGCAGTCGTGGCCATGCAAGTTGTAGGTTCGGGCATCTTAGCTGATACTGTTTCTGCTATATGGTCCCATAAGCTGCATATGCATGGTCAAATCACAGGTCATCATAACGTCGTGCCGCAGCCCCGGATTACAGCCCCGGATTTTCCCGTCTTACGAAGTTGACATCCACTCGAATGCTTCATGAACGGTTGTAGATATTTCAACATCAGAGTCAAAGAACTTCGTAACAGCAAAGCTTCAGAGCTTGCAGCGGGTATTTTTCTCCAACTAGTTCGCTGAAGCAAAACTGAATGTAATGGAGTCCTGTATTTATTCAGGAGACACATCTATCAGTTGTTGTTGGCCATTCAAGTTCACTAACCCAAAAGTCAGTGGTTGAGGTATATCTTCAAAAGTAGATATCAAAGTGCGAGTTGTAGTTGTCTGGACACCTTCTGATGGGGCACCTGGCAATTGCTAGGTGCAACTCTAGGGTATATGGGGTATCCATGTGAATGTGTTCATCATCTTGGAGTGAGTAGTACAAAACTGGGAAGCAGGAACTGAGACAACGCTCAAGATCCCATAGGATGCACAGAAACCAGAATCCAAGCAAGTAGTCGCCAGGTGAAGACATAGACTGCAGTGGATCATCATTGCAGGGCTTGTCCACAAAGTGGGGACTTAAGCCTGGTGTGAACTCCCCGTCAGTAGGTCTGAGTTCCCCTTCTCCGGTTATGGTACTGGGACTCATTGATGTTGAACTGAGATGGCAATTACAGCCGTCTGTCATTTCTTCTACTGCTAATTGTTCTGGATCAGCTCGACAAAGATTTCTTGAGTGACGTGATTTTGTTCACTGGTACCACGAGAGATGGCTGCTCTTGGTAAGCAGTACCTACAGTATTTTAGACACCACGAGAGATGCCCCATGTGACAAGCAGTCCCGCAGTGCTTTCTCCACATCACTACTTCCTGCATATGGTGACGGGGTAAAGGCCCCAATCAGCACACGGAGGTGAGTGAGGGCTGGAATTTTGGACTTTGGCCTTGTATGTGATTGTCTTGTCTACATGTGAGCCATCTGACCATGGTGGTGCTATGTATTCTGGCTCTTGTACACAGGGTTGATTCTTCTCTCTTCTGGAACTGAAATGGAGAAATTTTGCTACTTCCAGCTCTCTAATGGAAAGGATTTTATTATCATGCTTAGGGGTCTATTGCAGTCTGTTGAGATCTGAGGGTGCAGACGAGGTGGCCAAAAATCACGTCCTTGACACCTGTGTATTGTGCATATGAATATGATTATGTTGTATTTGCAACAACTATTAGAGTTTTTGTGTGTCTTTTTAAAAGTTGTTATCACTTAATCATATTGTGCATATATTAGAAAAGTTATAATGCGATATTGAATAACGTGAAAGAGAAGAGGTTGGTAATATTCTTATTTTTCTATGTTCAGTACATTTAGGGTAGGGGTAAGACTTGCCCATAAAATCACATCTACTCATCCAATTTATTGATGCGATATCATATGCCATTTTGTTGGTAAAGGGACCTGTTATCCAATACAACAACTTACAAGATGATACCTGCCTTATAGAATTATAATATATAACTTTCTGCTCACCACCAAGTGTGGAGGGAATGCATGGTTTTCCATCTAGTCAGCCAGGCCACACCCTCTAATTGGGGACTAATTCAAGCCTGTATAATATAAACTTGGACAGCAGAAGTTGCAGAAGTAAAGGATATGAGTAATTTCTTATTTAAAACTGTTTGCAGGATTCAAATATTTTACTCAAAGGTTATTGAAGAGAAATGATTGTACCCATGCATACTTGACTATTTTCAATAGATTAGGGGTAGGGATAGGTATTACGCCATAAAATCACAACTACTCAACCAATTTACTCATGTTATATGTCATATTGTAGGTAATTGGACTGGTTATCCAATGCAACAACTTATTTGATCATATCTGCCGTATGGAATTTTTAATATATAACTTTCTGCACTTGCTCAAAGTCTGTGACCTATATTTTTTCACATTTCGGGCAACACAGCATCCAGTGATTTAATATAATTATCTTGACAAAATGCATTTTCGCGCATGCTCTGACCTTTAACATGTCAAACCTATGCATTATAATACATTTAATAATGTTTAAAACCTATTTCCAATGGGATAATAGTGGAGAGATGAGTTTCAAAGAATGTGACGAAACCTGTGACAAAACCTTAATTTTCAAAATAACGTACAGGCTTTGACTTTTGGGACCAGCATATTTGAATCCAGCAGACAATTTTACATAAGAAACAACCCATAAACCTTCAGCACTAAAAAGTACCTTCTATGTCACCATCTCAGGGTCTACATGAAATTGCGAGGATATTGCACTTCATGCTATTATTATGTTGCGTACATTTTCATTGATATAGTTAGTGATTAAGACATAAATGGTTTACAAATAAATGATAATGATCAAAGCTGTGCTTTGTCTCTATAAATATCAACACATATCAATATTCAAAACCATACCCAATCTAATTGGCCTTATGAGTTGTGGTGTTAGACCACACCACGCCAGCCAACGGAACCGAGCAGTCTAGGGACGCCATTCCCTCTGGGAATAGCTATGCACAGTGGGGAGTCTGAGCTCGTCTGCTGATGAATAAACTACTACACCAATCCGAGCTACCACAAATGGAGGAGATGTCTCGTATTGAACAACGACATCATCTTTGCAGTGGATATCATCATTGAAAATCACAGCTTGGCTCCCTCGGAAAACACAGTGGATGTCACCAACCTAAGCAGCAGCTTCACTGAAGTACACCCCAAACCCGCGGGCCATCCCAGCACGAA
>CM032660.1:38546670-38627788 GCA_019095985.1 Streblospio benedicti
GAAAATGATTTTAAAAAATTCTTAAAAGTAAAAATGAGTTGATACAATTCATTGATCAATATCTATCAAAAAGAAATTAAAATTATAGAGATACATTTGTACAAGTAAACATATTTATATTTGTTCTTTCGAATACAGTAATTCTCATCCATCAATTACTAAAGATTTTCACATAGGGAGGCCTCACAATCACTCCTCCCTCGAAATTTTTATATCCAATGTCTATAAAAAGTTACTTAGATAAGCATGCATTTTGAAAGTAGACCAGCGTTGAAATTTCTTGCCCTAATTACCCCTTTTAAAATGAAAATTGCTTTAAACCTTTCATTAGCAATTAGAACAATATGAGGGAGGGAAGACCTAGATTGATATCAATAAAAATCTTTAAATTTAAGATAAGTATGTTTACTCTAACATTTTATTTTTTGCATATTATATAACTGGTTTTGTTTCACACTTAAAAAACATATTAAAATATATTGACAGAAAAAACAATTGTACCCGGTATATTATAATTCATGAATTATTCTTTATCTACATATACCTACAAATAATCATCTTACTTCTACAAAAATGAATATTTGTTAATGTTTTTTTTACTTCTTCTTAAAATAAATTTGCATGTGTGATAACAGTTTACAAATATAAAAGTAATATATATTACTGTAAGATAAGTTTGCCGACTGGGTCATTCATCATTTTACTATGCATATACTTCAAGGCTGGATACCCTGTCGTTTCTCCTAGGGTGGCTACCATATCTATATTTAACAAAATGTAATATATATAAGAAATAAAATTATTAGCAACTGTATAAAACCATGGATTATCACTTATTTATTTATTAAAAGTCAGTTGTCTAACACAAAATTCACATCATCAATAAGTACAATACAGATGTCCTATATGCCCTACACTATAACTGATCATTTTTGTTCAAATTTTAATGGACATAACTAACATACATGTACTTTCAAATAGGGTTCCATAAATTTTGTGGGATAAAATTCAGTAACTCTTCTATGATGTCAAAACAGTTTTTGTGTCGATTTTTCAATTACTTCTTCAGACAAGTAGCTTCGATCATTCAAATAGGATTTATGTAAAGGCACAGAAGGGCAATAACATGTATATAATACATTTCTATTCATCTTACTCACACATATTCGCAAGGAAAGACAGATTTCCTGTCTGAGAGATCGTGTTGGGGTTACGCACAAAACATGCAGTATTTTACTTTCGGATAATATCAAGGGGCAACTTTAGAGAAATTTCATATCTGCTCAAAATAGCTTTTAAATCACCACTGTAAACAGAATTGAATGATTTTTCAATTACTTTATAAAATTTATTTTTAATGACTCACTACAAATTCCATTACTTTTCAAGGGCCTTGAAAAATATGAATTTCCATAACTTTTCAAGCATCAGTTGATAACCTGTAAAATCTTCGTCAACATACGAAAGAGAATCATTCATTCAATCAGGACAATATATTCCCACTAATGCAAAAATATACTCTCTACAATATATTTCAAGATATGAGCCATGAGATGCAACAATCAATTTTTAAAAGTCTTTTATTACCTCCTCGCCAGGGAGCAGTTATGGCCACTGCTGCTGAGCCTGCTGACAAAAGTGCTTTTTGAAAGAAACTTGTCTGTATATGGCCAGGATAAGCAATATCATATTTATCATGAGATTCATCACTGTCAGTCTCAAGTTCAGGATCATGCACTGAAATAAAATTTAATGTATGAAAATGTATGAAATTTCATATATCAATATAATTGATTTCCTTATTGACTGTCAGGTGATGATACCCACATAGGATGTAAGTATTTATTCAATCCTCAAACACCCCACACACCCCAACACCCTAGTGTTTCCCTGAAGATGCTTTAATTACATGTATAGAACACAATTTGGCTATACACTCAATTTAGCTGTTTTTTTCAACATTTTATTTTCACCACACTACTAACTAAATATCTCCACAACAACATTAATGTGAATACAAGTCTTTCACCAGTTGAATTAATGAAAATATTTTGCCATAGAGATTCTGATGTAAAGTACATGAGCAACAGCCAATTGTAAGCATAGCCATATTGTGCGATTGGTGTTCTATATCAAACAAACAAACAACAAGCAAAAGGAAGCCAGAAGGTAGCTGGTACCTACAGACCTGTCACTCTTAAGTCTGATTTATAAGATCATGGAGACATTGATCAGGGATTCTCTAGTGAAGTACATGGGGAAGAACAACCTGCTCACAGATAATCAGTTTCGCTTCATAAAAGGAAGTTCGCCGCCATACCGCTGTCTTTGTAACCAACATATCTATTGTGCTTAGTTCAGTTTGTCACTAGACAGTCACCAAAAAAGGCCAAAAATTCTTGCACCTGAGCAAGAAACAGTTATATTATGCCAGTGTTACTGCCACTTGTCTGACACGTACTTAGGGAGTGCTCATTATTTAAGTCAGGGGGAAGTCTGAGGAAATCCAGGGCGGGTTCTCTATTTTGGTACAAATATTTTTTTTTTTGGGGGGGGTCATCAATTTTGTACCAAGTACAAGAGGGGGGGGTTGTTTATTTTGTGCCAGGGTAATATTAAAGTTTTTCTTTACCTTCATTTCATGGGTAAAACACATAGAGGAAATGCTCACGTTATGAGCAATGCTCACATTATGGGCACATCCATCGAAGGGTTGATTATTTCATATATCTCCGTAATAGGGAACGCACATGTTAGACGTAATAACAATACATAGTCAGAGATAAGCATCGAAAGATAAATTGCCGATATGTTTACTTATGGAAAAAATAAGTTTTGATATACATATTTGCCCATGAACATTAGTAACCATAATTCAGGCAAACTGGTATGCCGTGTTTGCAATCAGGGAGACGTTTCACGGCAGTCACAACTACATCTCATGACCTGCCCATAACGTGAGCAATATTTTGTACGTCGAACGTACGCGTGTACAGGTGGAAACGATCATCAAAACATTTTTATAAAAATATAATACTTGTTGGACAAATTTAGTACTGAATTATCGATGAGAGATCAAACATGAACTATACTTTAATTATTTTTTAAAATATCATATATGTATTCAGTAATTATGAAGGAAATTACATAGTAAGTGGAACGTTTTGGAAAACTGCCCATAGCGTTGAACAGCTCCTCTACTAATCTATATAATATAATCATGGCAAAAAACATTTGATAAGGGGTTGGGGGGTCACCTATTTTGTACATGAAAAAATAGGGGGGTTGCCTTTTTTGTAAATAAAAATAAGGGGGGGTCATGAATTTTGTACATGAACATCAGATCAAATCCTCACTACCCCCGACAATAAATAATGGGCAGTCCCTTAGTTCAGTGTCAGTATCACAGGAGCAGTTCATAAAAAAATCTATGCATGGACGGAGGAGGCCCCTACATTGAAGTGTATGATCGAGGGCCCGGCAGACATTATAGAATTGCATTAGAATCTTCTATAAATTGCTTCCATGTCTAGCTATAACGATCACAGGGTTAATTACAGATGACACAAAAATTTCATGTGCTTGACTATTTTCAATGGTAGATGTCATTGGCATCCTTGCAATTTCTTTCTCAACTCCCTGGAGCCTGGGAAGCATACAGCACATCGCTACAGCTAGCGCAGACATGCTTATCACTCACAAATTAGCATCCACTCACCTGACCTGTCCCTATCTAATGTGTAGGTACCGCGGGGCAATTAATGTGCAACCTGTTGATGGTAATTTGCTCAACACCCACCATCAGACCCCTCAAGTGGCCCCTTCACAATTATTAACAGCTGCTTTACAGTTAAGTTTACCTTTAGTTTCATTAGTGTCGTAATCACTTGCTGTATGGTTGTAGCGTAAAAAACTAGATTTTGGTAATCTGACAAGCAGTAGTCGAGGAATATTAAGTAAATTTAAATATTTTTGACATTGCATGATTATTTTGTTTTATTTTTCTAATCGCGAGTTTCGATTTATTTTATTCAGTATTGTGTATGCTTCTATAGACGAACCAACTACGGTAGTTCAACATTTTCTAGAGTGTAGATAAATAGAGCTCATTAACATCCGATAATTTTACATAATTACAAGTTGTGTATATTACTTGTTACATTCAGTTGATTTTTGTTGCAATATATGTTCCATGTATATATACGAGATATGCGTAGAAAGTGTTTATGCTACGTGTTGTCTTTTAAAGGTACTGCCAACAGAGAACGAACATTGAATATACAGAATTTAGAAAAAATAGAAAGTTTGTTGAAGTTGTAAACCAAGGTTTTTGCTTTATAATTGTGACAATCGTCAAAACAAGGCTCTTCTTAAACTTGTGGTCGAACAGCAATATGAATTGTCACCGCCTTACACCAGCATTATGCCATTTCCTACCCCGTTACACACCAAAACCAATGGTGTTAAACACAATGTCAAAAAAGTTGTTGCATCACGTTCCCAAGAAGACAGTCACTCGGTCAATCAGCAGCTCATATTTCAGCAAAAGACCATTATTGGACAGTCAATTAATTGCGTATATTCGTACAACTCGTGGAATACACATGTGCAGTGTGCAACAAAATAATTCAGTCTCGGAAATTACTCCCAACAACAGCTCTGCAGTTAACAAAGACCCAATCAGTCCAAAACTGTGCATTATATATACATGCAAAGTTTGCCACACTCGCTCATCAAAACTATTTTCTAAATCATCATACGAAAAAGGGATTGTAATTGTTCAGTGTCCAGGTTGTAAGAACAATCATCTAATTGCAGATAATCTAGGATGGTTTAACCACATCGAGGAAAGGTAGATAAACTAGATATAAAGAGAGAATGCTCCTATTGGATACTAAGAATTTTTTTTGTTGAACGAGTTTGGCAACCTTATTGCGCTAGTGCGCATGCGATGCTGTCTGACAAATGAGTTCAATAAAAAACATTTTTAGGATCCATCAGGTGGTTTTTATATTCATCGCATATCATTTTAGAAATGTTACTAAAAACGTTTTACTTATTTTGATGTATTGGGTTGTACCATATATTCTCAAGAAAACCCTCGCTTCTGTTTCCTGTTTATAAGGTGATAACCAACGCACCTGTGCAGTAATGACATAATATTTTTACAGGCTTAGATAGGTCAAACGTTAACCGTCCACCCGTTTGGTGATTTCTTTATATTATGTATACAATTTTCAAGGTACGATTTAAGCCACAGTAAACTTTTATTAGCAAGGTTCTAGTCTAAATATTTCCAGTATGTTATACAATAGTGTGCACTGAATGAGTTTTGATTCCAATACACCAACTTAAAGTGGAGAAATATCATGTCAAAAACAGCCACTTTCCCATGAATTTATATGGTCATATGTCAATGTTTCCCACTTGCGAGTGTGTAATCACATGGGGCGTGGGGCTTTCCTTGAGAATAATTTAAAATATTTTGATATTTTCCTACACAGAATGGCCATGTGCATTTACATAAGAATAATGAAATTATCAGCTTCAAAGTCGGTCAAGTACAAGATCAGAGTAAATGTAAATAATGCTATCTTAGAAGTCAATTAAAATGATGTTGAGTTGTATACATACATATTTAAATGGAACATTAATGAAGATGAAAATGTTTTACTCCCAAAAATAGCAAGCTATTTTACTATGATTTCCCTGCAAGTATAGCATCTTAAAATTCATCATATGTCAAAACGTTGTGTACACTTTTGACGTATGTTTTTTAATTGTTTTTGGCATAAAATCATAAAGTAGGCCGAAAATATACCGGTGTGGGATGCAGATATCTTTATTCACCAGTAGAAGACACGGGATCATCATGTGATAACCACAGAAATAAATATCATGTATGATATAGGATAACTATTATAATGTAGACCCATAAATGTATGATCTGCTTATCCTGACCTACATAGAATTTAAAAAAACATCAATAATCAGATAATTCATAAATAAAATAGATGCATTTGGGTCCATTTTCCCTGAGATTTTCTTATTTTCATTTTGCGCTTTGTTGTGCACATTTCATATCTAGAAAATCACATTGAAAAAATTTTTAGAAGTATTGTTTTGAATTCCTTATAGGTACAATGTGTTTCTTTCCTAATTTTTATGAGGTATTATATCCTATTTTACACATTGTGAGAGCTTAAACATTTTTGCCTATCCAAATGATGGTGGGATGTACCTCAAAATATGATTTGTGGAGTATAGTCACTGGTATAGTTCATGAATTATTTTAGATGAGCATTCAAGAATCATGCTTTAAATAGTAACGATGTCGATGGCCTTCTATACATAACATGTAACAATAGAATTTTTTTTTCTTCAGAAACATAGAAGAAATTTTACAGTCCAAAGGAGAATCTGTCAAACGAGTTACCGATTCACTTGGAACTATGGAGGTCACTGTTGAGGATATTGTGGGCATGGGAAGAATGAAATCTCTGACTGAAGGAGACAAGTCTTAACATAGATGTGGAGGAAATGCATTTGACTGTACTTTAAAACCCTTGAAGACTTGAAGTTAACATGTTTTTATGTTGCATTTTTTCCATCAAAAATCATATATTATCACCTCTGAAAATTTATGACCGCTAACTTTAATTTTTTTTTTTTTAATATTCCATAAGCAAATTGTAATACGCCCGCACTTCCCCTTGACCTTGTCAAAAACATAGTATCATCCACCTACATTGTGACGTGTATTCACCAATAATAAAGAACCATACTTTATTGTACCACCAACACTTATTAGACTGATCGCAAAAATCAAGAACAAGGCAGTGTATCAGAGTATCTATGGGTCCTATATTGAAGGCGGTGAAAGGTGTAATTAAACTCAACCCCACAAATTCTGAAGAACCTAAATGTGTTGTAGAGCTAACTGTTAATTAAATGTCATGACTAAACTTTACACCCTGCTGTTGAAGGAATTTATTGAAATTCATAAAATTTGTTTTTCCTATTTGTACTTTTTTCCCACCCCAGCACTGTGACATTGATTTATCAATGCTAAAGAACTAAGTGATGTGCCACTAGTTTTACTGGGTGTTTTTTCCTTAAAGTGAAAAAAAGTATGAAGCAGCCAGCTCCTTGGGATGATGGTATCATTCTGGTCTCACAACCTTGGGGTCGTGAGTTTGAGTCCCGTTAGGGCCACTTGATATAGTCAAATGGAAGATGTCTCTTCAGCTATGTCAATACAGTGGTAGGAGCTTGCTTGGCAGAACAGAGAGTAAAATTGAAAAAAAAGAATTTTGTGCAACTTTTGCACCTTTTCAAATCATACACATATTCTCAAGAAAACCCTCATTTCTTTTTTTGGTGACAACAAAGGCGCGTGTGCTGTTTTGATGTTAAAACTCACTATAAACTGCTAAACATCAAATATGTTGAATGTTCAAGTTTATTTAAAGCAAAGGTGATTTCTTTTTGTTAATCCTGATTATAGCCAGTTACCTAAGGGCTTCTCCAAATCAGTTCCAGTATGTTGTATGACCATAATGTGCACTGGAGTTTTAATTCATGATTAGCAAAATATAATAGCACCTTGAAGTACAGAAATATTACATTAAAAAAGGACACATTCCCATTTATTCATTTTATTATCACGGGACAATGTTTTCACCTCGCTAGCGTCTTATTATGTGTTGTATGACACATGGATTTTCCACCCCAGCACTGTGACATTGATTTAAGAACTAAAGAACTAAGTGATGTGCCATTAGTTTTACTGGGTGGGATTTTCTTGAGAATGCGATGAAATTTTATTGATTTTAAATATTGGATGCTTACGCTCATGATATATATTGACTGAACATGGTTTACATAATTTTGCGATCATGCACTACTTATGAAAAATTTTCAATGTATTATTTACCATGCAAAGGAGATACATGTATATTATCAAATAAACAAGTATTTATTGTTTACAAATTTTAATTTTGATATGTTAATCTTGTTAAATTATGCTTGTAATGCAGTGAACATAATTCATAATACAATCTTTCCCGATTGTATACCTTTTTTCATGATCATTCAGTAATTGTTGGGTAATTAATCTCCGCTAGGTACAAGAATCTCCAACCTACACATTTGGGATTTAGGTGTTTGAAAAGAATGTCCCGATCAGATTTTTTTCTGGTACTAGGAGACCCTGGGTTACAGCATGGTATGATACTGTATATCAATGTAATGTTAAAGTGCTTGTTTCACGTAACAAATTTTGTTCACTTATTTCAGACAACTTTTAACTAAACACTTTTATTAACGAAAACTTACATTACAATCACGACACATGATAAACCTTTTTTTTATTCTTACTATCTTTATTCTATGAAATCCAGTTGCTAAAAAATGCACAATTCATACACCTCCGACTGCAGAAAATCTTGTACAAACTATTGCATGATGCAAAAACATTTTAAGAAAAATTTGTATCAATTTCTAAAGTATATTAAATCACTCCAGACTAAAGGATCAAGTTGACCAGCCCTTGTATTCATACTTAAGCTTTTGCAATACCTTGATCCAATTTTAACTTTAATTCATCTCAAACTTCAAAATAGTAAATCGTCATGTGAATACCTGTTCATAAGACGTATTCCAACATCCATTAACATAAGTTTTCACTTGAATTCTTCAGTTATACAAAATTTGCACAATAATTGTATACACAATTTCAATTTCCATTATTAACAGTATTTTGAGATAATCAGTTTTTGAGAAAAAATAGAACAGGCGAGTCATCATCTCTGTTTGCTTTGTGCAGCTTCTTTCCTCGTAGCATCCTGAAGAAGTTGAGTATCACATTCATCAGCCGGAAGTTGGACATATCTTACAACTGATCCTCTGATAAAGCAATTTTTCACAGACATCTAAAAATATTAAAACAATAACACAGTGAGTCTGGATATTACACATATCGACCAACAAATCACTGCATCAGCAATTGCTCCATTCATAAATTTGGTCATTACAAAAGAGCAATTACAAATAAATACATGCTTATCACTTAGTTAACACAATTTATCATTTGATATATCCACTTCTGTGATTAAAAATTGGTTTAGGATGCTGGCATACATGTATATATTTAGAACACTATTAAAATTATATGTAAACTAACTGAGCATCTATCGTAATTAGGTGATTGGTTTGAAAAAATAGCAAAATTAATATTTCGAGGTATACCAAGATGTATGTTATAATTAATTAATGCGTTACCATGTGTGGATGTTTATCTGTATCTGTCACACTGATGTCTGTCAATTTGATGTTCAGAAATTGATCCACGGAATGTAATGTACCACATATACTAGAACAATAAACAAAAGAAATGTTTTAAATATGCATTATTACAATAATTCATGAAAATAATAGTGCAAGAATTACAGGGATTTTGTTTCCACTTTTATTAATAGATTAGAAACCGGCTTAATCTCTTCTTGACAATCTTGTATTATCGCTTACCTTACGCTTACCTTAGATCATTTTTCAGTTCAACAACCACATCTTTCCCAACAAGCGACTTGAAAAACGAATAGAACAACTGAAACAATATTAAAAACATGGTGAATAGTATGTTTATGCACAAAAATTGATAAATTAAGCATGGTAATAGAAAATCAAAAGAAATATATAACGCACCATTTTCAACGCACGATCTATTTTTGGGTGTGTAATGTGTCGAAATTATGTCGTCTATAAAATCTAGTACCACACAAAACACAATGCACACACAATGCAACACATAGTTGCACTGACAGTTGAACAGTTGGGGTGCATAATGTTCTACATCAGGACACTACATTTATGTAAACTGATAGATCCACTGACCAAGGCATGATGAAGTAACTTTAAACTGAACAGGCGTCCACTCTTACACAAACAGGACCATCACAAGGTTTTGGAAAAGGGTGCTACTATTTGTATATCCCACCAACTTATTTTGGGTTATCTGAGGCTAGGACATGCTCCCCCGGGACAATTTTGAAATTTTGTGTGCTCTCGGGTGAAATCTGAGCCATTTTTAGCACCAATTCCTTTATATAAAACTGTCTGAAATTCAAACACATAAGTAGGGATGGGGATATGGAGTGTGGTTAGAGATTGAACATTCAAAGCCTCCAAACCTTGCACATCCTAGATACTTTGTGGAAAGCCAATATAAATGTGGATATGAGCGCAGATACCCTTGTTAAAGGGCTGATAACGGATGCTCGTAATCGATCGTGTAGTAGTAAAATTTGCTATTGATGCCCATCAAAGGAATCACCAAACGACGTCACGAACGGGAGGGTTCTGTGGTGTTAAGTAGTATGCAGTGACATGAAGAAATTTGTTGGGGAAATATCATAATTTCATGGATTATGTAGAGATGAAAGCATTTACAAAAGTCACCAGTGTTCAGCTAATGCAATATAGATTACGCCGGTAAAGTATATTGGATGTGTGATTAGTCTACACAAAATTACAAGGGGCAAGTGTATTTTCCGATGGCGATTTGAGGAATCAGACAGTTTCATATCAATTTGTGAGTTTATAGTGGCTTGTAAAACAATGATACATATGCTGTAGGGACTTTCCCAAGGTATCACGTTCATGACGTCACAGAGGCTATTTTTAGAACATGAACCAAATCAAAGAAAATCAAGCTGGCATAAATGGTTCTTACTTTAAAGTCAAATTATTAATAAAATTCGGTTTTGTAACATAAAAATGATTGACAGTTACATCAGAAATGACATATCATTTAATTTGATATAAAACATTATTAGATAACACGTTTTGTTAAAAAATACATAATATATCCTTTATACCCCCTTTAAATTGCCCCATCGAAGCTCCGCAGTTGTGCAGCTAGCTGTTTAACATGTTATGAGCATTTACTGAGCATTCACACTCAACATATTGTTGAGTGTACATCCCAGCTTGAGCAGGATAAAAATGATAAGGAAAAAGACGAGCTTGCAAACTTCTAGAGTTTTTAGTCAGGTAAATGTTGCAGAAATCAAAGGACTGTGAAGTGTAGCATATCATGTCGACTGATCACACAATATAATGTGGTCATCTCTTATGTTATAATGTTGTGTGATACTGATTGTCACAATATGCACACTGAGATATTCACGTTGAGCGCATTGTGACTCACTCAAAAATGAATTAAATCTGTTGTAATAAACTTTTTCTGGTTACATAGAATCATTTGTTGTTGTTTTTTATATATAAATACAAATTTAAGTATATAAATGCATTTTGGGCATATTCAAATTAAAACGGTATTTTATGAATTAGATATATGGAATTAATGAAGGTGGATTTTGAAGAATTTCTACACATTGTATATAAAAGGCTTGCTAACCAACAATAGCTAATAGATTACCATATATGTGTCAATGTGATACCCAAAATCAACATTTATAAAACTGTTAATTGATAGGTAGTCAATTAACATGGGTTGTTGATTTGAAAAAAAGGGGGGGCGCATTCGCACCCCCCCCCCGCACCCCCCATCCCTCTGACGGCCCTGAGAAAACAAGTCAGTGACCCCCACCTCCGTTTTCACCGCCTTCTCTCCCGGTAAAACATGTCAAAAATATGGTTTGGAAGGATTAGTAGGGACATTACTGCCCAAGAAAAGCTGATCGGAAATGTTAAATATTTATATTTTTACTTTTTCTATGAATTCTTATGAAAGAAAAGTTCATATTTTGAGCTATGCCTTCAAAATCGTATTGCCAGCTATGAGACATTTGGCAATGACAATTGTATTGAAGTAAAACTACAAAATCCCACCACGTAACAAAGAAAGCCGTTGTCATGTTTGAACACTTTATGGAGATAAGATATTGATGATAAAACTAAGAGATACCCTACAGGTCCTTTAACAAACTCTATACAGTTGACGCGATGACCAATAAAGTGTATTATGCCGAGTCACTGTAAATTAATGATTGGGAATTATTAATGGTGAAAAGTTTACACTCCCTAACGAAGATAGCCGGGCAAATTAATATGTTAGGCGAGCAATTATTCTAAACTAAGGGACGGTGCAATATTTAACAGGCGGGGGGACCGGTGCGTATCGAAAGATTTGTCTGAAAAAAGGTCTTGTCCCCTGCTGATGTGATGAAAAAAAAACTGATGTCCCATGACCTCTATTCATAAAAAAAAGTCTGCGTCCCCTCCCATGAATATTCGCGTGATTAATTTATACCGATTCGCTCACGTCGAGGTGGGATTTCAGCAGCTGAAAAAAGTACATGTCCCATGCCCAACGAGAATGAAAAATCATCCGGTCCCCCTACTTTGCACCTTGAAAAAAGTACCTGTCCCCCTACCAAATGCACCGGTCCCCCTTCCTGGTAAATATTGCAGCGTCCCTAATCACTCTTAAAACGGCTGTGCCGGCAGGACACTAGGCATCTTCTCAGGGTATAGCATGGAATCAGAATTAAATTGGAGAAGAGGTTGGGGGGGGGGGGTAGTAGCAAAATTTTGATCATAGATCATAGATCATCATCTTCGTTTTGTTTGTTTTTGTTGTTGCTTTAATAGTTTTGTTGATGTTTTTGTTTAAAATTGTGATGTATTTTTATTTTATTTGAATTGAATTCTAAAATAGCTTATAGGCTACACTTGCTTTGAGTTTACAATAACATTTTCAAAGCAGCTGAAAAATGCAAATAACGTTGCAGGTTGTCTGTCAATTTCAATCTTTTTACAATTATAGCACTCCTCGACGCTTTGCAATCCAGATAGAATTTCTCGTAATGCCTTCGTGCTCATATTAATAAATAAGTCTCTAGGCCTTGCCACAAGTTTCTCCACCTGCAAATGAAACGCGCAAGTAAACGAGTGCAAACTAAGGATACATATGTTATTACGATTTTTTCAGCGTGATAAATATTTGATCAAACGTGGAAAATAACAACGGTTTATAACTCACCTCCAAAATGCCGTTCCTCACATAAAAAGAATATGTATCATCATTTTGATCACTGAACACTATCACGACGGTGAGTTTCGTAAACTGTACTGCTTCTTCTTCTGCCTGTGAAACAATAAAGTAAAACATACAAGTTGTATTTTCAGACCAGGAGAGGTTCTCAATTTTTCCAGACAAATTAGAAACAAAAATAATGGCACAGTTTAATGAACTAATACAACAGACAGTGTAGTTGATGTTACTTTATAAAGAGCGTGCTAATATTACAGACTTATGCAATACCTTTATTGAACATGCCATTATTTGGAAGACCTGGGGGAGGGGCACGGCGAAAACTGTTTTGGCAGTTGGGTATCGGGACGGGTGAGCACCATGATCTTCGAGCAGGCACGTCAGCAAGTAGTTACGTGCGTTCGCTGACGTCTGCAAGAGTTAAAATTCAACATGAATAGATAAAATAGTTCATGAAAAATTATGGTATTGTACTTTTGGTTTCTTTGACTTATTTTGAGGCCGAATGCAGTTAGGGACTCCCCATTATTTATTGCCAGGGGAAGTGTGAGGATTTGGTCTGATGTTCATGTACAAAATTCATGACCACCCCCCCTTATTTTTATTTACAAAAAGGCAACCCCCCCCCCTATTTTTTCATGTACAAAATAGGTGACCCATCCCTTATCAAATGTTTTTGCCACAATTATACACACTAAATTAGTATGTGTTTTACCCATGAAATGACGGTAAAGTAAAAATTGAAAAAAATACTTTAATATTTATCCTGGCATAAAATAGAGAGCCCCCCTCTTGTACTTGGTACAAAAACTGGTGACACCCCCCCCCCCCCCCCCCCATATCTGTACCAAAATAGAGACACCCCCCCCCCCTCCGGATTTCCCCAGACTCCCCCTGACTTAAATAATGAGCACTCCCTTAACGTGCCGTTTAATCCATCTTCCACCCGCACTTATCTCTTATCTGCAACCAGTGCACTTTTAAAACAACACGTCACTTAGGACCCAATTCACCCAATAATAATTCGACTATGGAATCTAATAAAACTTTCATGAATTATAGATTAGAGCTTGAAAACTATTGCTCTCACCTGATCTGCAGCCAAAGCGAGTAGCGCTCTGGTGCGGATGTCACGTGCATCTGCGCAGTCAGGCTGCGCGTTAAGAACACACGAAGCGAGCTCGAGCGCCCATTGAGGGTCTGACTCGGTCGTCAGCGCTACCTCCGCCTCCGCTAACAGCTGTAAAGTGGAGGATTATGGTAGTTCTCTTGTAACCTTCTTTTAAATTTGTAAAAACAAAAAGCGTGCATGTGCATTGTGTGGCAACACACTACTGTTATTGAATAGGTCCAATCGCCCTACTTGGTGGCATAAACATATAAATCCTTATTTAAAATTAGCCTAATCAGCCACATGAATTGACGATCATGTCCGTTCCCATTTCGTGTTTGAAAGTGAGAGGCTCGTCGCGAAGAAACCCAGAGCACTGAAGGGGCAGGATTTAACACATCGCGTTTATTTGGCGAATAATTATAAATAGATATAATGTAATTCAAACTATAAACTGAATTATAAATACATATGCTTATCAACTAAAATTCAACCGTATGTGTTTCTCAAAACAAGCTGCACTCACATTACTGACGCCGAACGAGGCAACCATCTTTTGGCCGCGCTCCGTGGGTGTGAGCGGGAAGAGGTCCTCGGGAGCGCCACTGAACCAGCCCAGGTAGGCGTCGTACACCGCCAGGCTCGACCACTCGACGCACCCGCAAAACTCCTACCGGAGTTACCAACACGGTATTATGATATACATGTACGTGTAAATGCAACCTTCTTGCACCGTCTCGACCTGCTCATCAATATGCAGCGGCAAGTGGTCAATGTAACACAAACTATAATAGTGTAGTAAATATCTTTGATAAATTGCCAAATGTGATATTTATTTAACTGTAATGGGCAAAAATAACTCTGCGTGTGAGTGCGTGTGTGCGTGAGAGATAATTTATAATATGTACAGATTGATATGGAATATATTTGTATTCTAGTGCAAAAGGAGCGAATGCAAAATTGTTATCTTAAACACATTCCCTTGAAGTTTATATCGATTCGCAAAAAACACATACATGTACGAAGACACAAGAAACTCAATGTATGAAATTAATAAACAAACCTGTATATACGTTCACAAGACCAGCATGTAATGTCCAGGTGATGTCTGACCAGAATGACCTTAATTAGCAAAGGTAGCTTACAGGACTCTGACTTCTTACCACATTACTGTCAACAGATTAGCTTCCTGCATATTATTACACATATCATGACCTCCGAGGCTCTGACCTGCAGGTACTTGTGCTGTTTGAGGGTGGGCGGCAGCGTGACGCGGCGCGCCACCTCTGTCGGGTGCAGCCCGCGCGACAGTAGGCGAACCGTCTGGTCGTGTACGTACTGAATGGCGTCACGGTATGACGTCAGCACGTCCGACACCTGGTGGATTATATACACTGATCAGCTTTTCATGCGTGTGTTTTCCTGCAGTGGAAATGATGATGCACATTAATTAGAATTAAGACATATGCCTTTCCGTATTTTAGCTTATTTGGGTGTTAAACATTGACACCACCACCAACGGGATGTTTAGGAATAACCAACAACGGAATATTTAGTAATAAGTTAGACCTGGTCTCACCGTTTCCTGGCCTGCTATGGGTCGCCCGTGGGAGGGCACGAGGTGGCATGGGAACAGGTTCCTTATCTTGTCGATAGATTCTGTAGAGGTGTTGTTTAAAATAAATGCCGTTTCACCCATTGAATTCAATTAAATTGTTTCAACCACCAACATAACGAATGTATATTTCATTGGACAATCATTAACTACAATGATTTTAATTGAGCACAAATAATTTTAGTTAAACTTGTGTAAGTATGAGGATGTATATATAGAGAGAGTCACCCCACCTCACTAAAGCATTAATCTTGTAGCCAAAAGTATTACCAATCCACGCGTGGAACGATCTAGCCGGCTGGCCGCGTATAGCATAGAGGTTAGGGAATGTCTTGCAGACTGTGTCCCCTGACAAAAAGACTTTCTTTGAGGGTATCCACACACCCATGTGGCAAGCTGATTCTCCAGGCAGATGCAGCAGGTACATATCCAGACCTGATGTACACAAAGTATGGCTATACATGCAGTGTCGTGGATTAAAAATTAAATTAAAATCGAGTGAACTATATATTTTATTAGCTTATGTAACGCTGATGTATAAGTGTGTGTTTACTAGGCCACAGGAAAATGTAACTGACTTTTGCTTGAGAAGCAATCTTTGTATATCGATATATTATGGTAATGAAATTTTATATCTGCATTTCTGTGGTTTGAGCTATTTCATGCCTATACGATTTCTCTCAAACCAGATGGGAACATTACATGCAAACATGTATTGCTTGTAATTCTTCATCAAACACGAATACTGTATACCTGCTATGGAGACGTTCTTGGTGTCACTGCCCTTCATGAACCTGGTGGGTTTGACCGTCGTGTCGTACGGTCCAGGGTTGCAGCGGCGACCAAGCCCGCAGCTGACCACGGCGGCTGCCGGCAGACCCAGCCCGAACTGGCGGATCGTGCGAGGGGTAGATACGCCCCTGAGTGGTAAAGTGTATGTGTATTACGACATGCATATGTATGCGATGTCTGCAGGAATATAGCCATATACATATGTGAATTTAAATGTTCTTTAGGTAATCATACGCACAAGTGTTCACAGTGATTCGAGTTAATATGCACAATGCAGCTGTAATATTGGTAATCGACACTAGTGATGCAGTCCTTGCTTTGTATCAACGCATTATTTTATTTGTGGGAAATCTTTCGACTCACTTTATCAAAGTTTCGTAAGTTTGCAGATCCGAAAACTTCTCGTGTGCCCAAATGTCGACATCATCTGTATTGTCAACGAATGCCTATGGAAAAAAAAACACAAAAACGCGATTAATTCATCATTATAAGATTATTTATTACAAAGAAATGTAATAATAATCATACTCAATCATAATTGTTTATATAAATCAAGAATACATCTTTGTTTGCCATGAATAAGACTAAGACTCATTAGCCACCTGCGCGCCTCCCGTGTGGTCCGCGTGCGCATGCGTGTAGATGATTGCCTTCACTGGCTTGTCACTCAGTCGTCTGCAACACACCCAAAATAATTTGCTCTCGTTGGAATTTAATTTTAAGTGTATTATACCAGCATATCATTACATTTTATAAACAAACGTTGCACTTGCGCAAACGAAAGAAATGTTTAAACAGCATTAACAAGATCAGGGTCTTGCTAAAACAGCATTGCTAAAAATAGATTCCGTTTAGGATTTTTTACTATGCCGTGATGACTTTCACAGCTCAACATAAAGCTTGTGATTGAAAGTTGAAAATATTTTCAAAATTACTATCACAAACTCTTAATACAGTCGAAAGTGCATGTGTTCGGCAGTACGTAGGTCAGTGCTCTATGTTTAAGAGGTGCCTTATATACACTTGCATAAGTTTCACAGCTGTCTTTTCCCATAAGCTATTTGTGTGCACAAGTAACGCCGGATTTACCTGAACTCCTGGCATATTTCATTTGCCCCTTCAAGCGTCTCAGTCGTATCGACGATGACGACCCCGTCCGGGGCTTCTAGCAGGATGCTGTTGGAGACTGCGAAGCCAACAGCCACATGCACCCCGTCTACCACCTGACGCACGGTCAGAGGTGCGAAGAAAGCACATTTTGGAGACAGTAAAACAAACAACTTTAATTTTATAGATTTTATTGTCACTTTTTATCTTAACACGCGTGTGTTATAAAATGACACATTGTTAAAACCTGTCTTCCCCTATGGCCTATATAACACTTTTCTTTAACTTGAATTGAAAATTTTGCTATTAATTCACGGGGTGCGCACACCATGGAAGTTAAGGGTTGTCATGTTGCGCTACAGGCTGCTTGTTTACCGACTGTGCCAGACTGTACACCGTAGGTCTACCTATTTGGAATTTCCACATGTACTACACCAGCTGATACATATTAGCACCCTATTGTCTCCATCCACGTTTGAAAGCATGCAACAATGGGAACTGTGCAGTTATTTTTCACAGGGAGTAGCCTAATTGTATTGCTGAATACTAGTGAACAGTGGTAAGTGAAAGACATCTGCATGTATGTTTAGACTACGGCTGTCCCCTACCTTGATGACGGCCTTAGAGAACTCGTCCTGTGCGTGCTGTACGAGAGCGGAGTGCGCGGGGCAGCGGCCCACGCGTGCCGTCACGGCGTCTTTGGCCGCCACCGCCGCCTGCGCCGCACGGTACTCGGGATCATCTTCTGGGTCCCCCTGCGCCGGCTTCCCACCCACAGAGCTCATTGTCAACCTAGTGGTGTGAGAATGAAACTCCGTCCACCCAGGTATGCCACTCACACTGCGCTTGGGTGCAACATTTAATGCACGCGCTGCACTCTACCAGCTTCTCTCCACGAGCGTCTCCCGTGTTGTTTACAATACATTACAAAACAGATCATAATGTGTTCATTCATCATTGAATGAGCTTATCGTGTTGTAAACTTGCTATTATATACATTTCAACATGCACAATGCACAATTACTTACTTGCTTGACAGTTAAAGACACAGCTTCTCAAAGTCTCTCTAGACCTGCACGTCAGATCATCATGTTGAACATGTGATTGTGCACGTGAAAGAAAAGCCTCTCGTTCCCAGTCATCACCTTATCCATTCGCATTTCTATTCCCTCCACGATGGCTATTGTTTTATGGGCACTATATATATTCGGTAATGTCACTTCCTCCAAATTGTTCTGATTCGATGACTATTTTTCGTTTACATAATCTTTAATGGAATTCTTGTTGATTTAGGTTAAGAGCTCATTCCTACATGCGGTTGTGAAAGTTGAGAAGGTTCGCCCTATATAAAACAAGCACCATGGATGGGGCGTTAAAAGTACTCTTGCAAAATATCATGAACAGGGACGAGGGGTCCTACCATCTCTCAGGTGTACGGCCCTATTTTCGACATACGAAGTCGTCAAGAATGACCTGATATGACCTGACGTGCACAGAGAGATTTTGAGAATCCTCGAAGCAAATGGTGAAGCTGTCAAATTGAATTCAGTAAGTTAAAATTGGGTTGAGCGTGATAAAAGATATAATAACGTACCCATGTCGAGACTTTAGCAAATATATAAGAATTTTAAATTTCCATTAAAATTAACGTTTTAAGACTCAATTATGGATATGAATGATAAAACACAAGTAAGTCTAGCCGGTAGGGAGTGCTAACACCACATTGAGTATTTATTGAGTATTAAAAGAAACGAATGTTCAATCGGTTGAGCATGACAGCACGTGCTAGAATGTACAATTTGTTTTTGTTCATTTTCGTAAACGTCAACGTGTGCATGGTACAATAGTGTTAACACTGCCAGAAATTAATCTTGGGTGTGGCTTGAAAATGTGCTTTTCTGCCAGTCGTCAAAACGTTACGTACGTACATACTGCTCAATACTGATTTGTATCTTTTACTTAAAAACTGGTAAATATTCAACTTTATAATACTTGTTTTACAGTGACACAAATAAAATAATATCACCTCACCGATTTTGTTATATGCTTAAAATATCCAATGTAGTTATGTACCGAATGCCTCTTGCAGTTACAATGTGAAATCAGGCCAATGGATGTTATAGAAATAGCACCCTACAGTTCATAGTCGTAATGTTCTGCAATCTGCACACATGGAAAATGTCAAACATTTTTTTAAAAACGTCATCGAGAACAGTACGAGATGATAAAGCATGCTTTTGTCTGAAGTATAGGCCCCCACACATTATATCAGTTGAAATATATATCATACATTTATTCATTAATTTACTATTTAACGTAGTCTTTCTGAAAGGTTTAAGTGACATAGCTATGAATACAGGGCACTTTAAGTTTGGAATTTCTGCTATTAAATCGAGCCTTATAGTATTCTTTATATATGTCATGTGGGTGCATTTTAGTGACATACATCATGTATATTGCTGAAGCTGCGCATTGTAAATATGAATATTGACTCAACAAATGATGCATACGAAAGAGAGAGATTACCAATACAAGGGATATATGTAAAAGAGAATAGTTATCCTGACATATGGGAGTATCGACCTTATAACTCTGTGTAAACGTCACTGCCTCTTGTTAAAGGGTCTGTGTTCTATGCTCGGATAAGACAATATGAAACGTTTTTATTCTTCACAATAATGTGATAAAAGAGTATTATATTTTAATAGGAATATTATATGGTTGAAAATTAACAAGCATATACGTAAACATACGAATAGAATTTGAGTAAAGTGTACTTTATATATGCCGATCACTATAGAATCTCTCAGGCACATAATATTGCCTGTTGTTCTGTATTTTATTCTATAGGGTCTATGTGTTATTAATGCCATCAAAAACACATATAATAAGAGAAGTGTTTAAATATTTACGATACTTTAAAAAGTTTTGTTAACAAAACGTTTTCTTTTTCTAGCAATAACTTTCATACTTCTTTGTTCATGGGTAATCAAGCACGCAGTGACTTTTAAAGAATATTTAAAGGTTGTCACTTTAAATGACCACATGCGGCATCTAATTTATAAACGTCCAATAGTATAGAGTTGTCGTGCGTCAGTGCAAAGTGCATGAGTTTACCAGGTCTTGGTATAACAATGACAAAGAATAGCCCTATATTGACCAACAATAATGAAGTCGATGTAGAACGTCCATTATTGACCTCTAATAGCAATAAACGTACGTTGACTAGATATGATTGCACACATTTTCATTTTTACATTGTACATATTTTAGGCCCAATATTTTAGGCTCAGATCCACCACATACAAATATATTATGTTATAATGGCATTGATGTATTGTGTGATTAATTGGAATTAGTTTATAGAATAAAGTGCTGTACCTCTAAATATGAATGTATTTGATGCATTCAATTGACAAGGATAAAGGTTGAGTGTGTGCGTGCTTGCGTGTCTGTGAGGGTGCGTGCATGTTGCTGTGCCTATGCATTTGTGCATATCCAGACAACACATTGTAGGCGATAAAGCACGTCTATCTTAGCTTGCAAACAACGTAATTGATACACGGGAAGCAGAGCCAGCCTCCACAAGTGCAGGGTCAACATGCTGATAACCCGCTCTGAACGTGTCGATTTGCTTGGAAGGTGTGTAGCCTCGTAGTTCTCAGTGAGGGCGGTTACTATATGCTCCTGTATCTGTAGAGTATTTGTTCTGCCATTGGCACCGTCTCTCCCATGCTGTCTTACGCATTTTCAGGCAACCATTGAATGGTGTCCATCGTGTTCCTCGTGTTGGGAAGTTTTCATTAAAATGCCACAGCTTAATCTTTAGCCTCATCACATCTACTAGATCAACATGCGTAAAGTTGCATTACTTGACAAGTACATACGCGTTAGATACAGCTCGGGTTGCACATGTCCACACTGTATGTGATTTAAACATTTCGTATTATCAGGAAGTAGTTTATATATCCTATTGCTGGTGATATCAATAACTGCAGTCAACATGTCACAGTGACAGCCTCAACACGCGCACTATTTTGGAGTATGTTGTTGCATTCTTTATTGACTTATTTATAGACAGGTCTCACGAAGATGATACGTGTTCATGTCACAATTACATGTTTTCAGGTATTAGTTGTACTCTAAGCTTGCTGTATTGTATCGTGTGAGCACACGTGTAGGAGGAAACTCTGTTTAGCTGTATTACAGATACTGAACATTAAATCTGTTTTCCAATGTCATTTTAATCGAACCATAGTAGATCTAACACATATACGTTTGTATAGTGGTGGATGTTTCTCAGATACGGGTATATTGCTAAAAATTCGTTCTTAAAAAAAGATCCTGATCATCTAGTCCAGATATGATGAGCATTGCAATAAGAAATTCACTTCCGATGTACATAAAAAGACCCTCTAAATTATTTAGTGGTCATGAGTTTTTTCTTGGTATAATTTTACTTATATATACAGAGTACTTTTCTCAGGCAAATGATTAATCTATCGAAAACCAAATTCCCACACGCTCACTTACCTCAATAGGATCCAACGTGAGATTTACAGAGTGTACATGTATAAGGATTGCAGAGAGGGCGTTTCTCAATGGTTGATTACTTGTTGCAGTCTTACATTATTTCATATTCACAAACTTAAAACAATTTTTATAGATTATAATATGTGAACTGTTGGTGGTATTTAATCTTATACAACTATCCAAAAATGCTGTTTTGGTATCCTATATTTGGCTAATCTCAAATTATCACAGTTCCTGAGCAATGTGAGGTGCTAAGGGTAGACTTATTTCCTACTCCATTTGCTAAAGGGGAAACCTCCAAAACCATAGGAAATTGCTCTGTTATATAATGCAGGTCCCCTTTAACGCATCCATCCAGAATATCACTGTGCAACAATACGTTGAGTTATTCTAAGCAGTGGACTTTTCATAACACATTCTTGTCATTAACTGTCATCTTAAACACTATTTCTTACAAGTATTATAATTAACATCGCACGAGATCTGGATCTGCATGTGTATTTTGATAGCATATTGCTTGCATGATTTTAAAATATATGTTATAAGCTTGCATTTTGCTATTATGCAATGTACACGTGTAATATTGCATATTCAAGTACCGGTTAAGATATCCATGCAAGTACCAGTCATAATAACATTCTATTTTATTGCTACTAGTCTAAACCTCAAGGTTGTCGCCGTATTTGAAACTTCGCGAAATGTTAACAAAAGTAGATACACAAAAAATGCTCTTTGGCGTTGTGCTTCTGGATCAAATAGATTTATTTAATGGTGTTAGCGTACACAAACATGGGGGACTTTCTCTTTCCTTTCAGCTATGCCATTGGTGTATTCAGTTCTCAAGTTGCTTTATGTACATTGTACCAAATGGATTCTAATGATCAATTATCAAATCTTAGTCAAGACACACGCCTTCAAAACTTGATAGTTGAAATTGGGCGGCTAATTTTCTCTAATTTATTCTATGTATGACTATTCAATGAATATTTCTGTTTGCTAGTAGCGTATGTCCTGAAATAGTTTTGAGAGATATATGAACAAAATTTGATTAGTAAAATGTCAGCAATTTTGAGAACTAGGCGCCACGTTGACAAATTAAAATGACCAACTGACATTTTTTGTAAGCAAGCAAGGTTTGGCGCTTTTGTGATTAAATACATGATTATCAGATAAAATATTTGTCCAATTCATTGATATCAAGTGTAACTTTTCTATTGAGTGGATAATCTTCGCTAATTAATGTGATATATGATTTTTTTTTTAACATTTGTGATATATGAATTTATTGTGAAGGTGATATTTTCAAACTACAATAAACTGTAAATGAACTTACTATCAGAACAATTGAATTTTGTAAATGTAAAATACCAGTAGATAGAAAGCACGCTGAATTTATTTTCAGTAATACCGTCGTGAATGATAAATTTTGATTTACATATTTACTTCATACAATTGTTTAGCTTTTATAAATTTTCGTTTTTCAGCAGGGCGGAGCACCGAAATGGTAGCCACAACGCACTGTACACTACACAGGGAGTTAATTAACTGCTACACGTGGGTGTGCAAATATGTATTCATGTGTGAGGGGTGGGTGAGAGAAGGGGTGTGTGAGAGAGAGAATGAGTGAGAGAGTGTGTATGTGTGTACGTTGTATATGTCAATCACAATGGATCACAATGACCTTATCAAAATACAAACAGTAAATTCATCAAAACATGTTGCTGTATTCATGTTGTTGTTGTTGTGTTGTTTTTTCTTTCTTTATTGTTTTTGTGATCTTATGATTTTATATTAGAGAGAAATATATTTACAACCAATTAAGTGGACATTTTTCTTCATGATTCTCATGCATATTAAAGTATAATAATCAAAGATGGTAATATCGTTGACAATAGTATTAAGTTGAACTGCACCCTGATAAATTACTTCGTATTTCAATTGTTTTATTATAATTTAATTACATCGTATTTTGATTGTTTTATTATAACAAACGGAAACTGCTAATCTGCTGGATGCAGATATGTGTCTTGTGCACAATTTAATTTACATTACATGAAAATTCAGTATAACCCTTACCCGGCACCCTCGTATATTAGAGCTATTCTCGAAATATTTTTGCGTTTGTTTGGGATTTTTTAAAATAAGCTTGCAACGTCAAAACACTCAGGGTGACGAAATGATAAAGAATGCAAAATGCATGAGTGCTTGCAAATGTTTGGAGTTTTTGTTATTGCTACAAGCGTTGTGAGTGGTGTAGATGCGAGTAGGGAGGTAGAACTCGCGCTTATTGACGACCGTAATATGGTATGCTGCATGTTTTTTGTTTGTTTGCGTGTTTGTTTGTTTTTTGTTTGTTTGCGTGTTTGTTTGTTTTTATTGTTTTTGGGCGGGTGGGGGTGGGGGTTGGGAGTGAGTATAGATAGGATTCTACAGCATGATATATATGCAAATGCAGGTCTCGTATAGTGAATTTAAATTATGTTTATAATTCGAGTTGATAATTCAATGATGATGCAATTGGTCTTGTGTTTTATACATGTTGTATTTGTTGGTTGTATTTTTGTTGTTGTTGATGATGATGATGAACACCGTGTAAGAATTATGAGAAACAGAAAAGATTCCAAATGAACACAAAACAAATGCTGTATATTTCCACAGTTTTATTTGGTGCATTAAATGAGGTATCCGTGTGAGAACACCATAAACTACGTTGTCATCATAAATACAATAATACAATACCATTGGTAGGAAACTATTATCTACAAATTTTGCAGTAGAGCACTACGCTACCACGAAGACTGAACATGGCAATCGGGGAAAGTGTACTCGTAGATTGGATATGATGTCCAAATTAACATATTAAGTCTCTCAAAAAGAACAAATAATACAACATAGATGGTACTTTCACCTGTCACCATCATCTATCCTCCGTAATGTACCCGACACAAATCAACACGACTTAAAAGACTGTATTATCAAGTAAAAACATTATTCCCACAATACCATAAATTGTAACAACAGTTCTAGTGCAAGGGAAACGTCTATAATAAGCAATCAGTGGAGATCGTAATATAGGCCTCTCACCAACTTTTCTTTCCAAACATTCAAGCACACATACAACATTTTTGTCTGACAATCATGAAATAGTTTCTATCACACACTACAAAACTTGTATACGAGCACGCATGTGTCCAATATCCACAAGGAATGAATTCATTTCACGCTGTACCGCAAAATAGTACAACTAATACAGTTTGGCATCAATGGCAACTATAAATTGTTTAGACTAGCTAAGATTGAGTTAAATAACTATGTACATGACTACTTATAGCACTTGAATCTTCCCAGAGCTTATCAAAACCAGCATAATATGCTCATTACTAACCATGAGGCTCGATTCATAATGCAACCTTCGATATGAATCCGGTAACCACAAAATGACTAAAGAACACAAAGTCCTATAAATACCAGTGTGTTTATTATATTCAGGGGTGTTCAAACCACGTAAACATTCTTCTAAATCCACATGATGCAACAGTCAAACTTATATCAGTAATAATCGTTCACTTGTTACTTTCTCACAGTTAAGTCCAATATAGAGGTCGCCGTCTCTGACGGTGTTGAAGTAGGATACACAGGGCTGGGCCTGCATGGCTTCTTAGCCTCCTTGGATTCAAGCTTAGAAGAACTAGGTCGGTTAAGCCCAGTAAGGTCCATGGCACCATCTTTGTCAAATGTAACTCCATTGGATAAATTGTAACTTCCCGGGAACATAGCCAGTGTATAGGGGAATGGATAGGTGTATGGATATGTGGATTTCAGACTAGAATCCTGACTGTTCTTGTAGTGAATTGTGTGTGACTGGCTGGTGCTTGCGGCTGCCGTAGCTGCAGACCTCGGCATGCTGCTGCTCGCCGTTGACGCAGACGGCACTGACGATGAGTACAGGGCAGTGGAAGAGGTGGCGGAGGCGTGGGACCTCTGGAAAGTAGGTGATGTGAGCTGTGCAGCTGTTGACGCAGTGGGCATAGCATACATGGACGTGTACAGGCGGCTATACTGGTACATCAAACAGGTTGGCGCATGCGTGTCTTTGTATCCCAACAGAGGACACTGGCAGTTTAGGTAGCTGCTGAGCAAAGACTTTTGCGATGCCATATTGTCTTTAGCACTGTTGGATGAAGATGGGGATTTCGCTTTCTTATGTTTGTGGGATGACCTGTCCCCAGACGCCGGTCTCTTTGTGCCCTTGGGTGGTGTGGCAGCTGATGCGCCTACAGCTGCTGCAGACCCGCTCCTCCCTTGAATAGCCGAAGCGTAGTATGTGGCGTAGAGTTGGTTGTAGTACGCCATTAGTTGAGTAGACTGGTAGACAGCATGGTCCATGGATGACGCGAGCTGCGTAGGAGACATTACTGATGATGTAGACGGTGCGTAAGTAGGGATGGCAGTTGCAGCAACCGTCGTCGTCTTAGGTTCTGCAGCTTTGTTGGGTTGTGCCCTGGGAGTACTTGGTGTCTTTGGAGCCGGGGCCGGAGCCTGCACGGGCACAGGTACTGGTGGGGGCACGGGTGGTGAGTCTGGCTTGGTCACTGGATCTGCACACTTTGGAACTGCAAAACATAAATAATGCATTCCTTTAAACATGTGCAGTTTGTATATTTTCACTTAATTATCCATGAAACAAACAAAACTGAGCAAATAGTATGTGTATAATGTTCATAAAATTACGTCGTTTGCCTACAATATTTACACATTGGGCAATAGTCTACGGTTGAAAGATAATTAATTCACTAGAATTACTTTTGATTAAAAAAAATACATGCACAATATGTACTGGCGATTCTCTTCGTGTAATGTAATATAAGACTCACCTGGGATAACATCAGGTTTCTTTGTGATTTCAATTTTTTCAACCAGCTGTTTCTTGTAATTCTTCAATTCTTCAATTATGTTTGTGAGCCGCTTTTCCCGTTGTGGACTGTAAAAAGGAAATCATTCTGATTTTAAACATATGCATGGTTTGTACAACAGAAGTTAGCATTGAGTACTTATGAAATTCTCACATTACAAAAAGGCGTTGGCATACAGAGATGTTTACAGATAATCATATAATTTTCAAATTTACCTGAGAACAGCCTTTTCCTCGTCAGTAAGTTCTCGTTGCATCTGATTCGGGTCGATTTCAAGCTTCTTAAGAAGCTCTTTCTTTGCCTCTTCCGATTTCTCTTTTTCAATTTGCAGGTCCTGGATTTCTTTCTGAACTTGCTCTGGGAGTTTCTCTGATACAATTTCACCAGTTTCTCCATCTAACACGGGTGGTTCAACTGATGGCGCAACTTTTGCAGGTGGACTGTCTGACCGTGTCTCGTTTTCCACAGCCCTTGGTGTAGCATCTACTACTTCAGGAGTGGGTGTTCTTTCTTCACGAGCTTCTTCTACACTGGTTTCATTAGCTTCCATAGGTTCTTGCTCTTCTTTTTTCTCAACATCTTCCTCATCAGACTGTGGTTCCTTCATTTCCACGTCTTTGTTCTCATCTTCTTCATCTCTTTCTTCAGGCAATGGGGATTTTACTGGCGACTCATCCGGTTTAGGTGATACTGGAGCATTATTATTTTCTTCTTCACTAGCAGAAGTATTTCCAGTGTTTAAAGAACAGTTGGCACTTTCAACCTCCGGTACACTACTTTCTTCATCAACATGCTGTTCTTCCATCTCAGTAACTGGAATGGGTGCAGGAAACACTATGCTCCCTGTACCTCCGATGGTGCCAGATGTAGGTGTTGCATTCTCACTAGTTGTAGCAGGAAAGTTGTCGGACTTTGTCTGATTCTCTTTTACGTCGTCTTCATCTTGATGCAAGGATTCATTGGAGGCTCTGTGTTCGCTCAGAGTTTCTTTGGTCCTCCTGCTGTTTTTCTTGGGTGTGATTTCTCCAGCCTCCTGAGCAGCAGCAAGTGCGGCTTTCTCCTGAAAATACAGGAAGGAAAGGGAACATTAGATATGCTTAATTGGTTAATTTACACATGCTGCACATTATCTGTAATGTAAAATAACAATAATGAATAATAAATATACAAGAAAAATACTACATGTATAAATGCTGATCAGAATGCAATGCAAAAATATTGGTGAAGTAAAAAATGATATGATAGATAAATGATGTTCAATGAATTGATGAATGGTGGAATAATGGAGCGAAGTGGCAATAGCATTCTCAGTCTACCAAACATCACCTATGCCGACTATCACACTGACTGTGCGAGAGGCAAACACATATAGACAGTGCCCACATTACCCACGAGGTGGCAGCACTGTGTGGGCACATTCACGTGCAGACAGAAATATAGTGCGCTGACTCGCCGCCTGCCACTAGCGCCATTTTCCGTCGATCGTCTGCTGTCCGCCTGTGGTGGCGACTTGGCTGCGAGCCAGCTCTTTTTGTGTGGCCCAGTCGATGGTAAGTCGGCTAATGGTGAGTTATTCGCCTGTTTAAAGCTCTGGCCGTAAAAACGCGCCATGTGTGCTCTGTTCGCTCGTATATTTGTTTTCCGTGCGTGGTAGTGGGTTAGGAATGCCGTCGATGGCGGGGCGGCAGCTTGTGTTTGCCGCGGCAGAGTGCAGCCTGTTATTGTTGTTATCAGCCACCGCCAGCGGCGTGTGCAGAAAACTGTTTACAGCAACGCAAGTGCAGCTGCAATATCGTCTGCTTCTGTATATATGACACGACCTAACCCAAGGAGATTGGCAGGCCGCTGACGTGTATATACGACGAGAGGAGGCTGCTGAACTGCTGGCAGCGGGTGGGCGGCAGAGCCTCTCCAACAACAAGTGCGCCACGTATAGAGGGCAGCTGGGCCGAGGTCCGGACATGGCGCGATTGTTTGACAAACACACACACATGAAAATACACTCGGCGTGATAAGTGCGAGTGAACACGTCCGTTCGGAGCACACACAGACTGGGCGCATGACGTCGCCTCGTAGTACGTCGATAAAGAGCGTTTGCTCTCGCCCATCTGACTCCCTTTGTTCCGAGCACTCCCCTACAACAACTCTGTAGACGGCTGTAACTCCGCGCAGACTTGCGCAGTGATTAATTAGTCCTGCAACCTACACGCCCGTCTGCCAGGGCGTAATTATATACGGCCATTGTTGCTGTAATTTAAGAGGCAGCTAGCTATATGACTACCTTCGCCGCCAACTGCGCGTGCAGTTCTTTTTAACGTGTGACGTTGGCGTCGGCGTCGTAAGACGGCATATGCTGGCGCTGTAGTGTGAATGAATTGGCCACAAAGGCCGTTACGTTTTACAGTGCAGCAGGCGGCGGGCTATTTCTGCCGTGTTTATGTGCTGTGGCGGCGGCGGCGGTGGCGGCGTGTACAGTATGCGGAACATGTAGCAAGTTAAGTGTGTGCATAATAAGCCGCGGCCCCTGCAGGCTGAGCCGTGAATCATCATGGCGGCGGCGGCGGGCGAGCCTCCAATAAGTGCACTTTCCCTTATCACCCACGTCGTTAATTTTCATTGCTCGGCGGCTCGGCGGTTGGGTGGATGGCGGCGGCGGCGACGACGTCACGCGGGTCTGCTCGCCACCGCTGGAGGGTGGCGGCGGCGGCGGCGCTGGGAAATTACCACGCCGCCAGACATGCACGCCAGGCACATTCCCCAGACGAAGACGCTCCACTGGTTAGTGCCTAATTTCCGAGGAAGATATAAATTGCAGGCCCTTGGCGTGACCCTGCCTTCTCTGCTTGCCAGAATCTGCCATTAATCCCCCCTCCCTGACCCGCCGCCGCGCCGTGCGTGCGTCCTCGCCGCTCCCAAATTGCGTCAATTAATGATCGGGCGGTGGCGGCGGCGGCGGTGGCGGCGGCGGGCATTGTCGTATTGATTGTAGCGCGGGCGGAAGTACGAGCGACGTGGCCGCCGCCTTCCCCCGCTGCCGCCGGCCGCCGCCGCCCCTCGAGAGAGATCGGCAGTAGCGGGCAGCCCTTTGTTTGCGCTTCAACTATACAGTTTCAAGGCGCCGGCGTTCAGCTGCGTCCGGGCTAAGTCGTGCTGAAAATCAGCGCCCTGAAATTATCTCGCTCCTCTGCCTATAGGCCACGTGGTCTCTGCTAAATGTTTTCATCTTCTCGATCACCCTGTTTACTGAGAGCCCCATCCCATGCATGCAGTGGGACTACCTCGGCAGTCACGGCGCCGGCGGAGGCGGCACTGCAGAGTTCAAAGCAAAGACCCCGCACCGAGGTGACGACCAACATGAAAGGCGCATAAAATCCGCCGCTGACGTCGTATGCAAACGACGTGTCTGCACTTTGCGCATGCCCTCAGGATGAGGCAGACTCGGCAGCCCTGTATCAGCAGAGAGCGAGAGAGGACTGTGTCCTCTTTACAGCAAATAGCGGCCTAATACTGTGTGCTTTATATTTACTGTTTTCAGAGGACGCACAGTTTTGTTGTTGTTGAAAATGTGCACTGTTCCGCTTATTTCTGTCCATACCACAGAATTTACAGCAGCATGATTAAAGCCTATCTTAGCAAACCCAATATGTTAAATACACTAAAGCGTGTACGTGACAAAAAGTTGCATTACAGATCAACATGCGTAATGGTATACACAAACAGATTATGGAGAAAAGGAAATTAGTAAAATTCACACACGGCAGAAATATCACTCAGCATACGGGACCCATATAGAAGCCACAAAAAGCCGTCTGCTGCAGCTCGTGAAGCCTCGTGTGTAGCCCGCCGCCGCCGCCTCGTGGCGTGTAGAGCGTTGCTTGATAACAGACACTCGGGTGTCGGGTCGTAAATCACTCCCCGGATCAATTGGGGGAAGGTGAAAGATTAGACAACGTAGCTGGCCGTGTCACACGAGCTGCATTTGCCCTTTTTAATGTTTCTCGCTTACAGCAGCAGGTCCCATTTACAACTACACGTAGTTCTTGTTTTACGTATTGGTAGCCATTTTTGTAATATCGGTAACAGTTATGACGTTAACGGCTTGTATTGGCCTTCTTTTCAGTGTAATGTGATTAGTGCATTGAGCGCTAGATGTGCTTATGCAGAGGATTTGTCCATTAATTATTAAACTATGTGTTGCATAACTAAAGGCCGTATTGTCCTGTAGTCAATATAATCATACTAGTGAGTATAAGGCCATTACAAAAATACCATATATCCACACTGATGTTCTAAATCATCAACTGGTGTCTGGTGTAGTATCAGAATATCAGTTATTATGCAAACGGAATGTGTTAAGTTATACTTAGCGCACAAAGGGGTGCTTGTAGTTAGTAGTAAATAACGCACTTGTTAGCAACCACGTGGGTAGAGTTACTTATGTCCTACTCTCTAAAGGTTAGCATAGCTCATGCAATTATAGCTGAGCCGCAGAGACTGCACCGCTCGTCAGACCTCTCGCCTTGGAGCCCCTTCACTCGAGGCAGGCGGATAAGTGCCTTGGGAGACATCGGCGAGACGGGCCAGAAATACGAACAGACGGCTTTGCGTACGATTTCTGCGTGCCATTCTGGTAGCCTCGCTACAGTGCCCTGTAATTTAGGCTTACATAACAGATGGGCCACTCTGCAAAACAAATGTTCACCTTTGTCCTTTAGTGTCTATAGGCTTGCAGTACTATAGCATGCAATTGTAAGCTGCATGCTTGTTACAGCAAATACATCGTTGTATAATGCATGGCTGATAACAGTGGCTAGGCCACATACTCTAGCTCACGCCATCACAATACTAACGTTTGCAGCAGCTTCAAAATATCACGACTCTGCAGTGTGGAGCGTTACATTAATACCTTGGCACAAGGCCGTTTTACGATGGCGGACGTGACCTGCCTGCAGCTTATACACAGCGGAGGCGGAGAGGAGGCAGATTTCATGAGTCCGTGGCCACCATCAATGTTGTCCGTCGTCGCCGCTAACAGTGTCCCCACATCTCCGGCCAGGGTGCGGGGCAGGATGCCGCAGTCCTCCCACTTACGTCCGCAGTCAGCGCCGCAATGTTTGTAGTTTTTCAAAATGTCCAATTTCCACGTCTTCCTGTGGCGGCGGATCGTTATTTTCGCCTGTCGACGTCGTAGTCGTCGTCGACAATGACGCACGTGGTTTGCGGCGCTGCTGCTGTATAGATTGCCGCTACAATTACCGTCTGTAGGAGTTCACGCAAGCGTTACCTACACGCTGGCATTTCCAGTGAAAGATTTTTACTCGCATGGTTTGTGCCTCAAACAAGGTTTTTTTGTTTGTTCGCGTTGCGGTGGCGGCGGCGGCAGCAGCAGGCGATGTTTGGTTCGCTTTTTGTGTGCTTGGATTTGTCGTGAGCTGCGGACGTGGGCCAGCTCAGGAAAAAAAGGTCGTCTGCGAAGTGGCCATTTGGCCCCCACTGGCGGCAATAATTAAAACGCGCGGACTGCGTGTCCAACGCGATCTCTCACGGAAAGTGGCCTCGCTGGCAGACGAAAATCGATGGTGCGTTTGACATTGTGGCATCGATGTTCGATAAACGTGCATTGATCGTGGCGCTTCGGGTTCTAAAGACGGGTAATCAGGGAATATCGAGTTAGCCGAGCCGCCCACGAGGCCGGCATGTCGCCGGCAAGTTGGTGATGGTGAACACACGTGGTCGACGACTCACCAGGGCGGCAGCTGCCTTTGATGGCTGAATCTGTGCCAGGCGGGCAACCTAAGGGGATTAGGCGGCCACTAATCATGGATTGACGGCCGCTTTATTGGCGCCCAGACGGACAATGGCGGCAGCAGCTCGAATGGCCAGCGATGAGGCGAGAGCTTCCTCGTGAATAATGGATGTCGTCAACACAGGCGAGAAGGCATGGCAGCGGCCACGCCGGCGGCGCAGGCATTAGGGACTGTATGGTGCAGGACGTAATAACAAAATAGCATTACCACATCACCACCGCCGCCGCCGCCACCGCGCCAATTGAGTACTCATTTGCAGACTTGTGTGGCTAATTCGCGTGCACCGTGTGTGTGTTTGGTTGGTTGGCCGCCACTGGCGTGGGTAGTGTATAATCAAGTGCACCGGTTCACATCACTTAGATGCAGTACACTTTCCCCTGAAACGTGTCTGCAGTCAGCTGCTAAAAGTACCCTTTTCATATAAAGTGTTAGGTGATTTGAGAGTTATCTCAGCGGCGGAGTGAAATTTGTTCAGGAAATTTGTGTTTAAAGTTCAATGAGATTACGTATATTTCATATGATTGCATGACGTTCGTGCAGGTATAACATCGCATCTTGAAAAGAAGCCAGCATGAACTATATGAACAAATCGTGTAATTAAGGAAATACGTTTTGGAAGCCGCCAATAAAACCAAGAATAATTTCCTGCAACTCAAACAGCTATAGCCTGAATCAAGACAAAAATAACTGGCAAGTGTCGTCTACCTCGGCTTAATTGCCGTCGTTCAGCTATACCTACGTCCCTCGCGTCTCGCTGAATTTACAACAATTGGCCGTTTTACCTGTCACAATACAGAGTTTACTTATTCTATGCTGACGATCTCGTCATCTGTATAATGTGTATCCCGTGCGAATCTCCTGTATTAGTCACGGCATTTGCTGTGTTGTATGTTTACCATAGAGATTTTATGGCTTTACAGGAAACGTCAGTGTTTAGTGGTTTGAGGTCCAATAAATGAGGTGATGTAACTGGGGTTTACTTTATTTGACACCGCGGTGCTGGTATTTACGATAAAGATATTTGAATTTAACTTAAGGCTATGGCCACTCTAGTAACGACCTCTTTTCGCCTTACTTGTTATCTCTGAATTGTCCTCTTAAAATCTAACCTCTTTCTGACTGCTGAAATAAGCCTATATGCGTATGTCGAGCACATGTGTTGAAATACACGTATAGAGGCCTACGTTTGGAGGCTTTAACGGCCACACAGGTGTAATTGGACATCTAATGAATTGCACCAATTAATTTCGTCCTTGTCTATCATCACATTTCATACGAAGCATTGTGTTTTATACTATACGCATCAACTATACATATTATGAAGTTAATAAAACCTGCTGCCACCCCAAAATTCCATCTCTTACAAGTTATGTGCGTCTACAACACTAACCACTGACGCACAATCGTGCCGGACTATACTCAGCGTATAAATACAGATGTGGCGTGCACGCCGCGGCGTGGTTACCGGTATTTCAGTAACACCTCGTGAGCGGCAAGCTGATAGCGCACAATCTGCCGACTCACGCCTGTTCTCACGCCGCGTTATCGTGACGCCCGTGAAAGGCGATCCCCGCACACTGGCTCCGGTGTCCGCCACCTTCCACGCCGCCTCAGCCGAGGTAAGAGGATTGCTGCCGCCCCGCACTCCCCCGTCGTCTTCGCCCATAGTCAAAGTCACGCGCTCAGCCGTATAGAACTAATGCATGACAGTCATGGGCGGACACGATTTTTCTGTGGAGTATTAAGCTTGAAGCCTTCATTCTTTTCCATTTTAAATATAGGTTCATTTGTTGCTATTTTCGTAATGGTGACAGGCGGATATTAATCCCATATGTTCTATGTATGTTGTCAGCTACTAAATAAGAACTTTTTTATAGAGAAAAATACATTTGCAACAAATATTTTTGCATTCGTATTACAGTTAACCATTCGTTCTATGTATATGTATAGATACTATATAGGTCTTATACAATTAATATTTAACCTCATATTAGCCGCCCCACCATGCTTTCTCGTGCAGAAATTAGCCACATTTGAAATTTAGCAAGCAGACGTCTTCCTGTCACTTCAACATCCTCACGGCGCATGCGTGTTTGCTGTATAAACAGCGCGAATGGCGGCGCAAACGACACTTCGCCATGCGGTGCAAAAAGTCGTTGTTCGTGCCCACGGCGAATACGAGAGACGGCGACGTGTAATTTGAAAGCGACAGTTAGCAATAATTAGCCCCTCGCCGACGACGAGACAATGGCCGCCCACAGCCGCAAATGATGTTAGGTGAGGCCGCTAATGTCGTGCACGTCAGTGGGGAGGGGAAGTGTAGTATACAGGCGCGGCGGCGGCGGGCTTCATCTTGCATGGTGGTCTATATTGTATAAGCGCCTTGCTTTTGTGGCTTGCTTGGGGGTTTATTTGCAGCCTTGCATCTTATTAAGTCATATGTGTGTGTTGTTTTTTTAAAGCAACAACTTATCCACGCTGAGTTTGAAAGACGGCTTGGTGTGATGCAGAATGTACTTCACATTTCTAAACATAAAGGCACTCATAGTTTCTATTAGATATAATTAGTTAGCCTAATTCTTACTGTCTGTGTACGTGTCATTTTATTCACCCTCGGAGGCAAAAGTAAGACCACAAACATACGAAACATAGAGCCATATAGTAACCGGAGATTTCCAGTACACCGAGTACTGTATCCAGGAACTAACCGCCGCCTCCTCCTCCTCAGCGGGCCGCCGCCATCAAGTATGCGCGCCTCGGGCGGTCCCGGGCCTCCTTGGCCTCGGCGGCGGCGGAAACAGGCGGTCTGCTGGTGATTAGGGGTGACAGGCTCGTCTCGGCGGACGCGGCAGCCGGCCAGGGCGCCGCGGGGGGACAGGGTCAAACCCGAGGTCGCCAGGTCACTCCCTTGGCTGTGGGGGTAGAGGTGGACTGGGGCTCTCATCACGAGTTGGTAATAACTTTTTTAGAGGCAAAGTTGTCGTCTGCAGTTGACCTTTTGCTCGTGTAATGCTTTAGGATTTCAAAAAATAATCAAAAGCATATTTACAAAAACAAAATCAGCTGCATCCTGATATGTGATGACTAAAACAATAGTGACAAGTCGCATGCGCGTGTGGGTGTTGGCTGCTGTTTTAAAAGATGACGCAATGGAAGTCAAAAAGCGCCTGGAAGCTTGAAGAACACAAAACCCAGCAAACTCACACAGAGATTCCCTCACGACTGTGTGTTTGAGTTGCGCAGAAATTGGATTTGTGAGCAGTTCAAAAGCAAGCTGACACCCGCGTGGCGAATTACGCAACGCAAGTTCCAGTTCATTAGGCTCGGTATCGACTCGCTGATCGGCGTGAACCAGTCATGCGCGACCGCTTTGTCGTCTGTTTTGAAAAACTGTCCGCTCTGACCCCTGAGTGGGCAAGGTTCGTGGTCGTTTGCCGGTCGCATACAAGCGGCCAAATTGCCTTAATCATTTGAGAGGATAGAAACTTGGCGTTCTTCTTGTGCCTCGTATATGCATGGCTATTGTTTGAGCATGACGATAGCTTGAGTTTGCTGGTGATGTACGTAATTGCGCTCAGTGATCCAGTGATCTGTAGGATCTATATACACATATCCTCTAATGATTATGTGACTGCAATGATGTCTATGTCTATGCTCATGCCCCACTTCTAATATTAATCCACGCCAAAGGTGGTCAATAGATTGATTTGGTGTAGGAGTAAAGCTATGCAAAAATATATTGCGTCAATGAGTAATAGGCCTACACAAGCTACCTCAGTAAAATTAACACGGGGAAACTACTAGTCTTACAGATAAGTCACATAAAGCAAAGATACACAGGAAGCATGAAGTGTCTGTAATGTCTGTGGTTGTGCATAACCACCGTACAAGCTGTACGTGTATAAGGATGTGTGGGCACAAATGCATACACTGTTTTAATCGTACATCACTCGTAAATGTAGGTTAGTAATAAATCATGCAGTACAGACTATATCCACCGTATACACGTGCGTAAATCTCACCATATCTGATGAGCTCACACAAAGAGCAGTTAGTGAGTCGGCGGAGGCGGCAATCATGGCCGGCCACGCCCGGTCTGTCCCTGCCACGACCGGCGGGCTCAGCGGGGCGGAAAGGCCGGCGTACGGCCCGCTGCACGACGGAAGGTTTACAGAGGACGTCACTTGGCGCTCGAGTGTGCCAATATTGAATGTAGTATGTTGGTTGACAGGGGATATTCCGTGTGATGCTGGCAATTTAGTCTTCCGTTGCTTGCAACGTATACTGGCAACTGTTTTGTTAATTGTGTGTTCAACTTGCACAGTTCTTGTACATGTATTGATGCTTATGCATGTGCACATGTTTGAGCTCAAAACAACAATTATTTGTGCATGCACTTTTCAACATTCACCCACTATTTATAAATGTATGTATACACAATAACAGGTACTTAACCTTCCAAACACGGACACTTGTTATTGCAATTCTGCCTGTCCATCCTAAAGAGAATAGCTGTCATAAGCCACTGGTAAATATAGCCGTGCGCACACAGCCGTGTGGTTCAGGGCTGTCCACGGGGCCCCGCGGGCGGCGTGGCGGCGCCTGGCACGGCCCTGCTCCTGCCGCCACCGCCATGGGGAGCACGTGTGGTGGAGGTGACGGCACAAACATGCCAGCTCAGCAGCCAGACAGGCGTGCTTTCTATTAGACAGTACGCTTGGCTGGTAATACACGGCGCATTGGTTTTGATATCAATGGCCAATAGTGCGCAAAAACAGAGTTTGTGTGTTCGAGTGTGCAGGTGTGCCATGCAGTGTGCAGTTGCATATGGCATGAATATTCTACATAATCTAATTCTTCATATCATGGCGGAAAATAGTTGCTCTGCATGCAACTGTCTCTCTTTTTAAATAAATTTCTCATATAGCATAAAGCGTGTGAACATTCTATTATGAATCTTGGCAAATACCGTGTGTTGCTCACAATATCGCCTGTTTTTTTTTACCACCAATGATGAGATCACATAAGCACTCGGAGGCCGTGGCGGCGGCAGCAGCCACGACATCTCTGTTATCATCGCTCAGCGCGATGTCACCGTATAGCCCAAGGCTCATCTTGCCCCCTTGGCAGCAGAAATGCTAAATTGTTGTTAGAATCGATGGTGGCACGTGGTGGACTCGCTCGTCATAGACGGCGCTCTCCCCCAACCAGAGGACGTCCGTCATTTACAGCGGAAGTGTCAATTACGTTGCTGAGAAACACGCGGTCGGTGTGCAAAACCTCGCCACCCATGCTACCGCCGCCGCTGCATTTACAGTACTACAGTATCGAGTTGTGCGGGACTGGGTGGTGCAAATTACATTAGTACTTTTGCCTGCCTGGCCGCACGCAATCGACCCGCTGCTAATTCCACGCCAATTCCCACGATGATACCGCGAGTACGTGGAGACTGGAGAAGGCGGGGGCCGCCGTCGCTAGGCAGAGCTGTAGCACGGAAACAGCGCACACAATTACGACGCTACTCGTATTTTCACCAAGACGCGTTTACGACGATAACGGAGATGATAATAACACAACGCGGCGGTCGTGAATAAATCAAGCACGTGGTGGCTTTGGGCACAATGGTGGCCATGTCCATTACAGCGGCGGCGGCGACTTCACGTCCTCACCGCGAACCGGCCGGCGGGGCTTTCAATGAGAGGTGGACGCCGCCGCCGCCCCGGCCACTATCGTGTTCTCGCCCGCTGACGATCGAGTGACACTTATTACAACGCGTCAATCAATCTCCAACAGACACGGCGATCTGGGTCTCATTGATAACATATCACGGCCGGCGAGCCTGGCAGACGAATTTAGGCCGCCGCCGCCGCCGCCTCCGCCGCCGCGAGTGGCGTGCCTGTGAATACCAGCAGCAATTTCCAACGGCTCTTGTTTAGAGGGTCGATCGTCGTCGTATACAAATGCTGTTGTTCCCTGCTTTCTCTCTGTTAAATGGTGTTGGCAGTTGTTTTCTTTTTTTTTCTTTCACTTGTAGCAACCACCATTGTGGGGGGTGGGGGGGGTGCACATTGCTTGAGAAACTATATTAAGCTCATTGGTGAGGGTCTGATTCGTGGCCTCTTATTCAAATTCCAGATTGTGTATGCTGCTGTTATAAGAAATAATTGCTCCAGTGGGAAAGGATATTAGTATATATTGCATGATTTATCACTAAGCTGCATCTATGATTGGTGTACAATTAAAAGCCCGTACGCATACATAAACAGTGCACCCACATCCCTATTCAGGAAACAAATACATGGTATTGACAATACAATGGCATGCCATAAATAATGAAGTATAGCGCTGCAGAATGCCCATTGTAACTTTAACTGTGTGGCATGGGCAATGTACATGCACGCCACATGGCGTTGTCATATCTGATCATGACCACATAGATAAACATTGTCGCACCAAAATTACCGTATAAATCGTGACCATATTAGCATAAAATAACACATTGATATTAGCATACATTGACAATCGTTATCAATGTGTTTTTTGTGCTTATTCACAATGTGGTTAACCTCACTTCACAGTGCAGATACATATGATTCTATGTCCGTCGATTTGGTACTATGGCTTTTGAAACTAAATTCACTTCTTAATTGATCTGTTGTTCAATGTGAAAGGCTTTCATGTTTTTGAACACTCTTCTGTGTGTGAATGTTTCGTGGGAACTTCAATGTATTGGTCAAGTATAGGGCGTGTTATAAGCACCAAAAGAAAACCCCAGAGTCATATCACATCAACTCGCATTGCAAGTGCTGTGGCAAGGCTAAAAGCAATTTGAACCGCATGCAAAGTGCTGTGGCAAGTCTACCTTACACGTGCCTGATACCCACGTAAAAACACGCACACTGTTAGTGGTCGGAGGAGCAGCTCTATTTACGACGCGTTCTACGCCCATGCTTTTCCGAGGCCGAGCCGGCAGCGGAGGCGGCGGCAGTGGCGGAAAATCCAATAGTAGGATGAACAACACATGGGGCTCACGGCACGAACATACAAGTACACGGGGTGCAGTGCAGCTAGTAAAAACCCTGCCTCGAGTGTGCAATGAACTAAACACTGTCCACTATAGAGAAGAGAATCTACATACGTTAATCCCTCTCTTAGTGTTATCATTACTGTAATTTGCATTTTCAGTTTTATGCTGTCGCTGGAATGTCTGATCTGCATGACAATGCATAGAGATATAAAAGCCATTGCATGATGATTTGCTGCAGCAGGACTATCCTGTCTGCACGCTGCAATGGGCGTTACCTGTTTGATGCTAATACGTGGCATGTGACGTGACGAAACGCAAGCGTGTTTGTATTGGAGGCTATAACGGAAACTCAATATAGAACATTATTACCACGTGTTTTATTATTCCAGCATTAACACTGCAGTGCTAGCTGCTCATAAAACCCCGTGTGTTTAGACGCATGTAGACACTTAATCGGCTACGCTGGTAAATAACACATTGGTGCGTGTTTTCCTGCTAGAAGATAATACTTTCAGGTGTCATTCAGAACTCTTGATAAAGCAGATTTTATCTGTCATTAAAAGTTGTCGGCTGACTTTTGGAGTGAGAATAATCCATAATGCTCTGGTCTTGACTGATATGATAGATCAACCAAGAATGACGTTTGAATAAATTGTGCCATGTATTGGGGTATATGCATACCCATAATCGTCGTAGTCACTACATCATTATGTTCTCATGTAACGGGTTTGGTTTTTGAATGACGACGTTTCCTGGTTAAAAAACAATGGCCAAACATGCACGAATTACTATTTGGATAAATGGACAGTCACTTCATGGCCTTGCCACATTTGTAAAGAAAATTATAAGCGACAAAATACTTTGTCATCATGGAATATTTCCATGAATTTTAGAAACAACTTAAATTAAAGTATGAACCACCAAATCAAAAATGCTTAATTGGACGTCTGTATTTGACCATTCTCAATGGCCACACCAATTCTGTAGACCCTCAACTTCAGTGACGGAAAAAAGCTCTGTGGCAAAGTGGCAAGCCTTAAAGCTGCAGCCCGGACAGGCAGGCAGGCGGCGGCACTTGATATATGGCCGCATTTGCATAGAATGGCGTGCCCCTTATCTGCAGCAAAGTTCCCTCTCCTAAATAAAGCTGCAAACACTGACAAAGCCCGGCTACGCACGGGCCACGCCATATAAAGGCGATTTCCGCACGGGACGCTCTTCAATGTCGTCGCCTTTGACACTAACGTGATTAAGGTGACGGCGGATATTGTGCGCCGTGTACGGCTGGCCGTGTCGTGGCGGCGACACCCGCGGGTTCGCCAGCCGGCCGGAGCATTCAGCGTGACAGGCCGGCTCGACCGGTGTCCACCCCGCCCGCCCAGGGGGGCCTTTTGATCGCCGATCGCCTATTAGCGGTTAGGTAACTGGACACCTCGCGGCGCGCAAATCACGATGGCTTTGTTTTCTTGAACTTGGCTGACCACTTCACTTGAAATGCTTTTGCACATTAAGCTTTAAGTATCGGGGCGCCCACAAAGTGACCTTCTTTTTAGCGAGAAGCAATCGCCCCCAGGCTCCAGTGGACAATAAAAGCTCGCTTCATTTGCACAGACCTTTCGCTGAGGCGAACAATAGAGTAAGTGTCTGACCAGCTTCTGAATTACAGACCCCGACTCTCTTTGTTAAAGCTCCACGTCGCCTGCGCACAAAATCGGCTGAGGCGGCTACATTCACTACAATCACGTATCCCTCTGCAAATTCAAGGTCTCGCCTGCTACTCGTAATCTACACTGCCAAGGGGGTCTGCTTTCTACGACGATAATAAACAGAGGACAAGTTTGCTGTGAGTTCCCCACGTTCGACCAGTACACACATGGCGTGTATACACACAGGCCGAGGCCAGGCAAACTGCCGGTGAATTTTCACAACCGCCAAAATCACCTGCTGCATGGAAAAATAAGACGGGGCCGACGAAACCAGCCGCCATGTTTTTTATGAAGTGCAGAATTTCCCTGGAAAACGTGTCAACGTTGTGATCGTCGTGAGAATGCAGGAGTACGGTTACTGTGCTCAGCTGTAACAGTGTGTTATGTTCTTTTCTCTTTTCCTGTTTGCATAACAAATGCTATTCATAGTTCTATATTGTGATAGAAATCCAGTATAATACGTGTTTCAATTTTTAATGAGCGATATATAACTTGCTATCAATAAACTATAGCTGTGTATAGCTTTATGAACGTGTAAACAACATTACAGTTCTTCAAATTATGAAGAACTCAGTCAAATCAGCAAAAATGCAAAGTATAAGAGTGGTGGACTAAAATGTGAGGTGGCCGTAGCCCATTGTCGCTGACGCTGCTACTTGGCCAGGCCAAATTCCAGGGCACTTTTTGCACATTATAGAACAGATGCATTCTTGCTTATTTATTGATGCGTGCCATTGTGTTTTTTGACGCTTCTACATTACACAGAACATAGACACGCGCCTATAGTAAGTGAACTTAGAGCAATTTAGACTATACTAAATTCAAATATACACATACTCATACAAAAGCCAGTCAATTCGTATACGGTGCATGCCCCTGTGACTTGTAACTGCGTATATCTGCAATTACATAACTGCTTTGGTTTTACAGTGCAATAAAAAAAAACATACTGACGAACATTACGTTCACAGCAAGGCATCAGCAGCCATATATTACGACTTATAAAAATGTGCACACGCGATGATGATTATGGTGAAGCCACTGGCGTTATTACACATAATAGTCACGGTACAACAAATGATCTAGTCGGCGCTTGCAAAAATAGCGGCCGCAGTACAAATAGCGATCTATTATAATGGCGGCAGCGGCGGTCGTATCGATGGCCTCACTGACGCACGTGCTAACGCTCACCCGCCGTCGGAAGTTTGAATAATTAACGGCTTTTTCAGCCGCCGAGCCGCCGGTGCATCTACTCACTGGCTACCGTGGATTTCCGCCGCCGCCGCCGCTGCCGCCGATATTTCGTGGAACGAGAAGCAGCCATATGGCTGACGTGAGGAAAAGGGCTCTCTCTGCTCAAGCCTACCCCTGTCGTCTCCATCCACGCACAGCCCCTGGGGCGGGAATCTTCCCGCTTCACGAGCCAGCTCATGCTGAGATGGTCGTGATTGGAAAGCCACTGGATCTACTTTCACCAGTGTGTGAGTGTATGTTTTTGATGCTGGCATGCACGGGTGAAATTGGATTGCATGAGCAGTGAAAGTTCAATTATGCAACATGCCGTAATTATGTGCAAACAAAGGCTTGCTAGGAAATTAACACGTGCTCTGCATTTACAGCAGTTTAACCGGAAAGGGCATATTAACAGCCGTATAGACACCACAAACATTTGTTATGGTAAATAATAATGTTTTTCCTAGGATACTCTGCCAATGACTTCCATATAGATAATGAATAGAATGCCTTGGGACAAGACTAGTATATAACCCCCCCCACACGCCATTAATTAGTTACTCTCGCATAAAGAACAGCTCATAAACTAGTCTGTCCATTGTGGGTAAATTCGTCGTAGATAATAAGCAAATGCGCTGTAGTGTCCACTAGCGTTGGTTTATCTTGCAGGTGGCGGCCGCAGAAGAAGTAGAGTACTTGAAAACGTCGTCACAACATACTGACGTCAGTACACCGCCCGCCGCCGCCTACAGATCAGCTGACTCCATGAGATCCACACTGTAGTGCACTTGGACGCGTATCACAATCGCCGACCCCGAGAGATTCTGGATCAACGACGTTGCCATGGAAACCTTTATTTGACTGGCAGCACTAGGCGGCTTCTGTGGGTCGTTATTTCGTTTGCTGGTGAACCACGTGAAAAATACAGCCGCGTATCGCCGCCATTTGGCTATTGGCGACGAAAACAATGTGCCGCTTGTGTTTGGTTTTGTTTTGTTTTGTTTCTGGTGGTGCCGATTATCGCCGGCAACCAAGCGACATCCTGCTCTGTTTGAGCCCGCCGCGCGTGATAACTTTAGTGAACTTTTCCACCATTTCGGCTGCCACTTTGATGTTTTATCACGGCGAGGTGCCGGGTGCGGGGGCCGTCGTGTGCAATGTCTTTGTGCATCAGTTTAATTGTATAAACACAGGGGCGGCGTTATCAGGTGATGTGATCGCGACAGGTGTGTCTGTGGTCATTATACACGCCCCAGTCTATATAGGACTCGCACCCTGCAGCGGTCATCTTGGCCATAGAGTATCTCACATGTTGTAAAATGAATACAATTTCATGCATGAGAGAACGTATGCAAAAATAGTCTTCTCACAGGAAAAAGAAAACAACTGCGTTTATAAGCAGTTGAAATTAACACATTACAGTGTACATATTTAGTCAATTCTGGTGTTTTAAAGCTAAAAGCACACTCAAAGGTTTTCCTTTATTAATAATGATTAATATACAGAGGTGACGTATACAACTTGCACGCCTCCCACATTGTGACGAAATTGCTAATCATATCAGCCCTCCATCATGCGATCCTTTATGCTCCCCACACAATGATGGAATGACCACTCTGTATACATGCACAGAGATCACGTGGTCACTACATGACGGGGTTGTACTGCACCAGAGTGCAGAGTGACACTGAGCCGAGTAACACGGGCCGAGCTGCCGCCGCTGGGTAATGAACGCAGCCGACGCCTCCTCCGTGAGGAGACAGATAAGGCCGCCGCCGCCGCCGGCCCCCGCCCCCCAGCCGGCGAGGTCCCCCGCGACGAGCGCCCCGCTAATGAACGATCGCTGTCACGCATACCGGAAATACGTGGCCGCCTCCTTGACGGCGGCGGCGCCGTGTGAAATGATGGCGGCACGACAGCGGCGGCGGCAGCCATGTTCTCTTTCTCGTGCTCTTGTCTTTATAGCAGTGGTACGACCAGCGTAGGATAAGAGGAAGACAGAGTGAAGAACGGCCTGCAGCGCGTGTACTATAATTAGCGACCACGTGTGTGCGCAAACACTATCGCATATAGTAGAGCAATATCGGCAACGGCGGCGAGGCGTAAGTTAGCCGAGTTGGCCGGTCGATGCCTCCTCACCCGCCGCCACCGCCGACGCCGACGACGATAAATGAGTGGTCGTTAGCGGCGGAGCAGCAGATGTGACCATAGTGATCAACAACAGTCACCTGCTGCCGCCGCCGCGGCTCAGCCTCGCCACCGCCGCCGCCGCCACGTAAAACTACACCCATAATGAGTGGCAGCAATTAGCGGGGGGTTCACACGCGTTACCAGCCCAAACCCGTGTCGTGCCACAGTGAAATAAAAGTGCTCCGCCGCTCCTACGATTGCCCTTGATTGAAACTCTCCCTCCATTGTTGCCGTGTAGAGTATTGTTATTAAAGTGTTTATTAAAGTGTTTTGCAAAACACACAAAAAAAACTTGGCAAACCATATGTAAGCATTTGTATATTTAACTGGTGAACCATGCAACGGTAACTTGGCAAGATACTCACATTTTGTAAGAATACGGGTTACTCAAGCTGAAATATACATGCATGCGTCGTATAGGCCTACACGTATACGGACTGTTGTGTGCTAGTTCAATACACGCGCCCATCCATCATAAAGCTGAGCACAATGTGAGCTGGGTTCGTGACACGTGCACATGTGTGGAAGGCCTGTGGTTTGTGTACACAAAACTTCACCTGTTACAACGCTTTTACGACTCTCTGCTCCAATCCAGCTGACAGACAGATGCAACAGTGAGAAATCTGGATGTCCCTAACTTTAATGGCAGACGTTGGTATATAGTTGTACAGGGCTTTCTTTCATAATGCCACGAGTAAAATTGCTCAGTGTCTGCACATGTACACTGTGTTTTGTGACCTGAGCACATTGTGATTTCAAAGTGCCTTTTTCAACAGTGTGAAATCAGATTATTGTTAGGTGCCATATCTAATTGTTATGGGTTTTTTCACGTGCAGTCACGTGTTTACAAGGTATATGAATGTGTACATTGCATGTATATGCATCATATCCCTGTAGTGAGGTATGCAATGTACTCGCTTACCGATAATTTCGTACACATGTATGTTGTATTCATGTTACATATAGATGCAACCACAATGTGGTAATATCACTTTTGAATATGCATCTCTCTATTGCGTGTGCCTATCTTCCCCGTGAACGCCATGTTGCAAATGCATTACATGCTTCATATGGTACATAATTGCACGCATGCATTTTTGGTGCTAACATGTGTGCAGCCACTCATCGATTCTATACATACATATTTCTGCCACTCTAACACCGTATGTCTGCATATACTGCCGTCTGCGTCTGTTTCACCCACTGAGACTAGTACACATCATAATGGCACTGCACAGAGCTGCCCTAGAGCGTCTGCAGGGGCGAAAACACCGTGATAGGTGACAACACGCGTAAGCAGCACTAAAAGCGGCAAAAATACAGAGTTCGAGCGTAAATGTCGTGTGATGGGGTGGGCCGCCCATAAAACCTCCTCTTCGTCTCCGCCGCCGCTGCCGCCGCCGCGTCTATATGTACGACGTTGCCCCGGGTGATATTTGCAACGTTCGCAGTCGATAAATTGGAGCGGGGGTCGGAGACTCCTCAGGGGCCGGCTGCCACCACACAAACGCCCGTATTTGGCACGTCGTAGTCACGTGGCAGTGACGGCTCACTCTTGTGATGCAAATTGCAGGCGATATTTGAGGAAGACCATCCGGAAACGCTTGCAATTGTTTCCTTTTGCATCTGTTAAAGCCCGTTTTAGTTTTTCTTTATTTGGACACGGAATATACTGTACTTATCATACAAATCTCACATACATATTCATCAAAAATGTACGCGTATAAAAGTAGGCCTACTTGCACTCGATTAATTCTCTATGTGTGTGCGTGCACATGATGAAGTCACGCGGGCTTTGTGCTAACAATTAGCGAATGGCGCCAAACACGGAGCAGGGAACTGAGTAAAAAACCAAGTCACCATCCTAAATTGACGTTGTTTGGGTAGGACGGCGGAATCGTGACCGAATCTACTTGGCGAGGCCGTCCAAATTGGCGAGGGGACGCGTGGCCTACGTCCTGTTGACACCCGCATTGTGGAGAGAGTGACGGATCGATCGCCTCACGACTTCGTGACTAACAAGACTGGGGATTAGCCACGGATGGGGCTTCACTGGGCCCCAGTCTGGCGGCAGAGATGTAACGCTATACGACCAACGCCCCTGCATACCAGCAACACAGTGCTAAATGAGATCTGGTAATCAGGCAGTGCACTATCCTTTCAGAAAATATTTGCTGACGATAATGTTTTGCTGTGATTGGGCAAGCACAGTTTCTATAAAGACACCAACTTGCTTGTCATATATATTGTTCATGTTTTCCCAAGAGATATACACTAGTACCAGAAATAGGTTTTAAACAATCTAATACGCTATACTGTATTTACAAGACTCCATCCTATGGTAGCAACATGCAGCGGCATATGGTACTTGTATAAGGCACAGCCAAGCGTTTGCACAAGTCCGGAAGTACTTGACTGATGGACAGAATGGATGACGCCGCCCGCAGACGGCATTTACAGACCCTTGTACCAGTACCTCCCCGTCACCGTTACCATGCCAACCACCCTGTGTTTAATGAGTTTTCACATGTCAATGAGCGCATACAAGTTTTCACTTCCCGTGCGCTTTCTCGCGGTAGACGAGGTCGAGAAAATGCGACGTCTTTTGAAATTATGCGGAAATAACGTGGTAATTCCACGAGCCACGTGGCTCATCGTCCGTCTCCACATCAGCTTTTTCAGTATGACAAGAAGAAAAGTCGGCTGTGCAAGTCCCCATTCTCCTGACTGCAAATGACATTTTATAGTCGTTTTGCGTTCACAGACACCGCCGTAGTCTCCTGCTCTTCACTGATGATTTTTGTCCCGACGTCGGCGGATGCCCAAGGCTCGTTTAGAGGGTGATGGGGGCGGTAATGTATGGAGCGGAATCCTCTTCTGAGCTCCTTAAAATGGACCGTTCTTTCAGCGGGGAGTTTTGTTTTAGGCGTGGGTTATATATATGACCAGACATGCTGAGTACCAGGGCTGACTATATATATTCTTCTCTTCTAAAATGTAGCCAGTCTGCCATTGTAAAAAAAGGCAAGCGTGAGGCTGTATACGTGAGTGTATACTCCATACAGCAGACTACTATAGTAATACTATAGTTTAACTAGACATGTGCACAGTCGCCTTTCCATGCGAAATAAAACACGCATAACAAATGCCCACGCGCACAGAGGTACACGTACACCCACTTTACAGACGAGACCCGTGTGTACAAGGCCTGCGTCACTGCCGCGTGTGTAGAATGGGCGTGTAGAGTGCCAGCCGCCGGCCGGGGCGGCGGCGGCGGAGATCTATAGCTGAGCGCAGACGACAAGAGGCGGCGAGGCGGGCGACTCGCTGGCGCCCGCAAGGTGACACGCCCGGACATTAACCGCCAGCAAGCGGACTACAACAACTAACGCCCCCAGTCCAGGGAAATCGCAGTGAAAACTGTATACAAGTTGGTATTATTTATAGATGGCCAGTAGGCCTATCTCAATTGCTACCACGCACCTTGCTGTGGCCATACAAATTTTGTTTGCTTGTTTTTTAGAGGATAAAAAACAGATTTCAGAGATGAGTGATTTATAGGCCTATGCAAGTTGAATGTCAATTTGACTGTGCACAAAAAAGGGTCGTCGAAGGTGGCAAATCCACCATGAAAGCGGGCATGCCCGTGTATTCCGTGGCACGGATTAGAAACTGCAATCTGCTTGCTGGCAATTGCCAAATAAGCGGCTAAACGTGCCAGTCTCCAGCAATTATCCCCTAAGTGACGTCCTGTGCACCGCCATGGCGGCGGCCATTTGCATTTGTGGGGCGGCGGCGGACATGGCGCGATGGCGGAGGTTGCCAGGGCAACGGCCAGACACGCACGTGACCACATGAGACCCGCGGGGAGCCGCAGCTGCGCATCACACTCGGATTTGGAGATGGGATTTTCTCGTCTGCGCGATTTACTGCCGCCGACGCCTAATCTTTCGCCATTGATTTTTTACGCTTTGTGTCTGGGGGTTCACGTCAGTAGGCTTGATGGTATAATTTGTAACTGTCATACGAAAATGGATTAATTGCACTTTTAAGATCTCTAGTAAAGGTGTCAGCCACGTGTGGTTCTTGCCCCCGCAGCAATGACCACACAAACAAATCTTAATGAGCGAGGTTTTTACCATTACAAAATATATGTATACACAGCTCCAGTGTCATTTTCACAGCCACTCAGTTTCAAAATTCACATTGTGAATGTCTTTAATGCTCATTCTATATACATGTAAGAGTAGAAACAAAACAGCTCATTACGAACGTACAATCATAATGCACGCATTTTCCATCGGCTGAAACTGGCCAGCACAAGCTGGTTCCCGTACCAACACGTGCGCTAATGGTATAAATAAAAGGGCGCGTCTCTCGTCACTAGAGCTATCGAGCGGCGGAAATTGATCTTCACACGCCGCCTGTTTGTTTATTAATGGCCGCCATCACGTGTTTATATTTACACGCTCACGTATAAACGTCAGCGTGGCGTGACGGCGGCCCGAGCAGCTGTGCAGGGGAGGGGGAGGCACGGGCTACAGCTGAGGCAACAGCAGACAACAGTGGTCGCCTGTTGCCTTGGAAACGATGATATAACTATCATGTGAGGTAGTCTTCATAATGGGTAATAATGGATTGGCATCCTTCACCGGGCGGAAGCGTGTCGTGAATTGGTGTCTCCGCTATTGTGGGCCTCTTAATTATGGAAGAAAACAACGTGATTAACACTGCGTATATAGAGTAGTGTGTGTTGTACGTGCGTTTCTAAGTTTGTATAGATTGTAGCTTTTAACGTTCTCAGAGAATAAATAGGGCGTGTACAGTTTCGTGGGCCGCCGAGTCGGTGAGATGTTTCTGTGCTAACAGTGCACTAGCTAACCACCACTAGGGCTTAAGAGTAGCTTAGTATAATCGTCTTTTCCCGACCACTGAGCAGTGCAAGGAAATCACAGCAGTTGGTGCATTCGTTGTGCGAGTCAAACATTTCTTTGGCCTCATAATAATGGATGGTCAAACTGTTGTTTCAAACCCAGGTGTCCCTGAAATTTCATACAAACGAGTCTGTCCCTATTACACATTATTGCATTATACTTGTACCCTTAGATCACACAGTCAGACTGTGCGTGGCTAATTCGTCCCTGTTGTGAAAATCTCTTGTGCACAGCCTCGTTGCAAAACAAACAGTGAACTGTACACACGTTTTCTTTGCAAGATATTTGGTGTGCAGAATAAATCAATCATCTTTGTTCGCCGCTGGCTGCTGCACAACACTGGCGTGTCCTGCGAAGTTGCACGGGATAAATCACGCGCCGGCAGCCGCAGCCGCCCAAACGGGCTACTGTTTTTTTCCCCTGAGCCACGGAGGCAGCGGTGGCGCACTTTTACGAGCGCGCTAAAGGCCTGCTTTGTGTGGGAACCAACTGGCGGAAGTGTGTACGCCGCCGCCCTGTCCGTCTCGTGTCAGGCCAAGCTGAAGGTCACACAGCCCGCTGGACAGCGCCGAGAAGATACGACGACGGTGGCGGCGGCTGAGGCGGCGGAGGACGTAAATGAGATTTCTCCCTCGTGGCACTCTCCTTACGCCGATCGTTAAACAGCAGTAGCGTGAGTCGGCGGCGGCGGCGTGTGCACAGTAGAGCGTGCACAGCAGCAGGCCCCCCAGTACCCGCCTCTGTTTCCACATCACAACGTGCCCGTTGACGTGGACACGCGCTTCCAGGATGACTGGTCGCTATCGTGCACGCGGAGCAGACGAGATAACACCGTGGCTGGTGCATTAGCGGCCCCGAGCTGACGTGTTTGTTTTCGCCAGTGACGTTATTGACTCGTACGCGGTGGCGGCGAGCCACCGCCACCAGAGAAGGCCAAATTGGCTGCAGCACGTTTGTTGATGCAATCCTGGCCGCCATGGCTAGCTGGCGTGGAAGACGAGACACGCGGGGATTAACAAAGGCTGATTGATAACACGCACGCCGCTACGGGGACGGCGGCGCAGCTCAAGGGAGCGCTCATTAGCTCACCATTATTGCCAACTTATTCTCGTTATTTCAATAGCGACGCATGCATCATGCATACGGCGCGGTGATGTGTTTATGGCGGGTATATAGTAAATGCCCTGTTTGTATTGCAACCACTCTAATTATATAGCAACGTGAAACAGATGCAAACGACACAGGAACCATTTTGTGGGCAGGTACTTGGAATTCAATGGTATTATCAAGCTTATTTCCCTGTGCTACAAGTGTGTGCACATCTTCTTCGTAGGTTAAACTAAAAATGCCCATTGTTGAAATAAAAAGTCAAGAAAGGTACTAGCTTTCATCATTTGCAAGAATTGTCAAAGATATCACTTGATGACAGTAAAAAAAAAACAGGACTGAGGAAGCCGTCTACTTTGTCGGTGTGACATGCACGTGTTCGGTGCAAAGTGAGAGAGATTCAAACTCACTATTCACCCACGTAGGCGAGGTTACGACTTGCACTGACGCCTATCTAATGCAAATGGCCTCTGTGTCGATTAGATATCGTGCTTGTGCAATTGTACATATGCCTGCGCCATTTTAGACCAGAAACTAGAGATGCATATACGTTTTGTTGGTTTGTGTGCTTTAATGCTTGTGTTATCGTATAGGCCTACCAATTATACCAATCACAAAATAACCTCTCACTCATATTGAGTTGTAAGTGTAACCTGTACTGGTTACTAAAAACAAATGGTCAGCTTGAAAAAGCTATGGTGACCATCATAAAAGATAAGCCCTCCGTATAGTAAATAAAACAAGCAGCCCAAAAATAGACATTCAAATGCAAGGCCGTGAAAGTAGCCCCAAAGTACAAGTTAAGTAGAGGTAAAAAAGACCAGAGTTTAAGCCTGTGCATTTGACACAAGTAGGCACCACGTTTGTTCACAGCTCTTCAAAAGAAGTAGCCTAAATCGTAAATGCACATATCTAGGTTTTATACAGAAAAGGCCATTCATACCTCGTTTACGGTGCGATCTCGCCATTGTTCACGGGACTGTTTTGTAACAAATCACGTGTAATATGCGAAAGGCGACTAGCCGCCTCTGATAGCGGAGACTGGGGGGTGATTGGCAAAGTTTTATACCATTTCCCAAATTTTTGTTGATAGTGTTTGCAACTACACAGGATTGGTGAATGGGCAAAAAGTGCTTCCGAATGTGCTGATTTCACAATGTTATCATGCTTCGATGGTGGTCAATGAGCAGGCGTAAAAACGCTTATTGTTTATCTTTGTGAAAGAGGTTGGTAGACGGGCAACATTCATGATGAGCATGATATGTCTGCAAAAGCTCAACCTCCGTGGTCATGAAGTCACGAATCTACGTGATACTCCATAATGCATTATGCAAAGAGACTTGTATATTCAATTAGGATAGGTATTATTTTGCTCGACATCGTACACCATGGGTACTCAACGAGCATGCTCAACATTGGACAATGCAGTCCATCAATGACCGTAATATTCTATACATAGCTAACTTGAGCCCATAAAGTAATACATTCTGAAAATATATACATGTATCAAGTATATCACAAGTGCACGTATCTTTATCAAGAGCATCTTTGTTTGCGAGGTGCATTATAGATTCTGCAGGTTTTAGTACTGGAACACGTGTGACGATATATAGATGTACGAGTGTAGATAATCTCCTGTACGTGGTCGCCAATCAATACACGAGAACACGAGAACCTCGAGGACCAGCATATTTATGTACACAGCGGCCCGCCGTCGTTCACCACCGTCAACGAAGTAAAAATACTGTCTGCCACGCCACATACATTTCCAACCTCGCCAGCTCAGTGTCTAAAACGTGGGAGGACGCGGTGATGAAATGAGAGCCAACGGAAAAGACGGGACACGAAATAACAGGTGACGTGCACGCTGGCCTGCACGTCGTCCTCTGTATAGTGACACGCGGCCACGTGCTGTCATTAATCAGGGCACGCCTCGGTGGTGGCGGCGGCGGCCGCCAGCCCGTCCGCTGACGTCCCAGGGGCGGCGGCAGCAGGCAATGTGCAATCCATTAGCGATATAGTACTGCACAGCCCGCCAGTTACTATCAGAGACTACGCGGTACAGAGAGTACTGGCTGAAAACACGTCGCTTGTGATGAATAAGTATGACAGGCAGGTGTTTGCTGCAAGTGGTCGGGTCACTGTTGCACATACGTAGTTTTATTGCCATGTGCATACTCTATGTGTAGACGAAAGTTAAGTATTGTGTTTGAAGTTTGAATCAATATGAATTGCTATGGGATTTGAAACTTGTGGTTTTTTCTCATTAATTCATTGATTTCTGTTCAGACTGATTGCTACAGTTTTCATTAGCAAGGTTTGCGGACAGCAAATTTACTTTGCATAGAACACTCACGGTAATGATAAAACTAATCCATAACCCCGTTAAATCAACTCGCATACATTTGTTCTATCTCTGCAGATATTGTATATCAATCTAAGATATTAATCAATATCGTAGCAGGCGCTCTATACACTTATCAGGCGTGTATAAAAACCTCATCATCAGATACCCGAGTGGTGGCATACTGGTATCATAAACAAGTCAGCTCTTATAGAGTTACACAGCCATTGAAATAGGCCACGCCGACATAAAAGTCAGGTGTGACATCAAATACCGCCGTGGCTTTGAACTGGACACCGAGTGAACGTGACCGGGCCTATAAATTTTGCGCACTGATTCGACCGCCGTGATCAGAACCATACCCTGGTCGTAGCTGGGACCCTTGGCGGGGATTACTTGTGCAGGCCAGGGTCGTCAGGTCAGGGCAGTTGGTCTCCATGGGAATGGCTGCCGCCCACCGGCTCACGCGGCGGCTGGTGGCGGTAGCGGCAGCTGGCTGGCCGGTCGATAATCCACGGGATTAGTGCTTTACGCTCATATCATCCCTGTATTACTACTGTAGTGTCGGCTGCATGGGTATTGTTTGCGCTCTCGTATGACGGGTGGCGAAAATAAGTGCTCTCTTCTCGTTAATAATTCACCGTTTGTTTTGAACGCTTGACGACATCCAGAATTCAGTGGAACATTTGAATACTTAAGTATTCACGAGGTGGGTGTAATGCTATTAGTGGCTTTACAACTCGGCGGAAAACAGTGCACCTGTTGTTAGTGCCCATCAAAGACCAGGCTAATATCTTTTAACTCGTAATGCATATAATGTCTTAAGCAAGACCATAAGAATGCTTTAAGAGGCTATCGTCTTGGTGCACATGAGAGAGAGCACAGAACCCGTTTCTTTGTCTCACTCTCACGCTCGGCTGTGTTGTTTCCACGTGAGACATAAATAGGCGTCCTCCACAGCAGTGGGAAGTCTGTGGTCTGGCTTTGCCGCGCACTTGCTCCTCATACGAGACAACTATGTTAGCAGTCACCTGCTATGTACGTGGTTCACGTATATGCAATAGGCATCAATAGAAATGATATATGAAGAAATCGTTGATGCCATGGCTTGTTGACTCAACTTACGTGTGTTGTACTGCAAGTGCATGACGTGATGACGTCGTTCAGCTGTGGGGATGTGTCGGTCTCTTGCAGACACGAATGTGAGACGGCGTTTCCATCATCATCATCATTGGTTATTTTAAGATACGAGTCATATATTGTCCGAGGACTCTTTGGCTCTTCATTGAAAATAGCTGAAGTAAATTTACTTGAAAATTCATGGCAAGAAATCAACTTGTCCTCACATTGTACATCCATAAATAAACCTGATCGCAGAAATCAGTGGCACGTATATGCAACTTTTCTTAGTACTTAATAATTTTTGCTTTGTATCAATTTGATGTGTTCATTATATTGTTATTGTCAATTTTATAACTATCATCAGATTTGCTTTTATATAAGATTTAAGTCATCAAAAATAATATATTCTTAAATTTCTTCAATGTTGATTATTGCACCGTTTGCGCACAAACAAATTGGTAAATCCATTTTGTGTCATTAGAAATACAATTTTGATTTAAAATTCAAAGACAAAAAGTTCTATTGTGCAAAACATTCATGTTTGAAGCTTATTGGGCTGAGTTCCTTAATATAACCACTGAACCATCTATCCCAAAGAAACCTCCTGGAAAGTAAGAACTGTCAGTTTTGTGATATATATATGAAGCACGTGCTGTGTTTCTGTTTCTTGTCAAATATGTGACAATCTGGAATGCAGTATACTAAAGGGTGTGAAGACTTCAAAGTAAAAACTTAAGAAAAAGAAGTTTTGTATATAAACATGCAGGAGCCGAGATGACCACAATCGTCATAAAGATGCCAACAGTGTATGCTCTGGAGCAAATTGTACACTGGGTACAAAGATGGGTAAAATAGACACCCCAGACTAAAAGAGTGTGAACACTGGAAGTTTAGAGTTGGAGGAAAGACGTTGTTTTAGAAGCATGTAACGACTCAATGACCACCACGGCCCCTATATAAGGCATGACAACGTGGCAGCTTGTGTATAACACAGACATGTGTACACTCTGGCCAAAGGTGAATGCTAAAATGGTGGGAAAAAGAAACTCTCGGTTTGTAGACTGCACTGATGATATCGTCTGGTTAGTGACGCAATTGCAAGTGTGTGCTCCTATACTGCGTAGATAATTCTCACCATCCCAATGTCATATCAGTAATAATCTCGTAGTACAGGAATCTGTGTGATGCATCTTAAGGCTGTGTACAAAGATAATTTTCAGTCTAGGTGCATTGAGCATATAGTCATGTTACATGTGAATGTACAATGTATGCTAATAGGCACGACCTTTTACTATTATCTACTGGTAAGGTTATACTGGTATGGCCTTTTGGCTCACGACCAACGGCGATCATATGCAAGTGAAAAACGTACGCACATTTCCAATATGCACATGACGCACATAGATTTATTAGCAGCACTAGTGGTGTCAGCCCAGTACATTGTCCTTGGGGCCACCTTGAATATCCAATTGCGCTAACTGATGTCCTTATGTACACCACACCAAAATGCTAGTACAGTATAAGTATTTCTTATGCATGTGCACTGCATATTTCATATTGCATGTTCACGTAGGACGGACTGGTGTTCTGTGTCCCTGTATGGTGTCATGGTGTCATTGATTGGCTTTGTTTTGGAACACGCCACTCACAAAATAGAACCACATACAGTGTACAGCGAACAGCTGGTCCAGAGTGCGACAGAAGTTTCACAACCATGTTACTGGGAATTTAGTGCAATATAAATAGAGAGGCAAATTTATCACACGTAATTTGCGTAAAACGCTTTGACCTTCATGAAGTCTACACATTTTCCAATGCTCAACTATACACAGGCCTATACGTATATAGTCGGGGTTTTTAAGATAGCCCCAACCCACCACCTTCTATATCTCAAGACTATCAAGAGCAGCCTCCAAAAGTCATTACCACGTCTAATCTAATACACGAGTCCCGCAACGTCATCGTCGTCGCCGCGGCCGCTAAAATATGCAGCGGCGACGATCTGCAAACGGCGGGAATAATAAACGTCGTGGCGGAGGTGGCGGCGGCCGTAATAAACGACTCGCGGTGGAGGCTGCAGACGAGAATAGTAGCACGCCACCGGCCCCCAAACATCCATTTTCCACGGCAGCCACGGGGCGCATTTCGCATGACGGCGCTCGTCCTGACCCGCCGCATTGATCACGCCATTGTTCCTTCTCCTGCCGCAGTCCACTGATAGCATCGCCCGGGGCGGCTTGCGGCGGCGGGGGCCTAGGCTTCGTTCATCGGCGGCGGCGGCGTCGCTGACGCGTTGAATGAGATACGAGGAGCCGCACGCAGCTCGCCACAAACCCGTAAATCCCTTTGTGTTCTCGAGTTAGCCGCTGCTGCCGCCGCTGCTGGGTCCAGTTATAGTATGCCTAGCTGTGTGGGAAACTTTGACTGAGATTCGGGGAATGCGTGCACATGTTCAGCACTTTACGCACTTAAACACATGAAAAGAAGCGGACTGGTTGAAATTGGGTGGTTTGCCAGGGCGTTTTATGGACGGAACTGTGCAAGTCGTTAATAGTTGGGTTCATCGTGCTGTTAATTATATATAACATAAACACTAAAAATGTTCTTATTTTCATTGCTTAAAGCAGACAAAAACGGCAATCATTTTACCAAATTATCACAGATGGACAATCTATACGCGCATAGCATATGTGCAGACCTATCGCACTATATTGGCGAGTCCATGATGGCACTACATCGATCGTATATTATATTGCAATTTATTACCATTTCAAGAGCTGCACTTTTTATCTGATTGATATTTGCCGCCCTTTCTTGGTGTTAGAATATGTGCCACGCACGTGGAGTGGAATACAACCGACGATTTAGAGTTGGCCGCTTGCAGCTAAAATTGGCTTCAGTTTGCAGCGGTCTGCGTGCAGCCTGAGCAGGCATATTGTACCACATGGTCTGTCAGCAAGCAGCCTACTCCATCCAGTGTGTAATGATGTATACGCACTTGTTTGGTGTGCAGGTTTGGTGGACATGCTTTAGGATGAGAGTATAGCTGTTATTCTCTTTTCCCACAAATGTAATTGTATCAAAACCCTGGAGAGAGAGTGAAAAAAAGTCCAGTACAAAAATCCTCCTCATTTAAACCTTTTAGGACAAAGCATGCATGCATACACATTAGACGGTGTTTAAAATGTATACGAGACAGCTCTTAAATGTTAAGGAAGATATACACTGCAGACAGTTCACGCTCGTCAGGTAAATTATGAAATGAAATGTATGCACGTTTCTGCACACGCCACTTTTACGGTTTGAGGAATCCCGTAAAGCGGCCTCTGGCCCGTAGCAGCATGTGGCTTGCGCGGCAATGTGCTTTACGTCTATGTGCTTGTTATATCGCCCGTTACTCGAGTGCTTCCGGCTGCAAAACTATAAATCGATCGTGTGTGGGTTTTTTAATCGTCATAATGTCGGCCAAGTGTGAGACCGATGCATTGACTAGGACTTAAGTGATGCGTGTGATATGTTTAAGATATATCAATATGTGATAAATGCCGTACGAATGCTGAACGCCCAAGATAAACAGTTGGACAGTTATGTGTTTCTAATGTTCATGGAAACTACACAATATATGGTTTCGAACAGGAATGTAAGCAGTATATATGATGCCCATGTATACATTGCACACATTGTACAGTAAACGGGGAAATTAATCTTCGGCGTGTTACTATAACACAGCCTATTACAGCCTATTAAATACACTATCTAATTGATTGTACGTGGAAAAAAAGAAAATGCCAGCTACGGCGGTGAAAAGAGGGAGAGGAATAATAAAAGCTGGTAAATGTCGCCTGCGCCGTCGACTATGGCGGCTGCAGTTTTATCTTTCAGCCGCCGTTGCCGTGACTCGTGTGTAATTGTATACACTGGTGCGTGTTTGCGCCTGTAAATTAGCTACACCTATAGATACTGGTTGCTGTGGCTGTTGTGTAAGCTGTATATCTAGCTACAGTCCGTAACTTCAGACTACTATCACACGTAAATCGTGCGCACTACATGTGCATGGTGGGTGGTGGTGGTGAGAGCCAACAGGTATGTGGAGGGCATTATCAACGTGCACTATCTTCTCTAGTAGACATATGGTGTGTGCATGTAGTATTCGTTATATGTAGTCAACATAGTATATAGTATAGTCTCTATTATTGCAACGCATGACATGTTGTTTTTCTGTCTCTGTCAGTAGGTGTATTGTGCTCCTTTTATAAATTATGGATACACATTAAATTTATGCAAATGTACTGGTTAACATATCTAGTGTAACAGGGGTCATTAACCAGTTGCACTCATGTAGCTCTAATATTATAGGTGGGACCACAATTGCGCAACATGATACTCTGGGTGGCCTTCAATATTTTCAAATAGAAACAAAATGGAAACAAAAGTCCTGCATTGACACCTCATGTTCAATGAACTGTATAATACGCTTATTCGTCTAAGTTCATGACTTGTTTAGGGCATGTATAAAGCAACGTTCAATCAATCATAGCAGCCAGACATAATTACTTATCTCAAACTTAGACCACTGGCGGAGATTTTTCAATAATGAATACAAGACGCTGTGAACGTGACACGGGTAAAATGCAAGCTGCTACTCGTGTAATTATTGAATCAATTGAAATAAGTGTCACTTCTATTAGACGGCACGTTATATACGAGTTCATGTTCTAATTGAACATACGAGAGCTTCACTATTAAAACTCGGCTTGTTGAAAAAAAAACATCTCGTACTCTACATATACATATCAAACTAAAATATCTTAAACAGATCACCGGTGCCTCTAAGCAACGTACATACTAATGCAGAGAGTGGACAGAAAACAGATTTAAACAGTTGAACGAATGCAGTACTGCCACCAATCTCTCTGACCGCCGTGCTGCCTGATTGGCGCTGGCGTGGCGGGGAGTTACGGGCCTTTGCCCCCATTCCCCTAGTGACCGCCCGAGGCGATGGTCGGGAACTGGCGGCGTCGGCGAGATCTCTTATCTCGGCAGATGGTGTCAATTTTCCCGGGTGACCTGCGTGCCCTGCGCTCGGCTTCTAATTACATATCCGCTGCGCCCTGTTGATAACGCTCGAGCTTGCAGCCCGCCGCCTCGGAGGTCGTGGTATAGCCGAGGGTGACAGCGGCGGCGGAAAACTCGTGTCTTTGTCAGCAGCGCACATCTCATTAGACTTGGCTGATTTTTCCGCATCTGGGAGTGGTGGGCATTGTATTTGCAGATTTTCTGATACATTTCATTTTGCACGCAGAGACTATTGTATGAGATAAGTGGCAGGTGGTTGTACCATTGCTTTTGTAAAACTTCTGTAATCTTGGTTTTGTTTGGACGATGTGCTTAGAGCTACCATAAACATGTCATTTGAGACACTGTAAATCTGCTCAGCAATCAAGGAGAAAATGTGGGTGCTGCCTAAGTAAATAGTGACCACTTGCTCAAGTGGACAGCTTAAAGAAACGTCTCCTCCGAGCCTGTCGGCTACTATAATCAAGCCAAGTCGTCGGCGCACAAAGGAAATGCGACTCCCACTGGCGGCGGAAAAATCCGTTTCCATGGCGACTGGGACAGGTATGCGGGATGTTGGCGATGGGGGGTCGGCAGCCAACGGCGGACAGGCGTGTGATTAAATTTGCACCAGATTATGAAAACAATCGGCCGCCGGTCGATGTGAGGCGGCGGCGATGACGTCAGCGCGGCTGGGTGTCGTCTGCGGAACCAGAGGTTGCTGACGGCTCGTGATGTAAGTGCTCACCAGTGTATTGACGGGGCGCTGCAGGAATAGTGATCTGTAATTGTGCTGGCTACTATAGCTAATGCCGTAAACCCAGTGATCTTGTGTGCAAATACGTGTATTTAAAAGTTAAGCGTGCTACTGTATTGTCCTGTTCGCAAATGATGACTTCATAATGTCGATATTGCTATAAATTTAACGCACGTTCAATAACAAGAACAGCATGCGGTAATCGTGCCTGCGTGATGCACATCGGGTATCAAGCCCACCACTGTAATTTCCTTCTTGTAAATTGAAGCACGCTCATTGTGCATACAATAGCGACATTAATATGTGGTGGAGATTAAAAACGCGGCGAAATTCAGACTGACGCATGATCCCCCATTCTTCTACTCGTCTGCACAAATCTACACAGTTAGCTGCTAAACTCCGACGCAGCCGCCACCACTACCGCGGCGGCTGCCGCCACCTTCATTACTCGGCGTCTGCGTACGTAAAACTGAGCCATTGCTCTGACGGGAGTTGGGTATCTTATCATTACTATCACCTTCTGGGCGGCAGCCGCACAGACGTAATCAAATGATGACACGAACACACCGACATTTCCATCGTGTTTTCGATTTTTGTCACCGCCCAGAACGAGGTCTATGCGTGCTCTCCTAGCAACCACACGCAAATACCGTCTTGGATTTGTGTGCACGTACATATGCCCTGTTGTTGCCCGGGGTTTGTGTGCATTAGTTTGGGCGTGTGTAGTGTGGGCAGAGCAATATGCCACATACCATTGTGCGACATAGGAACACTTTCCGCCCAGCACATGAAATATGCAAATGGTCTGCATTTGTTTACTATGTCATGATATATACGACTGGCTTGCATACGACTTTGGTTATTCTAACAATCAGTCGGAAAGTTTTGCGCATCTCACATTGCAGTTTGAAGTTACAGGGCTAAGTACCCACACCATATTTTGTTTTGTTTTTTAAATAGCAGCTATGACGCACGCAGACCAGATCTGCAGACGCTCGAGGAGTCAAACATTTTTAGCACTGTTCGCCATAAAAGCCGCTGATAAACGTGCGGACAGTCAAGTGCATCAAGTTTTCCGTAAATCACCCGCTGCACTGTTATTTATCTAGTGCGTTCAAGCGGCTTTCTCCGCTTTGGCAAAGTACAACAATCCGCCATCATATATCTCATGCACAAACATTTGCCTAGCCACAGATACTATAGTGTAGTCATCTAAAAAGGCCACAATGGCCCAAACCTCACCAATGGTGGTTTACAGACGACCGTGAATAGCCAAACAAGGCATGTTGTGTCCGACTTTCCGTAAAATAAGCAGGCTTTTTAGCGCTCGCCGGCTGATTGTCGTTTGGGGCGCGTTTCCGTCGATATTGATTTTTGTCGGCCGGTCGTCAGTTGGCCTTCAGACGTGGCAGGCGAGCTTTCCTCTCTTCCCAAACAACGTGGCTAAGTTAGGGGGCCAATTACTGTGCCAGGCTGTGTGGTCTAGTCCCACCGCAACTATTTTAAAGGCACAAATATACTGGGTCTGTTTCTCTGTGCTTTTAAGCCACGTTTTGTGTGCTGCGTTTTCATGCTCGTTTGAGGACTCGTTCTGGTTAACAGAATTTACGATAATACCTTCAACATATATACATGTAATGCTGTTCTTCAATATGACATAACACATTTGCTCACCAATAATTTTTATTTCCTACAGTTTTTGCACGTCTAAAGCAACAACAAAAACTGCATGCATTGCCGTATGCTTGACACGTTGCTATAAAAACCAGAGCACACGATAATGAGAGCAATATGGCGGCCGTAAACCCGAGCCGAGGCGTGCAGATAACAAGTGCACGCAATCGTTCTTTGTCTCTCGTCGACGTCGAAGTCGTCGTCGGCAGAAGGTTTTATCATCGACGGTCTAAGACTTGGCAAACACAATATCAGCTTGCCACTACGAGCTGCAGGAGAGACGAGGGAGCCATATTGGAGGCCTAGCTCGCCGCCGCCGCGTCCCCCGCCCTCTGCCCCCTGGCGGCCCACACGGCCAGCACGATGAATAAATTAACAGACGAGCGACGGCCGTTTCCGCCGACTAGGACGCGACGTAATTGCAGTCGATATTTTCAAAGTTCAGCGCCAGTAGAAAGCCGCTCTTTGTTTATTGTTATCTGTGCTAGGTTTTTGCACACGGCGCATATGTGACGCTGGGGAGGCGTGTTGGTCTCGTCTGCTTTTTCATTACGGAACTCCCCTGGCGTTAATAACGCTTAATAATGCTTTTAAGCCCTTTAATCCGCTTGATTGGATCACAGTGAGCTACGACTCGGGTGGTCAACTTTGCTGATTGTAAAATGCCGCGTTTTTTTTAACCAATTTTTAGTCAGCCCATTTTACTTTATTGACCATATACTGGGCGTGTACGTTCTTTGAGGTTTCTAAACCAGTATCAGACGACGTTCTGCACGGATGTTTGAGATACAGTGAGGGCTGTGATATAGTAGACAACATTTCTAAGACTGTCCGATCGTTATCAAAGCCACTGTATACTTTAAATCTTACAGCCACTTGAATAGCCCAACTGAAACGTGCCATGAAGTCGTCATTGTTATAGTTTGTCGTGTCAGAGATATGCCGTCATTGGGATTTAGTGGCGACACTTGAAGCGGATAAATAAAAGTCGTCTGAAACTTTTGTGCATGTCGTAAACGACACGTTTATAGCTGGGAATATTCCGCTATCACTACATACTGTAACATACGCGGCTGAGCTATACGACGAAAATATTGTGAACGAACAAGCTAGTATTGAAAATAGTCCGGCGCCGCCGCATGTAATTGTCCAGATGGGGTGTGTTATTACGCTCGGGCTGATCACGCTTGATAGCGCCGTAATGGGCCGCACATGGTCCCTCGTTCACGCCACCACAATGTCTGTGACGTCCATCAATAAAGTGCCGCTAATTAAGCAGACGACCGCGGAAAAAAGTGCGCCCCAGCATGTAACGCTTCGCCGTCGGCGAAACAAACGTTGCGTAATCTACTGAAAGCCGGCTCTCGCCGAGTGGGACTTATAATCCCCGTAGAGCTAAACGACCGCTTCCACCTAGCAACACAGTATTAAGCCCCTAGCAACGGCTATATAATCTGTGTAACCAGTGACGGAAACTGAGGCGGAGGCGGCGGCTTGGGGGTTGCGGTGGTAACATGTGAACACATTAACCCGTGCACGTGACAATGCGACCTTTTTTGTGTCGTCTGCTCTGTTTGTCATTTTCGAATTTTGTTGTTGGCCTGTAGATAAAATCTGCCACCATGCTAGGATATGCAATTAAAGATTAATTTTCTTGGGGCGATTTACGTGTGTTTGTTGGTAAAGCAATGCCTCCGTAGTAATATTAACTCAGTACAGTACACCATTATTGACTGCCATATATCACATTAATGGCGAGCCCTGATACAATAACGCGGTGCTCGCAGGTTGAAGCTACTGTATTCACCGTTAACATACATTGTAGTTGTTCTCAATAATATAAAACTTAACAATGTCCTGCTGATGTGCTGACTAAATGTGATATGTTTTAAACTACGAATACTTAGGTGTACTATTCATTGAGTTACGCCACGTTTTCTAGATAACATCAAATAACTATATGATGCATGCTCAGTTATTCTGTAAATGTGGCCTAAATCACTTGTCATTAAAATGACATCCGCCCACCCGCTGTATCTTAAATGAAATTGTTAATACATGAAACATTCGGTATTGTGTCCATTTGTGACTAGATCATTAGAATAGTGCTTCTGCAAGCTGTCGTCTAAGTCTCTTATTTTCAAAAGATAAATACGTATTCATTGTTGTCGTTAGTTGTCATTAGTTGGACAGTCATACTAATCTTGAGTGGTCGGGTTCAAAAAACCATAAATTGTAACTGCCCATGTCTTGAATTTTGTCACATTTATTCATAGATAATGACCAAATGGCCGCATTAATTTAAGTCACCCATACTCTCAAGAGTACAAACTAATGAGTTGTAACATTTTCTATAGCAGAACAATATCTTTCAGAGCGAACCAAATGATGTTATGATATACGTGTCCATCTCTTGCTTACAATTCAAGCAGTTTGGAGCTCTATTTCGCACATACTTGCAAAGAACCGGACTTTGCTGCAAACGGCATTGATAAAAGCAGACGAGTAACCATAGAGACGTCAGTAACACGCGTGTTTCACGACCCCAGGGCCTTTCATCCCATCCCTTTCCCCCGCCCGCCTGCCGTCGACAATGAGGAACCATGAATGCCACAGGGGCCTGAGAAACTGGTCCATAATTTACGGAAATTCACGCTACTTGCGTTTGGCGGCAAAATGGGGAGTCATTGGCTGAGGCGGTAATGTCGTCTGCTGGTGTGTGCCTGTAGCTGATTACAGTTCGCCGTCGATATTTAGGCAGTACTGTTCTCTACAATACTGACTCTTCTCATGAATGATGCCAAACGCATGGCCAGTGAGTTCACCATTGGTGCACGATTAATAGAATGGTATGGAATTTAGTTACTTTAGGCATTGAACTATGTATTTTTTCGAATATGTGAGCTTGTAGCGGAATTTCTATTGCTTATAAACATAGAGAACATGACAACTATCATATGCTTGTATATCATTTCTTTTTTAAATACAAAAATCAATAAGTGTAGAGATGTATTCAAATGACATGGTATACTACGATTTACAAATCACAAGAAAAAGGTAATAGATGTTCATTGAGCATACACAGCTAAAGTCCCCAGCAAGACTTGCAACTATAAGAAAGACTCAGTTCAAACTCATCCACATCTATTTTCAAACCGGATACAGCTTTACAAAAAAATGCACGTACGCGTGTATTTTATACACAATGTCAAAGCAACAAACAGTGCACACACACACTCACTCTTTCTACTACCACGCAAAAGAGAACGCAGCCGACTTTTTGCTCGTGGAAAACAAAGTTGGCAACACTGACTCATGTCAGCAGCGGCGGGAGTTTACTGCACGTTTTATGTTGTCGCCGTCAGCGGGATCTCGTGTTACTGGCGGTTATCTCCACGACCACGCCAGATTGATATCCTTCCTGCTAGCCGGGGAGACATCTGAGTACTGGATTGATGGCGTCCTCGTGAGAGCCCCACCGGCGGATTCTGCTGCTGCCGCCCCCACGTCACCCAGTATCGCGGTGACGCTCTTTGTTCCCGGTGTATGGCGTGAGCTAGGCGCACGTGCAGTAGTATGTACAAGGGCTCTAATTTGCCACGCACATTGTTCATGACGTATGTTTGTAGTAATTGGTTGCCAGCCTAACTTGTGTGATAATATGAGAATGTAGTAAAAAAAATATATGAATAAATTACACTTGAAATGCAGTTAATAAGCCAGCACATGCGCATTGAGTAAAAATGAACGTGGTCGTTCGATTAACATAATTAGCGCCCGCAAGATGACCACCACAGGTAGGCCTAACTTGTACGTGTCATTCACTTTTATCAGTCTGATGAGCCAATGAACTATTATCGTACACTGATCAAGTGAGCAGTTTGAATACAAACCGCGGAGAAATGTCGCTCGTGATTGCGTCATTCAGAGAGCAGGTTTCCGTGAAATCGGATCTCCTAGGATATTGAAGTTATCGGCGCATCGTCGTGTGTTTTCCATTGTATCATGTTTATCAGAGGCGCACGCAATCAACGTCGCCTCGTGATAATAAACATCGACTTCAAATAACAGCGCAGACGAATTATCGATATAGGCCTCGAGAACCAACCTTTTTCCGTGCATAAATTAAATGGCTATCGCAAACCGATGACACTATCATTTGTATAAAACGCTGAGAAAACGAGTCGACGACGAAGCAAATGTGATCTGGTTTTGGAAGCAGACGATATAAAACAACCAGACTAATGGCATTCCAAACGCAGACAAAAGTTACTCACTCAACAATAAAACTCACAGAAGTGACCTTGAGAATGCTACTCTTACTCACATTTCTGAATTGCAATCAAATGATAACTTCTCACTTTTACGTTAGACTGTTTGGAGATTTGAGGACACGGAATAAAAACGCACGTGTAGTTTTTAGTCGCGGTTTTTGCTCATGGTGGCTTCCACTTATTTCCGTAGCCGGAGTGAATGCTAATGGGAATAGTTAACAATAAACAGGAAGGGGAATAATGGGCTCTAATGAAGGGTCTCGCTTGTTCCGCCATGAAAGAGCTTGAAATCAGCGATTACGTAACTGCTTCTCTTGATAGGGGCGTGTTTGAACTTGGACATGTGGTGTTTAACGTTCAAACTGCTATTTAGATTGATTTATCGACGGTCAATAAAAGATAAAGCATCTACTTTACAACTGAGACCTGACGGTTGTAAGTAGTATAGTAATTAGCTGTGAACTGCCGCAATTCGGTTGACGTCCAAGGTTGACCTCCAGGCTGTGAAACGCTTTGAATACTCACCTTACTTCCTGCGTTTTAGCACTCCAAACAAAAGACGAGTTGTTCACACAGATTACAGGATTTAATGAGTGACATGGTAATGACAGGTGGGCGCATGTGACAATGGCTTGTACTGGCGGCTACACGCAGGCATGGGACGTAGAAAGCTCTGCATTTTAGGTTTATTGTCATTAGGGCTTTTGCTGTAACTGTATACTTTCTCATGGAAAGGTAATCGTGTCAACTCCATTAGACAGCATCACTTCTATTACGATTATGGACCTTTATAATTTATGTCAATTTACTTCACACAATTAGTCTAACTCACATGAAAAGATAAATAAAAGTAAGTTGGGTGGCCTGCTATGATAGGACAATAACTGCAGCAACTGAATTAGTCTGAACTAAACAATGTATGCCTACCATATAACACATAAGCCACATGTGGCAAGTAGAAACATCCTGCATCCTGCACGTGTGTGGTTGTCGACATCACATAGGATATTTAGATATAGTACTGCACTTTAGCGTCAGTAGAACGCCATAGGAGATGGCTGCCATGAGAGGTCAAATGGGTACTGTTTGGACAAGATGGTGGAAAGACTGAGCTATCTAGATGGTAGTGCCACCAGTGAGTGAGTGATTGGGTGAACGAATGAATGAGAGGATGAATACGATGAATGACAGAATTACAAACATTGGCAATACATTATTACGTAACAATTTAGAACATAAATCAATGACGGAAAATTCACATGATAAAGTACTCACCCTGGCCTCTGGACCATCGGGCAGGCACACCTCACACATGCACTTGGGTGGCGTGACAGTCACGAGCCCCTTAGCCATGAGCAGCTTGAGACTTCTGCCATGGTGCTTAATGCTCCTTTTCCAATCCTTGGCTGTTCCTCTACCGGACACGAACTGGAAACCATTGGGCGTAAACCACGAGCCTTCAAAGAGAACGGACGTGCCCTTGCTGCCCATACGCAACTTGTGCAGGTGGAAGTCGGCCTTGTTAGGCCCGCACGTAACCTCGAGGATCACTTCAGGCCCTTCCTCCATCTGATTCTCAGCATCAGACCCGTTCTCCTTGGAGGGGGATGTACGTGGAATAGTAGGCATCACAGGCGCCGCTGCGGCCTCCTTCCTAGCTTTCTTTGATTTGCCCATGGTTTTATGTATCCAGTATGTCAATATACGTACGTTACCGCAAAGCTATGCTATCCACAAACTCAACAAACGCCGCCACCAAGTCACAATTGTTAACACTCGCGAAAAAGCTATCCCAACTGTTAAGCGCAATATCCACGACCAACACACACAAAAAGGCAAAACTTCCAGCAATAGTAGAGAGCGCACCACAAGTTTGACCCGTATCCGTTAGAGAGAATAAACACTCGAGTTTGCCGTCAACGTCGTCACTAGCACTCCTCCTCCACTGAATGCGCTACTCGGTGTGACGCTGTCATCCAACTGAACTGGGGTAATCGTTCTCGTCGTTAGCCGCTTGCTACGATAGAAGCGGCGGCGGCGGCACTTCAATATCCGACCACTGCACTGGGCCACTATAGCGGCTGTTACACAAAAGCGCTGTTGGCTTAGAGGCGGCTGCGGCCGTCACTCGCTAATAAAACTAGGTGCGTGCTTGTCCGTGCCTTGGACTCGACTGACGACTGAGGAGATTTGTTATCTCGGCGGCGCGGCGGCGGCGGCGTGGCAGGGATGTTATGCGGCGGTGGCGGCGGCGGCGGCGGCAGCTTCGGCTATCGGAAATGCGACCCCGCCGCAGGGGTCTCTTCTCAATAACGACGATCGACGGCGGTGCCTACGTGCAAGTACTGAAGTATTCACCAGGGGCGGCCTGGATTAGCCTAGAGTTTGCCAGTTGGTGTGTGTGTTTGTGGAGTACAATACGCTTTTTTCTTACAATGCTCCTTTTTTTCTGTTTAACATCTAATTAGTTGGGAGTAGAGTAATTATGCGAGAAGATACCAGCGTAGGTGGTTGATTAAAACGTGACAAAATATGGTATGCGGTTATACCCCAGGGTGGAAAGATAGCTACTATATAATTAGCGTTTGAATTTGTTATCAGGGGTGTGATGGGCCTGATAAAGGTAAATTACATCCATTTGAAAATGTTCATTTCCGCCTTTTAGACAGAAATATAAAGGCTGATGTTTCCGTGTGTGTTTGCGTAAATTAAACAATTTATAAATAGTACTAATGACTTAACTGTGGACACATACACATGTTTATTTTTGCACAACTATTTTTAGAGCTTTTTAATCAAGTTAATTAATAACACTCGTGAATATGTAGACATCAAGTATCTCATGATTTTAGCTGCGTATGGTCTTTTCAAAATTAAAAAATGAATTGCAAATGCACACGTGTGTACAGTGATAGCTCCTTGCGCTGTTTTGTCAAGAAACCAGAAATTGCGTGTAACAAATCTTGAACATTTGCACGGGGATGAGAAAATTCATAGAAAGGCTAGTTTTATAAGAGCCATCGTTTGTAATCCAAATAGAAAATACTGGTCACGCACAGGGCTCCTATCAACCAATGCACACGTAATTGCAAACAAAAATAATGGCTGGGTGATAAATAATCAAGTAGCACTTTATTTAAACTGTGCGTCGTCATGAGATTACTGATGCAGACGAACTGGATAATTGAATCGCCACCCGCGCACTTGCTAATTATTTTTAGGAGTGTTTGTGAAAGTGACTTTATTTGGCGCTTAAAAATTTGCGTCATACAATTCTCGTAGAATATGACACTGTAGTTGTTACACACATTTTATTTCCGAAATGAAAAAGGACCCGGTGTTTTAGATTTTAGGACATATAGTAACTGACGTACGGACACAAATGGAAACGAGATCGTGTGTATTATTTTAGAAAAGCGGACTTCCCACGTGACTAAAAACGGCATGCAAGTCATGAGTGACTATAGTATAATAGTATAAGACCGAGTTGAAATTTGGCGCAAAAGCTGTTTCAAAAATATATAGCAGCCAGGACAAGTATACTAAATAGTATTACTACCATGAACACGATTGGTTTTTTAACAGCTTTTGTACCAATTCCAACTCAGTCTTATACCATACTGTGACTGTTTCAGTTACATTCTCTCCACATAGACAAATGCCTACAAATACAAAACTACAGTGACTGCAGTGACTGGGTAAATACTATAGTGCGTATCCACGGTGGCCCGGGCGTAATGCATTATTGACGGCGTCGTCCGCTTACTGAAGACCATTACCCTCTAATCCTGGCGGCCTACCAGCGGCCATCAATACTTAATCCGCCCGCTCGGCTCAAATAACTTTTCAATACAATTCGGCACACGGTCCATTTAATCGTGTCGTTTGAGCAAACTTTGCGTCGGCCACGGATAATTTACGTGCTTATGCCTGGAGCGCATGTCAAATAAAGCTCGGGCGGGCCTCAGCCGTTGTCGTGCACAGTTCAGCTGCCCCATAAGCTTGGTTTATACACGAGGGGAATGGCGTGGGTTGCACGAAAACGCGTTTTTTTTAGCATGTGAATGGATCTCTCTGTGTCTGGTGATCATGTGTCGAATACGATCTTTTAGTGTACCGCTATTTTATACAACAATATATATATATTCCATATGTAAATTGAGGTAGAGGGGGCATCTATGCCAAGAACTATATTGAATGTGAATGCATGTTCATTTTTTGTAGTAACACAATAGAATGAGCTATTCGGAAGAGCGTTTTATTTTTATGTAATTGATGTATGAACTTTTCTAACGTTTATTTCAAGTCATTGTGATTAATGGAAAAAAAATGGTCAGTGACTTACATTTATTAAAAATTACATACTCAAATTAGATGTTTTTCATAGTGCAGCACTAGATAGTCCAAGGGATGAAACTACGGAGTGCATCCTAACTACACTGTACTTGGTGTGCATAACTTGAAGAGCATGAAAGTTTGCATTATGTTCACATCACAGCCGGGATGGTACACAATGTATCTATAAGCCATAACGTTCACGACCTAAAACTACACTCGTGGAGACTGAACATTCTAAAACATCAAACGAGCTTTGACCGTGTAGTAGTTGGACGGTTGATACATTATTAATACTAGGTCATAGATCACTATTAAATGGGTGGTTAAGTGGTTTACTTGCTTTAATCCCTAGGTCTAATCCATTCCAATTATTATATTTAGTCCCTATCTAATCTAAGAGTGCATAAGTAGTTGGACTGGTAACCAACAGGATGGGATTGCTTCCCGGTCGGCTGCGGTGGTGACTGGAGTTAACTCATCTGTAAATAGTTGCATACTGCTGTGGCACCTACATGTTAATTAGGTACAGGCCATGTGAGTGAACGCCAATGTTAATGATAATCACGTTTGCACTGTGGTGAAAACTGCATAGAATGTACTTGCCAAAAATATTGTTTTAACCTTCCATTGGAAGTCAGAACACAAAAATAAGAGAGCTAAAAGTAAAGAAAATATATGACAGATATTGATTAAAAAGATAATAAAAACATTGTCACTGCTGTGAGTTCAGCCCCACTGACCCCTGGTTATTCTATAATGGAAACACTCATTGACATTTGTATTGACAATAATGTATCATTGTATGTATACTAAGTGACAGAAGGCAGCATATTATGTTTAATTGTCTTTTCTTACCACAGAGTTTTATTTTCGAGAAACACAATACAATTCTTTTATACTTTAAGGGTAATCACAAAAGCTTTATTCATCTCTATTGAGACCTCTCAATGTTAATTACAATACAATACTTCTCTTCCCAAAATTAAAATACAACTGATATTTTATTTTCAATTAGAACATAAAATCAAAACAATACTTCACAGGTTAAAGTACAAACTGTCTAAATTATACTCTGCAAATATAACTTTAACAATACATGATAGAAATCACAAAGAAATCACAGATTGTTGTTCGCCAAAATGTATGCTTTGTGATATCTGTTATGTATCTGATGACCTGATTTTTTTTAATAGAATGCATGTACAGTACTGATAATGAATTATGGACAGGGAATTTCCCGTAAATTCGCATTCGCAAAATTCTATTTGCCTGTATTCGCTGTTTTCATTTTCCTACGGTAAATTCTGCTACCCCACCATTGATCCCATGACAAATTCGGTAATTACGAAGCGTACCTTAGAAATTCTCTTTTTTCGGTTCCACAAATTCTCTTTTTTCGGTTCCACTTCTCAAAATTCCCGTGATACTATTGATTTACCATTGATTTGCACGAATTTTGCGAATTTTGCGAATTTTCAGAAGACCCTACATCGGAAAATTCTCAAAATTTGCTAAAATCAATATCAAACATAACAAGAATTCGTTTTAATTAGGGGTTTTTTCCAGAATTTTAGAAAACCACCCGTGGAAATATGAAAGGGAAGTTTGTTTTCCACGGTGATTATTCAGTTCAGATCAATTCCATTTTCTTTCCTGTGTGTTTTTGTAATTATACAGTACAAGTTGCGACTAACATTGCAACAAATAATGTGATGCCCATAGGAAGAGTCATTAATGATGAATTGTTTTGCAAAACATGCTGATGGTTTTTCTCCAGTCTTTTTATATTTAGTAATAATATTCCTTACAGTGCTGAGTGAAATTTGCGAATTGAACTGTTCACACACATATTTAGAAATTCTTATCCTTCCATATCCTCTTTTGTGGAGTTGAACAATCTTGCATTTGATGATGGGTTTTATTCTAGTTCTAACCATTGCAATATCCGGTATGAAACACATTATCAAATCCTTACTCAGCACATATCTTAGTGTGTGATGCGACTTATATTCACTTGCGTATCCCTTTTATATGGGAAGTCATCCGAATTTAGCAAAAAAAACAAAAATGTTCGTGAATTTACAGAATCGATTATGAATGTCATTCTCAAAATTCGCATAATTCTTTCTTTTTCTCAGAATTTGTTTAATGTTAGGCTAGGAAAACATATTGATTCCTATTTTCATAACAATTTACTCAAATTATGCGAATTATGCGAATTTTTAGATGCCAACAATTCGTTTCATACGTGTTATTCGCGAATTTCACGTATTATCGCGAATTTATAGTAAGGTGAATAAAAACAGAATTAAACATTCGGCTTTTAAAGATTTGTTTGCCTTGATTTGGTCATTCCTTTAAAATTCGAAATATTCGGCTAAATTCCATGTCTCTAATTCGTTATCAGTACTGTATGTATTGGAGAAATAGATTTACATGTACAATTAAGATCCTACAACCAATAGACTAGAAATACAATGAATCACACAAATTTACCCAATCTTGCAGTCTTTACTTCACAATGTTCATAAGATTTTTATCATTTTAGAAAAATGTTCACAATTTCGCATATCTAGGAGTTACATTAACTCTGGCTCCATCAATTGGCAAGGTTACACCAGACACGTACCATGAAGCTGGAGAGGCAAGGAACACAATCACTCGCGCCACCTATATTTATAATTAAAACGCACTTTAAGTTAGATGATGAGAACAAAGAATAATACACATTATATTCAACATTGTCTGAGTAATGTATACAGCAGAGCGCTGCGCATGATAACTTAGTGAATGCAATCGCCCTGCACATTTAATGTGAAACCCGCAGCCAAACCTGTGCATTTAGAGTATTGAACCCCACACCCTTTCCCGCACCCACAGATATTGAAGGAAAACCCGCACAAAAGTCCATATATTTCAAAAGAATTTACAGTTCTATTAAAACATATACATGTAGTAGATATGGTTATCATACATTTTAACCATAGTTACAGGGCTAGTGACATTCACATGAATGTGAGTTTCAGCTCATTAATTTTAGCTTGCAAAGAGCCCACAATGCCGCATATTTTGAGGATTAAAACCTAAAAATTTCAAACCCGCACCCACATCCACAGTAAAGAATACAAAAGCAAATAAGCCCGCAGCTGACTCAGGGTCCGTGAACTGTAGGACTTTTACTTGTACAGGGCTCTGCTATACAATATTTAAAACTTATCTCAAACCAAAAGAAGCCATACTTAAATGTTCAATAAATAAAAAATGTAATTTCATGCACTTCCAGTACAAATTTCATATTTAGGAGGTGAAGCATATTAAGATTCACGTAAAACTTTGTATTTAGCATATTATTAAAATCTAATGTTGTAAACCTCTTCAGGAAGCCCATGACGTCCCAGTGGACTTAGCACCTTTTGCATGGCCAGATACTGAAAAAAAAATATTGTGTAATGCAGCTGTGTAGTGTGTTCCCTAAGCTACAAAATGTAGTGATAAAGAAAAAACAGAATGATAATACTTAACTCATAATTTTATCTGTTCTAAACAGGTACTAACAAAATGAAGAAAAATTAAATATTGTCAATGACAAAAGATTCTACTCTTAATAATATAAACTGTAACTGACTCCTACCTCATTATATTGTTGAGGAGACATGCCACTTCTCAAATGAACCTCTGTTTTAATGACACCAGGACTAAATATTAAAACAATATACAAATGGTATTAATGGATATTTTACAGTTTATTTTCATACATGCAATTATCCATTGAACACTTTTATGAGCAAACATCCAGGTTTTAATTTGCCAATATTACAATATTGCAATACTGCAATATAAACAATCACTCTCTACAAGAGGCTTATGTTTTATAAAATAGTGGTTCTTCTGTATGTCTTGAAAAAGTGGTTCTTCTGTACTAATAAAATATATAGTCCAATCAAGTAAATAACATAATATGTTATAGTCAAATAACCATAATATTTAATATATAATATTCAACCATGAATGATGATGACAGTTGAATATTTATTGTTAACTTACTTCACGCCATTAACACGTACTCCATACGGTCCAAGTTCTGCAGAAAAACTTGATAAATTTTACCATATATAAAGATGAGAAAATCACAGGAAATTTATCAAATAATCATTTAATCATTGCCAGAAGAAATGTGGAATCTGTTAGACCATACAGATAACATCAGAAATAATTTCATATAGAGCCACAATTAGCATCATTGCTTGCAATTAAACAAAATACTATAATATATTAACATTGTTTCCTTTAGTACTTAGCTGTGTCATAATAAGATTTGGCATTTACCTGTAGATGTAACTCTGGTAAACATATCACACCAGGCTTTACTCATACAGTAAAATAGACAATTTTCCATCTACAAAACAGTAAATAATTCATATAATTTTTAAGGTTTGATTATAATATTTTTGAATTTAAAAGCTGCAAATTTAAAGGGTTTTCACAGTATTTGTTTGTAGCATGTCAAATATCTCTCTATCTAAATTTTAAAGCACAATTGTAATTAAGATACAAGTTAATTCTTTTGAGATACTGTAAAACCCTTTAAATATTTGCGATTTTAAATGTTAAATGCACAATTGTAATTAAGATACAAGTTAATTCTTTTGAGATACTGTAAAACCCTTTAAATATTTGCGATTTTAAATGTTCTAAGTTTGCCAACTACATGTAAGTAGTTCCACAAACTTCAAAATTAATTGTTTTATAATATTCGCAGGTTCAAGCTAAATCATAACAACGTTCCATATCTCACCCTTACAAAAGCCCCGTACAATTACTGAAGCTTAATTGAACATACTTTGTGACTTAATTTAACATTCACCATTTCAGAGAACAGTCTATTGCTAAAATTATATATATTAATACGGAGAGCGCGAGGAGTGGGTGTGTCGGCATGGTTGTTTTTTTAATCTGGGGCAAATCCGTGCCTTTAGGCTTCTTGGCGCCGATTCCACTGTTGTTGGCCCGCCAAAAGCTTATTTTGAACTTCTACGGTATTTTGAAAGGTGCCTATGCCGTTATAAAGTGCGTATATCATTTCATTTTTGAGGAGATAGCTTTTAAAATTTGGTGTTTTTGCGGGTGAAATGTGCCATTGTCGGAAGACCCCAGGGCAATCAACAATACATCATACCCCCCTCTCGGCAGTAATCGTTTCATTGTGGCTGTGTGCGTTATGGTTTCTCTGTTGCTGCGTGCGTTTCCAATGCTTTAGCCGACTGCATTGTGTATTCACATGGCTGTGTACGGAAATCATTAATTTGTGTTTTATTTAATATTATTATTGTAAAATAGAGCACTGTGTCTACTGCACAGGCGATAAAATGATATGTAATCAAATTATCATCATAGGAATATTGGTTTATGATATATAACTTCACCCCAAAGTGCTGTGTGAATTGTTCTACAAGGTATTTTGTGAATATCTTCTATTATCGTCCACGGGTACATTGTACATCACGGGTCGTGTTGATGAGTGCGAATCTAGACAGCATTTTTCACATTTTCGTTTCCATCATACACAAAATAGTCTCCATAGGAGACGGGCCAGCTAGTAATTGATTATTGTTCAGTACACAACGTAGGTGATTGATCCTGTGTCAAGAGGAGTATATGAGTATTAGATGATTACTGATGAAATATGTAAAAATAAACATACATGAAAGCTCTAGATCATAAATGATAATTTTTAAGGTTTGATTATAATATTTTGAATTTAAAAAGCTGCAAATTTAAAGGGTTTTACAGTATTTGTTTGTAGCATGTCAAATATCTCTCTATCTAAATTTTAAAGCACAATTGTAATTAAGATACAAGTTAATTTACTTAGTTTCAGTACAGGTAAATAATCCTATCTGTAAATTAAACTTCAATTAAACTTCTAAACAGTTCTACTGTAATGTATACTTACAGGCCTCAAACCAGATATACTAGATACATTGACAATAGCACCTAGAAAATTAAATTGGCTACATGTAAATTTGGAGTATGGAATATACCGGAAGTCAATGACTCAATGAACGTTGACAGCAGATTCTAGCAAAGCCATGAAGGCTGCCCGAAAATCATCATCAAACAAAATGTAATTATGGTTTAATCTACTTAAAAGTTAAATATAAACAGTTGTATTTTTCCAGTTATACGATTGGTTTTGACAAGCCACTCACCTTTAGTTTGAATTAGATGTTTAATAGCATATTTTGTAACCAGAACAACTGATCTTGCATTTGCAGTTATTAGTCTGTCGAATTCTTTCACATCACAATCAACAATTGATGACGTTCCCAATTGCCCAGCATTATTTATCTGAATTGACCACGTCAGCATTTAGTTGATAGTAGTACTTGATGTAAATACAGCTAAAACTAGAAGGGTGTTCATTTGAGCACAAAGTCCCAGCAACTTAGACCATTTGCCTTTAGTTTTCAAGAGGAAATTGTAGAACAGGGCTCTGTTTTCAGAAGACTTAAACCAATGCTCTTGCTTTATAAGATGAAGTAAAATATACAGGCCTGCTAAATCTATATAAGCGGTTGGTTATCTAAGACAATAAGACAAAAACTACAATCTAATTACTAGCATGATATTCACATGGTATATTGAGTAGAAATGTTTTTACCTTGTATATTTGGCATAATTTCAATTATGATGCTATTATGTAATGACTGATGTATATTACACAATGAATCTTCATAATTCATCAACAAACAAAAGAATACTGTCAACAGTATACAGTATACGTGTATTACTATAAGTCATGTATACACCCAAAAATCACCAGACCTCATTGTGAAGGGCTCAGAAAGTTGGGGGTCATTATATCCAGTAGTTTTCTTCAAAGTTTGATACATGTTAATTGCAAAACGAAAACCATACATGTACAATTGTACATGTAGTCCCTACCAGCTTTGTTCTGCTGGGACTAATATTGATGCTGGCATAGGGTAGTGAAACTAACAATATGCAAGGTCGAGTTTAGCTACTTTTACACTCTGTTTCAATGTGGAATGGATACTTTCAAAACAATAAATCGTAAGTAAACAAATCAATTTCCACAATCAGAGATTGTGGAAGTTAATTATCTACATAAACATGCTGCAGATATTGTCCCGACACCAATTTTATTCCACTGCTCTTTGGATTATAACAATTTTTTTTCTTAGACACTTGTTCTGAAAATTTAATTAAAGAAAGGATTTAATGTAAAATGTCGTACCATAAAGATCGTTAGTAACCTAGAAAAATATGCACACTTACACTTACAGAAATTTCATCATATTCAAACTTTAAATCACTCAAATATAATCTTCGGGGCAGGTAAAGCCAAATAAAAATGTAAGAGAAATTTGCATACATGTAGTTAGGACCATCTCAGACCAAAATCTGTGAAGAACAAAATGCCTTGGATGAGCCCTGAATGTCCGAATGCATAATGAGAGATTATGCAAGAACATTGATCCTTATGCACAGTGATTGGATGTGAAATCTTGACCTAATATAGGGATTATTTGAATAATTCCAAAAGCATGGTAACACATAGACCAACAGCAGTTCCAATGATTGTCCACATGCCTTACCAAAATGGCTATTTTACAAAGTTGAATTTCAGGAAGTGTGCGCATCTTTCTTTCCAAGTTATGTAGAAACACAAAAATTATAATGTGGGTTCGGCATTTTAGTGTGCATCATTTCCAATAATTAAAAGATTAACTGTCTAAGGACACACTTAGTAAATAGCCAAAAAGTTTGGAATAAAATTGGTGTCAGGACAATAGGAATAGGAATAAACATTGTGTGAAAATGGTAAGCATACCAATATGTCTAATTTACCAAATGTCTTCAGGACCATATCAACAACATTTTCCACATCACTTTCTACAGAAACATCACCAGGAGTCACCAAAACCTACAAAATAAATTCCTTGTAAAAACAAATAATGACTTATTGTTTATTCAACCAATAATCTGATACAGAAATATTTAAATCTTTAAAAAAAAAAATATGTGTCCCATTCATCTCATAACCTTCTTTTAGCTAGACTTTATTAATTGAGTACTATGCATATCTTTGATCACGAACAAAGTACAGGACTCTACAATAAATATGATCCACTTGTCTTAAGCTAGTGAAAATTGCAGTATGACTTGTAGTATACCATATTTACAAGAAAGTGTAGAGATATAATCAAGGTATGCCATTATGGAGAATCATCTGTCCTGGTTAAGAATAATTATCAAAATGTTTAACAATTTTTCTATGGATATAACTGTTATGAATATAACTATATCAATCTTTCACCCACAGCTTTGTCAGGATGCAATCAAATGCTGATAAAAGCCTATAGTTGTGGTCAAAATTCGCTTTATACAATAATTTTGATAAGCATTACCATTTCTAACTTATTTTCAAATTTTGAATATAAAGGTATTCCTTATATCTGAAGTAGTACCATTGTTGTTTTTTATATTCTTTTGGCACTGGCTATTCGACTTAACATTTTCCATAGATAGTTTCGGACATCTAGTACCGTGTGCGAGCAAAGCTAACAATATCAGGACAGTCTTGGAAATGGATTATGTATCATTCACAATTTAATAACTTTTTATATTAATTTAACAACTAGATGTTAGAATGTCATTATAAAACTATTATTTTGATTTTCTCCCAAAATAAATGAGGTAAATCACTTAAAATTTCTAAGGCAAGGATAGACACATTCAAGAAAAATCTTAAAAGATTGAGATACTTTCCTTATAGTTTAAAAGATTCACTGTAACACTGTAATGTTTTTGTCCTTATAAATCTACATGTACATTGTTGTATTTAGGGGAAGTAAATTTAGATCTCAACTAGGCTTATGGACAAGATGATTCAAATCTTATGTAGAGCCTTGACATTGTAAATGATTAAATGACAAATAAATTCTGAGGTAAAAATTATAGGCAAAGGTACTGTTTGAATATTTTTTGTTCAATGTTTTTGTGTTAAAATGAAATGTCTCATTATGACTAAAACTTCAGTATTTCTAACTTTTGATTCTGGTAAACCAGCAGCAATACATTTTTTAGCTGTTCTTGCCAAATTGGTTTCATTTCGTCCATTTAAAGCAACAAAGCAACCATATTTAGAAAATTCCAACGCTGTAGATTCTCCAATTCCTGTTCCTGCACCTGTAAAATATATAATATTTTTTATGCTACAAAATGGTAAAAAATATTTGAGCAGTTCTATAGCCACATTCATGGGTACTTTAAAAAAAACAACAGAATAACAAATAGATGAAGGCAGTCATTCCGATATGCATTTTCAAACCCACACACACGTGTTGGTTTGAAAAGCATGTCGGACTGATGATAAACCGCATTTTTTTCAATATGCAATTGATCAACAGTTCAACAGACCTCAATTTTCTGACAAAATACATTTTCTTATTCTTTTTTTAAGTGCAGGGTGATAGACAGTTGGTCATCAATATTTCCAAGATATTTATAGGTTTTGACTACTTGCACTTCTTAATCTTTAATACGTAGAGGATTAATTTTACCCTTGGCATCACGGTTCCTTAAGTCTATAAAAATTTCTTTAGTTTTGGAAACATTTAAATCTAGATGTCATCACACCAATAAGCCATTCCATCAATAGAAGTGCTGTCACCTAACCGGTATAAGTTTGCATTATGGACAGGTGATTTGCTACAGTGCACTGAATGAAAAAAAGGGGTAAGCCCATAAAATCAACAAATATGCCGTTGCATCGAAGTCATCCCCTTTCAAACCAATTGTGAATGACAAAAGACCAATATGCGATTGATTTGACACAAAGAAATAAGAAATCCAACAATTATAAGTTTGTCAAATATTAGTTGAAAGTCCGAGATGTGTGAAAATGTTTACACGTGGATTTTATTTCCATCCATCGGGAAATTGTGACGGAGAAGCCCATAAAAAGTAGTTAGTAACTTAGTTAATTCCCTTGGGAATTGCATAATATTAAGTCACCTATTGTGAAACAAGTGTAGGAGTCCATATTTGAAGTCAAAAGATTAATTCCACTTGCATAGCTGTTATTAAACATTCATTCTAGAATTAGCACGGCATTTCGAAATCTGGATATGAAACCATAAACACCGGCAGACAGAGATGCGATTATAAAAGCGTGTATGAACTTTAGTCTTACCTGCATAAAAACAGATCATGAAATGCTTCCAAAATACAGTACAACTTTTACGAGAATATACTACAACCCACTTTTAAATATCATAAAAAGTGTGTTGATCTTTACAATGTGGTTTCATTTTTGGTTCTTGCTTCTTTGCAGTTGTTCAGCTCCAGGGTATGGCTGTATATATGCATGTACGTCAAACATACCTATAAACCTGATAACATAGGTCTACAAGGTATTGCATTGTGTACTATGTT
>CM032660.1:38634071-38742584 GCA_019095985.1 Streblospio benedicti
CCCCAGTCTGATCCATTTTACCTAAAAGTTGTCTAAATGTATTAATGTTCGAATATATATGATATTGGAAGGTCAAATTTTAAAATGGGTATCAGAACAAAAATATCTTGGTGTATTTATCTCAAATAATAACTGTGATGATCGTGATATTATGCGTGAGGTTAGATCTATATACAGTAGAGGTAACATGATCATTAACAAATTTAGGAAATGTCTTACAGAGGATGTTAAGATTAGGCTGTTTAAATCGTTTGTACATCCTACTGTAGTTCATTATGGTGCTAATTTCAAAAAGTATCCTTGATGAAGTTAAAAGTTGCATACAATAATATTTTTAAGCACTTTCATGGGCATTGATAGAAGATGTAGTATATCTCAATGTTATGTAAATAATAGATTATGATAAATTTTAATGAATTGTATGAAAATATGTCCATAGCTTTTCAAAGAGCGGCTACACAACAGTGAGAATGCTCTAGTCAAGATCAATATTTTTTTTAATAGCTATTTTATTTATAAAGTCAATGAATCTGAATTGGTTTAATGTATTATATATTATATGATTACATACTCTCGCATCGTAATTGTATATAGTGTATATATATTTTTTTATGTGTTGTATGAACTTTTTAGTTTGAAAAATAAAAGTGTCAGTCAGTAAATGCTGTATATATATAGAGTAGATTAATCAGTTTTATACAATCCAACTAAAGTGACACACCTGCCAATACACTAACCTGTTATCAGTACTACTTTGTTAACTAGACTTTCCATTTTATTTGTAGAGTTGACGATGGTGCTGAGGTAAAAAAAGAAAAATCTGATTAATTTATTGGATTTCTTCTACGTAAAGTAAGTAAGTTAGCGTGTCAAATAGAGAGTGCAGTTCTGTATTCATAGTTTAACATGCGGTGACTTACTGAGAAGTTTGGTCAGGATTGTGTGTGTGTGTATGGTTGGGGGGAGGGGGTCGGCTGACGGCTTTTCCCATGTTGGGGGGGGGGGGTCGGCTGACGGCTTTTCCCATGTTCAAGTTCAACTTGGGCTCCCTTTTTCCATATCTCCAAAGCCTACAGGGTCTTCCTACGTGACCAATTGTCCTCTCTACCGACGATCTTCGTGGTATAATCGTCCCGGATAACATATATGACCTGTCTTCTGTGAGTGGATTTGTATCCCGGAGGTCTGACTGTGTTTATCAGTTTTCTGTTAGTCTGGTATCTAAGGTGCGGACAGCTGCAGTCTCACCCACATATTCTTCGTGGCAACTTTGACATGCAATCTTGTACACTACCCCACATTTCTTCTTTGAGTCTGACTTTACCTTCGGTGGCACTAGAGCTTGTGGTAACTGGGAACACTGTGATTCTTGACGACTCTCTGTAGTACGTGTCTGAAATGCCATGGACATATGGTAGCTGTCAAGGATGGTGATGTCGACTTGAGGCTTCTTGTCCCAGTTCTTCAGGAAATCCTGGAGGGTAATTAACAGTTGGGATTCACGGGATCGTCCGCTTTGGAAGCTGTATTGTAGAGTGGTCAGGATATTGTGAGACGCAAGGTGGTCAAGGATGTGCCTGCATATCACATGCTCCATCAGCTTTGAGCAGATTTTTGTAAGGGACACTGGACGGTAGTTTTCTGGGAGCTGCTTGTTACCCTTCTTGAAGATCGGAGCGATGAAAGCACTTCCAGTCCTGGGGGTGATTCCATGCTCCAGCGAGTGTTTAAAGAAGGCTGCGAGCGGTAACACTAGTGTGTCAGCAACCTCCTTGAGTACTCTGGCTGAAATATTGTCTGGTACGGAGGCCTTGCAATTGAGTATCTTCAGTTTCCGGAGAAGCTTGGAGATACCTTGGCGTTCACTTGAAGTCGACCGATACTGTGGGATGGCACTTCCATTGTCCAGAGTGAAGACCAACTTGAATTGGTCTGAGAGAATCTCAGCCTTGTCCTTGCTTCTGCTATTCAACTGACTGTTGTGCTTGAGTGGAGCGACTCCCATGGACTTTTGATGCTGGGCCAATGTACCTCCAAAGATGTTGGTGCTGTTTTCTTCCAAGGCTGTGGTTTAGAAGTTGTTGCGTCGCTTCAGCTTTGCTGCTAACTTACTATGTAACTTACTATGCATGTATGTCTCCGGACAAGCTAGAGATTTAACTGTTGCACTAATTTTGTTCAAACTTTACACAACTATGAGGTATGAGGTGACACCAAAGTGATTCGATTTTAGGCACTCTGCCAATTAAATTGTGCTTTCTAGAAGCCCATTTATGACATTTTACTGATATTCAATGCACTTAAGCCAGCAAGAAAAAATCAATATTCCAAATGAGCGGCAAATATTGATTATTGGGTTTGAAACTGATATTGATTACTATTTGTTATTCAAATAGTACTATTGTATGGCAACACAAATATCTTTTTGCTGGATATATTGATTCTGATTCATTCTGATGTTTTCTCCTCAAAAACATAAATTAATAAATTTCTTGATTGTAAAGAATTCAGCATTTCAGTATATATCTCAATTGCCCATATGTCAACATCGTTTTAGCGACGCAGTGTACTTTGAACACTTTTAATCTATAGCTAGTTTAGGTAGTCATTGTGTGCCTTTCTCTTTGCCCTACGTGTGTCACGCTTCATGGCTTGGAAGATATCCCAGAGTCACCTTTTCCCAGACTTCCTTGCACTGTTGTACAGTCGCTGTTTCTTCTGTGTCATTCCCTTGATTGCTGGAGTGATCCACGGGAGGCGTTGTCTTGAACTGGCCAGATAATTATTCGATGTACTTGTCGATAGTACTCTGAAGTTGAGTCTTGAAGATTAACCAGCCTTCTTCTACTGATGTGGATTGAAGTGACTTAACATATAGTCTTGAGAGAAGTCTTCTAGCTCACATTTGATTTTGTCCAGTCAGCAATCAAATAAGCATATACTATATGCGGAGACTTTTTGGTGAACTCCTGTCTAAGCTGAGAGTCAACTATGACGGTTTCATGGTCAGATAGGCCTGGAAAAGTGGTGTGGTACTTTATGAGGCTGGGCTTATTGGTGCAATAAAGGTCGAGAATCCTATCCAGGTGCATGGGTTTGCGCTGCACCTGAGTGAAGGTGGTTGGAGAGAACCTCTAGAGTTTATTGTTGCATCCTTGGGTGATGGTATCCCAGTTGATGCAGCCGCAATTGAAGTCACCTTCCACAATGACTGTGGAGTTTGGATCCCTGGTCTTGACAAAACAATATCTAGTGTGATCTCTCTACACTCCGAGGATCAGTTGGTTACTTAACCTGCCTCTGGAGGTCCATGTGCCAACACCACGTGGCCTCCCTCTGCTATAATCATCAGCAAGTTGATGAGAGCTGCAACGAAACAAGCAAAATTTCAAACTAGATCAAAAGTGCTCAGAGAGCATAGCGTCGCTAGAGCAACATTGACCCATGGGCAATAAAGATGTTCGCTTTGCAATAAAAGCAAAAAAGAAAAGTCTTACTTGGTGTGTGACTCATCCTACATCTACATCATAGGCATATCCAGGTTTTCCAAAAGGGAGGGGTGCACTTAAGGAAATTAGGGGGCGCACTTACGGGATTTCATGAAAAACCCAATGAAAATGAATAGAAGTATTTTGGTGGGAAAAGGTGGGGCGCGCGCCCCCTGCGCCCCCCTGGATCATGTATGTTCTTGGCATTTGATTGCAGGTGCTGTCTAAAATGTCATTAATATGGTAACGCTGTGCTCTCTGAGCACTTTTATTCCAATATAACCACTATGCCAATTCGATGATCATGTTTCGAACAATATTAAAACTATAGTGGAAAAATAGAAAGAAAGATAATTAAAATGGCCCTCTGAAAGGTAAACTCTAAATGGTAAAGTGCCAAAATAGAATACAGTTAATGTTCAGTCCATGAGAGTCACTCTATGTAATAGGTAATAGGTAATATCAGCTGGTAGGACACCAGCCTCTCTTGTAAACAAAACATACCTACATAGACACACACACACACACACACACACACACACACACACACACACACACACACACACACACACACACACACACACACACACACACACACACACACACACACACACACACACACACACAGACACACACACACACACACACACACACACACACACACACACACACACACACACACACACACACACACACACACACACACACACACACACACACACACACACACACACACACACACACACACACACACACACACACACAAACACACACACACACACACACACACACACACACACACACACACACACACACACACACACACACACACACACACACACACACACACACACACACACACACACACACACACACACACACACACACACACACACACACACACACACACACACACACACACACACACACACACACACACACACACACACACACACACACACACACACACACACACACACACACACACAAACGAACGAAACACAAGGCTTTCGCTTCAGCCGCCGAAGCGACGCAATTATCAGCCGAACATGAATAGAGGACTGCACTCTCAAAACAAACGAAAAGTACGTTAGTTTCTAATTAAATATTTTCTCATATCATGTAGCAATTTACATTAACAATGATGTAACAATACATATTATTTGAGTTTCTTTGCTTAATTAGCTAATATTTGCCAGAAGTCATATAAAGAGACATTATTTATTTCGATCGGAAATAAAATTTCTCCATTCAGCTTTGTAATCATTATTTCCGGTTGAGATATTTACCCCTGAATTTTCTGAATAAATTATCAAATACTCCATCTGGCGTACGTTTTAACATATATTGTTTCACCGTCAAGTACACTGAAAGTTCGTTTAAAGATGTATACAGTTTTTGCTTTTATTTGATGTAGATTGTCATGGCTTGAACCATAATATATGCTAGATGTAGCATTGACAGAAACTGAGAAAGTTGACATCTTAAATGTGTGACTGTGTGAGATAGATCTAACTGATAGCATATACCTGTCAAACATATTTAAAAGGTGCGTTCCAATCACACTGACCCGGTCTCTCAGTATATACAGGTGTTCCAATGTATTCACATGTATGCCACTGCTTATGTGTACCCGTTGAATTGAATTTAAAATATCTGTGGATGCATTACACGTACATTACAAACAAAAGACAATTACACACATTATACATTGTAATGAATATGGAACTCTAAAAAGTTAGTACATATGTGTATATTCTTAAACAAACGTATTCGGCTTTACGAGTTTTTTGCGTTGCGTCATAACTATGCATGCAGCTCCGCTCGAGCTTACTCGTGCCCATTGAGGCCAAATAAAATTGGCTAATGAGTACTGTCCCTCACATATATCCCGTACAACCTCTTTTAATCAGACATGTTGGGAAGGTGGATTGACATTTGGTAAATTGAGTTGTCTGGATGAGTATGGGGGGAGCTAAGGGTGGGCAAATGTCAGGATCCAAGTATGTACGCAATCACAAGTGACTATGGACGATGATAGAAAATATTCACTAAATACCTTTTAGAACAACTCATCCATCACTTTCGCTTGGTGCATCGTATCTGTATAATGGTGCCTTATATTTCTTTTTCTCTTTTCTCTTCCTTCTCTTACTGCAATCAAAGAAGGTTAAAACACTTACTTTGAACAATAATGTATTGTGATGTACACCGTTTGTGGAGCATAAGTAAAGTATTTACGTCAAATGTATGCTTGTGGTGTTTTGTTTATGTGAATTAACACCAAATACTTTCGTAAATGTTGTTATTCTAATTTATTTTCTATTGAGAAGGCAAAATGTTGCCTCCTTTCTAATCTATTCTCAATGTTGGTAAGAATTTAGGCTTCTGAAAATTCTATATCAGACTGATTTATCGTAGAAATTGAGTCAAAAACATGTAACACCGTCCCGGGGCTGCTTACAGGGCCAGTTAGCGACTTAGCAGACTGCCAAAAGTGGGCACCCCGAATGCAAGTTAGGCGGTTTTTCCTGAGGGCATTGAAAAAACTTATTTTCATTGCCCGTGTTCCCGAGTTATTACTTTCAAGGTTATGCTCAGTGGCCGAACAAGTATGCATGTACAGAAGCAATATGATGTATTTTGTGCATTCTGAAAGTTTCTTTAAACTGTGTATTAAAATATCTAGCGCAATTTAAATACCACACCACAAAGGGCCAGCTATTAGTCCATCAAAGCATGTGTGTGCAAGAAATGTTAACTTAATTATTTTCATAGTAATGTATAATATAATATATATAACCTTCATTCTATGAATGATTTTCGTTAGAAGTATCCTCACAGTGCATGTAAGAATTTGCCTAGGTATCTTCCAAATGGTAAATGAGACGTCTGCCGTAGAATTCACGCTATATCTGGTGAAAATCATTTGATTATGTAACCTCACGTGACCTCATTTTTTAGTATACAAGATACCATGATATTTATAAAGTTGAAATAAATAATTAAAGTTGGGACATATAAATCTTGTTGTCCTTACAGTTGTAATGGAAAACACATTCTTTATTGATACTTGATTTTACAGAACACATATTTTTTTGCCTGAGCATTAATTTGAGAATGACAATTAATAAATGCGATGTTCAATCGATTTGACACCCAGAATCTCGGCAACACGTGCACGACCTAGCGATGATGAAAGCAGATCTATACACGTGATTGAACTTTCTTTCATAATAAACCATATGTAATGACATACACCCAGGAAATTTACTTTCGGTGAAATTACCGTGCCAAAATAAAGTCAGCTTTGTTGGTGAAAAAAAGAAATTCAGTTCAGTTAAAGGCCCATGGGCCCATATCTGAATCTTAAGCCCATGTTCGGTGTTAGGCCCAGGGGCCTTTATACGTGAATAGACGGTAAATGGCATGGGCATCCAATCCAGGTCCATTTTACCTGGGCTCTTTATGTACGAAACAAACGTGGGATTGTCTGATTCCAGTGGGCAACCAGGGGACGTCCTGGTTCATGTGCTGAGTGTTAAGGTGCACCCGCACAATTGTGATTAGACCGCACCTAATGCCTTGTGCCAACATAGCATTGCAAAAAAAAATGTCTTGGGAGCAAAGAAAATTATGACATCACATCTATGTAAATGGTACAACTACTTAAGAAATGTGGGCACATTTAATTTATATGGATGTGACTAGAAGTGACTACCTAAATAATCCCCGACTCTGAACTTGCTGAAAAATAATAGAGTTGTTAAAGTTTTAGTGCCCACCAAATGAAATTATTGTAATTTCTACAATAATTACACTTATTCATGATACATTTACATTGTACATTCAGTAAAACGGGTACATTGTGACATATTGCACTCCTAACTTGCATAAATGAAACTTAGAAAATGTTTATTTTGTTTTTGTTCTTTATAGACGATGATGCCTGGACACCAACCCCCGATGGGGTATCCAAATAATTCAATGGTTCCACAGGGTGTTAATCCAATGATGTTACAGGGCTCCCCACAAATGATGCAAGCGCCTGGAATGATTGCAGGAATGCAATATCAAGCACCAATGAACCAGGTTAAACTGCTAATTCTACCATGTGAATGATAGTTTTAAAGATACACAATAATAATACAAGATGAATATCTGTCAAGATATTATGTAATGTTACTAGTTTTAATTTTCTACAGGGTTTTCTGTACATTTTCTGTTCATACATGTATACTAAAACTCTAATACTCTATACTAAAACTTTAATATTTATTTATATTTCAGATGTATGGAAGCAATCCATATTATTATTCAATGCCTGTAAGCAAATTTCAGTTAGGTGTACATAGCTCTCATAAACTTCATCTTCATTTATGGCCTCTGTTTTAGATGAATATTAATTTATTTTGTTTTATTTGTAAATATGTTATGTTTAAGAAATATTTGAAGCACTCAGAATTAGTATAATCAATTCAATGCTATGATTTTTATTTTTTTTGTAAATGACGTGATCATGCCAAAATATTCACAAGTGGTCAATAGTGCATTGGAATGAAGTGTCAGAGAGAGGGTCTAGTCCTTAAAATAATCTTAAACCACAATCAAGTCCTCTTTATGAACATCTGTATACATACATCTGTATATATACATCTTTATATATATATACATGTACATCTTTATAGGGGTGGTTCCCCAACTATTACAAATACGACCTTGGCATTTGTGAAATGAAGCTAGGCAGTTGTGTCGTTACAAAGCAAATGATTTTTTTTCATACAATGGAATATATAAAAGTTCCAGTCATTTTAAACAAATGGGATCTGGTAAAGTGGAATGGATTATCCAGATTTCCGAATATTTGGAAGCTGGATAATCAGATCCATACTGTGTTAGCCAATTTAATATTGTGTGTTATTAAATTCCACAATGATAAAAAATGAATGGATGACTACCAGTCCATTATGATATAATGTATCATAATATAACAGATATATTGGTTGGTCTGTGCATTGACATTCAATCTGAAAGTTGATGTAATTCTATCATTGAAAATTACTTTCCTATATTTATAAACTTACAATCTGTATATATTTGTAAATCATCGCATTGAATGAGTATATGAAAAAAAATTATATATGTATTATATATGCATTACATGTATAGCTTTGCAAAGATGAAGTAAAGGAAATTTTATTTGCTTTTTAGCTGTTTATTTTTTGCGTTTTTCTGTATAATAACATAATGTAATGAATCAAATTGATTGATTCACTAGTTTATAGGTTGTTGCATGTCTTAAAATATTTTTCTAAACACCTGCAGCCAGCATTTACATTGTCACATTGCCATTATCATTATTAATGTTAATAATAACAAGCAGCTTTAGATGTTAGCTGTGTAAATTTATGGGAGAATCGAGATTGGGGATTGGGGGTGGGGCACATCAGTTCGACATGCGTTTTTGAACAGACAAGTCATAAATTTATGTGGGTATTGGTTTGAAAATGCGTGTTGAAATGACAAGCACCACATCTAATAGTAGCCATATGAATTGACATGAATAAGGTAAAAGCAACTGAGCTATAATAATTGATGGAGAGTTTGACACATGATAAGCAAACTTTTAAAGAGTAGTCTTGCTTTATTCAAATTGTCAGAAGTTAATATTTTCTGAATATAGAATTATCCAATGTTCTTTGCTTGTATTTAGTTTGTCATGTTGGATACAGCTAAATCACTTATCTCTTCCCTTTTTTCAGGAAGGTGGGGTTTTTCCAAATCAAGGATTTGCCGGTCAAGGTGGCTTCCAGTTACCTCCAAATTGTACTGCACAGATGGCCAAAGTGTACAAAGAACAGCAAGGGTCAGTAATGCATATTAATTAAGTCTTCTAAAATTTATAATAAGATCCTATTTTATTTATAATTTGCATTTAAAAAGAAGATATCATCAGTACATACAGAGTAAGCCTAAATATGCATGTTTACATTTTGAAATATGTACAAGAATACCTTTACAATTTTCGTTTTGAAATACCAGAGAAAACATTGGCATATTTAAATAAACTTATAAATACAGTTTAATCATGTGCAAATTGCACATTGACTTCTTTGATACAATTAATACATAAGAAATGATATACCATATTTTTTTACCATTATAAAAGTTATGAATCAATCAAATACAAAGTTTATTTGAGGAGGCCTGAATTATTCCTCATCTAAAGGGTATGGCCTGGCTACCCAGTCTATATCTCAACCGTCCCCTCCAAGCCTTTCTGTCACAAAGATCTATCAGACCTATGCCTAAACGTGCCCGATCTTTCTGCACGATCGCATCCCAAGTCTGTTTTGGTCTTCCCTTTCCTTTTCTTCCTTCTATTTCAACTTTTCTTACTTTTCTAATCCAGCCAGACCTGCGCTCAACATGACCTTTTGTGATTTGATTTTTTCATTACAGTAAAATGAGTGAAGAGATGCAAAAGCAACAGCAGAAATATTTTGAGCAGCAGCAAAAGAAACAGCAAAAATTATATGAACAACAACGGAAGATGATGGAAGAACAACAAAAGCGACTTGAACAAGAGATGAAACACAGACAGTTCCAGGACCAGCAGAAAAAGCTCAGAGAATTCAGTGCTATTGGTAAGAATTACTTAGTAAATAGATTGTTAATAAGCTCACTATATATGTAAAATTCATTTATTTTCTGTAGTTGTACGTTGCTATATTGGGAAGACACCAGTCAGTTGATTATGTAATATGCTCTTGCTGTTAGAAGTTTAAATGAGCAGTACCAGTAATTTACTTGGGCTTTGTTTCATGGAAATTGGTGACCTATAAAAGAGTAACAATTTTGACTTGAACCGACAGTGATAAAATGTTGGATTGGTATGATAAAACAAGAAAGTACTAGTGCACCTTGATTTCCATGTTATAATTAGGTACCTGACAAATCGGCTTTGGTTGCTTAGGTACTTGGGTTCAAAAGAGTTTACTCATGAGGACCCTATTTGTATGCTTACATATATTTATGTTACTCATAATATAAATATACACAAACTTACAGTAATAGTACTGTTACAGTAACCTCATTATTTGTATCAATTATTATGGTGCTCCATAACATTTATAACATATATTTCATTCCATACAATGGTTTAAAAACTAATGTGAAAATAGTACACAGAATGCTATTTTATTTATGACTTAGTTTTTAAAAGTTATATACTAGTCTTAAGATACAAGAGAGGAGTCAGATATTTTATCCATTATAATCAGCTGATTATAATAGAATGAAACCTATTTTTTCTAGCTAACAGTAGCTACATAAATTAATTAAAATCTTAGATTTTTTAGTCTGTTTATATTGTTCTAATTAAATTTAGGTGGAAGAAAAAACATGAATGCAGATATGCTTATTGAATCGATAATTGGAAAGTCAGAGGGGAAGCAAATGAACAAAGTACCAAATCAACAACAAATACACCATCAAACACAACAGCAGTATGCTGTGCAACAACAAGGTATGATGCACCTAACATCATGGTAGTGCCATGCATTGATCATCTAACATACTATATGCATATATAAAATATATATGGATTATTATTCAATTTATCGATGATATTTATATGGCTATGAAACAAAAAAATGTTTATTTCAAACAACTAAATGCTAGTATGTATTATAATAGACTTGATCATGGTATTAATGTCTCATTCGTAAACAAGACATAATATGACCGGTTGGGGCTTAAGCAAGTGCTTATCTATAGATGTTAAACTATGTTTAGCAAATACTGTCTATGTATCAATCAGTGAAACCATCGTAACGATTTTAGGTCCAACTCAAGAAGTTGATGAGTTTGGAGATTTCATGGCTGGCCCTAATGACAGCATTCCTTCAAACCCTAATCCGCCCAATGCCAACCAGCCTGTTGCTGTAGATATGACTCCTCAACCCCAACAACCACAGCCACAGAAGAAAGGTAAAATGAAAAATGCTTGGTAATGGTCTGGCCATAGAAGATGATGTGTTGAATCTAGCCCTGTGCACCAATTTGATGAACTGATTTATCTCTAGGTAGTTCGCCTAAATGAAAAGTTGTGATTTGAGTGTGCCTTGATCTTGTGTTAATTAGCTGGGTGACCTCTATACATTACGTAACACGTAGTGTGGTATTGTGGGAACATATTATTCATGTACATTTACTTTTTATCTATTTTAGTGGAACCCTTTTTAGTTACATCGACCAAATTTTTTGAAAAAATAAAAATAAAAATTTATTTGCATCATGCATTTATTAGATCGATCAGGAGATTATCATATTATGTTCTCTTTGCTTGATTATCATGCTCTTAATATGCTATCAATCAAGTAATTGGATTTTTTTTCTTTTTAATTTAATTATCGCAATTGCTTAAAACCCATTGCTAGGAATTAAAGGATGGGAAATTTGCTTTACAGATTTGATGTCAATGATGTTTGAATGTTCTGATCTCTCTGCTCCAAAAGAGGCAAAATCATTTCATCAGAAAACTTCTGTGAAAGACATCCAGCCTACGAAGCCTTCAAAAGTGCACACTTTCCATGCATCAAATGCCTCAAGAAAGTGGGACGCGTCCACTGAGGAGCTCTCTGAACTCTTTACTTTACCAGGTTCTTGGGTTTACTTTGCTTTGTGGATACCTCTATGACATAAAATTGTAGTGAAAATTGTGTTATTAGTCATTCATAGTGGTAATTTTATTTTTGAGACCTAAATTATATTAACACATGTATATATGTTTTGATAAACAGAATACAGAACGGTCTCATTAACGCTTTCAAAGAAGTTTGGCAGTGTCCATATACCATTTTGACCGATCAATATTTATGATTGTTTAATTTTTGTCCGTTTTTATATTCATTCAAATCAAAGATACTTTTAATTATTGTATATATTGCTATTTCTTAATTTTGAAGAAAAAAACACACAAAATGATCCTCAAGGTTGCAACTTATGAGACATTTAAAGATTGATTAAATTAACTCCTACATTTTTAGCTGACGGTAGAAATTTACCTGCTTTTTTCACTAGCGTATGTAATGGTTTGCAATGTACTTTTTACAAGCAGCTGCCCCAGCTCCTCAACCAGCAGACCACAGCACCCAGCACCCACAGTCAGTTCCCCCTCCTCCAGAGCAACTCCCTGGTCCATTTGTGATGCCTAAGTGGGTTACAGGAGAGCTACCAGTGCATCCTATATATCTACAAGTTCTCGAAGCCTGTACAGTGTATGAGAATTTTCAATATTTTTTCAATGTTTTTGTATTGATACCATATTGTTATAGGCTAAATGTGACCGTAGAATGTTGAGTAATGTAACAATCTATTTTCAGTGGTGGAGAGCTAGCAACAGAGAAGGTGTATCCTATTTTGTTGCATTCTGGCCTAGCTAGAGAAACATTAGGGCATATCTGGGGACTTTGTAATAAGCAAACACCAGGAAAACTTATAAGGGAAGAACTCTTTCTAATACTGGCAATGATTTCTGTTGCACAGGTTAGTTAAAGCTTTTTTAAACATAAAATCAGCAGTAACCATTTTCTGCAAATGGTAATTAACTGAATTGAATAAAAAATCAGAAATTCATGAGCATAAATGAGTCTTCAATATCCACTGTATCATAAAACTTTATGTCTTTGAATAAAGTATGTTCTGATTATGTAAAATAGACATTTAGCATTATTGTCAATAATATTTGCATTTTTTGAGTAAAGAATTTAGAATTCTTAGCATTTGTTATTTGTTGATATGTATCTTTTAAGACTTTTTGAATGGATTTCTATTTAGAATAACATGAGCATTGCGAGTCTTGATGTACTGATGAGGTGTCCGCATGCTCCTGTGCCATGGCTCGGACAGCAACAACAACCGCAGGTAACAAATGCATATACCCCACAGTGTTTCTATCATACCCTCATATAATATTATCTGTATGATTTTGCAGCACTGATTCACCATTGCTTGATATAGATATGAAATGTCACCGATTGTGTTTTTTTTTGCAGCATCCTGAACATCCAGCTGCAATAAGCTCCTCTGGCGTGACATCCTCGACAGAACACAGTGGTCCAGCTCAACCTGTTTACACGAGCATGGCACAAAGTCTGGCAGCTAGTAGCGCACCCCATGTGTCTGCTAGCAGTATTATGACCCAAAGTATGGCTTCGAATATAACTCACAGTGTAGCATCTAGTCAGGTACCCAATGTACCATCATCAGCCGCACATCAGCATACTCCACAGCCTCCATATGCTGTTGCCGAGACAGTGGTACAAAACATTCCTTCCATTCCGAGTGTAACACCATCAACAGGCTTTCATCAGCAGGTAAATTGATAAGTAGTTTGTATGAAAAGAAAAATAATGATGGTAATCCTAGTAGAGATAGCAGATTCACGTAGATTGTATATTTTAGATAAAACTACAATATTCATAAATGTAATGCCTTTCAATTTAAACTACCATTATGAGAATGACTTTTGTCAATGCAATATATATAGTAATAACTAACATCTATTATTGATATGTTCTTTTAGACTGTCTCTCAACACCCTCCTACAAATAATATGGATGATGATGATTTTGCTGATTTCCAAAGTGCCAACTTTTCCCCAGGTGTACAGCAAACGGAGTCAACTGCAACACTGAAAGGTAACACCATGAATTGTATTAAAGGGATATGCTAAACATTCAACCAACAATCATTTCCTTTAATTATCTTATTTTGCCATATAGATGTGCACAACATTGAAACTTTACTAAGAATGATGTAACTTCCGTCAAAATTAGGGCACCTGTGTTCTGTACTATACACGTAATATTTTCTAAAGGGGTCATTGTGCATATTATCACCTACCATGTATGCCTAGGCCCAGACGGTACAAGTTAGCATGTTCTTGAAAACAGCTATTTTAATGGTGTAAATAATAACGAGACAGACCATAGTTTTATGTTGCTCTCTGAAAAACAAGCCCTACTGCGGCAGTGCAGCTGAAATCCATTTAACAACACAACAAAATCATGCTGCCAAAATATCTGCTAACATTCCATAAAAAAATTAGGTGCAGTTCTATTTCAGTTGTTAAAATGACACAGACTATGTATGTATGTATTAATGTTTGCAGTTATTAAACGTACATATGGCATAAAATTCACCTGCATACATGTCCCTTTCACATAATAAACCGCTGTCATTGTGACTTGGATTTTATCATACGCCTCAGAATATTATTCATATGAACAACTTTTTAATTATTTTTCCATTTTAGATGAGAAGCAGCCGAATTTGCTGGGTGACGATGATCGCTATACAGCCTTCAGACTGGCTGTTGATGCCACACATACCTTAGACTCGTCTCACACTGGTCAGTACCTTGATATTGTCATTCGCAAAATAAACTTTGAATACTGTTCAGTTGAAATATTGTTACACACATGAATAATATGAGATGCCATTTTGAAAAATGATTCAAGCATTATATTGTAGATGACTATCCAAATACCCTCAGCACACGTTAGTGACGTATTATATTATATTATATGCTCAATATTGTATATGTCTTGTAATAAATATTATGTAAAATGAAGGGTCTTATAGTAGCTTGTTGCATCAATTGTAGATGACGATGACTTCAGTGATTTCAAGGGTTCATCAGGACCAACTGATACTTCCAACTCTTCAGGCTTTGCAGATTTTTCTGCCATCCATGATGCATTATCGGCATCTGGAGCTGGTAAATTTTTTAAGAACACTATTTCAATTACAAGGAATATTTGTTAATCGTTTTCCAATGGCATCAATCAAAATATGTGCAAATTGTATTGACATACCAATATTTACAGTATATACTGCTGTGTATAGCAATTGCAGATTAATTGTAAAATGTCATGAATTCACTTATAGATGGTGGAGTATCATCCGCATCATCAAGTTTTGCAGCATTCCAATCTCCTACATCAACAACATCCTCTAGTAATAAATCCTCGAATAACTGGGGTGAGTTCTGTATGTTACATGTACATACATGATATGTTGGATTTTATTGGATTCACAGTGGCCATTCACACTTTTTGTTAAAGAAAGGTTCTTGTTAACGCACTGTTGAATGTGAGATTTCATAATGTGGAAATTAGTATATATGTACATTGTAAGTCTAGAAACTCATTGTGCTTCAGCAATTTAAAGTTGATATTTTAATTTGGAGGTCAACTCTTAAAAAATTCAAATTAGACTTTAATATGTGTAAGTCAGCCTAGTCAGTTATCAATAAAAATACTTGTAAAAACTGCTTACATGTTTTTAGCACTAGAATAATTATGTGACAGACTATAACAGCTTTCACTTGAAATTTTGTGGAACAGCATTATGGATGTGCCTACATGTATTTGCTGAACACTGAATTTATTTTTTGGTGCTTTCCTTTACAAAGCAATAGGTTTGTGTTCAGTAAATGAACCAATACTCTTTGAAATACAAGTTATAAATCTATTATACGGTAACTATTTCAGGTGGAATCAGTGACATGCCCAAATCCCTGGACATATCAGGGCATATTACAGCTCCTGCCTCAAGCACAGTAGTCGATGATTTTGATGACTTTCAAGCAGCACCGATGAGTAACCCACAAAGTGCTCCTGATCCAGTAAATGACAAGCTCGCATCTTTGAAAGCCATGTTAAATGATAAGACTTTATATTCAGCAAAACCTGTGATTAAAGACATTGAGTCTGCACCATCTGAAGGTACATGTAGATGAATTGTTTTTTACAATCACCAGTAATGTAACCACTAAAAATACACTTTTTAACCCAAGAAACATTTTCAAATATTGTAGAAATATGGGAAATTGAAGAAGTGTCTGTAATTTCATAATGCAATGTATATATTAACGTGTTTTAGTTTAGTCATTTAATTTGAATTGAATGTGTGAAAAACTGCAAATGTATTAGCTAATAACTAAAATACAGTAGAACCTCCATTTAAAACCTTATCTATGAGATGTTCTTGCTGCCTTAAGCCTTAGATAAATAGACCACCTCTGTTCAGATCAAATAAGCCTACTCAGGGTAGTGTTAGTAGAGAGGTTCTCCTGTACTATGTAAGCATTACCAATGAAAAAAGAAAGAAAATAAGTCAGACCATTCACCCACACATTCTAATGAGATAATTATAAGATATTTTGATAAATTGAACTAAAACCTTCCTGGATCTTCTAAACATTTATGCACAAAATAAGATACCCGTTAACAGTTTTTCTCGTAATATCTTGTGTCATATCTTTCACAATCTTAATCTGTTTTCTTTGACAGGGTCCACTCGAGAGCCTGATGAGTGGGGTGTCTTGTCCGCATCAGAAGACAACAGCCAGTCCACAGATTCTGCGAACCACAAGTTTGACAACTTCATTCCATCTAGTGATATTGATGCTACTTCTTCCTCCAGTGATCTTTTTTCATCAAGTCACACAACTGGTAAATTTCTATCAATGTATCTGATTAAATTTTGATGTTGTGAAACATGATTGCTTTTATTTCATTTTATAATAATCTACAGTATTCTGTTATTGAGTTATTTATGAACATTCCATTTTATTAACTCACAGGGAAAATTATGAAAAAAGACTGTGGTGAGTTGTAGTGAATAAGTTGTTGAATACTTTTGAAATAGATAAGTACTGTTAACAGTGTTTGCTTTTGTCCACGTTATAGTGCAGCCATTATTTTGATAGTAATTTTATGTGTGGAATGAAAGATATTGCTTCAGGTCATATGACTGAAATAAATAATCATTTTTGCAATGAAATTTTCTTTGCATTCTGTTATCAGAATAATATATTTGTTTTAAATGTTGAACAGATATATAGATAAGAAATGTACATATAATGTAGTAAATTGTTTGATATAAAGCTCAATGTCAATAATGTATTTTCTGTAGGTGATATAGATAAAGATGATGAGGAGTGGGCTAACTTTGAAGCAGCAACTCCCATAAGTTCTCAACTACCATCAGAACAAATTGGCTGGTCTGCTCCCCCAACTGGTGCTGATGCAGAAAAGTCAGCACCAAATGAGGATTTCTCTTCACGGGACAGTAAAAAAATGGACGCAGATGGTCATGATGAAAAGCCTGCATTTGCTTCATTTCCTGAAATGAAAACAAAACCTCCTGCTCCTAAATCGATAACTGTGGATCCAAAGAAGGCTTATGGCATGTTTAGTCGAAATATAGGTAATGATCCATTTTAAATATGTTAGATAGAATATGCATGTATGTAATATTAGGTATCATTTATATTTTATATTTATAAGTGTATGCCAAACAAACAATTTCATTATACTAACAAATATTTGAGACTTATATTGAATGTCTGGAAGTACATGTATGGCTTTAATTCATCATTGTTACACTGAATTTGATAGACATCACTCGTGTGGGAAGTGGTACAGGAATGTCAGCTCTTGACACCGAGCCTCCAGAATTCCCTCCTGATGTTCATGATGACGATGATGACGATGATGACTTTGCCGCAGGTAGGTTTGGAAAGCTATCTTATTATGTTCACAATTCCCTCTCTTTTACCCAACTAGCCCCATTGAAAACTCATTTTCATGTAACTCTCACCCATGCCCTAGGCATTTACTTATAGTATTAATAAAAACTTTACAAAATGTTATATTTTTAGGATTTGACAAGTTTGGCACCTTCCAAAGTACAATGGCACCAGCTTATGATATGACACCAACATCAGGAATATCAAGCTTGGTGACACCGTATGGTGGTTTGGATGATCTCCATGAACCTGTCTCAACCAACACTAGTGAAAACGTCAGCAAGGTAATGATACTTAAACTTTAAAGGTTTTACTCTGCATTTTCTAGGATAATGTAAAGTACTGATATATTTGTTATGAGAAATTTAAAAGCTAAATATCTGTGGACATCTTTGATCATGCAAATGTGATTACATGTATATAGAGGTGTTGAATATTTTTTTTCCAGATGAAGGAGAGCGAAAGCAGCAATTCTTTGCCAAGTATCGACTTTAATGGATGGAAAACACAGGTGAGCAATATTAACATTATACATTGTACATGTACTTGCATCTTAAAACTCATTAAACTAAATTATGTGTTATGCAATTCTGTATCCCATGATACGATAATGTTGGTAAGTTGTACTAGCCTGGTAGGATAATATGCATCAAATTATTTGTTGTGCAATATATTTATCACATGATAGTTGTGAATTGTGATATGATAATGTTAGTAGCTGGTAGAATAATATGCATCAATGAGCTTGTAAAAATGTTGTAAATAAGCCCTTAATTACAGGCCTCAAGAAATGCCAGCAAAGAGCAAATAGTTGAGGTGATGATACTAATAGAGTTTAAGAGTTGGGAATTCATTTGTGTTTACTTTTCATATAAAAAATAACATCTTTTGTATTAAGGAAATTGTGTCACATAAAGAATTATACTTTTGACAATAGAGTCTTTATAGTACATTGACTATCCTCATTGAAATTAAAATTGAATCAAAACTTTGGTGTTTTTTCAGGCCAAAGGTAAAGAGGATTCCCAGTCGATGAAAAGCTTGGAATTGCGGCCAGCTAAGGAGGAGAGTCCGAGTGGCGGTGACAGCCAGTCTGTAAGCAGCCTGGACTTTGCTGGCAGCGACTCTCGTGTCAGCAATACACCACAAGATGCTAGGTAAGATAGTTGTGTCTTTAATGTATCATAAATGCTGTGAAATGTATTAGTGTTTGCCTTTTTCAGTGTTGCAACACTACAGGACTGGTCATTTGATTAAGGATGGGTTGTGCTTGAAATGACTTTGAACCTTGCACAAGTAGGGTGAGGGGACTAGTGACAATGACTCGCATCAGCACAACACAGTGCAATACAATTCGTATGGAGTACATATAAAACTTTCCCACAATTCACTTGTAAGTATCTAAGTTTATTGATATACATGTAAGCATCTCTGTTTTCTCAGGTCTATTACAAGCTTTGAGTTGAAGGGAGGAGGAACAGACACACCGCAGGAAGTGGAGGTAAAAAATACGCTAAACTACACAATGGATTTTTCATACATGTAAAATAAATGAAACTGCAATAGTTTTCACATTTGATGATGACAGCATTGAAGCCAATGGATATTCTTACATGGAAAATATACATGGGAAATTGGAAAGTTTGAAAATGAATAGAACTGATATAATATTGCAAGTTGATATGAGTTCAAACATCAATTTCTTTTAGGTTCCTACCTCGTCGTCATCCTCATCTCATCCAGAAGAAACATTTGGCGACTTCAGTGCGGCATCTGCTCCAACATTTAAGCAAACAGATTTCCAACATGAAGAAGGTGTATTAAGAAGTCTCATAATTTTCTAGACTAAAACATAAACGATGAATTTAGCAAAGATATAAAGTGAAAATGTGAATATTTACACTATCATGGAAATTTACATTTATGATGTAAAGTATGGATTTCTCTTGCTATCTACCGGGTATAACTTAGAGTCCGAGATATACTGGTCCAACTGTACCATAAGCTTATCAACAACCATTTGTCTTACGTAAAAAATCGATAACATCATTATTCCCTTGTTAGTGTTGCCACAAACATCACCGCGAGACATCAAGGAGTTGCTGACACAGGGCGAGATCCCAACACTCGGGGACCGCTACAGTGGACTCAGTCACGACCCTCAGGTAAGAGCCAAACCACCAACCCCACAGTGAGGCTCAGTTCATTAAAAAGTCTTTAGAAAGTGTTATTTACGTTATGATTTTTTTTAAAATCTAAAGCTATGCCTAGTATGTGATGCTTAAATAGTCTATTTGAAAGATTTATCTCATTGAATCAGTGATTGCTACTTTTAAAGATGGATCAAAATTGAAGTCAGTAGTTTAGGAAATTTCTAATGAAATAATAGTCATAAACTTGATAACACAAATTTATATACAAAAGAATAATTGGGTTTCAATATCAATAACCCAGCGCCAAGACCGATACAGCATCTTTAGTGATGAACCAGAGGTGAGAGTGTAGTAGAATTTTGGTTGCATTATTTGAAATTATGTTGTATGGTGTTTACTTTTCATTTTTCAAAACTAATTTTAATATTTACTACATTGTTCTCAAAATACAAAATCTACTGTATATTACATTACTCTGCTTTATGATGTTCTCTATTTTCTGTACACATGCACAGTATACTTGTAGTTGGTCAAAACATGTGCTCCACAAATGTTTCTTTAATTGATAAACAAATCATTAATTCTGTTGCAAAAATGATATTAATACATAATTTGTAGTGTCTCCTTCCCTGTTCTTAATATATACATACTTTTCCTTTTCAACACAAAATGCAACTTCATGCTCCATTTTAGGACTCAGACCGGCATGCATACGACTGGCAGCGGTGCCTGGAGAAATGTCAGCAGCTCGTGTGCGAGGCTAGCAACATGTGCAATGGGGCGAGCAGCCCCCAGGTGCTGGATGAGGTGCTTGGATGCCGGCAAGGCATGGAGTACATGGATGGTAGGGCTTATAAACCCATGACTTTTTGTTATGAATATGGACTTTTGAGATTTGATAATGTATTCAAAGTAAGCCATATTGATACATTTTGATTGCAAGATGCTGCTTCATCATTGTTACATCTGATATGTTTGCATTAGAGTTCTCATGAAGGCTATAATTGCCTTGGGTAGAAAGCAACAGCAATTTTTCCCCTCTGTAAGCAGAAAAATATTTGCTGATTAAAATTTGAAATGGTTTTTATCTCCTGTTCTTGAAGCAAAAAAAAAAAAAAAGTCTTTGAGGAGAATTAACACATAGAAATAAATCAAATAACTTAAGAAATTGCATCAAAATCCCTTTCAATGTGTACATACATGTAAAGACAATGTATTGTCACATATTTGTTCTCAACTTGTGCAACGACTGTCGTGTACATGTGAACTTAATTTTATTTGTTCAGATCATTTTGATTATATTGATTGTAAAGTATCAGATCAGTGCTATCATACACAAAGAATCTGTATTTACTTATATTTGCTTGTGAACTTTATGCATTAATTAAATTTTCAGGAATCATTGAAATATACAGAGTTGTGTGCAGAATAAGAACATCAATGAACGCTTTTTGTGAGTAGGAATGAATTCTTCTGTTCGATACTATCTATCATGTATGCCATTTCCTAGGAATTGATCAATTTTTTTAAATCAACCATGTTCATTCCAGCGGTCAATACACCGAAGCTTCAAGATCATCTCAATCATATCACCCTCGCATGGGGAAACCTCACAGTATTTATTGCCAACACGCAACTTCTGGTAAGTTTGAAAATAGTGACCATGTATTAATTCTGAACAAAAAGTTTTTTCCGATTTAAGAGTAAGTCTAGTTCATACATGTATGTGTAATTGCCTTTTATTTATATCTCACCATGATTGTAGCCTGAATCGTCTTGTCTCGACTTCTCTCGCTGCGTGATAAAGGCTGATGACGCAGACTCACAGAGTAAAGTTTGTGGTGTATGCCTCTTAAATGTTGATGCTCCTAGTCGTGCGAACAATTACCCTCATGATGGACACAAACTTACCTATGGTGGTCGCCAGTATCATGCAGCTTGTGCAAACCTGTGGGTCAATGTTGTTGGGTCAACACTCCCCGCTCTGAAGATTCCAGAACTTTTGTGATACAATCTAATCATTTGTTTTAGTGTGCAATGTCAGTCATTTTAACTTTTTTTTAACAGATATTATTTTACATGAAAATACATCAATAAGAAACTTTACGTCAATGCAAGTGACTTATTTGAATTCATTATTACTACATGACTATAGTTTGAAAACATAACTGTGGTATATTATTTGTTATCAAGCCTATTACCAGAAAATATGTATAAATGTCACAGTTATATTCTTAGGTATACAAGATGTGCATGTATATGATGTATGTGCAGTTACAATTTTAGTACTCTAATCTCTCTGTGGTTTAAGGTAGCAAGTTCCTTCCTACCACTGTATTGACATAGCTGAAGACAGGTTTTACAACCCTAAGCTTCCATTTTACTACATCAAGTGGCGCTGATGGGACTCGAACTCACTAACCCAAAGTTGTGAGACCAGAATGATAACACCATCCCAAGCTTAGGGTTGTAAAACCTGTCTTCAGCTATGTCAATACAGTGGTAGGAAATTGCTTGGTATAGACCACACAGAGAATAGAATTCAATTCTCAAGCAAGCTTTTGGAAAACACATTAGAATTTTAGTACTTGTATTTGAAATTTCAATTTCATTTCCTGAAATAAGCAAATGTGCCAATTGTGTAATGAATGCCAAATGGATTTCAAATAATATGTGGGTTAACAAATACATGAATGTATTTTTATATTGTGTCCATACAAATTCAAGCAGGATATATTGTTAACCTACATGTATGGCTGTTTGACAATAACATTGTAATACCATGTCAAAGTTAAGTAGATTGGCTAGTAGTATATTATGTAGTTATTCAGGTTCTGCATTTGTGGATATTGTAATTGACAAATTGTTAAATATTTAGGTACATTGTAAATGCTGTATTAATTAACACTCATTTTGTTTTTTGTTTAATACAGTGAATAGATAGACCAATAGATCAAACAATACAAGACCAACTAGTGAAGACATGAGTGATTTTTATAGAAAACATCTATTGATTTAATTAAAAGGCAAGGTATCAGCCTAGAGCGATATATTATTGTATTATTTCATCATGCATGGGTCAAGCAGTTGGCTGCATGCTCATATGACTTAAAAACTCACACCATGCCTAGGTATTGTATATTATAACATCTTTTAGGCATCTTTTGCTATCACAGTGATCTTCTTCAACATTGACATTGAAGTTTGCTCAATGCCATTTCCTGCTGGACTTGAATTGCTACTTATTTGGCTATGAATTGAAAGTCTTCATCACCTAGTCAGTGTGGCACATTGAATTAGTATAACCAGTCATGGAAACAATTACATTTAGTGACTTGTTTCTTTTAATAGTTATTATTCATCATATTAATATTGTTAACAATTTGATGATTTATGATGATTTAATACTATAATAATTGTAATTTGTTAATAGCTTGGTTTATTTAAATCCTAATACCCGGTAAATTTAAATTTAAAATATTTTAGAATTCAATGTCCATTTTTAAAGTTATGTACATTTAATTGTTATTCTATGTTGTATTTTAGACCACTTATATTGATAATTCTACATTTATTATGGGAGGTGTATTGTGATCTTTCAAAAATATCACAAAGTGTGGAAAGTACTTCCAACCATTCCATATTTCCATTTATTGTTAATATTGATTATGTGTTAGCGTTCTAAGAATGTTGAACATATTACGGTACATTATTAGTGTTCACAGTGGTCTTTTCAAATGGTTTGTATATATTGTTAATATATATTGTTAATTTACAATAATTGTATATTTTATGGGATTATTTATTTACAGAAATCAATTGTTGCATTTTGTTAACATTTTGAATTGAGCGTAAGCAATTAAGTGAATTGTATGTATACAGCAATATATTAGAAATCTAATAAAAAATCGGTATGTAAATGTTATGAACCTTTTTATTTTTCTTTTCAATGTCTCAAAATTGATATCTATGATTACTGTGAAACTAGAAATGTTTGCACACGATTTAATTTGCGAATTTCGTGGGTAGGTGCAAAAACGCAAACTTAAATAGTCAGCAAACATTAATAGCTTATGTAAAAGAGGTCCAAGATGGACCAAAATTGCAAAATTACATCGTCACAAAATAATTTATAGATGAAAATCGCAAAATTTAATAGCCACGAAATATTCCGGTTTTACAGTATATTGATTATTCTTTCATAAGGATCACTTTACATGTGCCTATCAAGTTGTCTGTGTCAAATGACCCTCTAGCGGTGCAAGTGTGACCTTAGCCGTGGACCCTGCCAATCTCATAAATTTCCATTTCTCAATTTAGAAAGTTGCATGTATCATTTATTGACAAATTAAGCACTACTCATGATACCTATTAAAATAAGGGGTGTTCATAGGTTTATGGAAGACATTTTCTGTGCGTTTTTCTAGCCACATGTTCTTCCCAGCCTTATCTTTTTTTGACAGCGTAAGCAAAGCAACTCATGTCATTACATGTGAACGTGCACATCAAACATACAGTTACACACAAACATGTGACCATTAATTACAATGTAAAGGCGACTGTTTCATCACCACAGTCATGGATCTAATGTCCTGACAGCAATTTTATTCCACTACTTTTTGGCATGAACTTTTTTTCTTTACACACTTATTCTGTACATTATTGGAAATGATTCACACTAAAATGCTACACCCACATGATAATTTTGGTGTTTCTACATAACTTGGACAGATTTGCGCACTTCCACAAAATTTTAACATTTTCAGACTAACTTTGTAAAATAGCCATTTTGGTAAAAAGCATATGGACAATGATTTATATGCTTTTGTAACATTCAAATTTTCCCTATATTACGTCAAGATTTTACATTCAATGATTGATTGTAGGGACATCTAATCAATGGTGTTGTATAATCTCTTATGCATTTGGATATTTAATGACCAATGGAAATTATGCTTTCCATCACTGATATAGATCAGTGGCAGTACCAACTGTGCAAATTGGTCTTACATTTTCATTTAGCTTTACCTAGTTAAAATGTGTATATTTGCAAATTTAAAGTTTGAAAATGGTGAAATTTTCATAAGTATGTACATCTCTAAGATACTTCGAAGCATGAAACGTTTTGTATGGGTGCAGCATTTTATTTTAAACCATTTCTAACAATTTTCAAAGTAAGTGTCTTAGGGGAAAAAAATTATCTCACAAAAAGTAGAATAAAACTTGTGTCAACACAATAATTGTGATGTCGTCAAGGATCTTTAGTAAGACTTAAGATGGATATGATGTTAAAGAGTGGCTACAATTAATAGAAGGCTGTCATCCTATCTGACATTATATTTTTTATTTGTTGACAATATTTATAGCAAAAACATTAATAAGACATACATATAATAAAGTTTGAACAATAAAAATATAAAGAATGATCAGCAATGTATTTTAAAATCTGCAACAAATTAAGAATTTGTACAAAAATTAATCCAAACTTACTTATATAAATGGAATGATCATTATCTTTCAATTATACAAGATTAGTAACATTACTTTCTTGAATTTATCCACTTACATAATTATTCTAATGAATAAGTAAATAACTTAGAACTAAAGAACTACATAACAAAAATGATCTAGTAAGTTGTAACACGATGTGTGCACATTCTTCAACAAAAATTATATCCGTTAAATGAATGCAAATTTTGACTGCTTACATGTACAACAGCTAATTTATAACAATCATATTTCTTAATCCCCACATACACAGTTGAGGAATTGGAACATACAAATGCACATACATCTTATATTTTCATAATTTATTGCACTTTAGATAAATGATTAACAATCAAAATAAAACATGGCAGTTAAATAAAGATTACGTATCATGTACAAAATTTCACACGAAAAGAAGCCACAAGCTACATAAAACATGTTTACCGCATTTAAAAAACTCCTTATGTATCAAATCAATTGATTACATATACATATGTCCATGTACTTGTAAAATTAGAAAATCATTATAACAGCTTCAATTACTAACATATTTACTGATACATGTACACCAGTATCAGGTCTAATATGATAAAATTGAATACTATTATGTACACACGTGCGACTATTAGACTATTGGGATAGAAATGGCACTCATCCTTAAGCATAAATACCTTAAACAATAACCATTCAGAAAGTGAAATTTGATTTTGCATTGTCTTATGATGACTGGATTGTTGCATTCAGTATGCAGTCAAACATTATAAGCATTCTTATGAACACACAACTAAGAGATTCCTCTGAATGTGATTTGTACAATGTACAAAAGATAACGGTATAAAAATTAAATAAAACATAAATCCAAAACTATAGAAATAATTAATTTTTCAATTCTACATTAGAAATACTGCTTTTACTATAAAGCAAGGCAGATCATAAACAGAAATATTATATCTTCATACAATGTATGTTTATAAATATATCTTTTTAAATAAAAAATTAGTTTTCAACAACATTACATCTATGCCGATATTCATCTAATCATATTGGTGTCGGAAGACAGTTTTACGTTTTGCAAGAATATCAGAATTATAAAAGTCTGACATAAATAATACAAGTACATGAATAAGTACAGATTTATAAATAATTAGGGACTAAACAGCCAGCATCACATACAATCTACTGTAGTACTTGTAAATACTTTTCGATAATAAACATCAATGCATAAAATGAACACAAATTTGTTATTTTCTGAATCATGTCAAAAATTTCAAATACACATTTGACACACCAGAGAATACTTTTTGATTACTGATCATAAAATTACTTATATATATTGGTTCAACGGAATATTTTATATTCAATTTTGAACATGGAATTTCACGAATGGTTGACACAATCTTGAGCTAAAGTTTTTTGAGTCCACCATTAATCTGTCCATTCATCTGGGCTTTTCCTCCGCCTTGTAGCTGTGCCTGCATTTTGAGAAGCATCTCTTGCATCTTTTTAATCTGAAACATATACTTAAAATGTATTCTGGTGATATCAATATGTTCATGTATTAGAAACCCATAAACTAACCAATACAATGCTATGAGGTACACAAAATACACAAGTCGATCTCCACATAACATACATGTACGTAGTGTACATTTGTACCCGGTACATGTACTTGAATGTTAACTCCAAATAATCAATATGATAAAAAATATTGCCAAATTGACAAAACTAGACAATGCTTTTGAAGATAATTCCATTATCCACACTTACCTCTTCATCTTTCTGTTTAAGTAGTTGATCTTGTGCCATGATATTCTCAAAGTTGGGACTTGAATCTCGCTTTAGTTTACTGAAAAAATCATAAATTTAAAGATATTGTTAGCACAATTTTTAAAGTCTGTCAAAAAATACATGTTCTTATATTTCAATATTGTTTGCAGGAAGAAAATATACATTTGTAATCAAAATATACACTTAAAGAACTAAATGATTTTGTCTACATGTACATACTTCTTTCTAATTTGGCAATTAACTCGAATAGCTGACAAATGTGTTAGTAGAAAATACAATTTTAGTAATTAGAAGAGCAATAAAATGTGTTATGCTATACTTACTAAAATAATCAAAGCCATTGATGACTGAACAGCATCAATATAAATAGTACTTTTGTACATCATATATATATATATAACTACAGGCAATTGAAAATAGATTTTTGCCAAAGCCACTGAAAATGTTTGAAACTTATAGATATGTTGCCACAATATCAGTCTATATAAAGATACATATTCTGACATTGTTGTAAGAAAAAGAACTCACTGAAGATAATTAGGATATTGACAGCAAAAAGCTATATTTTCATATGAAAATTGCAAACCCAATCCTAAGGGAAGGTCTAGAAAGATACTAATATTTTGAAAATTTGACATAACAACAGAGAGACAACAGACAATTAGGCAATTTTCTTTTGAACTACACTGAAATAAAATCTTTTTAGGTAGATAAGGGATAGTTGAAGATCCAACACCAAGATCATCCATACTAGTTATATGAGTCTTGAATATTTTCATGTAAACCCAAAACATTTTAAACTAAAAGACCAACAAAAAATTGACACTTTTTCAGAGGGTTATGAAAAAGTTCAGAGATGTACCAATAAAGATTTCATATATGATTTTGACTCATTTATATGTATGGTATACTGGTGTGATGTTCAGCACTTAAGTATTTTGGCACTACCTCACACGTGGGGCAGCGCCGATTTCTTCATAGTGTGTTTGACCAGAGACATCCAGATGATGATGACTGTAAATCATATCATCATCATTTACTGACTTCCCATGATACACACTTTATTTTCTAGTACTTATTTGTGGAGAGTACAACACAATTATTTTTGTAAGATATTTGAAAATAAAATAGAGGTTTTGATACTTTTTCTCCCCAAAAATGAGAAGTTCTCAAATATTTCAATGTGTAACCTTCAGTATATATCAACCTATACTATGTGCATTATGTATATTCAGCCACTCGAACCAGCCACGACATACATCACCTATCGCTTTAATATTATCGATGTGAACACATCTTATCTAACACATGTATATACAACCAAGTAAACGAAATAATTAATTCCAGGGGGATAGGGCTGATCATTGAATAAGAATATTACCTTGATGTTATCAATCTCTAAAAATATGTGCAAGGATAACGATATTGAAAATATAATCATCATGTACAATACATGTACATTGTACTATGGAAAACCATGCAATACGCTTCAAGTTATTCAGAATTAGAAAACACGTACTTCCTCTCTCTTGAAGCTGCCTTTGTCATTTGCTCAGCTATATGTTTAGCGCGGAAGTTTTCATAGTGCACGTCTCTTGTCACATCTTTCAGGTCCTGCATGTGTGTCGAAATGAGCATCTGGCGAAGTTTGGTGAAGTCGCAATGCTTTGGGTTGTCCACTTGAAAAAATTATATATGAAAAGATGCTTTAAGGCTGCACACACATAAGATATTTTCAATAATAAAGCATATTATGACATATATGAGCTAGTCTTTTCCCAAATGATTAAAATGTTAATGACACAAAACGTCAATTTCTTTGCATGATAAAAGTATTTAGTCTTGTTATTGTACTAGATAAACAACTGTGAAATATTAAAAATTAGAACCACACTGAATCCCAAGAGTTCAAGATTGATGGTCTCTGTCATATTGATAGTTTTCTACCTTCAACTATGCCCCATGGATACTGTCTGCCTCGCACCTTCTTTCCACCCACTTCCACCACAGCATTACTGCCAATCACGGCAAATGGAATAGCAGCCTAAAGGGGAATATTCAATATTCAGTTTTATGACAAATGCATAATGATAAAAATGTTTTTTGATAAAATAACTGGAAATCCTCCTTTCAACTATTGACAAGAGACAAAATTTATCAATCAATTACATGTAATACAAATGCAAGTTGCAATTGAACAATATAATGCAACTATATGCATTGGCTTAAACAGCATAAAAACAATTTCATTCATTAATTTCCATAAACATTTTATTTAGCTACCTTCAATTCCTTGTCCTGTTGAAGAAACTCTTCATCCTCATCTGAATCGCACTCAGGGAACTCATAGATGTGAATATTGTTTGCCTCTATTTCTTCCAAAACCTGGAGATATCAATTAATAAAATACTTTTAACACGTCCTAATGGGTGTTGCATAATCACTGGGCCAGCACTTCTTACAGGGGAAGTTCGAGAGATAACTGTACGAATGCTCTTAGGAGATACAAGGAGGCTGAACTCAAGTGTGTCTCCATAGATAGGTGTTCATGTAGAGTTTCATGGAGGTTTCTCTATGAAATCTTTGGACCAACAAACATTTTCTACTATAGATGTGATTTTAATAGGATGTTCTATTATATGAAATGATCGTGCAAAATAAAAACCCTGATGAACCAGGTCAATTTTGGTCCATATGGATTTGGCTCTTGAGTGGTGTTCATCATTATCATGGTGGTCATCATTTTTTAGTTGCAAACCAAATATGAGCACTCTAGCTTAATCGATCCAACTTTTAGGGGAGAGGGGTAAAATTCAGGCATAGATTTATGGCAAAACAAAAACAATAATCCCTGTACCAGCTGTGCTGTGACTGATTAAAAATGTACAAGTACATTCATAATTTAAATAAACATTGAAACATGATTGAAAAATAACATACTGTACCTTTTGGTGACCTAACTAATCAACATTTTAGTGAAAAGTAATCATTCAATTTTATTAGGAGCTTTAGTCTAATGTTATGGGGATGAAATCATGAATCTAGAATGATTTTAATTACCACATGATCACAATAATATGCACCCACATATGGGCCCCAAGTATCATGAGGCAGGGGAGTTAAGTGGGTTTATACTATGATTTACAAACACTATGCCATACAGGTACCATATAATGGTATAGTGTTTGTAAATCAAAGTAGAATACATAGTACTACCGGTACATATCCACTCCGCCATATCATATTTCTGGGGCCCATACACCAACACAGCACTACATGTATATGTAAATTTCTATACACCAAATGCTGCTTTTGATTTGTTGCTCAAAATTTGTCAAATGTTGAATTCATTGCATTGTAAAGCGATTCAGTATCAAAATAATGTGACAGTAAAAAAGCATGTGTGGGAATTGGGTCCATAGCAACAGTAAGATTAAGATTAATGTGAACCTTTTGTTTGAGCCGTCTGATTTCTGCAGCAGTAAGAGTGTCAGCCTTGGCAATAACAGGCACAATGTTCACTTTATCATGTAGATGCTTCATGAAATTGATGTCAATCTGTCGTAACCTGTACATGTAAATGCATTTTTATGGATGACTAAATGGATTGCTAAATATAGAAAACACATTCTAAATATATCCAAATTTTACAATACAGGAAAAACGTGTTAATTGAAATACATACCCATGGCCGAAAGGTGAAACAAAATACAGGCAGCAGTGTACTCTATTGTCTTTGATATTTTTACGGCTAAGACCAGATTCATCATTTAGGTACTGGTCAAATTGCTTGTTAATGTACTGCTCAACAGGCTTCCACCTAGAATAACATAGAACTTTCTTTGACAATATCCATATGAATAAAAAAATTATAGAACACTTTTTGAGTTGATACATGTATTGTAATATAAAGGCCCCACATGCACTGTGCAAAACTTCGTACACAGTTCATACCCTATTTAATAATACACTTGTTGAGCAAAGGGTAGGTTCCTTACAAACATATTGCTTAACATTTGTAATCTACATGTACATGTAGTCTGAAATTTATGTAAAATTGAGGTCTTTGAAAACAAAGTGATTATTGCTACCGCAGACCAACAAAAGGATGCCCTAAGGAGTGAAAATGTAATAATAAGTTCAAATTTTCAGATGTATACAGATAAATCAATAAATTATTCAATTGTATTGGATTTAATTACTGATTGATATTCACATTAAAATTTGAGGTTCACTGGTTCATATTTGCCTAACGCATAAATTTTGATGTAATGAAAATTACTAAACCCATTTTACTGACCCTGCTTCTCCATTGACCGCATCATTAAATCCTGGAGTGTCCACAATCGTCAACCGAAGTTTGACACCTCTCTCTTCTATCTCCATATACTTCATCTCAATGTCCACTGTTTTTGACACTCGATCTAAAAATTTAAAAGGATTTTTTTTAACTAAGATTGACAAATTGTTTTTCATTTGAAACATGGTTTGCCTTGAGGCCTATTTAAGACGTTCCTAATTTATTACAAGAATTATCTCTATCATGCGTAAGAACACTATTATGAACTAATAATTTTCTAAGTGACATAATTGAATATAAAAATACACTAATATTCTAATACATATATATATATATTTCATCTAATAAGTTGTAGCAAAACTTCTAACTACTATGCAGTATGCACTAGTATTTACTTTGAAAATGCTAATACTCAATAAATATAAAACATCATAACATAAAGAAATAGACTCAATTTAAACTATTTGTGTGTGCTGAAACATCCTTTGCAAGCAATTCAAATGTATTACACTTACTCTTTTTAGCTGTTGTAGGAGGTGTATTCAAGATCAAATTATTTAGATTTTACAATGCATGATTATTCTCTTTCATAATGAACTACGATAGATTCTATCCACATAATATAAATAACTAGAACTTGCAATTGCCGGGCTGCCTAACCATTTTCTCGCATACTGAGATGTAACACAAATATTTGTAAATTGAATTACATGTACATGTTACTCTTACTTTAAAAACTCAAATTGCAATTGATCTTACATCTTGGCAAACATTTCACTAACACAAGAACAACAAAAATAGAGAATTTTGTGCTGCTCATTTCTTCATTATGTGTTTCTGTTCTCATGTTGATGGAAATGCTATATAAACATATATAGATCTAGTTTATTAATATAATTTTCTGGCACAAAATCATGATTTTACAAACCTTGTACTGCTGGAACATCCCTGTCATCGTACAGATTTGGATTTAGGAAGAGACTCTGCACCAGAGTGGACTTTCCAAGCCCCGTCTCACCAACCACCATAAGCGTGAAATCGAAGCCACGCTTTAGCGCCTTCCTGTGCACTTGCTCTGGGAGACTCGCAAAGCCGATGACCTCATCATCATCCTGAAGTGACATACACAGCAATGCGTGTGATTTTGATAGCAAAGCATTTTTTGCACTTATCAAACTTACATATTTGTGGTAAAATTAGAGAAAAAGAAATACAAAAGTAAATTATTCATGTTTGCACTATACAATATGGAACTTGTTCAACTGATTTTGAATTCAAAATGTCAGCTTCAAATTATATCAGAATACTTTATAATTGCCACTTTAGATTTATCAACATAGACTCTATATTTGGGCAAAAATATTTTCAGTCCTTTGTTAACATAGACATTGGTATTTGTGTCAAAAGTTTGCTGTAATGACACATGGACTTATTCTGAAAAAAGCATAAAATGAAGATGCCAAGAATACATCTATCATGTGTTTGCTGATGTAACACACCCAAAATTACATTACAAACCACACTTATCCATGTGTATCAATCCTAGTACAAGTAACAAGTAACAATGTAGCAATTTCAATCTGTACAATTTATAAAAAGCAAAAAATAAAACTGAAGAAACTGTATATTTATATAATGTAAAATTATTATTAATAGAAATACGTGCAAGTTCTTTTCTAGTACATTGTTTTGCAAACTTTATACATGTACATGTAGTCTCAGCCATGATGTGCTTGCTTATAGGGGTATATAAGTTTATCTAATCATGATAATTGTCTATTGAAAATGGCAATAAAAATTCAAACATTATATTGAGCAGCGTAATTTGTTTTTAAAATGTCTAAGCTTATTTGGTTTCACATACTTCACCTTTTTCATAAACTTTGGTCTTGAATTCACAAATCCATTAAATGATTTGGATTTCTCCAGGGTCTGTGCCTTAGAAGCAGGCATATAGACAGTGAGTGACCAAGTTCGTTCTAACGGAGGTTTCGTCAATAAAGTGAGAGACTTTGTTTTACAGCTCATTTTATATTACACAAGTTAATCATGATTTATAGCAGTTTATAACAGTTTTACACAAGAATCAAATGAACACATCTATCCAACTTTTTAGCGACATATTCGATTTCACTAAACAGATTGTGTAGCAACTACTATATATATTTAGTATCTTAAACGATAACTCATACAATCATCAAAACTGAACTTTCTTATTTGTTGTCCAAGTTACAAAACACCCATAAGTGAATATCCAAGAAACAAATAACTTTTGACCTTTTGTGACACGATACACAGGTGAGTATCATAGGATGAAAAGAAAAGGTTATCCACTTTGTTGGACTTAAGAAGTGAATCTCCCAATGGAAAATGTTTATAATATCCGAACTGGTCCACAAAATATTGGTGCTGAAATCATCCTCTAAACAGAGTGCCAGAAACATCCATGAACATCAGCTTTTATGTCAAAATTACATTCAAATGAAGTCTTTAAAAACAGAAAGTCAAAAACATCCAACCTAAATCATAATTATCAACATCATTGTTACACAATATCAACAATTCGTTTCCCTGTGTAATTTTACATCACGATTGACATTTAGAAGTTTTCTTTAAAACACTAAAATACAATCTGTGCATTAAATGCCTAATGCATTAAATGCCTGCAACAAGAATGAAATGTGTAAGTTTGTGCAAAATGCCTTATGACTTGAGGCGTTCTTAGGAAATACTATTCCTCTTTTTAAGGTCATAAAAACACTATTATGATGTAAATATGATGAAGAAACATTACAGTGATGTGAACATCACATACTGTCTATAACCGATACCAGATACAGGCCTGTCAGAATGAAATAGTTGATTCTTGAAACATCAAGCATATCTTTTTAAAATCTACAAAATTGTAAATTCATTTTTAATTTCTTTTGACATCCATAGCTACATGTATTCAAATATTTATTACATTGCATATGCATACAGTAGCTCAGCATACTGTTGATGACATTCTCGTAATGCACAACAACAATTCAAGATAATAAATAAAAATATCAAATCAGCACAGATTTTGTAGATTTATTTCTTCATTTTTCAAAATCAATGATAAATGTAGTTTTATATTTGTTTTGAAACAAATAATCAAACTTGTAGCAAGGAAGCAATATTTTGCTCTATTTGAAATATCAACATACGGAACAGCTTATGACTCAAGCCAGCTCAGACTATATTTACTTGCAGGATTTATATCACCATTTTTCATAATTTTCTCACCTACATTGTACAATGTCTAGAACCGCAAACTAAAAATGTTAACCTGACAATTTCGTACATAAAAGAGAGCGAAAATCAATCTTACAAAGTAAATTTATCAAAACTAATATTTTCCTCAAGGCATTATGATTGTCTAAAGATAAAGTTATGTAACACAGTGTTTTTCAATAAAATTAATAAATTATCAATTGGCAAATGTTACGTGTACAAGACTGATTTTTCCTTCAATATATAGAGGGACATGACTTGTTCATATTTTTACTATCATAGTGACCTTTGGGTCAAATGACTACGTTATAAAAACAATACCCTGTCATACCAAACAATATTACATGATGGCAGTGTATCATAGAATTTACAGTTACACACTTTTACAAGTAAATATGAAGGATCTTTAGATCAGCATGATCTACAAGAATGTCACATCATCTCATAGACGCATATGCACAGCAGGCTGTACACAAAATCTGGCTGAGCAAAGGATAAACAGAATTTTCACACACAATTTATCATTTGTCTTACATGGCAAAAGTAACTTATGATGACTAGCAACTAAATATTACTATTACTAATATTATTGTATTCATTCTGTCCAGTTGATCCTAATGCATGTACCAGTATGTGGTATAAAGGGGTGGTTGGACTATCCTTTTTTTTTATTCTATGAAAAGGAACCTGCAGAGTTCGAAATTAAAGGAAACATGCAGTTAGGCTAATTGCAGACAATAAGTATGTAATAACATAAAAATTAATAGAATCATGTATTCATTCTAATCAATACATTTATTACATAAACGGAATTATTATCTTTATAGAAAAAAGTACTTGAACTTCTATAGTTTCAATAAAACGAGTGACTTTATATGTACATAAAAAACTTTGTAGTTAAGAATAATATCATCAATTCTGGTTGACCTGATTTGTAAAAAGTACACGCATATTTTTATTCTTTTCAAAATGAAAAATTGATTTTCCTGTTGCATGAAGTGTAAATTTCATCCATAGGGAGTTGCATCACATTTTTAGCTCTTGAAAGTCCTCTTAATTAAGGATAAAAGAACATTATAAAGTTCAAATGAACAGTTTTGAAATACTGTAATACATACCAAGAATACAGAACTCCTCTTTACTGGCACAATCTTAGTTCCAGTATGAAGGTTTGGAACACTGATACATTTGCTCACAGGCTTCTGTTCCAGAGATCTCAAGCTTCTGCTTGATTCTCTATTCAATGTATGTACACTCATATTTTAAGATGAATGTACCTATTTGACAAAATTGTATTGATATATAAGAGCACTAACTGCTCAATCATACCAATTATAATTTTTCGTGTCAAATTTATATCAAATCTATATTATCCAGAAACGAGAGCATGTATATTCTGCCAGCAGATATTTGTGAGATGGTGGCATTTGTGATTTTCACTGAATAATCCTTTATTTTAGAACATTGCATGAAAAATCAACAATGTCTATGCATTTTATTATTACATTATAGAAATGGTGTCCTTTATATTTCTTTTGGCACATATCTACAACATAGACATTAAATTTGAAACAGTCAACATGCTTCTGAATAACTTAGTGCACTAGTGAACGCACTAATATATACCAGAATTCTACACCCTTCTTCTAATTAAAACTGTCTCATTCTACCCAGTGATTTCATCTAAAATCAATATTCAATTTAACTTATAATATTCTGATTCTACTAATTTTAGTTTCTTATTGCAAACTGTGAAGATCAAATTTGCAAAAATATCCATAATCATATTAAGAAAGTATCCATCTCTTATGAAGTTAGTTGCTGTCTTATATTTAAATAAACCACTTTTTCATTCCCCCTTACTATCAATCAATAGAGTTTTATATTATCAATGGCTGCGTTCAATAGAAACTTACTACATATAGATACAAAATGTAAAGGAATTCGTAACATGAAGATCATGTAAACAATTTCAGTGTCAAATTATTGGTGTCTCTATTCATGCTTTTCAATTCTGGTATGTAAATAATTGCCACAACTAAGTACCCACAAAAAAAATGATGGCTTCAATATTATTTAAAGCTAACAGTAATGAACATAACAAACAATGTTGACAATGAATGAATTTAATAATATTTACATTTTTCTAATGGACACCAGTCAAAGATGAATTTTTCTTTAATTAAAATCAATGGCCAAATCAATGGTTTACTTTCTAAATTGACATAGGTCTCAAATTATTTATTTTTGCGTTAGCAAATGACTTTTATCTAACATTCTTAAGTTGAATAAAGATATAATTAATTTATTAATAGTATATTGAAATTGTAGAGCTATTTACTGGATGCATTCGATTAAATTGACTCAATGAAAATATCAAATAAATCCGGTAATTGATCACACATGTACCCATAGTTCCTTTTTCAATCATGTACTTACGACTGTCCATTTGAATTCCATAAATATTTAAGAACCCTCTTAAAAGTGATAATCAAATTGAGCAGTTATCAACACAAATATATCTATCTATCAAACTCAATATTAATATCTATACATTTGCGCTGTTTCATTAGAATAAATTTTGAGGTTGTAATGTCTGCATCCCAATTGGGTCCAGATCTGCCAAGAGTCAAGAACTTGAATGTTTCAATTTGTTTTATTTTCAAGAAGCCAAATCAGCTTCAATAAAAAAATCTTCCTTACTATGCCATTATCATGTAAGGGTTGCACAAGCTACACTATTCAGTAAAACGTTTAAACATATAATTACATGCATATGTAAAATTGTAAATGAAAACTAAACTTTCAAGAGCAATTTCACAAGTCTTTAGATCTGAAAATATATCCTAACTTAGAAAACTAATGAACAAAACAATTAATTTAACACAATTACATACAAATGAACAAATACTGTTCACATTCTCTTTGTAAATACGACTATTATGTAACATACATCAATTTTTAGCACACTCCAAATCAACAGTTGACTGTAATTGACTCGCATATAATTCTACATTATTTTTGCCCTTTCTTCATTTTTATTTAGATTGTAAAAATCAAACAATGATCACAACTCAACATGATCATCACAAATTGTTTGCTGCTCCTATAGGTGGCAGTAGTGGGAAATAGAGCTTCTGTTTGAAAAGGACGTGATTTTATCAATCAATGTTAACAACACTGATAAACCACACAGAAAAACATATATAAATTCAATTGACCTATCATTATATTAGTAATAAATATATGGACATAGTTCTTACTCGACTCATGTTACTTGTATGGTTCATTAAATTGAATAAACTTTGGATACGTTAACATTCCCTTTTCAAGGATTTAACAATCAATCATTGTAACTAAATGTATAAATTTTCTATTCAAGCTACTGCCAGTACATATCTAATCTTGATATTTGATATTTCCATTGAATTCTTTGGTATCTTTCAAGCCATTAATTTGGTACCAAACTTTCCTCTTGATTGCTAGTTTCAAAGTACATTTTATAAATGAGAAATTATAGGTTTTCGTCCTTACTGTACTGTACATACAAAATTCTAAATTGTTGAAAAATCATCTGAATAAAAGCTCACTGGATTCTTTCAGGAGAAAGCCATGGGTTCAAGACTTTCTTGTGTAATATATTGCTGTAAAAATGGTAGATGTCACAATGGCATGCAAAGCATGACTGGAACCTATCAGTAGTATCAATGATAATTTCATATTGCGAACACCAATTTAAATACTTATGTAGGTCCAAAAGCTACATTTCAAAGGTACATGTAGGTACTGTACCATACCATATACCGTACATCATAACTCGGGACAGTTATGTTTCAGTGACAATTTTTCCAATGGTTATTTGTACTGTATTGACAGATATGATTTCTACATATATGTATAGGTTCTCTTTAGTAATCACCCTTCCCCTCTGTATATCGTAAGGGCGCTAAATTAACGCACATATAATCTAACACATTTTAAAATTTCCTTTTCTTTTCTAAACACCATTATATCACACATACATGATACATTTACATACTATTGAAATAATATTTTCATTTTGATATATAATGATTATTCCTGGCCTTGGCTGGGCTTGAACTGTACATTTATATCAATATCACAATATAATGATCTTCTATATGAGTGAAATTAGATCCATTAATTGCAAAAGACTAGGTACATTGTGTTATGTATTATCACGAATGAGATAATCTTATCTCATAACTGGTATTACATATAAATTAGATTTATAATAGAACTACATGTATCCTTAAACATGAGTGCATAATTATTGCTAAATTCAGTTATCAAAGAAGTTAAATACTTTTAAAATGCCCAGCAATTTAATTCAAGCTAACAATAAGAGACATTCTGATCATATATATTTCTTATTTATATCATACAAATAAAATTGTATTTTTCATATACCGTTAGTATGTGTGGTATCCATCTAAAGTGCAAACATAATTGCAATTAACTCAAATTCAATATATTCATACCTGGCATGATTCTTCACTTGATTCTCTTGTGAAATATTTCATTGTTATATCCTATTAGATAAAATGAAATTTGGTTGTCCTTTTGATCCTTTGAAATGTTGTTTTTGTATCCTAATGAGCTTTAAAACTGTTACTAATTGCTGTTTGAACTTGTGTACTCACCTAACACAAATGAATTGATGTGTTTGGGAGTAAAGCCCTTAGAACTGCATTACACCTGGTTTTAATGAACAAAAACTAACAGCTGTCAAATTCGTTATAACTATAATGTACAGGTTATCATAATCTCATCACAAAATAAATGCTTATCCTGGTAAAAGTGAGGAAATGCACAATGTGTTCACAAGATGTAACATTAGGCAAATGCAGCCACAATTCCACCACAAGGAAATCGCTGTGAAACTAGTCGTTTTCTAAACAATTAGTCTCGCAATTCTTACAGCTTGTACAATCTTATCGTTATGTAAATATTTTTCAAAAGCATAACCTTGGTCAGCACACCGGTGAAAGATCATAGAGCACATTTAATTACCTACATTGGTGATTAAGGAAATCAATGTAATGAACAAATTTAATGTCTGTGTTAATCACTCAAATTCAAAACAAAACAACCAGTTTTATGTGACCACCTGATAGTTTCTCCAGCCTTATTAATTAAGAAATACCTAAAACACAATATCATATGAACAGTTGCCAGAACTTGCAAACAACAAATTAAAAAGATTCTCAATCATTATGGACATTTATCGATTGTTTTATGACAAATTTTAAGCATTACATAAATATGTATTTTTTTCTTGAAACAAGTAATGACAGACTGCATGTAGGGGTCAAACTAAAAAATAACATCTAACACATGAGTAAAGCTAATGTTTCAGAAAGAGTTAATGGTCTCTGCTTTAGCCAAGCGTCTTGTGGTTTTCATTATGACTAGCAGATTGCCTTCCGGAATATGTGTTCATAATGGTGAAAATACACTATTAGTGAGCACAACATAACACCAATGGATCATCTGTAACAACACATGATTGTAAATTTATGATTATACATGTATATCATTTTAACATTTTGTAACAATATATATATATTTGATATTGGAAATTTGACAACTGTCAATAGTTTAGTCATAATACTTTGCTCATATTATGATAAAAAAGATAATTAGAGCATCTGATTAGTATGGTACATATTTACATATACTTGAATAGAATACTTGATATCTGCACAATTTCTTAAAAACAATTAAGGCTATTTTTGTACATTACCCCACGATCATATGACAAAGTGTGGACTGTTCATATTTTTTATGTTTACATAATGACGGATAAACAGACTTGAGTTCTGATAAAATTCCATGTAATAATGTGGAATGGATAAGAAAATGTTTGTGTTGTAGTACAGAATTCAGGTTAACTTGTGAATGCAGTTTTTATCTTCTTTCAAGTTAACATTCACTATTAGATGTACGTAGCCTGAATGTCTGTTTGCATCCCACGGTTTACATATATTAAATGAATAGACAGGTATCAGTTTTATGGAAAACAGCTCACAAGTTTGATTAATTGGTGGACACAAACTAATGACAATATGAACACAATCAGCTCAAAAACGATTTACATATAGCATGTACATGATCCTACGACTCATATGATAATTTTGGTAACAATGCATTCACGGATAAACATACATTCATTATATGCCATGACCCTATGTATATAAATAGGTTACAAACTATTTATACATGCAGAGAAATGATTACATTGTCTCGCTTTACATAAGTAGCAGAATCTGTTTCTGAGGCAATAATTACAGAAGCTCAGAGAAGGATCATGTCTGAATAAACATCTAAGATACACAACGCGTATTCCATTGATTCAGTTGTCTTGTTACATGATACACTCTGCTCCCCAAGCAATAATTATAGCACAACACACACAGAATCTATATCCAGGTCCTAGAGATTTCTTGGACATTAGATTAAAACCTCCCGTGAATAATTTGTTGAAAGTTAAAAATAATCATATTTTTAATCAACTAATTTTAAGACAACCCCATGTTGTAACTTTTAGAGCAATGAGCTTCAATAAAAATTATAAATCCATTTTGTTATATTTTACTGCTTTGGAATACTTCTATAAATATCTGCCATTTGTGTGTTTTCACATAATATCACGATGGTGAGGCAGGTACAGGATTGGAAAGGCGTCAGCTTTCTTTTTTCTCTTTCCTTGTTTACAGTAAGTGTTTGTATACCTTTCACTTCATTGGATTAAACTCAAACTCTGTTTCATAGTTCAATGGCTTTGGGAAAGATACAAAGTGTGACTCAACTCAGATTTAAAACTGGCTTCAATTATGTGCCATTACAACTCCCACATTTAAATGATTTGCAGGAGCTGCACTTCTAAGAACAATGTGCAATTTTCTTCACATACATCATATATTAGAAGTCTTTTATCCTTTGCTCTTTGCATACGAAAAAGTGCATTTGTTTGTACAAGTTCAATATACATGATTTAAAATATAATAATTGCAGCTTTGCGAAATGTCTGTTTGGGCATTTTCTTATTCGCCTTACTAACAATGGTGATGTCTGTAAAAATAGGAGCACAATTTTTTACACCCTGAAGTACTTTGCACACACACATGCAAAGTTAATGGAGAAACTAATTTTAAGCCATTGCTTTTAGAGCCACACATCATATTTTTACTGTTCATTTCTATAAATATCAGCCATTTGTGTGTTTTTCATGCCTCCTATGCAGCTTTCTCGGGTGCTCTGACATGCCCGCAAACACAATATTGGATGAGCAATCATTTGTCAATGTTTTATGGGAAAATGCCAGTCAGACATGAAAATGAACAAAAGAACATGAAAATCAGTAAACATTTTCTTAAAAGAAATATTGATGCTCTATTCTCATTACCATAGAATCAAATTAACATCAATTTCAAAATGTAAAAATAAGTTATCAAAAAGCTTTACGCAATATACAAATGTATTCATTGTATGATTGGTTGCTCAACATGACGAAAGAAAAACATTTACTACCATACATAGCTTCTATATGTAATGATCCAACACAAGCATAATTGACAAAACATTATGAGTAACTGTGTCCTGTTAACTACCCATTCATGCCTCAGTTTAGACTGATAGGTTGCTATTCCCTGCTGTAATATGGTCTGGTCAAGTAATAGGTTTCTAAATTCTTGCTCCCACAATAGGTACAAGTTATCAGATACTAGAAACCAGCAACTTTGACCAAAAACATGTTATGATGCTCAATTTAATGTGTTTTACTAGATTCCAGGTATATATAATAGAGAAGTTTGAGTCAACTTCCTTGATAAAACTTCTTCATGCAAAAGAACACATAATCAATGCGTGAATACACTGGTTAACATTTTAAAAATATTTTCTACATACCCTGTAGTAAGTATATACATATACCAAGTTTTCATCTTATTGAGCAACTTTCATAAAATCTTCTACACAACCAATTAACTTTGCATTGTGTCAAGCACAGCTGTGTGTTCCAAATAACTTAGCAGCATGTCATCTCAACTTATCACAAGATTCAATCTCAATATATTTCGACAAACTATATGGTCACTGACCGCAGAGGACATTTACTTTGTAAAAACTTGATGTTTTGCCATCCTTTATGCTCAACCGTTAAAAAAATGCATAACCGAACCACCATTATATACCTATTTCTTAGAATATGTATTTTGCTGTTCAATTGGATCCATATATTTTAGTAGATAAGTAAAAAAAAAAACAATTGAGTGAAATGTAAGTTTCTGAGTCACAAACACTATGTTTGTTTGTACTTATATACTACGACAGTGCTTTACATTTCAAATTGTTTGTTGTCAAACCAGCTGATTTCATTTGTGGAGTGATTGTGGAACTTGGAAAATAGAATTTCTGACAATGGCTGTTACATGTATTAGCTATATGTTACTACAATACATTACAATTAATTGTATTTAGAATTACTGTGTCTTCAATGATTATGAAAATTTCCAATGATGCCTAATCACAAATAGATTACAGAAATCATCCATCACAAATCATCAAATTTCATCAACAGTTTTCACACTTTGATCTACGCATTCTAAGAGCACTTACCCCTTATAGTGAACTATCTGTAACTGACATAACAAGACAGACATGAAATGGCAGAATAATCTTCCACAGATAACGTCATACTCAAAATGATATATATGAAGGTAAAGAGGCAAATGATCCAGTTTGTCAATGAGATCTTTCAAAACACATTCGACTATTATTTTAACTTATTTGTATTTCAACAATATTACCATGCTAGATTTTTTACAAAAATTGATGCTGACACTTTTGATGTCAAAAGTATGAAATTTAGAGCATATGCAAACAGCTGAGACCCAATACTGGACACAGGGAGCAATTAACAGAGATCAGCAGCTTCTGAATTAGCATGAGTGAGAGGACCCAGGATACCTCTGTCAGCTACATGTCATTACGTGATGATAGGATACGTTGTCACAGGACAACTGCTCACTATTAAATCAACATTACATGAAACATTTATAACGCAGTTCATTAACAAGTCTAACAGACTAAATAAGTGATGCACAACTAGTCATGCTGACAATTAAAATATGTTTATGATGTGTTAGATAGACATAAATAATTTATCGCAATAAACTCCCAAATCAAATAATGTAGAAATATATCATTTAATTGTTACAGGTGTAAAATCCTAATCTTTTACACATTTTTTAGGCGAAATAATTGAAGAACTAATAGATGCTCCAGCTCATTCCATACCAGATGTGAGGTATCAAGCCATCTAAAACATTAAGCCAGGGACTAGTCGTTTGCATCTATGGGTCAATGCTGGTCAATATGTGATCACTTACAGAGTAATCAACTGAAAGCAATTTCCATGAGACTGGGAAAATACAAAGACAGTGCACAAGTTAATTGGTGGTTTCTATGGTATAGAAGTACTTATGAAAATTCAACTCCATATGCTAATTGCATGTTTTATAATTAGATCATGATCTTTGCATCATTTGCATGATGTTCTTTTAAAGAGAACATCTAGTTATAGTATTTCTTGTCTTATGATAATGTGTAAGTCTAATTTTGTAGAAAAAGAAAAATATTATGACCTTTAGAAACCATTTGATGTTCAGACACTTTGTGTCCAAGTACCTCACGAGTAGTTCTAAATACTCTGATCACTCAACTCAGTTCTCATTGAGCTGTGGCTAATCTGGTCAGTGACATAATATGAGGTCACGGCAGAGTCTGGACAAAAGCTAATACATCTGTTACTTGCTTAGTTAACATCACGGTGGTATTATGATGAAAGTTTATGAATACTAGCTTATACCCGTGAGGTCAAAGAGGCATGCTGAGAATCACATTGAATCACTCCAGTTACATAATCGCATAAGTAGATCCCAACTTGGTGAAATCCATTGACATGGCATGTAAAATGAAAATTTAAGGGAGGAAATGTTAGTGTCCATGTAAATGGGAACACAATGCCCTCCATGGGCATAGAAAAAAGACATATTTGGTGAGTGTATAAATATGCTTTTTACAGCATTTTATTTTCAAGCACCCTTGTCGTGATGACACTTGCCCACATCCTGACAGCACCACCACCCATCCTGAAAGCACCCTGACAGCATCCCCCATACACACAACATCCAAGATTAAGCCAAGGCGTCATTTATTGAAAGGCAGTTTTTCGACTATGTAAACATGGCTGGGTGACCATCCTCTGTAATAGCCAGTGAAAATCAACGGCATTGTGATTTTCCCCATAACATTGGCTGTAAGTATTCTTACTTAAAGAGTACAAACTACAAACACATAAATAATGTTAACACAGTAACTACACATCAAACATAAGCATCTAGTACGATTCATTGGCAGAGGTTTTCAGAACCATATAACAACAGTCGATGGTGAAAAGAAAGTTAAGACACCAACCATCCAAAAATAAAGGCCACTCCACAATGTCTGCATTTTGACACCACCCACCCACTTCCTGATAGTACATCCCCCCATCGCCAGACCACTAATTACCAACAAATACATATTACATAGTTCGGGTCTTCACCACTGGTCTACACCATCCACTCCCACCCATCGTCCTGATAGCACCCACCCTTGTCCTAAAAAAGCTCAGCCCCAAATCTGACACTGATCGCCAAGTCCTAATAGCATTCTTCCCATCCTGACAGCACCCATGACTTGATAGCACACATCGGTACTAACATTACCAACCTCTCATCCTGCTTGAAGCCACATACACATTGGCATATAGCCCAGATACAGACACATATTGATACTTACACAATACACATATATAGAGATAGCCGAACAGAGTCGAAAAATTAGCGTATTAATATATAGGATGTTTAAAACCATGGAATATTCATTACATGTGTTATGATATGAATGTACTCTTACTTGTCAAAACTGGCTTGAAATGCATTTAGAACAACAAAGGTACATGCATTTTTCTTAACACATGTCAGAAGGTCAGAACATCAACTAAAATGACAATAATTCTCACATTTTACTAAAATCGAGTTGTTTATCCTAAGACCACTCGCTCATCACTGACCACTTGTGTCAAGAGTTTTCTGGTCAAGGTTAAGAACAAATTTCCTGTCTCACCATTGGGTACACTTATGCAAGTTGGTCTGTTATCCATCTTCTCAAGGGTTCGGTTACCAAACCTATTATCAAGTCTATCATTCTCACCAACAAAGTGTAGAATAAGATAATAGAGTATTGATACATGGGCACAGAAAATACCTCTATATAAGTGGCAGAGTAAATAATCAACATGAATGCACTATCCATGAAAAGGAGCTCCAATCAAAACAGATGAACTTCCTTCCCTGAGAAGTAAGATTAGAATACAATGTGTTCAGCATTTCAACACCTTTAAATTTTTTTGACAAAACAGTATTCATAAAAATGCAACATCAGGATAACAAATTGATATTACTAACCTGATCTGCAGTACTTCTGGAGCTGCTTCTTGACAAATTCACCGAGCTTGTTAAATGTTTATTGACAAACTCCTTAGTGTATTCTTTACTATAATCTTTACTGTCACCTAGTCCATTTGTTTCAGCCTTGCTTGATGAGCGTAGGCTGCTATTGCTACTTAAGCTACTTGTCGAGCCATCCAAGCCAGTACGACTTGCTGCAGCTGTCGTTGACTGTGTGCCATTGGTCTCCTTTTTTGTTAAAGACACAGCTGAACCAGCGGAACTTAACGTCGTGGCACTTGCACTTGATTTGAGGTCCTTGTACTCCTTTTCGCGTTCTGCCCGGCGCGCACGCAGTTCTGCTAGGCGCTGGGCTGTGTAGTCAGACAGGCCTGTGCTGGACAGGCCTGATGCTGAGGTGGTACTGGTCGTGGTTGGATTTGTAGTAGAAGTGGCACCATTCTCTTTTGTGTCTGTATCACCAGTTTCTGCAATGAATGTAATTTTTAGTTAACTGGAAGGTAAGAGAGTAGTTGACGATCCTAATTTTTCATCAAGTGATGTTTTTACCATATATACATGTACATTGCATGAACAATAGTCAAAACAATTTGTCTTCTGATTGATTCCTAACAGGAATACAAAATTATGCTTAAATATGTGAAGCCGTATGTGTGCTTCTTTCTGTTACATGAATTTGAAACAAAGTCAACTGTACATGTATACCGATAAGCATTTTGTAGAATACAAGCTTATTGTGCTCATGTAGAAAGCACTGTAAATGTAATAAAACTCCAAAGCATACTTCACACCATCGTACATAGTAGGGTATACAGTACACATGCCTCACTCACTTTGCATATATTCAGGCTAAAATAAGAGAACAAAGCCGGGTACTGCTAGGACCAGACCAATAACCCTCTTTCTTAGCTTTGAAATTCAATTTTCGCAATACTCTCTAGAGAAAATCATTTAATTTCGTTATTTTAGACCATAATAAATTCAACTTTTTGTTAATCATTACAAGTAGCTGTGTTATCTTTAAATATATGAAAAGACAAATTGCATTTTACCCCATAGTACCGGTAATAGATTTTGGCTCATAGTCAATTTCTTTCTTGAATGACCATTAATTTGGTTTGTGTATCAGATCAAAGATATTCCTTTTACAGCAATGAATAATACTGTTGTTGTTGAGTCACTTAAACACACACAAAGAACAATGATTCATGCATAATGTTAATTTAGCGGAGAAAAATATAAGGTTATCAATTAAAACAATCTATACCCATCAGAGAAATATAAAGCAGTTTATTATTAGACTCTGTGATAGGAGAATGTAAACCGCTGTCATTGTATGTGGCATCAACCCATAAAATGAGGAAAATAGATGGAAAAGGCATCATGAATTTATAAAATTCTGGGATATGTAAAGATTGACTAAAACACAGTAAAATATGGGAAGTTACTTTATATTGTGAATAATTTGAAAAGTATACTGACATTTAATTTATCATCAAAATATATACCTTAGTTTTTAAATAACTATCAACTTCGTTCCTCGCAGAGTAATGTGAAAGTAACAACTTTTAGTTGAGAGAAATAATAGCAATCAAGCAGTCAAAATCAGTTACAAAATACCTGGTATATCTATAACTTTCCAACAAGAGACATGTATACCTCTCATTACAATACATTACCAATAATCATGACTAAAACATGATAATACATTTGAATAGAACTTACGTAATGATCGAGTGTTAATCACTGACCGGCACTGAAAGGCGTCATAAAGAGAACACATATTTGCATATAAAATGCCTGAGGTCTGAGTATTTGGATTTCAATTTGTTACTAGTTTGAAATCTATATCACATTTGGAAATCATAAAACACACTTTACAAAACTTTAATTCACCACTTCCTTTTAAGAATCCAAGCTAAAATGCACATTCACTAAAGACATTCGGGTTCAGTTTCTAAGTAGTAGAATCATAATACATTTAGATAAGTATTATTAAATATCACTTAATATCCTAGCAAAATCTGACATAAGTGCAAAAAATATCCATGGGATTTTTAAAAAGGTGTCAGATGTCAAAAAATTGACGAGGTAAATGCCTTATGCACGAGTTTTATAGTCTATTATCTTACATATTAGTAATACAATTTTAATTGGTGCAATCAATTTTTATCCAACCATTCTTGCTAAATCCATATCACACTAGACAAGATTCTCTCATGCAGACGTCATGCTCTGCGTGTGGGAAGTACTCGTGTGGTCAGACAGCGCATTCACAGCTGCCTTATGAGATGCGGAGCCATGAGGATGCACCAACTAGAGGCCCTGCTCACTACTGTAACATATGCTCTTCTTAGTCTATAATTCTACATCACACATTCACACTGGAATTAGATACAACTTCAGCAATTCATGTGTATTTTCATGATCATCCTAAATCAAATAAAGTAACATGCTGCACATTTACAATCACATTGTATATGTACATATACATGTATTTGATACTGTATAGCATGTACATAATTAATATGCTTATTTTTGATGGTGGGCCTTTTAGTCAGCATGGGTTCTTCCATGGATATTGAGGGTCATATATCATAATTCTTCACTCAATATTATCTTAAAACATGCAAATTATTAGCATAATTGTCATAATGCTTGTAAAAATTCAAAGTATCTGCATGATGCATAGCAATTCTATTCATATGTTACAGCTTAATGATCTGGTTTTGAAAATGATGATAAATAAAATCATCACAAACATAGAGCAGTCCCTTATAGGATGCAGGTTCTACTATATATTTTTGAATTAGTCTTTTCAAATGTTCAGACTGCTGAGTTTCTTTCTATTCTTACAATTTGATGTTCTAAAAAGTGACTTCATGCACCAAGTCAACACCATGTAAAATCGATCTTCAAAGAAGGATGAATGAAATTGAGTGGTAGAATTGATTTCTTGTCCATTTTCTATCATTGAAGCTAATCTGACTAGGTCATGTTGCAAATTTTGGGATGACATTTTAAGAAGTAAACATAGAATTAGAGATGTGATTTACAACCGTGTATGTAGGAAAATCATGTTACATACAGCAAAATATTAAAAGTCTATATCAGATTTTAAATTGTCATCACAATATCTCAGATCCAAAAAATAAATCAAATGGAAGATATACAAAACATTTAAAAAACTGAATGACAGATCATCTTCAAATGCAAAATAGAACTGATTTCCGATTTTCCAGAAGCTGCATCCGTGGAAGATCCAGACATTGAAACACAAAGTGTAATGATTCAAAAGCAGATTATACTTAACAATAGCATGATAACAAAAGACAAAACTAATCTGCCAAATCCAATTTCGTCACTAGACAGTCTTAACAATGCAATTGACAACAAAACTGGACAGATGCTAAGAAAATTGCAGCAATCAGATCTTATTGGCAAACATTACAATTGCTAAAATCAGTACTTTCCACTGTACGTTATCAGATGACAAAGACGCAAATGATGATTCTCCTGATCCATTGATTTGGAAGATATATTTTTGCAAATTCCTTTTATTCAAACATATTATTCAAATACAGAAATTGTTGTAAATATTAATAAGTTGAACTAAATAAAAGTGTAGCTCATTACAAGAGAACAGATAGAATTGTGCATCGAAATTTCCAATTCAGAATTCCTGAACTTTTTTTCCAAAACTGAATCAGTATTTTCTGACTTTTCATGATGTGGGGCAGTAGGGTTATTGAATGACTTATTTTTCATACAATTGAGATTCTCAATTCAAATCAAATAAATGAAGCATATCAACCTATCAACACTATCATTTCATGACTGATGTCACCAGTTCTTGTGCAAATGGTCAATAGAATGCAATACAATACAATGCCCATGGCGTTAATTTTTCTTAGCGGTATAACATAACATATACATGTATACTGTAACTCAATGACATTAGACGATTCTTTCTCCAAGTCTATGGAGGTAGATCACATAGCCTCTCTCAGGATGGTTGAGTAGTCTTATAAATGCTCCTGCCTTAAGTGCTTGGTGGATTAAGGTGCCACCATGGTAGTGGTCAAGGGTTTGAGTCCCAGCAGAGGCTATTTGATAGAGCCCCATTGACTTGGAGAAAGAATCTGTACTGTCAATACTTACACCTAAGTCAGTCAATTCCAATATAACTACATTTAGCACAAGTCAGTTTTTAAAATTCCTTCCGTAAGATGCATAGATTATAAAAGTAATGGTACATATATGTTTTAGTGGTGGTGTCTTTGCCTGCATGAGTAAGCAGCAGCTAACGAGTGCAGGCAAAGACACCACAAGTGCAGAGATAGGGTGATCTCACCACTAATCATAATGGTCATTGCCTTTTTTCTCACAAATTAAAGTGAGTTTTACAAATTTCATCACCAAGATGCACTGACACCTGGTTCAAATGTTTACATCTACATTACTTCTAAGTAAGCACATGTAGTTGTTTTTAAAATTCCTATGTTTGGTTGGTTTTACACTATAAACAATGAACATAAGCAGCCACAATTGAATATCATAAACAGACACTGCAAAAACATAATAAAGGACCAATAAATGTGCCAAGAACCACATTGAATTGAAGATCTCTAAAACACTAAAGATAAAAAATTTATTTAGAACTGCTGCATCTACATGTATGTCACATTAAATTAGGTCAACTGTATGGACAAAATATGGCTATTTCACTTAACAAAGAAAAGAAATGTGTCCTAGCGAGAGGATCGTACAGATGGATTTACATTTTGAGTATTTTATGTCTATACTGGCCTTCATATCTTATGCACCCAGCAACCAAAGGGAATGTTATTTTAGGCTCCATATGGGGCATATCGATTCTGTTATACATTTATACAAATCACTCTGTAGCATTCATACTTTGGAGATAAAACTTCCTAAATCAATACAAACACTATCAAATATGAAAGGCTCAACATGAACAAATGCCTCTGATGTATCTTAAACAAGCAATTAAATAATTGCAAATGAAGATATGCCTGGTATGAACATCATGGCCTTCGACATCGATGCCAAGATTTCAACTTGCCCTTCAGCATTATTAGAAGCGTAATAACAAGACTTGTAAATATGCTTAAAGCCTCACTTAAGACACAACATAAATATTTATAAGTTTTACTGTTCATTTTACCATCTTTAATCTGCACTATTATATAGAAACAAGGTTGAGATCAAACAAAGACACTTCAATAATACAATAAACTCTTTAAATAGTTACTACAAGGATCGCATTGTAATTCGTGAAAATAAATAAACTCTCTAGATTTAGAGAAATTAACTTTGCGAATCTTAACAGCAAATAGGCAGATGTTGTCCAGTTTTATAACAAAATTAGCTTTGAAATTTGCAAGACATTGTTGTTTTCTACCTTGTTAACCCAAGAAAGTCTGCACAGTCTCACTTGGTCTTTTACTAACTCAGAAATAAAAAGCAATTTGGTGTATTTTAAAAGCGAATAGCTAGCTGATTCAGCTTATCACATGATTATTATGATAAACTGACAGATCCATTTATTTATTTCATCCCTGTCACTTATAAATACATTATCAAAAGTTGACAATTTGACTTCTAAAAGTAAAAGATTCAGTCCACCATAATTTCAAAGGGTAGAAATCATCAATCATTAGACCTTTAAATTCATGTGAAAAGGCGGGTGCAGGAACCGGACAGGTGGCCTATTTGTCACAAGGTCAATACTCAAAGAACAATGACAAACAGAACTGTTTTTGTGGTTTAATCATTAAACTGCTAATAACTGGACATTATCATAAGAAGATAATGTGCACAATGTATTTTGAATTGCACTGTATATATCATAATGTCTTCCTATAATGAAATATCAAAATATATTAAAACATTAATGCAGATACCATATGCCTAAATATTGGGAGCTTGACTAATAATTTGTTGTAAAATGTTAGCTTTCTTTTGCACAATGCTGTCATAACAAAGAGTAGGTAAATATGTATATATATACTGTCAGCTGTAAATTATTAACCAAGCAACTGAAGAGATAGATCATTGTTCATGACATGACTTTCTATACTATTCCTGTTGAATTGCAAAGATATTTTAATTTTCCACAACTTTGAATTTGAAAATATTCATTTCTGCAACATCAGCCTAACATTATATAGGCAGTAATACAAAATATATTTGCTTATTTTGCTATTAAGTTGTTTGCAACAATTATTTACTGATGCATCCAAGTGGATTACACATTTTAACTGTAAATAAAAAGATCAGCAATTAATAACTTTAAAAACATATTTAATATACTAGTTATTATATGGTCTGTATATACAATTGCACAGCTCTATCAGAAAGCCTAATAGTTATCACAGTAAAATAATCAAGTGATAACATTGCCATCTGCAAGTTATGTTTGTCCCCAAGCCCTTTAAAATAGAACAGACAAAAGCAATCCAAAAGTTAAGTAGCTTTTCAGTAGTTACAAGTGACAGGAGACAAATAGTGAAGTCTTGCCAAAACACTTTTATGAGAAACTTATCCATTAAATAGTTGAAATAAAAGTCACATACATGACCTAAATAAGATCTCAAGATCTGCTTATTGAATTTAACTAAATTTTATAAAGAGTGGAACTTCCAACTATTTCCTCCTTGTCTGATAGTTAGACCATCTGAAATTTGTGTTTCAAGAAAAAAAGTGGTGTTTTTTTTTACCACTTTTAAACAATCATGTGTTTACTTTCTACATACAATTGAACCCATTAAACCTTGAGTTCTAATAAGTACATGTAGGTTTACTCAACCAACTAACCATTTTCCCTCATATCATGCTGATTTATCTGATAGATAATTCTGGTAACTAAATATTTCATATGATCAAATTTTTCATTTGCTCTCTTTATAATCAAACAAGTCATGCTGTCTTCTACTGTAATTAGTTGTTATAAATGAAATTATAGAAATGCAACAGAATCATGTAAATCTAACATGGCAGAACTTCTTATAAACAAAAGGCAAAGGAATTGACAAAACAGTCAAACATGCTCTTTCAATACCTTCTTTAGAAAAATAAAATAAAAACAAACACAAACAGATTTGTTATCTATCAATCAGTAAGTTTTACAAGTGAATATTTTTATATAATATCATTTTGATACTATTACCAAACACAGCATTTTGGCCTCTTGTTTTCAGAGGTTTTTGCCATTACATGTACACGCTGGTACACGTACATGTAGGTATACAAACTCATCATTCTATTGCTGGCCAGGCCAACGTACTGAGAACAAACAAAATAGATTCACTTAACGAGACTTTCTGGAGATAAAAAATTTCTCAAAATGTGCTTGTTTTTTATTTTAGTATAAAAGTACATTCATTTCCCTTTTAAAATGTAAGAACACTTTAGGGGTTTTTGTATATTTTTGGTTTATGGACCATACAAAAGAATATGTATACAAAACCATTTTTCAGATACAGTAAAAATTAACATTGACTGAATTTTTTGTTGTCTTTTGTATGATCTTTTTTATGGTCCATAAACCAAATTCTATTCCCGAAACCCCTAAAGTGTTATACATTATTAAAAAGGGAAATGAATGTACTTTAATACAAAAATAAAAAACAAGAACATTTTGAAACTTTTTTTTACCTCAAAATTCTTTTATCTCCAGAAAGTCTCTTAATTGTATGTAAAAGTAGAATATAACATTTAAAATAATTATTTCATGTTTTGGTGCTTTAGTATTATTTTATGTGATCATAGCATACATGTACTAACTTTCTGATATAATTTCTAAGAACAATTTACCATAATTTGTATATTACACATGAAATATAAGATATATAACCAATAATATGCTGAAGTCAATACCATCATGATAAGATAATGTACAAAAGTAGTGATCAAACCTGCGGGTAAAGAGTTTGATTAATGTTATCAGTGGTTATGTTTAATATGGAAAAAATAGTTATTCTGATTCATATAATTGCAAAGCTCATCATAGAAACCACTGTGCAAAGTCCATGTAACTGATTAACTATTCTATGAATTGCAATCAGAACTCCCTAAAATGTACATGTACCTACAAATTATTAATACTTCTTGATAATGTGTGTCAAAGTGTCCCATCTTTATACTAGTATGTGTTGGTAAACCATCTTTTTTAAAAAAAATCTGTAAGACAGCTGCTGTAAGACAATAAAATGTAAGATTCCCATCTGTTAATTAACTTGCGTCTATCTTTTTTCTAATCATCTTTATTGCTGTAAATGTACTTAGTCTATACATGTATATTAAGACAACTTCCAGTAATTGAATGTGTTGTAATCTTTTTTATATACATGATTGATTGGTATCATTAAAAAATCAGATTTACTTTCTTCAGTATTAACATGTAAGTGAATACCAAAGAATATATCACTGATTTGGCCTAACAGCTAATATTGTAAATTTGTGTATGATAAATCTTTTCTTAAATTGGGGATTTCATCATGCATTAGGATTTCAATGGGAAAATATAATATAAAACTAAATCATGTTTTGTTTTTTTTTCATTTTTAACTATCATCTCAATACTTTCAACCAACTCTATTACAAGCATAATCAATTGAAACATTTTAAACTTCATGAATTATTCAGACTATGATATAGATCATGAAATGTGCAAAAGCGATTTCTAAAATAGCAACTTGTATTTTCATATGCAATATTGTATATTCTTTGTGGAATAATCTTGTGCTAAAACATATTAACTATATGCTCACAACCTGCTAATACTATTATTCACAATGCAATATCCGTGCAATTAGTGTATCATATGTCCTGATTAATATCACATTTTATTTTTACTATTTACCCTAATTATTTACAAAAACATGAGGCAATATTTTGACGCCAGCTTAGCCATTAACCCTTTTCATTACTCCATGTGGCGTCTTATTTAGACTGACAGCACTCAGTCGGTTTGCTTTGTGTTAACCCTTCTCACTTATCGGTGCATGTGGTGAATTTTAGACTATTAAATCCTCTCTATATTACGGACACCTTTCTTCTTTGCACTTTACTTTTTCTAACAGTTTATCAATTTAGCAGTTATGATTTCGTATTATTGTAGATTCCTAGGGGTATATTCTAATAATCTGTAAACATATTAATTGTGTAAGTACAACATGTAAGTTGGACATACAACATGTAAGATATGAACTCCTTTTGCAGATTGTTGGCTTCCGAGATATGCATTTGATGGTAATATAAATATTTGTTTAAACCATTAAGAAGTTTAATAAACCGTTTAGACTACTCATCAATTTAACTCAGTAGGGAAGACTGGGGCCAAGTGGGACATTTTTCACACTGGTGCCCCACATGAATCCTTTCAGCAAAAGCAAAACCTGCTCTCTCACATACGTAGAATAAATTCACCAATGAAGTCATTTAAAAATACTAATATGTGCCATTACCTTTACAAGTAACTATACTAAGTCTCTTGATAGGCAACCCAAATCCCAAGACCATATTGTGATTGAAATACCAGGACAGTGTATTTACATTGTCCCGTTTGCCTCCCCCCCCCTTCCCCTCCCTTTTCATTTTATATTTGTAAATCTGTACCTATAGGATATTGTTTAGCAGCTATATGATAGAATTTACATAAATTTTATTTAGCGATTTATATGTATCTAAGAGACTAGAGAATATGTATTGTATAGGTGGTTTTCCTGTCTCGAAGTCTCCTTCCTTACTGAATCAAGCAATGTGGGGTGTCATTATCACTATCCTACTTGTTAGACTGCTGTTTAATGCCTGTGATGAGTGGCAGGACAATATGAAAAAACATACTCATGAATTAGAAATTAATGAATGTATTGTTGGTTTATATCTTCAAAAATAACCACAAATCGAAATGATTACAGTAAATCAACAAAGTAATCTAAATACAGGGATTATCATTTATATTTCTAAAAAATGATATACATATGGAATGAGGCTTTGAACAGTGAATTGTATTAGTCAAAAATTCTACTATTACAAAAAGTTCTTCCATTCTAGGTTTTACTCTTCTATTGATAAAAAGCAATTTTGGGTTGAACTGATAACAAAAAATGGGGTTCAAAGTTCACACATGATTTTTCAAAATGTAGATTATTCAAATTTCATGATTTCTCAATGTCAATCTGTATCCATATATAGGTAAAAAGGAAATATTTCATCAATTCTAATGCAGTGTAAAAGAGCAATAATAAGTTTTGAACAAAGTCCTTTCATACTATCACAAACCTAAACTAGCAAGCAGATAACAATACAATAATTTTCTTCAGACACTCCGAGAGCAAAATCAATTCACACATTCCATCGGATGCATATATTTTTAGCACACTATTCTCATTTCATAACTATTGTTACTATTTTGAGAGGTAGATCACTTTTCCGAAAAGTTTCCAAACATAGTTTTGTCTGACAGTTACACATTTTTAAAACATGAAACAAACACGACTACAATAATAAAAAGCACTGGCCCGAGGTAAAGCACATGTACATGTATGCCTTAGACCACAGGCTTGTACTTCATAAAGTCTTATGAAGCTGTCTGGACTATTTAGTTATTCATTCTACATGTATTGTAGTTCACTTTCATGGTTATTACCATGAATCCATCACAATGCTGATATCATAGTGCATGTACTAGGCACGGAACTATTTACGTTCTTGTTCCTGTAGAATCCATCATGATCATCCTGCGTGGATACCTGTTCTGCAGAATAACCTTGGTTACGTAGCTTAGTGCGTAATTTGGTCGGCAGACAACAGCAGAGTTTGTCTGCAACTGGGATGAGAAGCTCAGCGTCGACTGGTGAATGAGAACAACCTCCTGCAACAGCACCATTAATTAGATAACCCTTAGACTTAACGATAAAACTTCTATATTTTCAACAGTCAACGATAAAAAAAATACAGAATTTACCATTTCCACAGTTCATAGGAGTTGATATTGTAACTGAAATTAATATGCTGATTATTCTGTTACCTGTCACAAGGCTGACCAGCAGCCCTAGACCTATCACCACAATGATTCCAATTGCAGAATACCACAGATATGACACTGCGTACAGAGCTGCTAACGGATTAGTACTGTATAAAATAAAAGTATGGTGTGTTTATGAACACAAATCGGTTTGTACTACATGAATATTCAGATTCAGAAACATATTTTCATCTTGTAAATAATATGTATTGCAAAATGCAAACCTCTGTTCAGCTTGGATATCATCAATCACTATACTGGACGTGGTGACATCAGTGTAGTTGTAGCCATTGCCATAAACTCCATTGCTGTGCCCATTACTGTACAGTCCGTTACTGTGGCTGTCATAGGAGCAGGAGTTTGTTGATGCTGGGGGTAATCCTGGTGAACCAGGCAGACTATATTTGCCTATGGCAATCCATAAGCATAGCGTTAAACCTGTCAGAGATCCTACTATAGCACCCTGAAATAAGATATGATATCCAATTAAAACATTCCTTTTAAACTAAAAACATACATGAAGAATTAGAATGATATCACAAAGTCCTGTTTTTTTTAAAAAGAAAGTTTCAAGCATATACGTACTATCCAGTTGGCCCATGGGAAGATTGCTCCAAGCAGAAACAGGCCAAGCAGAGGGCCTCCAGAAGCTCCAAAGAAGCTGAGCGCAATCTGTGTGGCTGGGCCTCCAAGAGTGAGTGACAAAAATGCCACGCCAAGGGCAATAGCTCCGAACACAAACACTGTAATATAGATTCACTGATCATAAATATTCACAACAGAAATAGTATTGACGCTCACTATGGGACATCATGTACTAAGAAACAACTGTTGAAACTAACGTATACCTATATTAATTATGTGTTATAAATGTGATTAATGCTATGTACTGCTAAAAAGTTGTATAAAATGTTTTGAAGTACAAGTCTCTAAATGGGTTAGTTTTTGACCTTCCACTTTTAAATCTGCTCTAATGATTTGAGTACATTGTAATGTGATATGAAACATTTGATATGTTCTTAGTTCTATGCTTGTAATGTTGCTCACCCAGACATTTTAATACAAGAGTTTCTTTTGCTTCTGAAAGTTTATCAAACTTTTGTTTCAATATATCTTCCCACAGCATTGCAGACAGAGAGTTGATAGAAGAAGAAATGGTACTGCAAATAAGGTTTCTTTTACCAATCACAATTTAATCATAAAATTTATTAGAAATAAAATACAATTTCAACAATGCTTTTATTGGTAACTGTGTTGCATGTCATCAATATTTAACTTTGTTACTTTTACCTGAGTGATGCAGAACAGAGCGAGGCTACAAAAAGACCGGCGAATCCAGGCAGAAAGCCAAAGACGTCAACCACAAACAAAGGTACCAGCTGCAACCACATAATGTAATCATTTACCCAGAGCATCATTTTCATCTTAATTAGACAACAAGCATTGCCTTTGTAATTAATGTTAAAACTTTCTACATTAGCAATCATAGAATGAACTTGAATCAACCATCAAGGCATCCACATTCCTATTTTAGGTTTCATCTGCTTTGGGTATCTGTGTTTCTGGTATAGGCAACAAGTACTGTAAAACTAGAATATTTTATGGCTATTAACGTTTGCAATTTTCATCTATGAATTATTTTGTCACTATTTAATTTTGCGATGTTGGTCCATCATGAACCTACTTTACATAGGCTAAATGTAAATAAATGTAAATGTGGTGGTTTATAGTCATGATTCTAGTGCTCTCATGACTTTACATTCACACCAGGCCGTTGGCATCCTTATCACACTATATCTTTTTCAACTCCCCGGGGAGCATACAGCACAATTGCTGCCGTAGCAACGCAGATGTGCTAATCATTCACATTTGCGTTCCCTCGCCTGACCTGTACCTGTTTAACGTGTAGGTACCATGGATCAGTATGCAACATGTTAGAGGTAAGTTTGCTCAACACTTACCACCAGACCCGAATCGAACCCTTGACCTTCTGGTCACGAGTCCAACTCCTTTTCCACTCGGCCACAGAAGCACACAATGTTTGCTGACTATTTAAGTTTGTGTTTTTGCACCTACCCACGAAATTCCCAAGTTAAATTGTGCGCAAACATTTCTAGTTTTACAGTAGCTCTGTCGCAAACAAATCCTCAGTAGATTAGGGTTGAGGAGATTTCAGTTCATGAAGTCAAACACTCACACATTCAAAACAAGTTTTTTAGTCTTCTGCCACAATCTCCAACCTGGGAACTCCATCACCATGATGCCAAGGTAATAAGGACTGGTGGCAATGGCCATACCAATTAAGCGGATGGGTGCATGTCTCAGACCACAACTACACCACAGCCACCTTTGCATGATGAATCTCCCTGGCCACTACCAATATTTTACAGTATAATTACCTGATTAGGGTTTGAAATCCTGTCATTAAAAAGTGGGTCACAGCCAACATCCACATAATAGGAATATACAATAAGGCCAACAAATGATGCCAATATTCCAAATATCACAAAACCTGGCATTGCCACCATCACAGATCTGAAAGACATAATTTATGATTATCACTGTCCATAACATGGCACAAAATACAAGGAAAAATGCAATACTTCATATTGTTAGCCTTCATTTTAACCGTAGCATCATGAATTAATGATGAAATTACAATACGTAACATTTGCATCATATAACCATAAAATACTACTGGTATACATGTATCGTTATACTATTTAACAACCTAGCTTGAGATTATAGCAAATATGCTAGTACATACAACAAATTAAATTCAATATTAAAGATTACTAGGGAATAAGATATACTAACATTTGAGCTGTATATAGGTCAGGTACCGACTTGAATCTCTGTACATTGGCCTGATTTACACCAATGTTTGATAGCCAAGTCAGAGTGCCTGTGCATAAAAAAATGCCAATTCATTGTCAAAAACATCTATACATTACTTAAGATTCTGTCAAAGCTACTTTACATTACATACATAATAAAGAAATCTATGTGAAAAACATTATGATATGTACGGAGTCTACTGACCCCCAATGAGGAGACTCCACACTGAATGTCTAATACGTGGATCCGGATTGAGACTTCCAATATCCAGCCGAGATCCATTGTGCGCATGCAGCCAGATACGGTCCACACCTCCTTGCATCAAAATACCCTATAAGTAATAATGTATCCATCATAAACTAGTACCAGTACTTTCAACATCTATTGAAGCGTAAGGTTAAAATAGATCATATCTATCAGCACTTGTGGGTGCAGTTGACTCACAGTTGGGGTGTGCTTGACTTGTCACAGAAGTAATAGCACGGTGTTCAATCAATCTCCAGTTTTTGTGAGGTATAAGCAGAGCTTGTGAGGAAATCAAGAGTTTTTGCGTGAGGAAAATGTTTACTTTTGAAATCGGCGGTTTGGATTTTCCATTGTAAATGGTCTAAAAACCATTTCTGAGCACAATTTTTGTCGTCCATGCACTATAAGAATACTTCTGGCACATACTGATGCGATTTATTTCCACTCACATGGGCTGGTTTCTGCTGCTAAGTCTGCAATACATGACCACCCACCTTCAAAATTGAGGTCATCTGATAGAAAACGACGAATATAGTGGCTGTAAAGACGCATTTCAGGCAAAATATGAATGAAAATGTATCTCAAACTTGATACAAAACAGATTACACTAATCACATGCTTTTTAAAACCACATAACTGGCCAAAATTACAAAAGTCGTGGTACGCTGTGAAAGCAGTTTTTGTGAGAGCTACAAACCAGTTTTTATGAGTAAATTGAATATATGTAAGGCCCCATAAATATAATAAAATGTTTCTCGTCCCCTCCCTCCTGTGTATAGTGCAGCCTCCTGAACATTTTTATTGCCTCCCCAGTGATAAAAAAATAAACGGCCCTCCCGCCTGGCTGCAAACAAAACAGCCCCGTGTCAGAGGCCTGTCATTTGTTTTTGCTATGCACGCTAGATATTATACTTCATTGATTATACTATATATATCTAGTTGTTTTATAAGTGATGTTTTATTATTTTGATAATAGAAAGACATTGTTCACATACAATTGTAACACAAAGTAGTTCATTCATGGCCCAATATAGACTCGACCAGCCAGCCTCACTTTGACGGGGCCACGGAGCTCGCTGTACGTTGGTCTGTGTTGCGCGAGACTAGGCCCAATATTCAACTTGAAAAATGAAAGATTTTTCTTGAAGAAAAAAATAAAAGATAAAAAAGTCAACCCCTGCCTCATTTTTTAATAATATAAGGACGGAAAAATCAGCAAAATAAAATATAAAAAATAAAAAATAAAATTGACCTCCCTCCTATGTGTAGGAAAATAGGCAGAACGAGAAACATTTTATTAATTTTATGGAGCCTAAGGTATTTTGATTATGTTTCATCTTTCGGATATGTAGGTTGAAAACTTTGGTTTTAAAGATCTTTGGAGATCCATACAGGTGATGGACTTATACAGATTGAGATCAGTTTTAATAGGATGGGAATGATTCATAAGATATTAGTGTTTTGTTTTGTAACTTGAGAACTAAGATCAAATTCCATAACATTTAGTTGATTATGCATTGGCAAATACACGCGTTTTGAAAAGGTGTGCTCAAAGTGAATTGAATGGTTTGTTAATCAAGAACCCCTTCTATATTGAAGATCGTGCTGAGATAGAGGACACATAATGCTAGCAACCACTGGATGTTGCAGGGAGTCAGTATTCTTTAATTTCAGTTTTGTATTTTGTTCTCTGGGTACACTAATAAAGTGGTATGTTGACACTGTGTTTATTAATTGCTATACATAGAAGAAAACTAGAATTACCAAAAAGCATTAAGCTTTAACATTTCACAGAATAAATCCTCATACACTCTTAATATTGCAATATGCAAGTCCTCACAAGCTCTTGTTTCATGATTTTCAACTCCTCACGAAAACTGTTGATTGTACATTTCTGTAGATTTGGAGACTTTACACAATATAGAAGTTAATAATGCAATGCAATGCATAGTTTTTTTCAGTCAAGCATGAGCTACATGCCTGACCCAACTAAGGGTTTAACATAGCAATATACAGCAAAATATCACTTATTTTCGGACAGTGGACAGCCATGTAGAACGAGGGTCTTCATCTATTGCAGACTTAGCAGCAGAAACCAGCCCAAAGAGTGGAAATAAATCGCATCAGTGGGTGCCAGAAGTATTCTTATAGTGCATGGATGACAAAAATTGTGCTCAGAAATGATTTTTAGCCCGTTTACAGTGGAAAATCCAAACCGCCGATTTCGAAAGTAAACATTTTCCTCACGAAAACTCTTGATTTCCTCACAAGCTCTGCTTATACCTCACAAAAACTGGAGATTGATTGAACACCGTGAATAGGGTAGCACTTCTTTAAACCCTGTTAAACTTACTAATATGAAGCCACACTAAGGCACATATAGGGACATAAGACTTGTTGTGATCATGTTAGTAATCTAAGTCACCCATATGCCCACCATGCCAATGCAGCTGTTAATGGGGAGATATAGTGCAATGCTGCCCCTTTTCATACCCCTCCTCTTCCCCCCCCCCCCTTTCTTTGCAAATACCCTGCCGAGCTGTCAAATGTTCAGGTTTCATGTCTGCACTGTCTGCATATAGCACAACTGAAGTAACAACTTCTTCATAGCATTTTCACACTTCTCTCTCTCTCTCACGTCTTTTTAGCAAGCATATTTCTACCAACGATAGATATAGCTGACGACAGGTTTTACAACCCTAAGTTTCCATTTGACTATATCAAGTGGCCCTGGTGGGACTCAAACTCATGACCCCAAGGTTGTGAGACCAGAATGATACCATCATCCCAAGCAGCGAGCTCATAGCAGTTTGGTCATAATAAGCATGAGACACCTCCTTAGCTTGGTGAGGTAGGGATACGGTCTTGTCCGAATGACAACTGTCAGTATACCTGGTACATCAGCAGACGTCAATGTAAATACCTGCTCAAGTAAAAGCTTGCACCACAAATTGATGATGGTTCAACTTAGACACCTGTGGGCTTTTAGGCAAATGTGTAGGGTAATAGCAAACAATTAACTGGTCTACATAAGACTCTGGTGAACAAAATGTTGGCACTAGGTGTTAAATATGACTCCCCAGCTAACTTTATATTTCACCTGAATAAGTATCGCAAGAAGACCACAAGTCATGATGATGAACTGGAAAACATCAGTCCATATCACTCCTCTCAATCCTCCCTAGAATAAAAATACAATTAAAAACACATTTGAGTATGGATTCAACAGCAATGGACTCAAGGGTAAAAGCATGCAGAAATCTAACATTCTGAAGAGCATCCAAATGACAGATTGTAAAATAAAAATACTCAATAATTTTGTTCCAAGTTAATTGTTATTTAAAGATACATTATACATATTTTCACATCTACATAGAATATACATGTACATGTATATATGTAACATTTTTAAAGAATGGAATATATATAATGTTAGGTACATTGTAGAAGCATGAAGAATTGGAACTGCTCATATTTTCTGGTCAACATTTGTACATCCATGATTCCTTACAAGAATTATGCAGAATGATACAAAATGTAAAATGTTCTAAAGAAAAACATTCAAAATACATTAGCTTATAAATTTACCAGAGTAGTGTAAAAAGTAGCAACTGCCGATAGGACAATGATAGAAGCCCAGGTAGGAAATCCAGAGACAGCCTCTATAGCGGTTGCTGGTGCGAACACAGTCACACCCATATAGAGGCACTGAAATAAAACACAACACAATTGTTAATTTCGTATATCTTTTCAACTACTTATGTTTACACTTTTGTGCTGTGAGAACAAGCGTATAATAGAGGATGCAATAGATATAAGTATTACAGAAAGGCTAAGAGAGAAGAAGCTCTTTACACAAACTTCCTTGATTTGTCTGACTCTGTTGTTAAATGGCAATTTGGTGTCAGAATAGAAAGGGTATTTCAATTGGCTTTAAAACTCTCCTCCAACGTAGTTTTGGGTAGAATAAGTGTTTTTAAAGCCAAGCTTTGCAGAAGACTCGAGCTTTTTAGTCGTCGTAGGCGTTTCATTCTGTTCCCCATCCACTGTTACTATCTTTACTATAAGCATATTCATACGCGCTGAAATTAGTGCCCAATTTGAATTTATCAATGAAACTGAAGAAGCCGACAATCGCCGATGTTAATGAGCTGGGGCAACGCCAATTACATTGTAGCCGATCAAAATTAATACGCCACTACAACCGCATAAATAAAGTCACAATGCATCCAGGAATCATCGGGTAATTTATGAAGTCATTGCCACCATGGTCACTATGCACTCCCGGCCGTTATTGCTGCATAACATTCTCAAGCTCCGCTTATCAGGAGTCTCATTCCATTGATTTTTAAATGTGGGCAGCCCTAAGTCAGTCTAACACCTTCTAAGGATATTCAAAGAGCATGATGATGACAACAATGGTCGGACATGAAGATAACAAAGTTGAGTAGATGTATCATTTAAGAATAACAAGGAATTTCAGTCTGTGTTACTCACCATGTTAAGCATTCCCATTAGGGAGCCAATGACTCGAACTGCTTTTGATTGAAAGCGATACTCTAAGTACTGAAACAAATCAACATTTTTTTACAAGAAAGTTACACAAATGTAGCCGAATTCATTAAAATTTGAAATGGTTAGTTGCAAATTCTGCATAAGTATTTATGCTACTTTGAAATGATCCTACCTGATAAACACTTTTTAGCTGAAGTGGGTAAAATAATGGCACAATAAAAATAGCAGCAAGAATCACAGAAAGTGCCATGCCTCCATGGAACAGCAAATAAGATGTGCCTGAACAGAATAAAATGTTTCTTATTTCTTCACTAGGTAAGATAAATTTAGTGTTGAAGGTTGGTCACTAAGTCAACAAGTATCAGAAATTGTTTGAGAGCTAAAAGTATCATCACAGTATAAGCCGTGGGATTACATGTTTGTCAAATTTGTTTAAAAATAATTGGGCAATGTGTCTGTGTGCCTTTAAGTGATATCATTTCTTAATTCACCCTGAGTGTAGACTTCTGCAGGAACCCCAATAAACAAGATTGCTGACTGAAATGTCACCAAAATTGAGAGACCTACTGGAATGCATCGCTGGCTACCATTGGCTAATAGGAATCTGAAATTCAAGAAAACATTGACAAACACAGTTACATGCATGTATATTTTGTGACACATTTGATCTTAAACTATACTTAAACGCTGACTGTGTATTATCATTAATCATGGTAAATAGAAGTATTATACAATTAGAAGGACTTACTCATGTACTGTTTTTTGCTTGCCTCCGGAACATGCATGAAACACTCCAATGGCAATTGACACAAGTAGCACCAGTACGAAAACTAGATAATCTGGCCATCGAAACATATCATATCCTGTTTCAACCATTTTGCCAACACTGAACAGATGTAATCTCTGCAAAAAAACGAAACAAAATAAACATCATTCATATTATTGAAAAAAAATGACATGATGCAAAACATATTTATTTGAAAATAAAATAAAACCCACAAACGGGCCCATACTCAGAGACCCAGTCAAATCTTCAGTAAATATCAGCCACAAATATTCAGATTTCAGTGAAAATTACTGCCCACCTACTAAAAGAAACACAGTTAAATACAAAAACCCATGGACTTTTATGTGCTTGTTTATGGTAACAGACACAAAAATAGAAGAAATCAGATATTAATTATGGCACCACCTTTTATAATAAAACATTTATTCCATTTTATTGTATGTTGCATTTAGAATAAGAAAAATTGTTATGAACATAACGAAAAAGTATCTAGATTATCATCTTGCCACAGCAAGGTATTATCTATCAAATGTTATAGATGAATATATATGAACCCTGAACTAGGGAAGATGATAGATTATCCAAAGACATATTTAATCCAAAACCTAAAACAAAGCAGTTACAGCATCCACTGATAACATAATTCATTGTCTGCTTATATTCTCTGGGTCATTCATGACATTTAGGATCATTAGGAAAGTTACCAATATAAAACACAAATATTCATTATTTTATACTGTTCTTATTTGATTATCAGGAACAATGTTCAACTAACATATCAGTGTATAATGATCCCTGGTTGATGTATGCAATCAGCAATTTATAGAGCACAATCCAGATAAATTTACAGTTTAAAGGGCTAATTTATCTCTAAATTATGTGCATAGTTGATAACAATTAAGCCAGGAAGATGAAGCAATGAATAATGGCTTTTCGGTGTATATGTTTAATTTATATACACATGATTTAACATTATTATACATATATGTGATTTAACATTTAGCATTTAGATAGTTTGTTTCATAACACATTTTCCCTTAATCTTAACATGGAAAAACTCTTCAGATGTTTCTGATCTCTCTAATTAAGTCTACACGAAGCTGATTTTCCTAAAAAAGATCCATGTCAATCATTTTCGGTAAAAAATATAAGTATTTTCCATCAATACTGTCTTCATGTAGCCTATGCAATAGTGAATTGGTGCTTCTCTGACCCTTAATAGGGTCTTCTTGACTAAATATTATAAATACTAGCTGGCCCGACTCCTACGGAGTCTATTTTGAGGGGAATACATATGTATATTTTTTAGAGGCCACCCCAGCATGGCGATAATGGAAGTCTGACAATTAAAACAGCCTACACACGGCATAAACTGTTGGAAACCGGCCGTTTTTTTTATTCTAATACAATTGTACATACAGTTTATTTATATCCATTATTATTATATGTATGTGTGGTATTAGTTTATAACAGAAAATCTATTTACATTAAAATAAATCCATTGTGTTGTTCGGTTTAGTTTGCAACGGCATGTGTTACTGCAAGGTCAATAGTCTTTTCACCACATATTTTAATCAAAATTTATTTCGTTTTCTTTTTAATAAGCTATTTAGCAAAACAATTGATACATCCTTATTTAGATTGACCAATGGATTAGGTTAGTTGTCCCCGGGAGGTTGACCAATGGATAATAGCGGCTTTGTTACGCCTTTGTTCGGCAGATTGACCCGTGGACAATTGTGTAATAACAAAGCGTTGTATCAGCCAATAAACGATTGCGTCGAATTGACTAACGGCTGGCCGGGAACAAAACAATATGGCACCACTTCCAGTTATAGTGCCAGGTATTATTTGGCCATTTCAAAGCAGTTTTCTCATAAATGATGACATAATTGAATGTGTGCGGCTTGTCAACCGATTTCTACATTACTGATGTACCGCAAGTTGAAGTTTTTAAGTGACAAAACTGTAGTGGTGAGCGCCAGGAGAGGAAAAATGTCACATTTTCGTCGAATCAGCATTGCCAAGCAGTTTCGGTGAAGCAGTCTCCTAAATGAATAGAGAATGAAAGGTATGGTGCATATGACAACATGCACACAGTAGTAAGGCAGGGAGCGGGTCTAGTTTTGAAGCCCTAAAACGCCACTGATAAGAGCAAAGGGGGATAAATGTCCGAGATTCGTAGGGGGTGGTGGGCAAAAGAAGTAACAGCCGGGTTTCGGTAATTATATATGAATTACATATGCCCCTTATCTCTCATGACATTGAAGCAAAAATGAAAATTATTTTCCATGTTTGAATATGTACAACAACTTTCAGAATATAAGATTCCTGTTTTCAAAGGTGATTGAAATGATGTCTCAAAACCAACCTCTTCAGGATCAGCCAATCTATCATTTCGGGCAAAAGAGAAAATTATTTTCAAATGATAAAACAATGTAGCTTCTTAAATATGTATATCAAAATCATGTACGTAGTAGTATCTCTTTGGTGCCAAAAAATGTCTAATGAGTGTCATGAGTTTGATTCCCAGTCAGGTCTGGTGGAGGGTGTAAACAAGCTCATCTCTGAGGTCGCACGCTGCTCCGTGGTATCTACATGTTAAATGGTACAGGTCAGGAGAGTGAATGCTTATATATATATGTGTGTGTGTGTGTGTGTGTGTGTGAGACTAACACTGTGTGCTACTGTAGCAAGTTTTGTATGCTCCGCGGAGAGTTGAGGAAGGCAATTTTCTGTGAAAAGGATGTCAATGACATGGTGCAGATGTAAAATCACTAGAGCACAATAACCGTGTATTGCGACTTTGAATACTCTTTCCTCTTTAATAGCGGTACAGGCTGGAATAAGAGTACAGGGTAGCAATTTACGGAAAAATAAATAAATGTACACGTTGGAATAACAGTACAGGGTCGCATTTTACAGAAAAATTAATAAAGAGTACACACTGGAATAACAGTACGGGGTGGCAATAAATTTTGAATGCTAGCATGAGTATGCAGCTTCATTAAGAGTATTCCCAATTATAATTAAATGCTTTAACAATGAAATGATTTGTTATCATTAAAAGAAATAGTCAATACATTTTATGTAATATTTGAATGCCTTTCATTTTTTTTCCATTTTTAATGCCTTTCAATGCCTTTAAATAAACTTGTATTTATCTTTTCTAGAATATTTTTATATTTATTTCATATCATTCTTTTAGTGGTATTAAAGAAGTTTTAGACATTTTAATAAACTTGTATTCTTCATCAGAATCTTTTCTAAAAATATTTTGCTATTTTCCAACACATTTGAATGGCCCTGATTAGCAAGAGTATGCTCGTTACAACAGTATAGTTGACATCAGTTGTCATATTAGATTTAAGTTTTTATATAAGGTCAAAGAAGGTCTATTTGGTAAGTCTATTTTTGCCGCTATTAAAATGTGGGGATTCCCCAATCTAAGCTCATATTAAACAAAGCATTGGAGCGTACAAAATCAATAATGTCAGAAAGATGTGTACATGTGTGTGGTGCCTTTTAGAGTCTATGCCAAATATGGCGCCGAAACTGTAAGCTAGGTTTCAAAATCTCTTGGGAAATGGATGATTTCATCATGATATTGTAAATCAACTGACATGGTTTGAATGGCATATGTGTCAGCTTTACGCATTGTACATAGTACAGGTTGGAATAAGCGTACACGTTGGTTAAACAACGGAAATTTTAATAAACGTACAGGTTGGAATAAGGTCGTACAGGGTTGTATTTTTTTTAAAAATAAATACCCGTACATGTACGCTTATTAAAGAGTGAAGAGTAAGCACATTTACATTTATGACTTTCTAAAGAGGTTTCCACTGATAGCTTCCCAAGGATAGACCACACATTTGCAGGGAATTCCTCTAACACTCACCAGCCTGCCAGGGTGACTGCATTCAAAATTTGGTGACTGATGCTAAATTAATGTAATACACGCCTGCCACTTTAGCAGGTATCTCTTTTCCAACTAGCTCAGTGTATCAAAGAAAGCAATCACAAAACGCTTGATAAAATACGGGATCAATGTGTCTAAATATGATTCTAGCGCCACTAAAATGCACCGCATACATGTATGCATACGAAAATCCTAAACCCCGAAAGCATACTTTTGTGGCTTTGGCGCTGACCGCTAACACATTGTGCCATGGAGGAATAGCAACTTTCAGAGGACCCAAGTTTCAAGTGCAGACGTTGTCAGGGTACTGCGAGACCAATCAATGGCAGACCACAGAGTGAGGTTCAGGTGGGACCCGACAAGTTGGAGGTCGTAGCTTCCTTTTGTTACCTGGGAGACATGCTCTCGGCTACTGGTGGCTGTGACGCTGCAACGACAACACGGGTGAAGACAGCCTGGAAGAAGTTTAAAGCTACTGCCTGTTCTCTCATCTACACAAAGAACATGTGTACAGTACTTGTGTACGGAGTGCAATGCTCCATGCTAGTGAAACATGGCCCTTAACCAAGCCAAACTTTCAACGCTTTGCAACGCAATGACAGATCTGCAAAGTGAAGCCGAGAACGCCGCCACCACCAGTTCAAGTGAGCTTTTGAAGCTTCTCGGCCTTGAGGACCTTGACCTCATTCTAAAGGAAGAAGACTTTGTCGTTGGTATGGCCACGTGGTACGGTCAAGCAAATCAAGACAGCATGGGACATGCAAGTGGCTGGTATACGGGAACCGGTAGACCCAAGACTTCATGGAAGCAGGTGACTGAGAGGGGATAAGAGGGACTGGGGACTCTCAAAAACCGATCCTCATGAGAAAAACACATGGAGATCCGGTGTGCGAACAGCCATGCGTTACCCCTAGCCAGCTACCTGAAGGGGGTCCACTGATGTGGACGTTACCCCAGCACCTGCACGTTAATCAAAACACCGATGATGATGATGATGATGATGATGATGATGATGATGATGATGATGATGATGATGATGATGATGATGATGATGATGATGATGATGATGATGATGATGATGATGATGATGATGATGATGATGATGATGATGATGATGATGATGATGATGATGATGATGATGATGATGATGATGATGATGATGATGATGATGATGATGATGATGATGATGATGATGATGATGATGATGATGATGATGATGATGATGATGATGATGATGATGATGATGATGATGATGAGGTAAAAATTACTACATGTATAGACATCTAGAAGAAGAAAAATTAAAGTGCCATACATGCTCCAAAAATTAATAATGTAAAATCATTAGCAAAACATGATAGTGGGGAGGAACAAACTTTATACAAATTGACACGTTTAACTTGAAGTTGAAGGGCACCGCACAAATATGCGTCTTACCCTTCTCGTGTAAAGACAACTATAACTAGATCAGAAGTGTTCAAAGAACACGGCGTCGCTAGAACAACGTTGATTTATATGGGCAATTAAGACATATGATGAAACGGTGCATACTTTACTGTTGATCAAGTTCAACTGTTAAAAGTTGACTAAAACGTTATGGAAATCTTGATTAAAAGTACACAATACTGTAATCAGCCACACATGATATTGTGCATGAGTATGCTGTATTGATTTTATTAATTTGCAGCAGGTATATTGATTTTATCATGTTGGCTATATACATTGCTGCTAAGCTGAGTATTGATTTTTACTGATATTCAATGCACTTAGCCAGAAAAAAAATCAATACTCATGCACAATATCATTTGTGGCTGAATATGAGGTTTTACGTGATGTGACGTAGAACGTGACGTAGAACGTGACGCAAAAAACGTGACGCGATACGCGTGATTCTCTCTCTCTAAGTGCATTGCATATCAGTAAAATGTCATAAATGGCCTTCTAAAATACACAATTTAATTGGCAGAGCGCCCAAAATCGAATCACTTCGGTGTCGCCTCATACCTCACAGTTGTGTAAAGTTTGAACGAAATCTGTGGAACGGTAAAAGCTCTAGCTTGTCCGGAGACATACATACATACATACATACATACATAGAAACAAAGTGATCACAAGGCTTTCGCTTCAGCTACTGAAGCGACGCAACAAACTCTTTAGTGCCCCGCAAATATGCAAATGGAACTGCTTGACATCACGTAACAGTAAAGTAAGATAGCGTCACTGCAATAAGACCTGTTCGTTTGTCATGAGGACCATAACAGCCTCATTATTTACCCTCACGTGCCATATGGATGAACGGCCCCGGAGATTTGCTCCGTAAACCCCGTAGGGGCGGTACTGGAATCAGACCTAGTCGGAGTATGAGGAGAGAGTGACACAATAAGCCAACTGTGAACTCGCACTGCAGAGTAGGTTCGCTACCAGCAGATTTGAGCATGGTGAAGGCCAGTACACATCACACTAACACAGATCAGATTGTGATTATGTTAAGCCCTATATGATAAGCTAATGAGGCCTTCAGGTCATATCCTTCAGGTGATGCCTGCTCAGGGCGTCACCCCACCCATGGGACCACCTAAAAGTTTGGTCTGTTGAGTAAATAAAAAGTGGCCTCTGTGCCTCCCACCACCCACTATCTAAAGTCAGTATGTCAAAATACTATGAATATAAGAGAAACATGTGCCTTATTACACTCTGTCACTCTACACACGTTGCCAACAATAAGCTTAACCTTGACCTTCAAGTTCAGTGCATGGTTTAAAGCAAAGTATTTCATACAGAGTCCGAAAACTGGTATATTTTGACTTACAGCATAGAGGCAATATAGAATTACATCTAATATTTTACAGCTATCTGACGACGAACTCTCACATGCCGAATATATACATATTTTTTAAAAGAATTTGACTGTCATCTTTTCTGCTCGAGTCTGATGTTTTACCATTAAAAGAGAAACCGTTCTAACGATTTCAAAAACTAAAAACATCTGTAATAGCATTAGATAATAACGTTAAGGGATAGAATACTATCTATATTCATATCATGACTTTGTATATAAGAACCACATTTTAACATTTACGTTATCTTTATAATAACACATTAGATACTAATGCTGTATCTCGTCGATGTTCTTATTCTGCGACGGAAAAGATCGTGTGCTAGTAAAGAATGACATCGTGACTTATATTCAATTGATTACTTACTAACTTTAATTTAGAAAATAAAATAAATATCAATTAATTAAAGCCCTCTGTGTGTTCTTGCTTTAGAGTGGCATCGTGTTATAAAGATCTCGCGTAAAATAAATCATTAGCCCTGATATAATTCAATTCATAATGTGGTCGCACTATCTTTCAGTAGTACTAAAAGTAGTGTAAACCAGTGTACAGTCCACTGGCACTGCAGGAGCAATTTATACAGTGATCTAACACAATGTAACAATGATCAACCAATATCAGCCTTTAGATGTAAGACTTTAGATGTAATCTGTGTCAAGGTGTAACCTCGGGTGTAAAAAGTGGATATAGCCGATAGGAGTGGTTATCTAGATCTGGATAAATAATTCACAACTTAGCCAGCCTCAGATAAGAGACTGGCCTCCTCTAATCATAATGAGGCAACGCGTGAATGGAGAGAGGGTACGTTCTGCCTAAGGGTTGGCAGATAGCCGACTCTTGAAAGTGGTAATAGAGTCGGCATTGACAGTTCCTGGGTTTAGACTGTTCCACTCCGGGATTGTTCTTAGTACTGTTGATTTCCACAGTGGAGATTGCCTATCGCCACCTGAAGGTCTTACTATCTTCCACTGGTGAGAGTCCCGAGTGGCTCTACCTTGATGTAATTTAATGCCAACACTCTCGGGTGGCAAATCCAGGCCTCCATGCAAAAGTTTATAAAATAGGCATAAACGCTGATTCCGTCACCGGTCTGCTAGACTTTGCCAGCCAAGGTCAAGCAGTAGCCCTGTGACTGATATGATACTCGCCTCTGCACAATCTCACCTCTGCAAATCTAAATCAATTTCCTCCTTAACTGATGGGTCCCAAATAGCCCCACAATATTCCAATGATGACCTGATGATTGTGAAATATGCTGTCTCTCTCAGTCTGTAGGGAGAACCGCGGAGATTCCTACAGTAGGAACCCCAGATGTTGGTTGGCACGGGAAACTGTATCCAAGATGTGAGGCCTCCACTGTGAAGACCGGGCTCCATAGTTGTTTGACAGTGTGACGCCCAGATACTTCGCCTCAGGGACAAAACCAATAATCTCACCGCCAGAAACAAACAGGTTTCTGGGTCTGACTAGCAAGGTGGAGGATATTTCACTTGGACACATTGAACTTGAGGCCCCAGACCTGACCCAACTCAAAGAGTGAATCTAAGTCTCTTTGTAGATTGACCTTGTCCTCCATAGAGTGGATTGATCTATAGATCAAACAATCATCGGTGAAAAAACAGCATGAAGACATAACAGTGATCTAGAGCACCAATCGCTATAACCACTCCTAGCTAATCTCAGAGCTTATATAATGCCTAAGTCATAGTGAAGAAAACTCCTCGTATCAATATTTATTGGAACAATGAAGAAGTCAATCTACAGATCAAGGAATAAAATAATAAGAATACAAATGTCTAAATTATAATTACAAGGATATTCATCCTACAATACTTATTTCATAATTATAGTTTCATGCATTATAAATTTATAATAAACATAGTAACTATAATAAGATAACTTACAATTTAAAGGCGTATTAGTATGGTTACAATTGGTAAAACTGGCCATACACATAAACCGTGAATTTTGCGTATGACGTGACTTTTAGTGACCTTAACAACGGGGAATTAAATGTCATACGTACAATTTACGTGTTGTGTATATATGGCCGATCAGTGCCATTGATGCTCTATGTATGTTTTGGTCCATGTGGAACCTAAACCTCTTAGGTTTAGGCTCCGCATCAATTAAAACATGCATAGATCACTCTATGAATTGCTCCTGTGCTATAGTCCAGCCATATCACGTCAGGTATAGGTAAATCCTGGAAAAGGATGGCGAATCATGGGATGAAATCAGTATAACCCCCCATTTCAATGATCCCGGCCGAGTTCTTTAAGATAATTGATTTCTTTTTCAATTTTTTTTTTCTGATGACAATAATTCAGGTTAAATTTATTACCTGTACGTGTTTAATGGATATTAGTATTTTTTTGTGTTTCTTTTTATATGTTGTAGGAATGGAAGCCCTGTTAAAAAGTGCTCTGTGTACAGAGTCTTTAACTAAGTATGGTTCAAGTGGAGGAGGATGTATTAATAGTGGGCATGGCTATCAAACTGATACACAAAGAATATTTGTAAAATTTAATGACAAATCAGAGGTAATTAACAGTGTATATTAATTGTATTTTAGATGTGTAATAATTTTGTTCTCTGTGGAATTTGTTAAATAAAAAGTTATTATTATTCCCCATAGTCTAGAAGAATGTTTGATGGAGAATATGCAAGTCTTGAAGCAATTTGTGCCACAGACACAATCATTGCACCAAAGCCAATCAAGGTTAGATTTATATTACAAAATATATAAACATGATTCATACATTTTTTTGTCTTTCAACTGGTTTCAAGACATTGAACAACACACCTTTTTCACATTGGCAGCAATATTTTGCAATTTTGATACTCTGTAGAAATTAGATTTTTGTATTATATTTAAGATTTTTTTTTCTAAATTTCTAATACTCAAAACACTCAAAACACTTAAGATTGTACCGGTAATATTGTGAAGATCAGTCATCCAGGTTATGATAAAATAATATAATATGATAATATATAAATATAATACTTAATATGTACAATATAATTATCCAGTAGTATAGTCTAAATAATAGTAAATATTGTACATATATCAGTTAACCTGGATGGCTAATCTTCACTGTACATTGTAATTTGATCATTTTTATATAAATTCATGCAGTTACATATTTTGTTTGAATAGGTTCTTGATATGCCAACTGGTGGAGCTATGTTGATAACTGATTTTGTAGAGATGAAATCACTCTCCAAACACGCAAAAGCATTAGGAGAACAGCTTGCAAGGTTATTCAGATTTAGTTATAATATTGAAACATTATTTTACTTTAAAATATATACATATACATGTATATATTTATGATACATATTATTAGATACAACTGATATTTTGCAGATTACATCTGCACAACAGAAAATTAAAAGTTTCATCGCAAATGTCAGAAGGTGCTATTCATAAACCTAAGATAGAATATGTGGCACAATTCGGGTTTGATAAAACTACATGTTGTGGATATTTGCCCCAGGATAATTCCTGGCAGGACGAATGGGTGGTAAGTTTAAGCAAACCTGAACAGTTATGCTCAGTGTCTGGACAAGTATGCTTAGATAGAGGTCACATGAGATTAATCATCCATAGAAAGTGGCCTAGACTAAAGACTACAATAATTTCAATACCACACTGAAATATTGTGTTTATTGATACTAGTTTTTTCAAATAAATATTTTGTGTCCGCATTATCTTTAATATTATTGGCAGCTGAAAATGACTGATTCTTGATGATTTTTGTCAACAGGAAGAAAGTAAAAATTTGATAAATGAAGGAAATTATGATTTAAGTAACATTGGCATTGTATTGAGTAGGTATGTCTGTCAATTTTCAACAATTGTGGCAATTTTTTCTGCAGGTTTTCTATTCTCAGAAGTTAAATCAGCAAATAAAGATGATTGAGCAAAGTGTACGTAGAAAATACATCTTGTAAAAATATTTATAGAAAATGCAAAAAAGAAGTAATGATAATCTTCACATTTGTGCAAATGACAAACATAGAATAATAGACATCTTTATTTATACATGTTTATGATTAAAATTTATTATTATTCTTTATATAATTTTATTGATAAATATTTGTAATATAGTGAATTTGTGATATAATAGTCATATATTTCTTTTACTAGTCATCTTGTCACTGTGATAAAAAAAAGGGTCCACTATGGAAATAAGTTATTGTGTATAGCAAAATCTTTTAGTGCTCCCTATTTATAATCTCATTGTACAGTTTACTAATTTTTTTATTATTATTTAATTTATCCTATTGATTATTTATTAATGCTTTCGTAATGTTTTTTGCTTATTTTTGTACAATGTTATTATAAATGAAATATCTGAATCTGAATCTGAAAAAATGCAAGCTATTGAACACATGTCACTTTCAACAACAGTATGGAAACAGGGAAGCCACAGAATTATGGAGCAAACTTCAACTACATCTACCCAAGTTTTTTGAAGGTCTCGACATATTACCAGCATTAGTCCATGGAGATCTGTGGAGTGGGAATGTAGCAGAGACAGCAGAAGGTCCAGGTGAAAACCATTTGATTTTTTTTTCAAAGAATTGTGGTTTTCAAGGTACATGTATATGATGTTTGAGTACACAGTTCATTTTACATTTAAAAAATTGAAATTCTATCATATTTTTGTACACGTATTGTATATTGTGTTTTTAGTAATCTTTGATCCTGCAAGTTTTTATGGTCATGATGAGTATGATTTTGGAATAATGGAAATGTTTGGTGGATTTACAAGCGAGTCATATGATGCCTACCATAAGCTTATTCCTAAAACACCAGGTCTGAAAAAACGGAAACAGTTATATAAGCTTTTCCACACTTTGAACCATTGGTATGTATTAAAAAACATCATTAATATTTCCTTTTTATATATGTATTTATCATTGACATTTATTTTATGTGTAGATGATAACTCACTTACACTATTGTAACAACTAAATTTTATTTGACATTCATTTTTCATTTTTAGGAATCATTTTGGTGGCGGATACCAAAGCTCATCATTGGGTCTAATGAGAGAACTTTTGAAAATGTGAATAGTTTGATCAACTGCATCAAAGAGCACCAGTAATAATTTTAATTACTACTGATTGAATGATGCTATGATATTAAAACAATAAATACCTTTGGAATTCCATAATAATCGGATGTTAAAGTAATCATTCAACTTTGTGATTTGACATTTTCAAATATAAAGAATTGCGTTAGAAGCTGTCAATGGCTTAAAGATTATGCTCAGTGGCCAAACAAGTATACGTGTAGAGAAGCATTATGATATGTTCTGTGCATTCTGAAAGTTTCTTTCATTTAAACAGCGTATTAAAGTATGTAGAGCAATATGAATACCACACAATAACAGGCCGCCAAATACTCTACAAAACACGTGAAGCAACAAATGTCAGCCGGCCGAATGATTTTCGTCAGACGTAACTCACACGGTGCACGTGAAAGACCGCCTGTATCGTCCATGTTAAATGAGACGTCAGTCGTGAGAAATCCACGGTACGTCTGGCGAAAATCATTCGATTATGCAATATCACGTGACCCTGTGTTTTAGTTGGCGAAACGGCATGGTATTTTTTAAAGGTGAAATAAGTATTAAATGTGGAGAATATAAATATTATTTTCATCTCACTTGCAATGGATAAGGCATCGTCTATTGATACTGAATTTTACAGAACTAATATGATTTTGGCTGAGCAATATCTTTAATGAAATGTTATCAATAGTGATCCACTCATCTTCACTAATTCGGGGTTTTAGCTATATACATCTATCTATAACATTTGATAGATGATACCTTGCTGTGGCAAGATGTGGTCCACTGTGTGGATCTTGAAAAGGAAGTTGTTAAGAATATCAAAGTTTTTCAACATTGGTGTGGGATATTAAGTTCAATGTAAATTTTTAGCGTTATGAATCATTTTATTTACTTAAATCCGGTGATCTATTTTTTACAACTCATAATTGCAGAATATACTGTGTGTATCAGAGATACATAAGTATAATAGTCAAGGATTTGTTATCCCCTGCAGTATATTACAATTACATGTACATGTACCAAAAATACAGTGACAATTGCCTATAAGGATTCAAATCCACAAACTGCTATTCTTATATACAATATGTACCATATTAGTTACAGGTGCATGTATTCATTTTAAATTGTTTTCATCCTTAATAAGTTCCATATAAAATTGGAAAAGGATTAAAGTCCTATGTACATTTAAAGAGGTAGAATAAATTTTTGAGAACAAATCTTTTGATATTGTTATAAGACTGGTATAAAATTTTGTTCATTAATATATAATAAAGGGACAGCATGAAAATAAACGAAAAACCTAAATACTCCAGAAAAACTTACCGTATTCCTGCACACCGGTAGTGTAAAATATGAAACTCAAATAAATGAGACGAAAGATAGACTGTTGTGGTGTAAACTGTGGACATAATGTTTTAGTAGACTGTCCTGTGTAACTTTGAAAATGTTCTAGGATTTACATGCATGACATAAATATGTGTGATATTTATTCTATCAATTTTAGATTAGGTTACTGAAATGTTAATAATATGTTGTATTGGGCTACGGAAATGTTCATAATATATTGTAGGCATAGACTATAGTGATAGACTAATTACTAAACATTATTTAAAGTTATTGATGTAAGTGTGAAAAACATTAATTTATTGGAGGCCATGATATGCAGCATTACAATAATTTATGAATCATACACATATTTTTTTAATTTAAGTGATTTATAAAATTAAAATATGAATATATATTACTCTTGTTCATAAATAGGTAGTTTTTGCACTTGGATCAAGATTTAAAGATGGCAGATGAACAGTGAAATTTCTTGGTATAAACCCTTCTTCTCCATTTTCTTTTCTTACCCAAACCCAGTTTACATTCTTATCATTCAATAGAGTCACAATTTCCTGATGCTTTACTGAAATATCTGTTGCATTCTTTGCTATATAATCAAATAGAACTGTCAAAAGAATTTGTGATTTTTGTTTTAAACATTCAGAATCTGCTTTATTGGTGACCTGTTGATTTGTGATATCAATTGTAACTTCTTCCATATCACTTTCTAATTCGTTTGATTTTATTGTGCCAATTAGTTTGGATATGCTATTTTCCAAAAATGAGTCGGTTGAATACTGACTCATATTCGAAGAATTGATATTGTTAACACTAATTGAATCTTCGTGACTTGTGTTAGTTTCCTTAGAGTTTGTGATATACTTGTTCATGTCTAATTTAGAACTGGGTGTTTTCTTTTTGTTATAAGAACTCAGAATACTTTCATCTTTTGTTTCATGGGGCAATGTATCATCAGAACTATAGGCAGTGTCATGGGATAGACTGGCATCAGAAATAGACTCATTCCTTGGAGATGACTTTGTTGCCAAATTTTCCTGAGAGCAGTAAAATATACTTTGCAGATTTTCATAGCTTGGAATCTGTTCTCTCCAATCTTCTGCAATTTCACAGAGTTTACTTTTTGGTTCTAAAACAAGAGAACTTTTCATATCCTCAAACCTATACGGGTTATTGTTTTGCGACAGTAACTTGTTTGCCCTCTTAAATTTATCCATGGAAGAATTTGTCACCTCAATAGTTATCTGTTCCACATCCACTTCAGGAAATTGCTGTCCGAATTCTTTATATGTTTTTCTACATAATCTACAGCAGTGATTCCAGTTTAAACACACTGGCCCTAAGTGGGAATACGGAACATAGCCCTCTCTGTTATCAGGAGTGCGTACGAACACCAAATTTTTTATTTTATACAAAGCATTCACAACCAGTTTTTCATCAACTTCCAGCATTACTGATGCACCATGCACATTTCTACAGCTAGTGTCGGGGACATGGTGTTTTAGTACCCTCATAGGTATGTTTGCTGGACACTGAATGTTGGATTCGGCAAGTGCGGCTTCAAGATCTTGATTGTAAGTGATTTGTTGGCTGTTCACTAGATTTTGAGATGATTGATTTATAACTTCACCTCCATCCAAGTGGTTAGATAACTCATGAAGATTATTGTTTCTTTCATTTTGAACATAACTATTGTGATCTTTGTTGCAGTCAGTGGCATATTGATTTTTATTTTGTTGAAAATCCATGTACTTGTCATCTTCAAAAGATACTGTTGGCCTTTTACCCCTACAAAGAGGTAGTTCAAAAGATTCAGTGTATTTAATAAGGTGAAATGGTGTATGGTTATTATCCAAAGTATGTATTCCACTATGTTTATGTTTGTCTATTCCTGAGGTACCTCGTAATATAGATTTATTTTCACTAGATGGAATTCTACAACCCATTGGATTGCTATTTTCCTTTATGGGCAGTGTCATATTTCTCCAATCTTTCCTTGGATTGGCTACAGAGGTATTTGATAGATGGCTTGTTGATTTTGACCTAATCAGATTTGAAGAGTTATTGTAACTTGCACTGTTAAAGATGCCACTTTTATTTTCCATGAGATTATTGTATTGATGAATATATAGTAATTGTGAATTGAGATTGGGCTTTTTAATGTTGCCACCAAAATTATTTCTTTCAAGTTTACTTGAAGTATCTCTCATGTTGTGATAAACATTCAAATCCCTGTAAATTCCTTTAGGAGGTTTTTTTTCTTGCCTTTTGTAGTCTTTCACCATATTTGAAGCAGATAACAAATTATGGAACCTTGTATGCGTCGTATTTACAGTGTCATTTTTATTCTTATTTTGACAATTTTTATTGAAGAATTTGTTTAACTGAGTGCTAGTAGGTGGCAATTCGAAATCTTTCTTCATATCCATTGGGAGTGAATTTCTACTTTGGTCAACGTCAATCTCATTTTTGGTGTGCTCATGGTCACTGGAAGTTGTATTACGTTTGTGAAGAGGTGGTTTGTGACGCGATGTGATGAAACAGCGTACAATTTCTGCTGATGTAGCCATGGGAACACGCTCCTTTCTACGGCTTGTCTACAACATACATAATTATGCAATTATTTCAATGAAAACTTATGACTAATACGGACCAAGAGGCCTTAAAAGTATATGTTAGAGAGATCTTCAGTACCCTCATTATCATGATACAAGTGAGCTATTATATTTACTACCCAAACTTCACGTAATGACCCATGTGCTGTTTGTTTTAACTTTGGTCAATTTAGGGAGCAGACTTAAGTGAGTGGGTACGTTTAAAATATTGATGTCAGATTAGTGTTAATATTTTACATAATTGATGCATATTCGATGATAGGCCTTTTTGTGAGTAGGATATAAAAATGCTAACAGCAAGGTGTTTCACTGTGTTCATATATAATTACTAGTAACTATAATCATTAATCAACATGTGTAATATATCTTTCTGTAATTTCTTAGTCACAAGTCAACAGTAGAATAAAAAAGACAAACATATATCATCTAATTTTTGTGAATTTATTGCACAAGTTTCACTCTTAATTTTTGCTCTTAAGTCAAAACAGGACACATTATTTATCATGACGCAATTAGGTAAATGAATTCCCCAACTCTTGATTGGGCAACAATTATCAACTAAGGTATTTCTCATCATAATTATTTACTGGCATATTTAGTTACTATGGCAGAATTGTTTATTTTAAATGAATTAATAACAAGGTATCAAAAACTATGTGGTATTATTTATTTATATATGAATGTTTTAATCCATGGATTTTTAATGATGGTAAAAAGAAATATCTATTTTAAAATGCAATTATATCAACATCAGCGGTCAGATGCGATTATCGACTATACTATCCACTTTTCATTGTTTTTTTTTACTACAGTTGTGTCAATAGCATAAAATCTATATACATGTACAAACATTCTAAGATATCAAAATTGCTTTTTTATATCTCTAATAATATTTGAAGGATAACAAATCTATTATACAAGATCTATTGCAAACTAATCAAACGATGCCGAAAATTGTTCAACAAGTGAAAATATTTATAAACGCATGAAACCTGTCAACTAGGTAAATAAACTAACCTGTCTTCTCAACATCATTTACACAATCATGCTCGTGCTTCATATATACCAGGGGGCCTAACCTCTTCTTTCCACCCCACCATTTTCTCCAAAAGATTTATTTAGAAGCTTTTAGGTCCCATGAAGAAGTTTAAGTGCTTTACCCTTACAGCCATTGCCACCTGCATCCGACCCTTTTATGTGATTTCTATGGTTGACATAACTTTGCTTTTAACAAAATATTGGAAGGTGATTTAATTTGCTCTCAATGTCCACATGTACATGAGAAAATTGTTTTTGGTGCTTGTTTCTTGAAATAGTGAACTTAACAATAGATATATCCATATTGGCAGGAAGTCCATATTCATGTATTGTGGTGTTCATTTTAAGTTGATAATACTAGTTACAAAAGTTTAGATTGGAAAATTGATCTGTTATTGTTATAAGATAAGATAAGGTAAGATAACTTTATTTTACCGCAGATCTATTAACGGCTATTGGCATATATACCGTTACTTTTATGAGAGGAGGAGGCATTTATTTGAGGAGAGTATGTAATGGAGGTAGCTGGTTATTAACTAACCAAATACATATGGCATAGATTAATCCAAGTTGGAAAGGCTTAACCTATAACTGAGTCACGTATTTGTGGTTTGTTATTAACATACGCTTGCATCAAACAATACATGATTTTTCAGGGCTTTATTATTTACACAATGCAACCTCTGCATTATAATGCGACAGACTCGCACATCGACCATAAAATGCGTTTATTAGAAGGAAAGGGGGCTGTTTATTAGCGGTGAGTGTTTAACAGAATACATGCCACCCCAGTGGTTGTTTAATAGAGGTAGGCCATTATTAGAAGATTTACAGTATGTATAACTTGAATTGTAAAATGATCATAAGAGTGCACCTCTGCTTCTTGGATAAAATTGTCTGCCCATTGTAACCTCTTGACGTGCTGTTCTCGTATCTTTGTTACGTCCTGTGATGAGGCAGCCTTGTTGCGGAGGGCTTGAGGTACTGAAGCTCCAGATGACTCGTAATACATGTTCTCGTAGAGAGGCAGACGAGAACTGCGAGTGCTGCAACACAACATTTTATATATTACTAAATATTACTACTTTGTGAAATGCTATATACATGTAGATATTTCTCGGATAGCACACAGCAGCTGGTCATGCGGATATGGTTTTCGCATGTACATATATATATATTGCCTAAAAAGTACCCAATGTGAAAAGCCCCAGTTATATCATTTCACACTGGTACATGTACTTATGATATGAGTATATGTGGATATATGTACAATGTACAAGCTTTAGATAATCAAATCTGTACGAAGTGCATTCATATTCACTTGTATTCACATACTACTATCTAGCAAACACACTTGAACAAACACAATTAAAATGAGTTTATTTACAGGTGCAGGTTTTTTTTTAAAGAGGGGGGACATAATTGGAGAATTTACAATTTATTGAGATCCTTATTAACAAAATTGAAAGGAGCTCAAAGAATTTCCAAAAGTACCGCAATAGTAATTTCTTGTAGAAAAGACTTAACCCCGCCCACTCCAATTGTGGACCTTGTGGGTTTTCATCCTATTCAAAGTGCACCACACCATGGGTCCCAACATCGTAAGGTGGAGGGGGAGTGTTACTGTGTCGTATACAATATTTACATACACTTGTTATTAAAACCCGCTTTACACTAGAGCGATGAGCGATCATGGGCGAACCCGTGCAACGCATCTGTACGTATTATGTCACGTCGTCAACTTGGGCGTATTATGACGGCATTGAACGTAGTAAAAATGCATGGTACGACAAGTTGCTAAGGCAAACGAAGTGTTACTTGTACGTGCGAATGTTGTGCGATCCCTAGACGCAGCATAACTATTTTTAACGAACCTAAACCAACCAGTAATTTCGTCAACAAATTTTGAACATGTTCAAAATTTCCTGACGAATTTGCCTGTTCGCCATTGCACGTAGAGCTACGTAGGTGGAATTCGCTATAGTGTAAAGGGGGCTTAATACATTAGATCTATTATATTTCTATGTACTGGTATTCGTAAGATTGATTGATGAAAATATTGTATATATATACCCCCTCTCCCATGATAATAGTTTTGTGTAGTAAATGGTGTATACCCTTTGTATGTATATCTACACCCCCCCCCCCCCACACACACACACACCACACCCTGCAAAAGGTTTTTGCCATGAATACCAAAGGTACCGGTACGTAAAAAAAAGAAAGAAAGAAAGTGACATTTTGAGGGTGAAAAGGGATGGCAAGGTGCACTCCTGCTCTCCCTGGATCTGCCTATGACGCGGTGTCTGACCTGTTGTAGAGACGGCCATGTTTGGGGCGTGCTCTGAACGTCTGCTCGCAATCTGACTGGTAACCACGCTCCACGTGTTGCCTGTACCTCGGGGCTACGTGAGACATCTGTAAACATAATAACATGATGGTGTATAGCGGTTGCGCTTCATATTGAAATGAGCAATATAGGGCCTAAATGATTTGATTGCGTTCATTAACTAGTTAGATGTTGGGGGGAGAGACCGGTAAACAGCTGGAAATCAGTGTGGACTCTGTCTCCCACTTTACAGTTTAGTCATGTGCCACCAATAGGGGTAGGCGGCCCTACCTTTTAAATTTCAAGCCAGCTAGTATTGAACTGGGTTCACATCTTGTCAAATTAATATGGCAATTGGTCCACATATTTTGAATTTGAAACCGAAATTGGTCAACATATAGATTTCAAGATACTTGATCATGAAAAATATAAATTTGTCCGTCTATGCTTTGATATGGCAAACTTGTAATAAAATGTGCGTAAATGTTAAGACAACACAAACTGTGTGCTGTCTTATTCTATTATGTCTATTATTTTGCGCAAACGAAGATTTATAACAAGGACTAGTTCCAGAGTGTTACAAACTCAGCTGTAATGCCCTCCATTTGCTGGTGGCCACTTAAATAAGGTAATTGGGCCGAACACAGCTGTGAGAAAGTGCGCACCCAGCACACGCACCGTCAGCTCAGAGAAGTTTCTTTACAGGTAGGAAACTAAATAAAATACGCTTTCCATTGGTATAACATGCTGGCCCTTTGTAAATTCCTCTAGCTTGTAACAATACACTTTTACAATACCCACGAAAATATACATTTCCCATTAAAATTCCTACACGTGTACATTGATCACACACAAACCACTAGTCTTGTGATATATTAATGAGCAGCTATGAAAGATTAAATTTATTCAATAGGACATTCCAACTGATGCGTAAATCAAACTTTCTGCCACAATACACCAGAAAATAATTGGCTACACCAAATTTCTTCTGATGGTATTCAGTGAACTACTGTTTTCTGGATTTCAATCATAAACTGCACGAACACCTCATATAATATAGATGATTTTTATTTGTTCGCAAGCAAAACCTTTTTTATTAACCAAACGACATATTTTCCACTTTTCACTGCTATTGTGTTTGTGTGGTTTGTGTGAAGACATCCATACATCATATTTTTAACGTTCACCAACCCATTTTACACATATATAAGTAATTATTTGCCAGAATAGCGATGAAAGAGAATTTTCTTTTGACTTTTCACATAATTACTGGTTATTTACGAATCCTCCTCGGTCGTAAAGCTAGAACAGCAGGAGATCATTGTGTACAAAACTTTGTACCTTCAAGTTCTTCATATTACCCCCCCCCCCCCAATTTACACAATTCCCAGTGTTTGCGTCATTTGAAATCTACTTACAGGCAGGCTCTGAGGAGAACACATAAAACCAAGAGATCGTAATACAAGTATGACATATAATTAGTATTGCATTATCAGTGAAAGTATTCATGTACGAGCATGATATATATTTAGATAACAGTATAATGTGATATACTCTCAAATTTTCTACTGTAATAAACAATGCAAGTGCTTTGTATTTTGAATTAATTTACCTTTCGCTGTAAGATAACCTAATTTTACTTCTCACACTGATTGTATTCCATTGTATGTTTACATCCAAAGTTGGAAATGATTGGCAAAGCACAATTGTGGTTTACATACTAGTACATAAAGACATCAAGATCGCTTGTGAGATTAAAAAAATAGTTGCTAGAAATCTGCCCCCCTGCATAGTAATATCCAGATAAGCGAAACGTCCGTCGACAATGATTGGGGTTAATTCTGTTCACTGTCAAATGTGCAGCATTCTATGAATATAGATGTAAAGCTTTGCTAAAACACGAACAGACATGCATCTGTGAGATTTAACAGAGGCTTGGTTAACTTCCACAACAATAAAGGTATCTTTTCTTCTAAAGCACTACGCGACAACACACCACATGCATATTAAAGGATTGTAGAATGTTAGATATTCTTTGTTTTGTTGGTCATTTTGTACTGTGGATATGGATGCCTATATATGCTGCACGTAGGTAGATCTAAAAATGTAACCTGTATGTAAGTTGTATGTATTTATTGTTCAGTTGTCACGTTAGTTAATAACCATTGATATTCAAAACAGGCTGTTTAAAAGGGAGAAAAGAAGAAAATACTTATATTCTAAACTACACATAAATTGAGCCACATTTCTTCCTTTATTTTTTTCATCAACCAAAGTTTAGTGAGCAAATGCATTGATGCTGTAGAAGACCCCACATCAGAAGAAGGGTAGTAGGCCTACGACGTATGCGCGACTTGTACGTGTACATGTATTGTCTCGTGTTCGAGCTCGAGGCTAGCATTGCACGAGTCCACGATTACACGCGTCATGTGATTTAAAAAATATGCTGGAATGGAGACATTTTTGCGTTCGCGCTTGATAACATCTCCACGCGCATACAGCACGACTCTGACATCTTCATCACGGATACCCAATAGCATAAAACGTTTTTTGGTTTGTATTACATTCATTATATTTTCTACTGTCACCCCCCCCCCCGCACGCTACAACTAGTAAAGAACGACATTTTCACCATGCTAATTAAATGAAAATATTTGCATAAAACCACAATGAAGTGCCTTTCACAGTATACGTGCTAGATTCTTTTACATTTCAAATTTCAAAGGACCTAAACATTGCATTGAATGATTTCAATAAGCTCACCATAAGTTTTTCATAAAACATGTTTTATACTCGACCTTCGTAATCTAGTCTTTTTTTCTTTGGCCATAATCGAGATGATTACCGTTGAAGATAACATTTTTCTACTTCTGTGATTGGTGATTCATTCATTTTTATGAGAGCGCATTTGAAAGGCTCTTGTGGGTATGCTTTATTACACAGTTGGGAGATTGTTATTTCAACTGTCTCCCCCCCCGTTCAAAGTAGCTCTGTCAGTTTATGTCTGTTTGTAAGCATATATCCATGATATCGTATACGATAATTGGGACTAATTAATGTATATTATTAGTTACGGCAGTGAAACTCAAGACAGCGTTAAAATAGCGCTTCTTGCCTATGAAATCTTAAAACAACCGGAACGTCACTCTTGTGACTGGATGAACGAAAATCGACAGATATATATCTACATGTAGATCATTAGAAATGGACGAAAGGAAGAATTGAAGTCGCATCAAGTTCGCTCGTCCTAATTATTTTCCCATGATAGAGATATTTTTATTACTGCTTACTTATTCATTGCGCCTGATATCAATCTCAGTAGCCCACAGTCCATTTTTGACTGCCAGATTTAATTAAAGATAAAAGAACACAGTGAGAGTACAATTTCATTTATGTTTCAAGCTTGATTACTCGTTGATATGTACAGCAAGTCTCGCGTCCTAATACCGATTTACATAGCCGAAATCTTGTCAAACCTCAATGGTATATAGATAACACAATAAAATGTAACAAGTAAAAAAAAAGAGTCATTCCAGCGGGTTAACCACAGCATGGTGATTGGGGAACCGCCCTGGAAATAAAGATACGGGTAACGTACTAAGAATAGAACCAACAACCTATGGGGTTGACCAAAAACATTGCTTTAGGGAAGTCCTGTGTTGAAATGCGTGTAAAATTCGGGTTGTGTTAGAGAGGAAGCCGAAAATAAGGACAAATTAGACTACAGATGAGCAGTTGAAGCAGATATGAGAAAACCACCAAATATATGTGAAAAGTCGACTTGATGTGTGAATGAAAGAATGCAAACATCGCAGCTTTTGTTACCGGCCAATATGCATCCATAAACATTGTTTCCTGGTATTGTAATAAAAGCTTACTGTTTCATATGCATTTTAAGCACATTTGCATTTTGTGTAGCACAAAGCGCAATGGTTGTTGGGAACAAATATTGCCTGTTATACGTATATCTATGTGATTTTTTAATTCACAAAGCCACCCAAAACAAACAAACCTCGACTGTTTCATGATATGTATCGTCATCAACAATATCTATTCATCCAAGTATATGTGGGTTATGAAAAAAACGTATTCATTGTTTTCCTTATGTACGTTTTAAAGATAAAATATAGACCTACCTAGTATTGGCCACAAATTACTACTATACTCCTTATTTCTCCGTCTATTTAACGCGCTTTTAACGCACTCGTGCACGCACCTTGCGCACTGACTTGCCATACACACGTACTTTACAAGTTTAAGAAATAAAAATGTTGTATTATCTACCCTATGAATAGTTACCTATGATAAAGAATGCCAAACCAAGGCACACTTTTATGATAAATTGATATGCTATGCCAAATTGGGCAATTGTTGTTGAACACTTTAAAAATGTACAAGAATGTTGTTGTTGAAAACTTTAAAAATGTACAAGAATGTAAGTCATTGACTTTGAGCGCATTGTTTTGCATGCATGCTAGATCATTTTATTTACATTGAAATAAAAAAAATCAAATAGAAATAATTTTTAAGAACGTGAAATGTTCTATTTTTAAAAGCAAGAGTAAATGCTGCATGGTCTTACCGTAATCAATCCTCTAAGGCTGCCTTTCTGTTTTTCGTTTTCTTTCGATTTGTGTTTCTTGATATTTAATCAGAAAAAGTCAACATTAAATGCATCATAAATCAGCACACTATTTAAAACTAGATAGCAAACCACGAGTTGTAATATTAGATCTGAATGTGCTCGCAAAATGTAAATATCCAGCTATTCATTAACCCACACACTAGCGTACTCCTTGTTGAAAAGGAACAACTCTCACAAAGTTTCATCACTTTGAAGCGATGCGCATCTTTCTAAAATAGACTTGCTCTTTCAAATGGTCAAAAGGGTTATCCGTAAATGACCCGTAATTATCAAATCACATTCCCATTTAATAGCATTTTCATGCCCCGAAAATGATATAACAAGCCATTAAGATGTCATCGCTGACGTTTACGAGAACCCGTAGCGACTAATAAGGAGAATAATGACAAACATCTTCACCCAGCCCGTCTCCGAGGACTGGACTAATGCGCCTGCCACACCACTGTGCCATTGCCCTTCTCCGGGGTTTAGTGATTTAATGCTTGATCACAATAGATATAGGCTAACACTCTTGATACAATATGTGGTTTGTTTTCGCTGTCATTTTCAGATAGGTTTTTGTCCAGGTATGGGGGAAAGATTTCCGTTATAAATTATTTTTTGTTTCAATGGGATAAATCAGTCACGCATACTCAATGCATAGGCAGATCCAGGTTTTTGGAAAAGGGGGCGGGGTGCACGTAAGGAAAAAAGGGGGGGGGGCACACTTACGGGATTTCATGAAAAACCCTATGAAAATAAAGTATTTTGGTGGGAAAGGGGGGGGGGGCGCACCGCCTGCGTTCCCCTGGATCTGCCTATGCTAGGGATTATTTTATTTCAAAATAGCATTGCGAGCAATATACGACCGTTTGACGATTACATTTACGCATGCTCGCAAAATTCGTGTAACATGCTTTGGGGTAGCAGGATGGCTCGAGCTGATTTTTAGCTATTATCGCACGAGCATTGCCGACCGCGAGGGTGTTCCCCAACTATCGAACGTCTTTGTCACTGTACATAATCAGATGCAGGTAGTAAATTAACAGTATAATATAACTCCGATTATGGCCCAAAGTGGTCTCAGTTGAATGGTGCTCTCTTTTAAAAAGGTCTGAAGTAATTTCTCTTTGAGTGTTTGGAACCGCGAAAAATGTTGAGGTGGTCCTTTTTTTAAAAGATGGTTATCGATTTGAGGTTATTCTGCGTACAATTTGAAAGCAGACAGAAATCATTATTTCAAATATTCCTGCAAAAAGTCAAGAGAAATCTACCTTTATTAACACATTCACTGATAACTGACTATTGATAAATGTGAAGTACATGTGTTACGCAGTAGATTTTTGACACACAAAATGTGGCGTGGCTATCTTGATTTGAGAAGGCAGGTAATATATCCACTACTTGGTGGTCTCTCTACAGAGGTATATTTTGGTAGATTTATGAAGGTTTGGGACTCTAGAAAGGGGTCTTACTATAGAGGTGGTCTCAATAGAGAGGTGGTCTTAATTGGAGGTTGTACTGTACTTTAGCACAGTGTTTGAGCGTCGATTATATGTTCACATGAAGTTTGCAGGCTAGGCTAACATGTAGCAATGAGTTAAGTTATATAACGATTTTCAGTTTGACATTTTGATATCATAATAAGTTAGTGATGGCACACCCTACTTTGACAATGCATGTTTATCAAAATAAAATAAATCTATAACTGTACATAAAATTGTAAGCATATTTCCCCTGACACAATCCTAACACAACATTGACACATTTGCAGCGTACATACTTGGATGTACATGTACATGTATATGTACGGTACTTCCCCTACCCCACCCAACGCTACCAACCCCGCAATTGCAAGACAATGTGGGACGCGCACATCGATTGTATCAAGTATGGTTATGTAGATGGCACGGTCACGTTTATACAAACACGTGAATAAAGTGTCACGTGAACATTAATAAAATACACAAGTAATAATACCACATATAACCTTGCAGAAGAGATAACGGCCATTACCAAGGCCATGTACGTACATCTTCTTGAGAACCCGATATCAATACGAATTAATTGGATACGGTAATTTCAAATTACAAAAAAAACAACACCCTTTACTCTTATTTTTAACTTACTTATTTGAACATCAGTGCAGGCACACGTTTGTGTGAAGTTTGACCATATTTGCAACTACATGTAAGTACACATGTAGAGAATATTTATTATATTCATAGTATTGATAACTATTATTTTCACAATACTGTGGTACAAGACATTGGGTGTTCTTTGAAAAGGCATTTTTGATTGGGGTGGTTTAATTTTCACGCTTGCTTCATTATAAACACGAGCTGTGTGGGCATGGTTAAGACAGTTGTGTTTTCTTTTCTATGCGAACATTTAAGCCCATATGACCCTTACTAAATCATTAGATACACAAAGTTATGAAAAAGAGCAATTCACAGACACCAAGCAATACATTCAACATCAGACCTTGTAAATGTGAACATGAACAATGTTGTTTACTTCACTAAGCTAAAATGAAATTTTAATGACAAAAGAAAAATTATATTAGAAAAATATGTGAGATTCTCTCATGTAGCACAATGAATAGAAGACATTTATACAATACAACTCATGAAGTCAACCAGGACAACATATCAGTGACCTGGAGGGACATTATGCTTCTAAATAGTGGACTTCTGAGGGTGTGTGAAACTTTTGTCAAAAACATACAGTTTATTTTGACAAACAAACGGAAGGCTAACTTTTGTTATTTTCCATAACTTAATATTAGTTTTTTTAATGAGGTCACAGTACGTTGTTTCGACTAGGCCATTATGTTTACAAACATCTTAGTTTATTAAGCACCTATGGTTTGTCTGTTTATTCAGAAAATCACACCACACCACATCGCATCGCACCGCATCGCAAAAGTGTTACGATGACTTATCTTTTAGGCCTATCACACGATTTTCCTGTCTAGGTGCTAGTCGGAACCATGGTTCTTGCCTTGCTAGCAGAGGTTTCGCTGTAGTCTCAGTGCTGCTGGGGTTAGAGTCTCTGTTGGATCGACCATGTACCGTAGGTCACGAAACAGTCCAGTTGAATGAGGTTCGTGGGGGACGCGGGCATCTCCTTGTCTACGTCGTAGTTGAGGTCTGACCTCTCACGCTCAGTTTTGTCAGCTTTAAGGGCCGATGTGGATGGGAGATCCCAGAAAACCTCCCTAACTGGTATCATGTGAACCACTGTGGCCGCCAATAGCACCGTTGACGGCGTTGTCTTGAGACAATAGCCAGACGACTGGATCGAAGATGGGTAAAAACCCTCAGGGTGGGATTGTGGTGGTCTTACCACCAAAAATGGTATGCGTGTCACCGTGACTTTGGAGATATGAAGTCAGTATCAAGAAGATATCAGACCTAAAAATCTCTGAACTAGTGCCCAAAATATAATGAATGGCATTATAGTGACATACATTTTTTTTGATAATGCTCAGTCATACGTTTATAAAAGGATATGAATTAAAACAAAGCAAATGATATTACATGTACCTGATAATATAATGATTGGTCATGGATGGGGAAATTATGACCCCAAAATATAATGAATGAGGAAATTATAACCCAAAACTATATTGGACGGCGCAAAAAAGATGTCCTGTCCCACATCAATACCCAGCAAACCTATTTACTACCCCCCCCCCCCCCCCACACACACCTCGCCCCAACGCGGAATAAAACCATGAACCTGGGGGGAGATATTATACAATGTCAATATAGAAATGCACAAATAACCTCAATTCAATGATATTGATGTCCCTCTAGTCTGTAAGCCTGTTTAGAAGCTATGACTAGTTCCATAGTTTTACAATTTAACCCGTCGTGTTATCATAATTTCAAATCTATCTCCTGTCCAGTTGTATGTGGGATTCCAAACAAAAGTGTGTTAGCATCAAACCGACTTCCTTAAACATAACGCAAACTATATTTGGCGGGCATAATCAGTGTCTTTTGCAAATATATTCAAATTCATTTATTGTCAAGCCATGACAACAAGAATTATATATATATAGACTGTTTCAAAGGGAGGTAATTTATATTTGCTGGGCATGGAATGTACTACTATTTTTAGGATTTGGGCACGAGATTGCAGTGTGAATCTCAAAAATTGAGCATGATGATGTCTGATTTACCCAAATGAAAGGAATGGTAAATCAGACATTAGCATGCTCAATTTTATGATTGACTCTCCAACCTCGTGCTCAAATATCATTCTGTAATGAATTCCATAATGAAGAAGATATGATTACAGGTTCCAGTAAAGCTAAATGCACACACAATATTAGATATTTGTTAAATGCAACACACAAACTAAACTCATCTAGCTAGTGACCTATTTGAGATTGTGACGGGCAGACTGCGGTACAAAAACTACTTTTCTACGATTTGATTTGATTGGCTAGTAGAGTTTGCATTACTGTATTAAAACTATGGCAGACTATGTCAGACTTTGTTTTTTTTGTTTGTAAAGGTGACTGATAAGGCCTGTATATCATCTGCTAATATCCTACTCGTATTGTTTGTTATAGCATATCACAGTATAAAAATAAATCAAATTATGGAAATCATCTACAATACAAACATAACGAAATCCAACCAATCAAAAGCAACTTCTTGATTAATTTACTAACAAAGGAAGCTATGGAAATTTAGTGAAAATATTTAGATTATAATTAGATATGATTGTGTCGGCTGATTTTAATACTGTGAAGTGATCAAGTATATACTAAAATATACAATCAGTCTAAAACGGACGCTCTGGCTTGCCTGGTCTTTGAGGCTACTAGTTACCGTTCTATTATAATAGTAGTACTTGGTGCATCTTCCCCTGAGAAGATGGTCATACATCAATATATAACATTCGATAGATGATACCTTGCTGTGGCATGATGATGATGGTGGGGCCAATGTATTTGTCAGCGACACACCACCACATCCACAACACCAAATAGATAGATAGATAGATAGATTTATTTTATTATAGTGTCATGTGTTAAAATACATATATAAAACATTCCTATGAACAAATTAGTATTAAAACACCCAACCACTAGGGTTTATAAGACACTTTACATATATTATCATTAAAATTAAAATCATCTTGTTACCATTTAAAATACAATTTATAAAATATGTAGCATGTGGTCGTATTAAAACATTTAGCAATAAGTTTGTCTCCCATTTTGTTTATAGTATTAGCCACAAGTTTAATAGCTGACACGTCTGCCATTATCGTACAATACTTTACTAAAGATGGTAATTGATTAAAACCATTATATTTTACATTAAACTCATTTAGCATTGCGTAGCGGAGATCATCATAAAACTTACACTCAATAGTAAAATGTATCTCATCTTCAATCTTGTTTGCATCACATAAAATACATGTTCGTAATTCTAGAGGTACCTTATTATAGCGACCCGTTTCTATATTCAGGGGTAGTGAACCACAACGAAGTTTGGCCAAAGTTGATCTGTTATATCTTGAAACTAATTTAACATATTCCTCTGTGTTTAGTCTAATGCATTCTATATGTTCGTAATTTGTTTCCATTAGGGCAATTTTTATCATCTAACATATCATACCACCATTGTTCTTGGTCAACATCTACTAGTAACTGCTTCATATCATTTAAAACTCTTGCTTGAGAGAATTCTCTATCTGGTATCACAAGACCAATTCTATTGAAGAGAGCTTTGGCTTTCTTTTCCCAAGTAGAATTTCCTCCATGGTGTTGACTAGATACGGAGCATCGGAAAGTAACACCATGAATAGTTCAATCAAAACCTTCACATACACTCTTAACATGATTGGTTGGAGTTTTCTCGTTTTGCATTGTAATAATAGCAATGGAGCTATTGATATTTGCATGAAGTTTCAGATGTAAATATGGTGGGCACATATAAACTCGATACAAATCAAATATTTGTGCGCATGTATGTGTATACTAACGATTTGTATTGCAGATTTGTTTCTACAGCAAAACAATACGATACAGCGAAGCAAAGACATATTGATGGATCAGCACAAAGTCAGAATTTCCCAATCTTTGAAGTTGAATCAGCTATAGAATTGGAGTCTGTACGCCACACTTTATTACACAGTGCTTGATAATTCTCCCAAGGGTAACTATCTTTCCACAGAATTGTTATAAAGGCAGAGTCATCCTTTGACCCGTGGATTTCTCTATTGTACTGTAAACATAATCGAATATTAACATTTGTGATCATCAGACTGGGGCTTTATTAACGTTAAGGAAGTTGTGCACGGCTACAACGTGTTTGTAAGATCCCAACTATCAATCAATACCTGAAATGTCAGATCCACATGATTGTCTGGTTCATCATTAAAAATGCATCGTCCTACATGTGTGTACACATACACTTAGTCAAATAGCAAGAGTTACAATTACGGTGTCTGTGTCTGTAGAATATTATGTCTTAGTTTTGTACGTTTGTGCTCATTAGTCATGGATCACACAGTGAAGTCCATGACATTGTTAGCTCTTGGAGGTTTTGCAGCGTTAATGATAAATGCTGTAGAAATAACGAACGGTGCCTAATGTGGATTTAAAAACATTTAACTTTGATGTATTTGCATTTACAAAAGTTCACAAACAACTTTATATGGAGTATCTTCTACCGTAGAATGATAGTACAAAAGATGAAATAAACAGATATAAATCGAAAAGCAACAGTAATTACAAATATAAAGTGAGTGTCATAGCTATGACAAGTTTGGAAAAAGGTGAGGCACTTAAGCCACCAAAGATGTTGAAGCTGGATGTGCGAGGAACTACCTTTGTCATTGAACAGGAGTGGCTTGTTAAGTTTCCAGGTAACACCATTGTGAATTCAATATGGTATTCTACAACAGTTAAAGTCAATTTTGATAGATTCTTGAACCTTGTATGTGAAAATAAAATCCCGCCTTTCCTTCAGACTGTCGTCTATCTCAGCTTAGCACAAGAGACGTAGAATACGATGGCGACCAGGGGGTGTACATGTTCAACCGTAACCCGTTCGTGTTTCACGCCATAGTCGACTTTCTCGTGGACGGGGGCAAGCAGGCTCACTTCCCAACAAAGTAACTGCACGTAGAAACCTTGTTTTCCTACCCACCTTATTGTTTTCATAAGTACATTTTACACTGTTGGGAATGATGATGTTACTGACTTTCTCCTATCAGTACATTGTTAATATAGGTCTATATTCCAATGATATGTATTGCATTTGGCATTGAGTGCACTAGGTCAAATATATTCCATTGCCGTACACCAATCATACCAAAACGCTTTTTTGTACAGCATAGCTGCCAAATAAAACCAATTTGATAAATATATCAACTTTAATTAGGCAAATCTAAACTTTTTCTTAACAAGACGACCGCAATCACACACATACGCACGCACGCACGCACGCACGCACACGCACACGCACACACACACACACACACAGAAACGCATCCTTTTATATTGAAACCGTGTTCGTTCAGTTCCACTTGTGATATTAATGAAAATATTCTAGGATAATTAATATTACAAATAATCTTAGTAAAATATAAAATCTGTGTCTTATTTGGGCCTATTTACGTTGAATCATGTCTACTCAGTACACCATTGCGCGTATACGTGTAAATTACACAAAAGATCCAGGAAATACACTACCCCCTCCACCCCCACTCATATTTTACATATAGGATGGTAGCTCCAGATGCTGCAGAAAAACGCAGATTTGCCATTTCGTGGTGGATCATGGGTGAACTGACCTACCATTTGGGCGTTATGTAGCTGGTTCGTTAGAGCCTGGAGGGCATGGCGCACTTCTGGCCGCTTCTAGCCTAAAATGTTATACCCTCTCTTGATGAGTGGTTTATGATATTTCGGCGTATGGCTAAGTAGCCTATTGTTAATCTGATAATCTGGACCGTCCGCTTCCTTTTCTGGGTCGTCTGGAAGGTGATCTCGGGTATCTGGAGCTCATTTAGGGTGGATCGCAGGTGATCATGATGTAATGTTAACTGCATAATAACTAGAAGGGGAGAATGGGGGTAGGTGGGACACTGGGTAACATGGTACTGGGGGAAGATGGTACGTGGAGTAACAAGGGACAAATAACTTTTCTTAGATATTAATTAAGTAATGTTAGCAGCAATGCCATCAGCACAGACTTAGTCTTCTACAATATACACGGTTTCGTTTCATAAATCACAATGGTACAATTTCACGTGGTGGTACAATTTCAATGCTCAACAAGCCACCACCATCTATGTAAAATTGGGTGGGTTAGGGCCGTAAATGCATACGTTCGTGAGATCGAGTTACTGGTGAACATTGATATGAAGCATCTATGATAATTCGCTGTGGGACCTTAGAGCCTAACATTCCATAGGTTCAGTGTGTGAAATCTGTCTAATAGGGTCCCGTGTTGTCCAACCATTGAATGTCTTGTCCATTGTGGTGCAATGTGGAAGTAAACTGTATGACAACTGGGTGAACAAGTTATACAACGTTGTAAGTTATAAACCCTCATTAGTTCAATGTAATGCCATTGAGCGAATAATTGAATATATATGACTGCTAGCAATAATTAATTGATTTTTTAACGAAGTTTGTGTCCATGTACCATAACGAGAGAGCTGGAGTTCTGGGGCTTCACCGACGACATTATGGGTTTAGACTGCTGGAACCGCATCTATGAGTTCCGGGACAACCAGGTCATGCTCAACCAGGTACCATATAACGTTACCATAGCTTAAATTTGCACATGTCCGAAGTTAGAATAGTCAGTTACTGTGTTAGTGGTATTCAGATGTCCCCTAAAGACGCGCATGCCCAAAAATCGTACATGGCCTACTTGTTGGGACTAGTTCGATAATTTCAGTCACAGGAATACATACAGTTATTTCTAAATTCTATAAAGGCCGTTGACATACAATGTCTGCTATGTTTTACAGTTGTATTAGAAACTTATTTGCTGCTGTCTGTAACGGTAAATTAACCGCAAAGAATTTCTCGGACCACAATACCAATGTATCAATTATTCAGGTGTGTGTAATAGTGCACAGCCAGTACTCGTGTAACAAGAAGATTCTGTATTCATGTACTACTAAAAAGGGAAGATAGTCTTGGTTTTCAATATTCTAAGTTAATTAAACTAGAGCAAGACCTCGACTATGAGGCACCCTAAAACCGCCCATGGTTGTCCGTATTCGACTTAAAGATTATCATGGTAAATTGAACCTACATAGCCCAGTAATTGTGTACATATCAGCATATTTTTGTATCACATTGTCTCTACTAAAACCTTAGCAGTAGTATAATATGGATGGGTTGCTTGGATAGCGAATGCTTTTTAGACCATGACTGGTGTTAGTCAACTAGCGATCATATACATATTATCTCAGACCTATCCTTACATGTCATAGGTTCAAGAAGAATTCAAAACCATAACATCTCGTTACGTGGAAAAATACGGAACATTGCCGAGCTTGTCGAAGGTACAGCCTGTTGATCAGTCTTCTCAAAGTTGTCCAGACTCTGCCTCACCGAAAAACCTGCCCCTGAGAGATCACATATGGTTGTTCATGGAAGATCCTGATTACTCAAGAGGAGCTAAGGTGATGTGCGGAGAAAGTATGTAATGTACAGTGTATGTGTTCTTCACAGTCAACATATAACAGAACAATGAATTGAGTACATCATATAGAACTTGACATTAATGCATTCTATTTTAGTTTCATTACAGCACAACCTTCTTTTCATATACACGATATAGATGTACAACGTGTGTATTTTAATGTAGTGTTAAAACAAAGGCGTTTATTTCCTAACGTTGCGTCTAGGTGTGGTTCGTATTCATCATGATGTGTATATTTTTGTCCATCCTTGGTATGATGCTCGAATCGGACATCCACTTAAGAACACAAATTGAAAACGACCCGGCTTGGAATAACGTGAGAATTTACGCTTGATACAAATACGTCAAATGCAGTAAAGTAGACGTTACCTTTAAAATTTTTGTCACACGGAGAATGGTAGCTCCAGATGTTCTAGAAGACGGCAGATAAGTCATTTCGGAATGGATCGGCTGGAATGGATCAATACTTGTTACACAACGTGTAGTCTGCAGAAGTGCCATTCGACGCAGGCCCATTTTGTCGCCAGATGCTCCATATGCTTCAGATAGCCCGTCCAACGATCCAGAAAGGCAAACAGAATAGCTGTTTTGTCCCTTGCATGCCAGCTTATCGTAACAGCAGCAGCAGCAGCAGCAGCAGCAGCAGCAGCAGCAGCAGCAGCAGCGCAGCAGCAGTAGCGGCGGCGTAGCAGCGGCGGCGGCGGCGGCGGCGGCAGCAGCACTGGTTTGAATAGGTCAATCAATCAGTCTCCCAAAGCCTCAAGAAGAAGCCTGCTTTAACCGGAAAGATTTTAGGATGGTCAAACGAGCTCCAGATAGCCATCCAGATGATTCAGAAAAATCAAGCTTATGTCCACATTACCAGATCGATAACTATTTGCCATAGGTTGGATAAAGAAAACACTTCTAAGGAGAGGGGATATCATATTAAGGCTAGGACTGGTCAGAAGTGAGTGGTTCCCCAAAGGAACTACCAAATCAGCCAGATATCCAGATCTAAAGCCATATCACCCACTATCCAGTCCACACCAAATGAGCTCCAGATGTCCGACATTATATCCTCCAGACGACCCAGAAAAGTGAACAGATGGTATAGATTAGCAGACCAACAAGGCTTTGTCATAGGCTGGGGAGTACACCTCAAAGGAGAGGCGATGATATCATGTTTAACATTTTTAGACCAGAAGTGCGCCATTTCTTCTATTAACTACCCTACCAGAAAGATAACTACACATTTGAAATCAGATCACCACCCACGATCTACCCGAAATGACAATTCTGGCATCTTCTGCAGCATCTGAAGCTACCATCCTTCCATCTTCCATCATGTGCAATGAGGTGTCGGGGTGGGTGGTGTAACGATGAAATGTGACTTGCGCGTATAAGCATCCATTCAGACCATCGTTTAATAGTAACATGCATGCGTTCATGGTCACTCAGGTCATTGCTTATAGCAGCATCAAACTAAGTACGCTTTTCTTCTCATGACCACAGGTTCCTAACAAATCAGAGGGTTACTACTTTTATTACATGCTGCATTCCGACGCACACGTATCACTAGACGTTCTGGAGATGTTGTTCATAGTAATCTTCACGGCAGAGCTCTGTATTCGGTTTATCGTATGCAGGGATAAGGTGAGAGAATTATTCATCAATTAGTTGGTAAATTTCTTTATAGGTTGTGAGTGAGTGAAAGGCTGGGTCAGTGTGTCAGGGTGAGCTAATGTGTTAGACCGCAAAGTTGATGTTTCTGTGATCTTGTGCCAGTAAGTGTCCAGTGTCCTGTCGAGGTTAACGACGAGTAAACCAAGACGTTTCGCATCTTTCTTATAAGAACTAACTCAACTAGATCTAACTACCTCCATCATGCAATATGCAACAAATAAATCCTGTAGAATATACAGATGAAAGTGCTATACCATTGGCGCACCTCTAATTACAGAAACGTTTCTACCGCTCGTTACTCAACATCATCGACCTTTTGGCCGTCCTCACAGCGTGGCTGTTCATCACTATGAACTTTTTTGTCAAGGAGATCGCTAAAGTGAGTAGTCTAAGAACAACCCCGAAGCACACCAAAAACATACGACTTTACAATGTAGAATTCTACGTCGACTTAAATGTAACATACAGTTGACTACATATGTTGATTTTTCTAGGTAGAAAACGACACTATTCTTATCGTAATTTATGTGACCGGCACATTCCGCGTCCTTCGGACATTTCGTCTGTTCAAACTGATGAAACTATACAGAACCCTCAAGGTAAGGCTACAATGTTCTCATGTGTAAAATCGAAGTCTTTATTAAAATGAAAAAAAAAGTGAAATGCGCTGTTCCTCCCGTTTCTTGTACTATGAATGAAACTGAATGGTGTAATGTGTACACCTGTTTTATGTATGCGCGTATAACTATTAGTGTCTACAGAAGAGGGGACCACAGAAGGCATGCGCATAAGGGATCGTTCACAAATGACGTAAAGCGGTGGGGGTGAGGTGTAGCAAAAAGATGACGAAAGTTGACAGGGGGCGGGGGGGGGGGGGTCTAGCACCTGGGTGTTGTCACCTTTTAAAAACAGTTTTAGTTAGTATTTGAACTTACTTGTTGAACTAGCATGTTAAGTGAGTTCTGATATATCTACTATATTCAAATGTATTTATATAACTGCACAGTTAAATCAATGTTGCGGGGGTGGGGGTGAGGCAAAGATATTCTGATTGGTCATCAGGAAAGGGTGGGGGCGGTGCTGCAAAGATGACGAAAGGTGACAATGGGGGGGGAGTAAAAAGGCCAAAAATGAGGTGACGTCATTTGTAAACGATCCCTTCATAAACAGAATCTCTTAAAAAGAATTTATTCAGGGTTGGAAAGATAATATAAATAATGATAATAGAAAAGATTGTGACATGAAAAACAAATTGAGATGTTATAGGAGTTTTAAAAATAATTTTCAAACAGAGCATTACTTATATCATTGTTCAAATCCAGTATTTGGAAGCAACATTTGTAGATTAAGGATAAGTTGTCATAGTTTACATATCGAAACAGGTAGATATATTAACATGGGAAAAAGATTAAAACCAGAGGAAAGAAGTTGTAAACATTGTAATTTAAATAAAGTTGAGGATGAGAACCATTTTTTATTAGAATGTACATTGTATAAAGAGGAGAGAGAGAACTTAATGTCTGTCCTTAAAAGTGTGTATAATGATTTTGAAGACCTTCACAAAGATCTTAAGTTTAATTATATAATGTCAAGTGTAGATGATAATATAATTTGGGCTTTAGGTTATTATACAACCATATGTTTTAAGGAAAGGGGGAATGCAGTCATAGCCTAAGCTAATCTAATTTAACTTAATCTTAATAAAATTAAATCTAATGTACTTTCCAATATTATCCAATTTAAGTTTGCACTAATCATAATCAGTATTATTTGTATTTTTGTGTGGTAAAGTTGGAAAGACATGTGATGTTCATCATTATTACTGTTTATTTTCATGTACTTTGTTAATGATTTTACATGTCTGTAAAGGACTTTCTGATTAATAAATACATTCTGATTCTTCTGATTTTAAAACCGTATACCGTCGTTTTCAGGTGATCCAGCTGGCGCTCGTGGCATCTTATAAGGAGTTCCTGCTCTTGGTGCTGCTGCTTGGCATCGCCGCCACCATCTTCGGCAACATTATCTACTTTGCAGAGATCACACAGGATAACTTCGAGACGATGCCCATAGCGGTGTGGTGGTCTCTCATAACCATGACTACTGTAGGCTATGGGGACTACTATCCAAAGACATTTATAGGTGAGCATCTTTAAACGTCTAGTAATTACTAAGTAGCTGATGTTTATGATACGTGATAGATATAGGACAGTGCGCAGTGGTATGTGAAAACATAGTGACACAAAATAGTAAAACAACAACCAAGTAGTTTTTTTATATTTAATTTGGTTAATAGGGTGTGGTTTGTCGCTAAAAGCTTTGACGGGGCTTCATGATAAGCCCCTAATGATAAGCCCCATCAAAACTTTTAGTGACAAACCACACCTCAACCAAACTTCAAATATTTTTGCTGTTTAACAATGGGCTAGATGTTTTTAAGCACGTGTCACATAATGCTTCGCAGGCTACTTGGTGGGTGGATGCTGCGCCGTTTCGGGCATCCTGGTGATTGCGATGCCCGTGCCCATTATCGTCAACAACTTCAGTGACTATTACAACAGCGCCGAAATCTGTAACCGACTCCTTGAGGACAAGAAGAAGCAAAAAAAGCAGGCTGAAGACCAGAAAATGAAATGATTAAAACCCACGGCAAAAACTGGGATAATATTCCTGTTGTTTTTCAATGTGAATTGTCATTTTACTTCACACAATAGAAAAAATGTTTACAAAAACAACAACACACACAAAAATTATCTAGATCTATACGCAAACCAACTAGTAAAAGATTTCCAATTATAGAATCCTTTTCTACACGGTGTTTCAACAGTTGTTCAAGCGAAAGCTATCACCAGGCACAATGAATATTAATTTTAACTTGCAATGGTTTCATACTATAGTTTTGAACTATTTATGGTCTGCGAATTAGTTTGGTTTATATATTCTGCAATTTGGTGTTTAGTTAGGTGTTCTATGTTATGGAGGCATGTCTCAGTAAAAACTTTCTTTGGTGTCTGCAGCTGCTGGCAAGTTCGTTTCTATTGTTTAGGGTGGACAAGCTCGGGTGGCATATTATGTAATATTTCTCGGTTGTGCACAGATTGCACCTGTTGTTTATCGGTGAGTATGGCTTTGCATGCGCCAATATTTTCCAGGTTATTTTGTACTGAATTTGGCTGTCTTTCAAGCTCCATACGTGTTTGCTGAGTGCTGTGGCGTGTGCAACCTAGCTGTGCCCAACCGAAAAAACGGATTTTATTGATAAGATAAAGAAATTGTTCTATAGTTTTATATGGGGCAACAACATGAACAAGGAACATGTAAAACAATCAAAAAATTCTTTTGGATGCCGTAAAAGCTGTTTGGGTTTATAGGCTCATCAAAAGCACCCCTGATGATCTTTGAAGCATTATTCCTAATAATATATTTGAGTTTAGAAAAAATGATTCTTTATTTTTAAAGCTTAATTTCACTGACAAAAGAGGAATAAAAATATATTTCCATCAGCGAGTTCTTTTTATAAGGATGTACTATGTGCATTTAATAAGAGTAAATGCGTATCTTATGAACTATTCTCCAATGATATTTGGAATCAACCTCTATGGTGCAACAAGCACTTATTTTATCACGTACATATATAACAAGAAAGAGCTCTTATATTTTAACTCGTGGATTGAAGCTGGAATAGTTATATGGTTAGCGACCAAAGATTCATAGGAGGTGTGCTTGATGATACATATGTCTATAATAAAGTTAGGGATAGGAGAAATATTTTCTCCGAAATGTCAAAAGTGAAAGAAGCTCTGAAACATTTTAAAGAATTACTAAATCTACAACCTTTGGTGGCACAAGAAAATCTTGAAATGCAGGCAATCAATAGAACTTCAATCCATGTGTTTAAACAAGCAAAGCCTTTTTATAATGCTATGCTCAAAGACAATACTCAGATTATCAACATAACTTCATTTAATAATAATTTTGATTTAAATGTAGATATACATGAGTTCGAATGTTTACAAAAAAGTAGGTAGGCCTATGCATGTACAAGTGACAAGAAAATTCTTGAATTTAATTTTAAGGTTATTCACAATTTTTTAGCTTGTAATAAAAATTTAGTAAAACGGAAAAAATATAATAGTGAATTATGTAATATATGTGCGAAGGAAGAAGATGTAAATCATGTTCTTTTTTCATGTAAATGTGCTAAGAAAATATGGTCAGCCTAATTTGAAGGTAGCACTGGTTTTGCAGTAACTAACAAAGATATTATTTAGGTAGCTCAAAGATTGATAAAGATATACAGTTTACAATTTTGTTAATATCATATATTATTTATAGACAATGGGTGAAAGAAAAATTGAACAATGTACAAAGGTCTGTTAATTGAGTCTTAAGGGATGTCAAATGCCCCCCCCCCCCCCTACACACACACAGGCACACACTCACATTCTGTATGTCATGATGTGCTGGTCGAATGTCCAGACTCATCATTGTTCTACCAGACAAGACAATAATATATTTTCCTGGCCCTCCCCCTGTCATAAAAGGTGACAGAATTATAATCAAGCCCAATTGCTAGTGTAGGGACTCGTCATGTCATCATAACGCAACAGGCACAAGAGATTTTTTTCGACGGAACGGGAAAGATGAACCGAATGTCGATTTGACAGCACGTGACGTACATTTCCGGGCTCGCCCACTGCGCATGCCCAGTGTGTCGGCTTGAAAACCCATTTTGCAGGATATAGATACTTAATGTGGATTATTAAGGATACATAGCTTTACGATTGTGTTTATTAACAAAAGGCCGCCAAGGTAAGTTAATTGTTCTTTTGCGTGTACCCGAATTTCCCCGTCAATATATGTACATTCACGAAAAGGATGTCAGTTCTTCATTTTGTATTATTTTGCAGATGTCATTTCGGGTGGTGAGACAGAGTAAATTCCGCCACGTATTTGGACAAGCTCTTAAAAGGGACCAGTGTTATGATAACATAAGGATAACAAAAAGTTCATGGGATTCCACATTTTGTTCAGTGAACCCTAAATATGTTGCCATCATCACTGAAGCCGCTGGCGGAGGCGCATTCCTTGTACTACCCCTCGACAAAGTAAGTTGAATAATGTTCAAGTAAACTGTCAAAATTATAATATTGTCTTGCTGACTCTTAATCTATATTCTATGTCTTACATTAAAATTATGATTGCCACACTGTAGATAATCCATTTTGATTTTTAAAAGTGCAAGTTGATTTGCTGAATCAAGTTTGTCATTGTCTTGGTTGCTCTGAATATTTAAATCAGCTACTCAATAATTGACCACTCAGCTCAGATGTGTTGCCGCACCACAGTTGTTTTGAATGAATCAACAGTTGTCCTTATATGGGCATGTCCTGGGAAAATTCTCAATGATTTGTCTTTAGTCAATTTTTTTTTTTATGATTGCACTATTTTTGGTCTGGACTAGAACATTGTGCAGTAAAAATGCATATAATTTGTAGATCAGTACTAGATCTATGTATCAGTGCAAATCTGAGTAGATAAGCTTAATGGTCATAGATATTATTTTTTATCCATTCTTGGATTTAGAAAATATACTAGCAGTTTTTTCTGTCTGACAAATTTATTCAATGTAGACGTCTTTAAAGGGGATTGGAAGTTCTGAAATTGTTATTGCTCATCAATGCTTAACTGCTTCATGACAGACTCACAATTATGTAGATGATGATGAATCAGCATGAGACATCAGTGAGTATGTGATATTGCATTTACTTCTGTGCCAACAACCCACACTGATATGCAGAAAGTCATTGTAAAATAACTTAGTTAAGTCACATTGAAAAATACACCGATCCTCAGATCTATAACTGCTACTTACATCTATATTCTGTAAATATTACTTTCTTATGTTCATTAGTATACTTCAAATGTTTGCAAACATAAAAGGCACATGAAGGAAATAAAAGTGACATGATCAAGTATGCAAATGTTGCTATTTTTTAAAAATCTCAGCTTGTTTCTATCATGGCTTTTGATAATAAGGTGAAGGTCAACTGGCTGTATGAACTGGGTATGAAATAGGCTTCCCTGCTCAATGTCTTGTGCATGCAAAAGAATCAGCTGGCTGGAGTTTATGATGAAGTGCAAATCATGCACTTATTTCTGTGCACATTTCATGCATGTATAGTGAGCAATGTATACATGATTGAGTTGAAACCTGAATACTTTCGGCATCTTGATAGCTATTCATGTGTGATGCTGCTTATGCCTTTTAGATTTATCAAATGTCATGAATTTAAAACTAATTACCTACTATGATATTTGATTGACATAAGTTCACATAACAAAGGTCATGAACCAAATGGTCTTTAACTTCTGTAACAGGACTCATTTGACATACTTATGGAGACTTCTGAGTTACTGTGTAGAGTCCTACTAAGTGTTTCAAACCCAAACTAAGAGGAGAATGTTCATTTCAAATTGGTTGTTTCAACTAAAGAATTGCGCAGTTTGTTGCCAGTGAAAAGCTAGATTTTGATGACGGTTAGAGATCTTCACATGTTAAGCACACTGTTTGAATATCTAGCTGGCAGACAGAATTGTGAGCATCGGCCATCTTTCTAGGTGGGCTATAAATAGGGAAGTGCATTTTTCAACACGAATTCATTTCTATCCATTTATTATTAATTATTTATTGTGAAAATTGAAAATGATCATGAGGTATAAGTAATATAATTATTGCGCGTATAGAATATTTGGTCATTGATGAATTTGACTCAGTCCTCGATGTTTATTCCATGTGTTTAGGCAATTGGTGCGCAGTATTTAATTTTCTAAATGTGCTGTCTATGGTGCTTTATTTTTTTACATTGATTTACAAGTTCAGTAGGTTTTCATCTGCACAAAAGAATATTACAATCTCTAGATTAAAATAAAAGCAAAATGTACATTGTTGTTTGGTTGGTTACTATCACAGTTTCATTTGTACTAAATATAAAGTGTAATGGTGATTCATGTTAAACAAATAAGCTATGCTATGTAATACATAATTTATGATGATGAAGAGGTGATTGTGCAACTAGTAATTTTGTACTTGTTTACATGCCAAAAACAATTATGGTCACTGAATAATATGTAAAAGAAAGCTTGGGGGAAATTATAGCATATAATTAGCTTTTCAATGTATTTATTAAGATCTTTAGAAATGAGTGCATCAAACATGTTTATCAGTAATAAACCAAAATATGGTTTAATTATTTTTTTCAAAAGCTATAATAATCCTTTTTTCCTGCTATAATATATACTATATAG
>CM032660.1:38748640-38891792 GCA_019095985.1 Streblospio benedicti
TCATTGATTGTTATGTTGCTGAGAAAATGTGTTTTGGGATCAAAATTGTCAACGAATCTTGCATAGACCACCATTTTCTTTGTAACACTGATATCTGTGCTTTCATCTACCATTATAGAGTACATTTGTGCCTTCTTCAGCTTCTCTATAATTTCATTAGAAATGACATCTGATATAGCTTCCATGAATTCTTCACCAGAGTTCCTTCAACTGTAAGTTGCATTTTTTGCAACGGAAATCTTCGACAGGTTGCCTACTCCTTGTAATTTTTGGAATTCAATGAGACTGGGGTACTTCTTCATAGGAATATCCTCTTGAGCCATATAGAACACAGTTCTCATTGCTGATATCAATCCTGAAGTACTACTACTTTTCAATGCTGCTGATACTTAAGCTTTTAGCAAAACTTTTGGCCATAACATCTTGTTTTAGAGCTTGCTGGTCGTCAGCACTTTCTAGGTGGCGGTCCAGTGTACTGGTCCTGTAGTTTGTGGTTCCAGTTGTCAAGCAGTTTGTTTTTTGTGTTTTATACACAGACTGCATGTGACCCCTTTTTCTGATTTCACCAACCAAGTAGCCCATTTGGGATTTTGTAGCCAACTATCTTGGAAATGATGCTCATACTTTACCTTTTTCAGCTTGGGTTTTTCACTGGAATCATCACGGACACTATTATTAGTACTAGGCTTAGGAGGTCTAACATCAGTGGAGTGAGCCTCTTCAACAACACTGTCACTGGTACCACTGGTGGAACTGTGCACTTCTTGATCATTGCTAGTAACATCTTGATCGATTACACTATTACTAGTATTAGTATCACACTTTAAATAATCCAGTATAGTTCTTTTCTTGGTTTTCCTATCCATTTTACTATTTTTAGTGAAAGAGAAGTTCTGAAAACATTACAAAAATGAGCGGGGTTGTGGGGCGTGGGCGGGAAATCAGGGCTGAACACTAGCTAGTGCCCTGGTGTCCTGGGCACATAAAATCCAAGTCAGGGCACATCAAATCTTAGACTCCTGTGCCCTGATGGGCACGCCATAAAAAAGAACCAGTTATTATATTTTAGCCAAACCATCATATCCACAATGCCGATATTCTCTATGGTAAAACATTGTATAAATGAAGTTTTCATGTTGATCTGATTGATAGTTGATCTATTTTTTGTTTTGATTTTTTCTATTTTGCCATCTGCGGTTTAGTTTAAAAAATTTCAGGGCACATAAAAATAAGATCAGGGCACATGAATTTGGACCATCACGTGCCCTGCTGGGCACGCGAAAAAAAAGTTAGTGTTAAGCCCTGGAAATGTACATGATAAATCACCTGGAATTTGTGGACATCAAAGAGATGATCGCCAATAATCAATTCAAACGGTGCCTGTATGTCTGATCAAATGTCTGACATAATAGTAGTGAAAAACCCAATAAGAGCACATGCGGCAGAAAGTCCGGCATGGACAAAACAGTACTAATGCCCAATTCCCGCACAAAGAGGATTTATGACTAATTATAAAACACTGACACCTATAAATAACGACGTAATTATTGAAAATTAGCAAGAAACTCATCAAATTGTTTTATATCCGCCATATTGCCTAACCTGTCAATCACCGAATCAGCCGACAACAGCCGAATGACGCATTTGAATCACTAAACCGCGGTGACGTCTGTTACCAAAGTAATGCACCGCACCACATTTCGGCATATTCGGTTTTGCACTCGTTTGCCGACTGCGTTATAGCGGACAAAGAGGTGATTTTTTACAGGTAAGATGGCGGAATTAAACGTAAACGAATATAATTATTCCTCAAAATATTATATGTCGTGCGCATTGATAGATGAAAATGGGGCCAATCTAATTGAATAGGGGCCAGCGCTACGCACGATACATGAAGAATGGGGCCAGGTAAGAAAAACTTGCGTGATTCCCGCCATTACGCGTCCTAGAATCAACACTGTAGCTACATGTATACACCGGAACGTGTTTGGGTGTCAAAAGCTTTGTCATACAAGTCATTTGTTTGGGGTATAACAGCTGTGTCAATATTTGCAATTATCTTCTCAATACCGGGAGAATTTGCTGCGATGCTACTCGCTGCAAAATACCCCAATCCCGGCAATCCGAAAATAAAAGGGCTTTTCTATGCATTGGAAATGTGATGTATGGTTTTAAAACATTTATGAAATTGGGAATGGGGTAAACTGAAATGGTTTCTTCTTTTTTTGGGTGAAAAGATGATCGAACTACACACATTTTTATGGAAATTATGTCAGGTTAAAGTTGCAACACCAGCGATATATATTAACACTCGCCAGGTCGACATAGCGATATTTACATACATTTGGCGATTCTTATATGAATACATATAAGACAAGCTGGCGATTACTAATTTTGCTAGTAATCGGCAATCTAGGGTAATTAAAGCATTTTTATTTCAATCTTAAATCAGCCGGGGAAGAAGCATCTTTTCATCTTTTAATGGTCCGCATGTCGTAGGAGTTCTAATCGACGCGACCACGTTACACAATAAGATGCATTAACTATGGGTGCGAACTTACTTTCGTTTTCTCATTGCGCGGGCTCGACATTTGAACTACTGAGCATGCGCAATTGCGCCCGGAAACATGCCTGTGTATATTTTTCACATTGCAAAATAAGTAAGTTATTTCTATTTTCTGGCAAGCATTCGTAATAGATTGATTGAATAACGTTACTAATAGATCATACATAACTATATTTGAGAATGACAATCAACAAATGCGATGTTCAATCGAGTTGACACCCACAATCACGCCAAGACGTGCACGACTTGGCGATGATGGAAAGAAATCTATGCAAGTGACTTTCATAATAAACCACATGTAATGACATATACGTTCAGGAAAGGTACTTTCGATGAAATTACCGTGCCAAAATTTTTTTAGGCGTGTTGGTAGAAAGAGAAACTAGACAGGACGTTCGGAAATGCCAAAGTCTCCCCCGCGCAATTAATTCTTGAGTTCGTCAAAAGTAGGCCAAAGTACAACAAAAAATTTTGAGACATGATTTTCCTCAAACTAAATTAATATATAATTACCGGAACCGGCTGCATGTGAACGCGGACGCACCATAAAGTATTGAAAAGTAGGCCAAAGTACACAAATGTGAAATAAGGTTGGGAGGGTAATATATTGATGCTAAATGACAAGTTTGGTGATGATAGGCCATAAAGTGTTCACAGGAGACAGGTAAATATAAATTCGTAATATTTTTTTTTAAAACACGTCATCAAAAGTAGGCCAAAGTACACCAAAACCTAATCAGGTCTGGAGGGTAATACATTGAAGCTAATTATGAAGTTTGGCGACAATCGGCCAAATACTTCTCCCAAAAGTGTGGCAACAAAATAAAAATTCATAATATTTTTTTAAAACACTCCATAACTTCGTCAAAAATAGGTCAAAGTACACCAAAATCTAATCAGGTCTGGAAAGTAGTACATTGAAGCTAAATATGAAGTTTGGCGACAATCGACCAAATACTTCTCCCTAAAGTGCGGTAACAAAATAAAAATTCATAATATTTTTTTAAAAACATGCCATAACTTCGTCAAAAGTAGGTCAACGTACACCAAAATCTAATCAGGTCTGGAGAGTAGTACATTGAAGCTAAATATGAAGTTTGGCGACAATAGGCCAAATACTTCTCCCAAAAGTGTGGCAACAAAATAAAAATTCATATTTTTTTTAAACACGCCATAACTTCGTCAAAAGTAGGTCAAAGTACACCAAAATCTAATCAGGTCTGGAGACTAGTACATTGAAGCTAAATATGAAGTTTGGCGACAATCGGCCAAATACTTCTCCCTAAAGTGCGGTAACAAGATAGTTGCATAAGTTCGTCAAAAGTAGGCCAAAGTATAAACAACATTGAGAATTCACGGGTGATAGCAAGCAGCCTTTCAATGAAAAAGCTAGTTGAAAAGCGAGGGCTATTTTTTCGCATCAAAATATCGTCTTCAGGGCGTCCTCGTAGACCAGAGGTTAAATAGTTATTTTAAAAGAAAAGTAAGTTTGCCTGTTATGAAAATTTATTGTGATGTCATGTGTTCCTTTGATAAATATTTTCTCAGGTTCAGACAACAAAAATCTTCATCTGGAATGTTGGCACAGGCGGCATTGATAGAAATCGATGTTCTCCCTGATATACCACTCTCCGTAAGCTTGGAATGCAGATGGATCTCGTATAGTCACATCATGTAAAGACAAAAAAGTTCGAGTCATTGATCCCAGAACAGGAGACATTATAGTAGTAAGTGTAAAATTCCTGTTCATACAACAAGCAGCACTAACTTGTCATCTGATGGTAGCGACTGATTTTGCTGTGGATCAAAATAAAATCCTGATTGCACGTTGTACATGAAGAAATGTGGACATGAGGAATTACACAATTAGCTACTAAATTGATTGTAATTTGTAGTGTTTCTTATAAGCCAGTTATTGAGAGGCAATGGCTGTAGCTTTACTTTAGAACTTATGACTGCAACAAGTTTGTGTTATTTGGCGTTGGATCTCTACCTAATTTTGAAACTTTTATTCTTTGAGGGAGTGTTGTTGTCATAGAACGATCAAAGGTATTAATTACCTGTGAATGATTAAGTGATTAGTAGCAATTAGTTTGCTAAACTGATACATAGAGAGGAAATAACCAAGTGAGTTTTGAGGATCGCCACAGACACAGTGACAAAATACGTGTTGGGTGAATCGCTAGGAGAGTGATCCACACAAAATCTTTTTTGTTGTTGCCTGTCATACGTGTGATCAGGGTGTGAAACATAGAACAGCATAGTGAGCATACCAAAGTTAGACGCGTGACAAACTGCCGGGTTGGGAGATGGGGCCAAGTCTAATTTTCCGTCTTGTTATGTTGTATATTGTATGAATGAAAAATTAATATGAAAAAAAATGGTGCACTTGAGGCTTTCGATTGGACATGTTTTTTTAATTTCAGGAATCATGGGCGCATGAAGGTGCAAAACCAGTGCAAGCAATCTACTTGAAAAATGGCAATATTTTCACTACTGGTTTCTCGCGAATGAGCGAGCGACAGTTTGCATTATGGGACGGGGTTAGTTATTCTCAATTTGAATAGTTTCTTCACGTTCAAAATTTACAATTACATGTGGCCAAAGTAGTTTACATACAAAAAACTGTTGGAATTTTTTTTGATATTGTTTTATTCTTTTTTTTCTATTGTAGAACATGAAAAATATTGTGATCCAAGAAATCGATTCCAGCAATGGCGTCATTTTTCCATTTTATGATCCGGATACAAATGTTATTTATTTGTGTGGGAAGGTAAATATTTGTCCTGCTTCATATTTTTGTCACTTTTGGAATTTCTAACAGTTTTAAACTTATTATTTTTTTATCTTTATTCTAATTTTGGTGTCGAATCTACTTGCAAATTTAGTTTGTGGTTAATGTTACGAACAGTAGAAATTTGAATATTACTGTCTGCTGATTACTATTAAGACACATTGGTATTGTTATTATAACATGCTTTCTGATATGATTTTTTTTTAAATATCAAATTATTTTTCATTTAGGGAGACAGTATTATCAGATACTTTGAGATCACGGAAGAGGCTCCCTATGTTCACTACTTGAATTCTTACCAAAGCTCTGACCCTCAGCGAGGTATCGGCTTCATGCCAAAACGTGGTGTTAACGTCAACAACTGCGAAATCAATAGGTATATTTTTTTGCGTATGCAACTTCTGTTCATTACTTCTGTATCATATTGTGTTGTGATGTATTAATTTTTATGTATTGATATTTACAAAGTATTTATAACAAATGTTGTTTTCTTATTAGATTTTACAAGCTGCACACTAAGGGCTTGTGTGAAGTGATCCCAATGACTGTGCCAAGGAAGTCTGAGCTGTTCCAGGATGATTTGTACCCTGACACCGCCTCTGATACGCCAGCACTTACAGCAGAAGAATGGATTGAGGGCAAGAATGCCCTGCCCATTCTGGTCAGCTTTGAATTCAATTAAATTATCATTTAAGTATGAGATAATTTTTCAATTTTCAACTGAGAGGACGAAAGTAGTTTGAATTGATTGTAATTGCGTATTTTTCTCTATTTAGATTCCTTACAATAGAATTTAATTGAATTAAAATATGTACTAAATTTATTTAAATTTCAAGACTAAAGTCTTCTCAAAATTAAATTACAACCAAAGGGAAAAAATATATATAGGTTTAAAAAAGAAAAGAATTTCTATAAGCATTGGCCACAAGCGTATTAAATATTCAATGTATAACAGCTAGTACAGATTTCTTACTAATATATGGGACATGACTAGCTGTTTACCCGGCGTTGCTCGGGTTGAAACAGATGAGATCCGGAACACATTAAATGCTTCTCCCTCCCCATCCTTCCTCCTGTCCCATATCCCTTGAACCAGTTCTCGTTTGTATACAGGTCTGTGACAGATTGAATACATCTCCATCACCGTCCTCCTATCGTCATATTTCACAGCCACTTACACACTAAATGTACTAAATATGGAAATGATTGATCACTCTAATATCCATCCACCAGCTACTGCTACCCATGGCAAACACGTGCGGAGCAGATTAAATGTCCCACTCATCCCTACCCTTCCTTCCACCGCCACCGCCTTCCCCTCTTCTCTCCCAACCCGCTCATCCCCATCCCCATCTAAACGGTCCATAATTAATGCATCCCCTTCCTGCTACTGCTCTGGTTGAAACGAATGAGATCTGGAACATATTAAATGCTCCTCCCTTCCCATTCTTTCCCCAGTCCCACATCCCTCACACCTCTCTCCACTATACAGCTCTGGGAAAGATTAAATACACCTCCATCACCTTATGTGACAGCCATACACACACTGAATGTATGTGGCAATGCTTGATCCTTCTAATATCCCTCCCTCCAGTCACTCCTACCCCTGGTAAACACATGCAAACCATTAAATTTGCATCTCAACCACCCCCTTTCTGCTGCTCCTCGGGTTGAAATTGATGAGATTTGGAACATATCAAATGCTCCTCCCTGCCTCACCACCAGCCATGCCCCCCCCCCCCCCATATGGGCACACACACCCTAGCTTTCTGCCAACACCCATCCTCAAAAAAGGTCCGGGGCAGATAAAATACACCTCCATCACCATTACATCACCACCCTCCCCAGTTCCCTCGTTGTATGACTGTCATGGAAAAGTCATGGAATTTTGTACAACTGATAATTTATTAACTATTTGGGCAGATTTTTTAATATTTTAGAAAATGGGTAACAATTTGATAACTATGCAGGATAAAACCTCTGCAAAATATTTTGCTACTATATGAACAAACTTTGTGTTATCAGGACTGGATTATTTTCAACTATTTTTAGACACGTATGACTGCTATTTGAATGAATAGATGTCAGGCCCGTAGCAAGCTGTGGGGCATGTGCCCCCTCACTTTTTTGCCAGATTTTGGTCTGAAATAGAAAAAAATATCAAAAAGTGCCCCTCGCTTTTTTTGAAAAAAAAAAAATCTTTGGCTTTAAAATGCACCAGAATTGCTCTCAGAGTATCTAATTTTCAAAATTTTCCTGGGGGGAAAAGCCCCCCGACCCCCCTCGAATGTGCTAGGTTCGACTCAAATGCTGGCGCAATCATTTTCACTGCAGAAATTAAAATTTTCCTGGACCCCCTAGGTTTGGCTTCACGGTGTTGCAGCTTCCATCAATACATTTCTGTGCCCCCCCCTCACTTTTCTAACCCTTGCTACAGGCCTGGATGTATATAAAAAAAGTCCTGGAAACATAAAAATTTGTCTGGAAAAGTCATGGAAAAAGTCATGGAATTTTGCCAAACAAAATCCGTGGGAACCCCAGTAATCATTTTACCGCTGCGTCCCGCGTCTGAGACGCATATTTTTCTCTAGGGACGCATAAAAATGTTTACAGTGCGTTTCACGGACGCACTCTTATTTTAAATAATTTCATTGCGTTTTCCTTCCAACACGGGCGTCGCCATATTGTAAACATTGTGAATATCAAATGCGCCTCGTGATTGACACATTCATTCCATCACCACACAACTACGACGCCTCTGATTAGCTGCTGATATAGACTGTTACAACACGCTTGCTAAATGGTGCAGCGGAGCAGTGCGAGATACAGGCAGTGTAACAGTCTACTGCTGATACAAACATAGGTAAAACACAGCGTGTTCAGCCATGTTATAAATCAATGAGAGCGCTATTTGTTGCAACGGTGTGGTTTTGCCAATTTGGCAGTGCCCATGTGATGAATATATATTTATACACTATTTTTTATTGTTTCAAGTATATTCTTCACACTTTGATGAAAAAAAAAAAAAAATTTTATGCGTTGGGAGGATTATTATGCCCAAGACCAGAGATTGAACTCTCCTGCTAGTAGTTCATCACTATAGCAAGACTGTATTTAAAGAATACGATCTTCATTAGAATGAAAAAATACATGGTGATGTCTCATTGTTCTTTTCCGTCTGTAAATTTATCCGGGAAATTTATGTTACTGTCTTACACTTGTGTGAATTGATTTTGTAGCCTGATCCACATAATCTAGTATGTGAATTGAGCTATGAACTATTTATGAAATCCAGTGATTGATTTAAGTGAAAATTCCATGGATACAGTATACATGAATAAATAATAAGTACAGTATTTGAAAGTGTTCATTTGTATTATTTTTGTATGTAAAGGCCTGTTAGTTCATATGTAAAAAGTCCTTGAAACATTGGGACTCAAAAACCATGGTGGGACTCACACTGAAGAGTCATCCCAGGGATTTTTTGAAACAAAAAATGATCACTGGAACCCTGTTACAATGTACATGCATGTGTTACTATATGCATAAAATAATGTTGATGGTTGCATTGCAATTTACATACATCTGTAACAGTAAGTAAAATGTGAGTGTTATTTTATTTGGGGAACAGAGTAAGATAAAAAAGCTTATATTGTAAAAATACATTACAGTACAACATGAAAGAGGAATACGTTCCGACTGTGAAAAGTGGCCTCCAAGTAAAGAAAAATATCCTAGCAAAGCCACTGAAGAAGTCAGGACAGTCAACAGCTCCACCAGCCAACACCAACGCGGCCTCAGCAGGAGGTGCCGCCTCCGCTGCTGCTCCCCCTGCTGCTGCCTCAGCACCCGCAGCTGCTCTGCCACCAGTAAGTTCCTTGTATCTTTCACAGTACTACAGTATTTGATAATGTGGAGCCAGTTGACAAATCTTTGAATATATTTGTGTTTTTTTTTTTAATTGGGAAAAGTTAAAAGAGTATTACATGTTTTGACCATCAACTATTCACACTATCAGGTGCAAATTGCAATACTTGTTAATAAAAAAGACAACTAGTCTTCATTTCAAAATATCAATAAAATGGTGTACATTGACTTTGACTTTTTAGAAAATAATTTTGTACATACCATGTATTCTTATCATTATCTTCATTAACCCAGATTGTAATTGAATTGAAATGAAGGCTATTTTTCTATACACTGTGTAAGAAACTTAACTTTTAGTAACAATTGAATTATAAAACACATTTTCCTTACCTCTCAATTTAATTAAGTATTTTTGAATCGTTATTTTTTGCCGAACAGTTGGCATATTTTCTGTTTAACTCAACTGTCATTTTGTGAGAAGGTGAACTATTGTGATCTGATCACCCTTTGTCCGTCATCCGTTGTTAGTCCTCCAGAATTGGTATTGCATCTGATATAACAATTTGATTTTCCATTTGATTATTACCAAACTTTTAGACACTTTATATGGCCATCAAATGCTAGATCTTTTTGAATATTGGCCCTGGGTTGAAAACTCACCCATACCCCAGGCCCGGGGTCCATTAGTTTATTGTCCAGACAATAATAGCTCAATTTTAGGTTGAATTTTGCTAATTTTTTGCTCTAGCATTGAATGTTTATTTGCTTTATTGCCCTGAACACACATGTAAAAAAATATTGTACCATGCCTTTTTTAAGTTGAAAATTGACAGCACCCCCCAGATTATGTTTTGCATCTAAAGTATAATGACAGGTGAGCGATATACATGTAGCATATTTAAGACTATCTTGGTTCCGTTGTTTGAACTGAAAGCCTTGTAAGACATTAATTTTAATTTTATATGGAGTTTTGAAAATGTGTCATTAGACTTGTATATAAAGTTTGTTTTTGCTTTAATAGATTATTTCCAATGGGATGTAATGAGTTTTTCATTATTTTAAGTTTCACTGTGATGTGACGTTTAAAGCTGAAACTTGTTGCTTGAATATTTGTGTTCATATCATATTATTCATATTATGATTTTTTATGATACATTATATATGATTTTTTTGTGGTTATTTTATTGTGATATCTTGAGACTGAGATCTTCAAAAACTGGCCCATTAAAAGTTACACTGTAAAAAATAGCAAAGTGCAAAAAAAAAAAAAAAAAAAAACAATAATCCGAAATTTGTGTCAAAGTTTATATGATGTGTTGAGCACATTTTTCAAATTGTAATAAAAAAGAATGTAACAACTTAAATATTAAACAAGAAGAATTGTTTATGCTTATTTTTTTCAATCATTGTATTTGATATTGCAGTAATTCAGTTATACGATTCCATCCTTTTCATATATTTTGTTCACCTAAATGTTTTTACCAGGGTTTTGATGCTGAAGCAGTCTTGTCTGATATAAGGAAACTCAAAATCATCGTAAAAGGTCATGAACGAAGAATTCGACAGCTGGAAGATAAATTAGATGAAATGAGGCTAAAAGAGCTTGAGGCGCAACTAGAGTCACTAGATGGGGAATAATAGTCATGTAGGGATGAAAACTTGTCAATGGGTTTCCACATTTTGTCACAATTAAGTGAAGATGAAATTATTACCATACAAGGAAGTATTTGTGAAATTGACTGTTGGAATTTTTAAGATGAAAAAAAGTGACAAAAATATTGCTATCTGTTGTTGCTAACTGTTTACAATAGATCAGATATTCTGTTTATACAGTGTGTTAGAATCTTTCCACAACATGACTTCCGTATTTGTCATTTTTATTAAAAAATGTGGAAATCCTATTTATGGCTTGTTCCCTGTTATCCTGTTTGAGCTAAAGCTATAGTGATTTTGTTTAGACCCTCTCACTCCTGTTTGTGTGATAACTGACTCACTAACAAATTCATATGTACTGGTAGAGTGTAAGAGATGAAAATTGTCTCTATTTTTAGGTGGTCATGTAATACAAATGTTGCATCAAGATGTTTGTTTTTGCAAATGTTGTCTTGATTAATCAACTTTATTTCAGAGCAACTTTCTTCCATGCAAGAACAAACTAGGATGTTCTCCTTTATATCCTTCAGAATTCCATAGAATGTACATTTGTTTGATTACAATAAACTACTGTACACAAAAGTAAAACAAACAGTAACATAAAAACAAAATTATATTTAAGAATGATTAAACAATAAAATTTTGATGAAAGTAGCAGATACCAAAGTTTGTTTGTTTTTTAAATTGGTAATTTGCATGTTGAAAGTCATTAGTTCCTTTTGACTTTCATCTTGGAAACATCTAGGTTTTTTCTTTTCCATTTTTGTTTAACCATGCAGACTGACTTATTGTAATTCAACTTTATACCTCGGGTCACATGGAGCTTACTTCTGTTTTAGGGTGTAGATATCCAAAATGTGCTTGACGATATCCGCAAGTTGAAAATCATTGTCAAAGGACATGAAAGGCGGATAAAATCATTGGAAGATAAAGTCGCTCTTTATGAAGAAGATGCAGACAGCTAAACCCATCATGTACTAAGTTCCGCTCATTTTTACTCCTTTGCCTGCTCTCAAAATTGCAAGAAAATCTTGGTGAAGTAAAATAAATATTGTAAAAAAGAAAAGAAAAGATAATTGATTGATTTAATTGATTTATCAATATTTAACTACATAAAAAAATCAAATGTGATTAACAAATTAAAAACATTATATGTATACTTTGGTAGATTTTCTTGCTTTATATAAATCCAAAAGGGAAATCCAAGGCCTTTTGTTTAATCATTTCATCATAAATTTGTTTCAAATAATTCTTTCTTTTTTTGGAAATATTACAATTTTAAATGAATTAGATTTATTTAAATTTGTATATATAATTCAGTTTTTCTAGATTTTTGGAATCATACCATTGAACAAGTTGCATTATCTAGTGATTTGTTAAATGTTTCTGAATCGTTTATAATCATTAATTATCTACATGTTTTTGCTGACAAATTTAATTTTTACATGACTTGCTGAAAATTTTCCCCTGTGGATTTTTATTTGGTCAGGTTGATGGCTATGGGTTATGGATGGAAGGTTAAGATGAAAAATAAAAACAAATAAAAATAAGTACAAAATAAAATGAAACTATAGCATGCATATATTGCCTCATGAGATATATTTTTTAGCATATGTTCGTTATTGCAACTGACATGGTGCAGTCAAATCTAAGTCCTGTATATTCTAAAGTATTATATTGAGGCTCATAGTTTACATAAGCAAAGAAATATGAATTGTGTCATTCTATATTCTTTATCATACCACTAACCACATCCATCTTAGATAACCTCAATTATTAACAAGAATTAGTTCTCACTGTTTCATAAATTTCTTCTATGAGAAACACTAATGCATAGTTTCAAATCTACCATATTTTTGCTGCCGGTAAGTTTATGACAAGGTTTATGTTTGAGAGGCATCTTGGATAGAAAATTATCTAATATACAAAGTCAATATCCATTTATAATTCCACCATATTTGCAAGGAATTGGAGAAGTCTCTACTTTCCTATCTCCAAAAACAGTGTCATATTTTCATAGGTTACATTTTGCTTAAAACCCGCTTTACACTAGAGCGATCATGAGCGAACCCGTGCAACGCATCTGCACGTATTATGTAATGTCGTCAACTTGGGCGTGTTGTGGCGGCATTGAACGTAGCAAAAATGCATGGTACGACAAGTTGCTGAGGCAAACAAAGTGTTACTTATATGTGCGAATGTTCTGCGATCCCTAGACGCAGCATAACTATTTGAAGCAAACTTTAACCAAACTGAATGTTCGTTCAAAATTTTTGAACATGTTCAAAATTTCCTGACAAATTTGTCAGTTCGCCAGTGCACGTAGAGCTACGCAGGTGGAATTCGCTCTAGTGTAAAGCAGATTTAAACTCTCATAATGATATTACATTCAAACACACTTGTCAGACTGTCAGTAGTGCAAATAGCAGTACAACTTTCCAAATATATTGTTCTTTTGAAATTGTCTTTTAAAAATATATGTATGACAGAAAAAGAAAAAATATGTATATGATGGAATGATTGATGTATAGTTATAAGCTTTTCCCCTGCAGTAATGAATGATTTTTCTTATTGTTAAAGGCCTCTTACTCTTTTCACTTATCTAACTGCACCCATGTGTCATGAGGTATAAAATTGTGTCGTCTCAAAAAGAAGCAAAAGATTTTTTTACATTTTCATGATTTTGCACCATTTAAGGGCATTTTATTATAGGTTACCAATATGACTGTGGCGAACACTGAAATAAATAATGAAATTTTATTTGCATGGAGGTGATACCTTTATTTGTGCTGTAGAAAATGCATGATGTAATATTGCATGTCAGGGTTATTATTTTGTGTGGCATGTGTTTTTACCTTCCAATCAGAACCCATTGTAAAAGTTGGTTAACATTTTGTTACATATTTTGAGCTTACATGTTTTGGTAAAGTGCATCCATGTTTATGGTGCACATAGCATTTTAATTCCTGTTCTTTAGGTTTTCCATGTTAACATTGAAAATAAGTAGCAGTGAAAATATGAAGTAGAATATAAATTGTAGAAGATCAAGTAGAAAACATTTGTTGGGTTTGATTCAAACAATAAATTGAGTAGCACATATCGCCAAAATAGTGCAACTATTATTAGCTTATGGATTGAAAAAAATCAATTTCTTTAGATAAACAATAAGGACGAAATTTATATGAAACTCAGTATGATAATTAGTTGAATTCTCTATATTGAACCGGTAATCGATTATTGATTAGTTTTGGGTAATAGACATAAGGAAGCAAGAATAACAAAACATGACCAGGAATAACTAGAAAAGATTAAAAGTTGGTTTCACAAAGAAAAAATTAAACTAAATCTCATCCATGTACATGAAAAGAATTCGGTGATGAAATTATAGGTGCACTTAAGGATGCAAGATATCACATAAGGATGGGATGAACCAATTATTATTGTTTTTCAGGGAGTAAATGGAGTGGAGCTAATGAAAGAGGTGAAGTCGCTGAAGGACATGGTCAAGCTGCAGGAACGTCGCATTAAGGCGCTCGAAGAGCAGGTGTCTGAGCTGGAAATGAAGCGTCGGGCCCGTGGTGGCGGGGACGAGGTGGTCGATAGTCAGGAAGAGGAGGAAGGCCAGCTTGTGTAGGGAAAACCGCAGTGTCCACTTGGGGAGAGATCATTGGGCTTAATAGGAAGTTAGTACATCTTGTGGGGTTTAATAGGAAGTTAGTACATGTTGTGGGGTTAATAGGAAGTTAGTACATCTCGTTGATAAGTTCATTTAAATGTTTTCAATTTCACATTTAAAATGAATTACCTTGAAATAAGTAGGTGTCTAATTGATAACACAATCTTTGTAAGCTGAAAACATAGTCTATGCCAACATTTGAGCCATGTAGTGTTATGTACCGAAAGCGTTGCAAACTGAACAAGATAAAAAATAAATATACTTGTGAATTATGAATTTTGCAAAAGTTTTAAGATACTTTGTGAATACAGAGTAGGTATCAAAGAATGAGTGCAATGAAAATCTGTGTCAGAAAATTTCAAACTTATAGGTAGATGTTGTTCATAGGTTGTTGTCGTTAAATTTCAAGATCTTTTGTGTTTTAAATCTTTTTTTGTTAAGTCATATTTTGTCACCAGTAGTGTAATAAGTTGGTACAAAGAAGTGTAGTGTACTTCTGTGTTTAAGTAACATATCAGCCTCTGATGCTCAGTCATGTATCTTCACAAGTGACCTCATGTTCCAACATTCTGCAGCAGACAAAATTGTTAAGTTTAAGCATTTAAATACTGGTATGTCTCAATGATTGTTGAAAACTAAAAGACATGGACTTGGACACTAGGATTATTCAGCATTTGTCATAGTAATTTAATGATAGACATCTTCAAGTTTGATGTTTTAAATGTAGTTAGCTGTGAGCTTTCTTCTTAACATCAGTCTCAAAGGGTCGAAGATAGAAAAGCGACATTACTTCATTTCACTTAGCTTCTGATATTTAGGCAAGCTTGTAGATACTAGTGTATGTAAATAGTGTATATTTAAATCAAAGAAGATAACGAAGCTACACTCAAGCTTATTTTTTTGTAAATTTGAAGAGAGAATGACATTCTTTTTTAAATAATTCTTCATTGTGCAAGTTGTTCAGTAAACATTGTTGGCATAAAATCAAATTATTACTATGTCTGTCTTATGAATGTCTTGAAATTTATGCATGTTATTTTTGTAATTGTGTAATATATAGTATGGATTTCTTAAAAAAATTCTCTATGATAATACAATTTCGAATATATTTGATTTCTTGCGTAATACTTTGGAAGAGTTTCCTATGGAAATGCGTTATATTTTCTTCCTAAAGTTCTTTTATAATATGCATTTTCTGAATGTATATGGTTGTATGTACATGTAAATAGAATGCTGCTACTTCTGCATTGTGTATTGTGTACCAATAGATAGAACTTGACCAACAAAAATATTAAATATTTTAGCTGCCATAAATTTCAATACAGTAATTTCTTAACATTGATGCTCTTGAAGGTAACAACTAATAATTAGGTTGTATGAATATATATATGTGGTTATAGAAATTATTTATTGTAGGCCATTGTAGAATTCCATGTGTCTGTATGTTGTGATGAACAGTTTTATGAAGTATTTTCTTTATTGGAAATATGTGGACACTGCTGTTAATTTTTGGCCTTAATTTTTCATTCTTGTGAAATGCTAACTATAGTGCAAAATTAAGATTTGTTATCTAGAAAACTTTTAAGTATTGAAACCTATTTTGTTAGTGCTTCACAAGTTCTCTATTTTTTATCATATTTTGACAAAATTATTTATAAAAATGCTCATTTTGATACTTTGTTTTGTACTTCATTAATTCAAGTTATTTTAATTACACAAAAACGCTTTGTCGGTATTGTTATGTAGAGCAATTTTTAATGCCTAAAAACAACTGTATTTTATACCTGTTTGTATATTGTGCTGTGTAATTTTCTGCCCGAAAAAGTTTTCATTTAAGCGATGTCATTTACTTGTGTGTTTGTAAGGAACATGCAAACTCATTGGAGATGGTTTTCTATGAAATAAACCCATGCCATGAGCTCTTACATCGATTTTAATGAGGATGTAACATACATTGTAAACTGTGCAGATTTTGTATCAATGAATGTGTCATGTAAAACATTGTTTTTTTAAGTGATTTTCTTAGACAAGGTCTTGAACATTTTATGCTTCCAAAGAATATAAATGTACCATATCAAGCATTCTTGCAAATTAGTAAGTTGTTGGGAGGTGTCTAAAATCATTTTCATGCATAATCAAGGTTTATGATTATGACAAATAAAGTTAATATAGTGTATGTGAACATGAATCCCGTACAGCAAAATAAATGCCTTTGTTGTAAAAATTACAGTTATTTTATTCTTAGTGCAAAGAACACTAAATGTAATTTATAACATTTATTAAAGAGAAATTACACTTTAATTTCTACAGGTTTAAAAATTGGCACCAGCACATTTACTAACAATCTAACACTGTTAAAACAGTTGTAAATTGGTCCATTGAATAATCACAATCTACAGACAATTTGATTTCGAACAGATCACAAGTATGAAAATACTACAAAAATTAATAACAAAAATAAATTTGACTCCAGTAATACATCAATAATGTAAAGTTAAAAAAATGAAATTCTTAATATCACAACATCACTCGGGTTTTAACATTTTACTGTAAATGAACACATTAGGAATATTTACTACGTTTCTAATGACCACATAGACCAGAAACCACATAAAAATAAGTTTACTGTAAATTTTAACTACTTTCATCACTGATTTCTATACATCTTACACCAAACAATAGCATTTGAATGAATTGTCCAATTCTCCTTTTCCACTTCTTTTATAAATATTTATGATCTAAATTACTTTAAAATACTGCTATTAAGCAACATCAAAAGGTGAAAAATCTATTTTTTCCCAACGTTTTTCAAAATAACTAGGCTAAAACACATTACAATAGACTCCCTTAGCATATTTCATTTTATCTTCCAACTGTAGAATGTAATAAGTATTCCAAGCTATTCTGTAATTATGTGTCTTTATAGTTTGTAATATCAAACATTCTATATATAATTTGGTTTCTCAAGAGGACAGCGGCTAGAAAGGGTTATGGGTACTTTTTGGAATATTTTGTAATATCAAAAACAGCAATAGCCTACTGTTCTTTTCAAAAATGAGAGGAACTGCTGCAACTTTGCAAACCTTTCAGCAAGTTTAATACACAAGAAGAATTTTGAATTTGTACGCATGTTTTGAGTAAATTGTTGGAAGATTGTTACTTGGAATGGCTTAATCAAAGCTTTGATCAAAACTCAAGGTGAAGGTGCTTTCTTAAAATATCGCTTAGCAACCACATCTCCAACTTCCAAAACCTGAAAAAGAAATGTATTTGTGCCATGAAAAAACCCCCAAAAAACTTTGTGACAAAAAAAATATTATTGAGGCGAAACATTCTGAAGATTACCGGTAGCAGAAACAGATAAGAGCAGTCATCAAGGTTAACTGATATATATACAATATTTACAGTATACCAGTGATAATACCACTGGACAATTACGTACACAAAACAGACGTTTCATATGACATCTGCCATATTTCTTCAGTGTGACATGTGATAATTACGACACAGTGACATATGTTAAAATCATGAGAGCAAGTTAAAAATTGTTTATGCAATTGGAATAACCTGGCTTAAAAATAAGCAAACCTTGCTAAATCCCATTCAAATAAAATAATTATGCTAGATCAGAAATACAAAGTAAAATTAATTCACTCTTTCTTAAAATATTGCTCACATTTTATTAGCTAGATTGCCACAACAAATACTTTATTTTTCCACAACAGCTGCTATTAACTTGAACCTAGGATTATCAATTAATAATCCTAGCTCGAATAGAAATTCTAGAATACATCATCTTGATGTAGATTAATGCACATTGATCTTTAGACCAAGCAACTAGAGGTTATGATCATGTTTTTGTTTTAAAATAGAGCCACATTCTACCAAATTCTTGGTACCAAATGTTTTTTACCGTAATGAGCTCATCTCCCTCAACATATCTGCTGTGTTTCTGGGGTTGGACTGTAGAATTCTCTTCTTTGGGTCTCATATCCACAATGAGCTTGTCACCATCCCAACGAGAGGAACACTACAACAGAGATTTCCATTTTATAAATGATTATTAATTGCTTGTACAACTCAAATTTACATTATGCATTTTATTTTATCACATGGTAATAGAGGTAGTTAGTTTGCAGTTCTAGAACATTTAGTTGAAGCATGTACAAAATAAAAATGGACACTGTCATTTCAAATATTTTTGGGTGCATATAATGATCTTCATTACATTACAATAAACATTTACAAGTGCAGCTAAAGAATTAGGCAGAAAAAGGTCCAAAGGTCACAATTGGAGAAAAATGTTCTCTTATTGAACAGTCAACTACATGTACAAATGTATGGATACGATACGGCATCTATAGAAACCAACACAAATTTGATAGGAATAGAAAAAAATAAATACTAGAAATGAATCTCTTTCAGGGTTCCCAAAGATATTGCATATTAAAATTCAATGACTTTTCAAGACAGATTTTCAATTTTCAAACAAATTTTTCTAGACACCTAGCTTCATATGGTCTCTGTAGAGATCAAAAAGACCAATGACAATGACAATGACAATGACAATGACACTTTTATTTTTCAAACTAAAAGTTCATACAACACATAAAAATATATATACACTATATACAATTAAGATAAGAGCGTATGTAATCATATAATATATAATACATTAAACCAATTCCGATTCATTGGACTTTTATAAATAAAATAGCTACTAAAAATACTGATCTTGACTAGAGCATTCTCACTGTTGTGTAGCCGCTCTTGAAAGCTATGGACATATTTTCTATACAATTCATTAAAACTATCTACTCCATATTTTACATAACATTGTGATATACTACATCTTCTATCAATGCGCATGAGTGCTCTAAAAATATTATTGTATGCAACTTTTAACTTGCAGAGCTGCAGTGGTTGTCTGAGGGGGATAGTATGTATATGATAGATTTCAATTCTTCTTTCTCACAAATCTACAGATATAAATTTCTTAAACAAATTTCATGGTGTGGAGGTCTTGTGGGAAGTGTGCAAAAATTAGACTTTTGGAAGGTATCAAAGTGCTGAATATAACAAAATTTAATCTCTGCTCTAATCCAGACTCTGTGGAAACCCTGTCTTATCTGAAGAGGCTATATCTCTAATACGAAAATTCCATCGACCGGATGCTCTAGGGTTTTTACGTGTATCGTTAAGAGGTTGTATTGTATACAGACAAATGCATTGCTTTTCACATACCACCATAACCATTCCATTGTGTTGCTCCTCTTCAAATTCTTCGCCAATGGTAAAGCTGGACTCCTTAGTTTTCATCATACTGGCCAGTTTGATGGTCATCTTGTCTCCTTCCTGGGTAATAGTCAGGGTTGGACTAGATAATGCTGCCATCTTTTGAATCATCCAGTTCGCTCCTTAAAAAAGAGAGACCATATGTGACCAATAATATTTCATTACCACGGTGCCTGAAGAGCTATAATCGAGAATGATTCTGATTTGAATATGTGAGAATGGATAGAATGTCTAGACTGTACACTGGCAGTATCCGTAGGCCTAGATTTATAGAGGGCAGTATAGGCCTATATATACAATTTAGTGAGAGTTGAGATTTGGGTTTTTATTTCATTAGTAGACTATTCGATATTGAGGCAACGCGTGAATGGGAGGCCACGTGGTGTTTGGACATGTACCTCTCCAGAGGCAGGCTAGGTAGCCAACTGAGCCTTAGGGGTGGGGGGGGGGGGATCACACTGGCTATAGTTTTTAAACCTAGCCTACTAGGGTGAGTTCTTTTACGTGCAGAGGTGTGGCTCTTCGCTACACGGGACACGCCTTTTAACGAGATTTGAGGAAAGGGGTTTTGCATTGAAATTTGTAACGTTAATTCATTGAGATTTTGAGATCAATGGGGTGGGGGTGGCCCCGTTTTACTACTCTACAGCAATAAGAATATTTAATATGTGAAGTCTGACGACTGAAGAGCTGAAACTTACCATTAGCTCCCAGAAATTCTTGAAAATTTTCGCTTTTGACATGGTTCCATGTTCCACAGAGGACTGAACCAGTTTGTTGAGGTTGTCCTCCCTCAACTTCACTCATTTTAAATGAAATATGTGATATTTTTCCAGCAAAAATGATCTGCCGTTTCTTTTCCTGACTGGCAAGGCAACTCGATAATCTACAAATGTAAAACACCGACACTGTAAAACTAATCGAAAAACACACTTGCTGTTTACGTTATGGATCTGTTATGGATTAAATAAACCAAAGTCTCTAAAAGAGCTGTCATTATTTATAAGAGGGAGGGGGTCCGTCGGATTTATGTCATTAGCTTCTTCTGAAATTCTACCCCCCCCACCTGTAAGTTGTGCCCTCAAAATTTACGCCCCCACTCACATTTTGTGCATTGAAATCCCCCCTTCATTTCAGGGTGAATGCAACATAGTCTAGCACTTTAATATTAACATTGAATTTGATAAAAAGACTACATGAAAAATGTAACCTTTATCAAAACTTTAATGTTCACATACAAATTTCTCATCAGTACAACTATTTGAATTTCACCAGTTGTATATCATGTCAGAATTTTATTACCATGGCATTCATATATTTCTCTGCACATTTTCTGTATAATAAAATGGCATTGATCTTTTTGCTAAACCCATACTTATTTATCTTTGGGGGGGGGGGGGGGGGTTATAAGGGTTGCCAGTCTCCCAAATTTTTTTTTTGCCTCATTCTCCCATTTTCCTTTTTCCCCCACTCCCATTAAAAAAGGGTCTGATGAAAAAATTGTCTGTCAGGGCCACTTTGGGTCGGGGGGTCTCCCATGGTCTTTTTTTCAAGTCTTATAAACCCCCCATACTTTATTTATCGTCATCTTGTCTGTCAGATGGATGTGATGTCATCAAGATGACGGGATGATGTCAAGCAGTAGGTCAGTGGGGGTCCGGGGAGGGGGGAGGGGGGCTCTCTGGGGGGTCATACGTGTGCGATAGGGTGTATACTGCCAAAAAAAATAATTAGGCGTTAAAAAGCGTGAAATTTGGCACCAGATGAGGAGAAACCCTTTGGATGTGGAGGTATTTTAAGGTTTCGCGCCATTTTGTTTCCATTCGAACTATTTTCTGCAAATATCTTTGTATCTAAAAGATTCAATGTAATGCTATACAGCCTTCCATTCACCGTCAGCATTTTTGTTTTTTTACGTCATAATCATAATTTTTATGTTAATTTTGAACAAAAGTGCATGCATAGTGAGTGTCATTCAAACTATTATCTAGCAATTAACAGGTTTAAAACAAATTTTATAATGTAGATTTTATTCTGGATTACTCCTAATCACCCACTAGTAACGTACAGAACGCATCTGCTTGCCAACTTATTATATTGAAGACTTCAGTGTAAAATTGTTTTAATATTCAAACATTTCAAAAGTTATTAAATAATGATAGTTTAAACAAATTTTATAATGTAGATAAAGTACTGTTTAAAGTATTACTGCAAATTAATAATTACAGTGTAAAATTGTAAACATTTCACCATATTATTTTACTGTAAAAAGTGCAATGTAAACAAGTTGCAGAGAAATGCACCCATATTATTTATAAAGAAAAGATCTATCATATGATTTGTTCCAAAGTTGGAGAGAACAAAACATTTAGAAGAAAAAGATGAAGAAGGATCAACTTCGAATCACGTCTGTTGCACGTTTGTATCAAATCTGTCAAAAGACTCATCCACAGTTGTGCATAGTATAAATTTAAGTCTACATACTGGTACGTATAGCCATGTCCAAGCCACGCGTAGCATCAAATGCAGCGGCCAAATTGCTGTGCCGTGGGCATTGTGGACAACCTGAATGTAACTATACAGTAGCGTTTCTTAGCTCCTGTTACATCCAGCTGCCTCCCGTCATGTGTATTGCACATCTCTGTCACGTTTCTGTCCGTGGTTTTGCATGGAATAAAAATTTGAACAGTTAAAAACTTGTTACGACATCAAGCTCCCTTCTGATTTATTCTTCTGCCCCCTCACTTGTATAAATAGACTGGAGCACGTCTTAGATAATTATGGGCCAGTACCACTGACAGTCACGAACACTAAAGTTTCGTAACATTTTGGAGGTGATGTGGACGCAGAGCTCTAGTGATCGGCCCTTGAATTATGCTAAAAATCTTTTGTGTAGGCCTACGTGGTATTTTTTTTATCATATTCAACAAAAGTGTGTTTTAAAGGGGTATTTATGGACAAACGAAACCCAAACGTGGATTGAGAACAATCAACGAGACCCTTGTCCCTGACGTCATGATGGATGTCTTAAAATGTTCATCTAGTATGAATAGATAAAATTGATAAACTAGTATCAAATGATATATGTCTGTAAGCTTTTCCAGATGTGTAGGCCTACTGCTTCGCACTGGTGCTGGTAGCGACGGCTTCAGACCGGGGAACACGCCAAGCTGACTTTCCTAAAGAGGTTACTAAACGCAAGACACGTATGCACGAGGGTTTAGTCGCCTTATTAGTACGTGAGTACAGCAAGAAAAGGCCCCGAATTTACGAGATTCGCGGGTGTTGGTTCTTCCCTACATGTTGTCGCAACAACTTCTCAAGCTAAACTGACGGCTAGTGGGACACCTGTTAAATTGTCCCATCACCAAGGAAACGGGGAAGTAAGGTGTTGGGACACCTGCTAAATTGTCCCATCACCAAGGGAAACGGGGACGTAAGGACATACCTTCGTCAAAACTTCGTACACAGCAGTAGTTACGTGAAAACGACGTAACTATGCTGGAAAGTGCGAGCGCGGGACCTAGTAGGCTCTACGGGCCATCACGGTGCAGGGTCAATTGAAGGGTTTAATTGACTAGCTCAATGGTGACAATGCTACATTCTATCATTCCGTGCAAAAATCACCGCCAATAACCCACGCTGATTGGTCAATCTCCGTGCTCAATTTTGCGATGGAATGAACGCTAAAAATAAAAACCACGGCGCTAGTCTAACCTCCTCACAATATCAATACAGCCGCTGACGTAGTAAGGCCATGAAGGCGTGTTCATGCTGTGCGGATTGCAACAGGTTAGACTCTCCTCCGCGCGCTCAAAACTGCAGGAATTGACGTCTCCGCGCGCTCAAAACAAAACGAAATTGACTTGAATGTTGAATGTTATGATAATTTATTTTTTAAAATAAAATCATGAAAATGGATTTTAGTCATGATAGAATGGTGATTGACCACTCGATTGTTTCGTGTTAATCAAACCAGAGCATGCTGACGTCTGATTTACCCAGTATTAGCGATTAACCCTCCAATCTCGTGGTCAATTCCCCCTACAATTGTCCCACCCCGCACCTCTAGCTAACCTTTGCTCACTTGTCTCTATAATGAGGCGCCAACGTACCAGTATTAGGCTTCTATAGTATTATAAGAGCACTACCCCTGGTGGGCGTGATTCCTTTTAACCAAGCTAGATCTCATACAGTGGTTATTCATAATACAGCCATATAGACTTGGAGAAAGAATCATTTATATCATTGGTATTTTGCAAAATAGTCACTGTATTTACAACGAGAAAAAATATAGACGAGTTTCAGACGAGCAGAGCTAGTGAGCATCGATAGCCACACACACTCCCATGAGATATACAATGTATATCTAAATGTACCACGTTAATGCGAATGCATCGTACGTGTATATGGGAACATGACAAGGGGGTATCTTATCTGACGAGTCCAACAGCACTCGTCTGATAAGATTAATGGATGAGCCATATACAAGTAGGCTTACAACGTACCTTGCATTGTCAAGAATTAGTACCCCTTTCTATACCTGACCAATTCAATCATGTAATAAAAAGACAAACAGTTTGTGTTATATTACAAAGGCATATTTTATTTCACATTTTATTTGAAGTTTAACATATCAAAGCAGAAAAAGTAGTCTAAACAAGTACATAATGATCAAGTAATTGTAACTTGAAATTGAGATGTTGAGCTCGAAAACTTAAGCTTCCGAGGACCGATTAATATACTAAGTTGATGACTAATTTCAAATTATGTGAACCCATATTCTGTACCAATTTTACAAAATGTTGACCCATTTCCAGGCCAGCAAGCCTGAAAAGGTACCCCCCCCCCCAACCGAGGATTTCTCACCATATTTTGGATTTTTACTTCTTTTTTATATATAGTGTAAGCTTTTCTTGACAATAGAATTTATATAAATAACGATTTTATTATTTTGGTAATGACATTGTACAATATACAACATGTATACATTAACTAACAAATACAGAATATAAATTAATTACACAAAACACACAGCTTTATTATGTCATGACGTTTGGGTCTCCACTCAACTCATCACTTATTCACATTATACACGAACACACCATAAAAATATTACACGATTAGAATATTGAAACGGAAGGCATCATAAACATATATTACAACCTGCTCACCCTGTTGAACAATGATTGGCAAACAAAATGTGAATACAAATGAAATATGCAAGCAGAGTAATGCTAAAGCTTTTACGGCTTTCTAGGAAAATAAATGCAAAGGAACTGTAACTGCTAAAGCTACATGTATAGCATCCCAAGCTTATAGATTAAACTTTCGTAAATGGAACTGTCATATCCTGGTCTAGAAATAAAGTTAGTTCTCGACGCTGACGTGACAGGCCTTGCCGCTGAGTGGCATGTCACACGCCACGAGTTGCATTACGTTGGCCTGGGCGGCGTTTCCCTTGACGCAAGCTGCGATTGTGAGGCGCCCGTCCCCGGCCAGCACTGCACGCACTGTGCTCGGGTCGATCTCCTCAGGCGAATAGAACTCTCGCGAGAACTCGCGCTTTGATGTGCGCCCGGACGAGCTCTCTTCTTTATGCGCGTGCAGGTCTATCTTTGAGCCACCTTTGATGGTGACGCGCACGTCGTCATTGGAGTACTCGCGGCCTATGTCCACCACCATTTTCATACGCCTGCCCTCTTCGGTGGACAGGATGGTTGGCTCGTTGTACTTGAAGCTGCCCACTGGAGAGACGAGATTGTAACCGCCGCTGATCCTGGAAGCGCCGAGAATCGGTTTGTTGGAGTACTGGATGACTGTGGATCCCGAGTGAGGACTGACGGAGCGTTTGTAGTTGACGCTCTTGGCTGGATTACGATGCGTCTTGAGCGGTTCTCGGGGCTTCCCAGCATGGCAAGTGTGACAAGGTCCGGAATGCACACGTGTCACATTGTAAGAAATGCCCGTGTCTGGCACTTCACGTGTCGTGCGCGTGTGGTAGAGAATCGGTGACGTACCTCCCACGGTTCTGGACGTGTAGACGTTGCCTGGGGAGCTCTTGTGCACGTGGCCGGTCATCACCGTATGGTAGTTGGGCGGGTTGACGGCAATGGAGGCAGGTGCCAGCAGGTTCGCCCGCATCTGCTGTATCTCGTTGTAGCGCTGATTGTCTTTTTCAACATCCACGTCTCCTTGAATAGTCAGGGCGAATCTCGCCCCATTGTTATTGATAAACTCATCATCACCGTAGACCTGGTCTGACGATTCTTCGTCCTTCTCAAACGCTGGTGCCTCTACGGACAGAATGCCGTCTGCTGACAAAAATGACGCTAATCGATCCACGTCTACATCAGTAGGAATGTCAACATGGCGGTTGAAATTCTTTACAGATTTGTTTCCGGGGTCGATTTCTTGTTCAGCTTGCGCAGTAACTGATAATTTCCTACCAGTGACGCCGATCTTAATCTCATTTGCTGCATAACCTTTCACATCGAATCTCATTTTAAACACGCGTGACCCATCGGGATTGTCACTGTACAAGGTTTTCGCGTGGCTGATATCAAAGATCTCGTTGGCTCCCCGAGACCTACGAGCTGGGTACGACGATTCACTAACCAATTCCACGGGTTTCGTAGTTCCAGAGATAGCTCTTGATGGACTGTCTATGATTTTGGAATTGAAGAACTGAGTTTGCAGTTCAGACACTTCTTGCTCCCATTTGTACCTGCGATTCTCCAGTTCTTCTTCCATACTTTTGCTGAGGTCACTGAATGATGCTGGTGATACTGCTGAAGGAGCAGTGTCGCCTGTTCTCACCACCACTTCACGCCCCGACATGGTGCCCGCGTACTTTTAATGCCTACAATGGACATGATAAAGATATATGTTATTTCACATTTGGGTAAAGATAAATGAATGGGCACAATTGTTACGCTGTGGTAGATCATCATTGCCGTCGCGACCGACGTCATGTCCGCCAATGCTAGAGTATTCATGTTTATAAAAGATAAAAAAAGCTGATATAATGTATATACTATATAACTATGAAGATAAAACAACCAGCAGGCTTAACTTATACAAAGCTAAATAAATATATAGTTTTTGCACTTGCACAGACGTTTCATATAGGAGTCACTATTTCGTATGTCAAGACACCTACAGTTTACCTTGGAAAGACTAGTTGATCACGGAAAGACCGGATCAAGAAACACTACAGGCGGCTATCAAAAGTGGTTAGTCACTGGTCCACGGTAGCACGACATCCCGCAACATCCGAGATATAATTTCCCATTTGAAAGCACAGACATATCCTGAGCAGGAAACCAAGGTGGTTAGAACGAAGAGTAAAGAAGGCTATTCATGAAAGATTGCATCAACCGTCATTGAAACGGAATCGCGATCGAGGTTAGGCGGTGTCCAATATCAGGACAGGGACGGGAGAATGGAGAGTTAGCATTCATACCACGGTGGTGGGTGTTGGGGGCTGTTAGAACAGGGGTACTATAGAGGTCGATATGGGGCTGGGTGGTTGTTAGAACAGTGATACAGTGTTGGTACTGGGGTGGGGATGCCAGGACTGCGCGCATGCTGCAGACCAGTGCAATGCGAGCACTATTTATTGTTGAATGGTGGGAGGTCTGGGGTATTAGCAGTGTTTACTTCAGAAACAGGACATGAGGCATGATTGCCCGTTATTGAATTTTTCATCACCACGGATACAAGCTAGTGTGTATTGATTGCAATAACAATCATTGACGAATTTCAGTTTAGTACATTGACACCATTATCGTTAGGCCAATTTGGCAAGAAATCCATGTAAGACGTTATGGGGCAATTACTGTATTGGCACTTTCTATTGTATTGTAAATATACAAACAAAACATTCTGTCAGCCATTGTCAGCATATTTGGATAATTGCACTGCGCTGCAAATGATAATTATCGTTTATAAATCTACTGTATTAACATTGACAAGGTCCTATTTGCGAATCGTGAATAAAAGTTGCATAGTTATAGCAAATTTTATGAATTAATGGTTGCTTTTCATTCTCACGCAAACATAACAAGCAGCCCTTCATAACACTTCATAAACTGACAAAAATTGTTATTGCGTACAATCTTATTTGTCTTTGCATTAAATGCAAATTTTATAGACACTTCATTTCCAAATCAAAGGCTACGAATTGATTTATATAATGATAAACTTTGGTTGCAAGTGATAAACATACTTATACAGGTACAACAATATGTAGCCCTTTGATAAGACAAATAAAACATGGAATTATAGTTGAGCAGCTTTACTTGTTCGTCAACAGTCAGTTCCTACCATATTATATATATTCGACTTGCTAGTATCTGTTCAAACTAAAGAGTGACCTATATACAACTTACTTTAACACCAAGTAACCAGATTAAACAGACAGACATTTCATTAGAATAGACAAAAAGTTGTCACCCACAATAAAAGAAAGTGTGCTTGTTAGAGAATACAAATAATGTTATTTCTACGAACATTCTTGTCCCAGTAAGGTGGGTCAATGCCAATTTTCTTTTTATATCGATAGATTCGATACGCAATCTTCCAACGGTACTCGATACCCATTGACAAAGCCCTTTTAAATATATTGATTGCAATGGCATGATTAATTAATATTGTATTATTTGGATACGAGATTTATGATTGCTCATCTTCAACAAGTTCTCAGAACGAACCGAACATGCCAGGAGTCATAAAAGTATATTATCAAACCAATTAATGTACAATAAAAATACTTACAAATTACGTGTTTACTACAACACTTATACATTGTTATTTGAACTACAGTGAAACTATGGTATTTTATTGTATTTTAGAAACTTACACAGACGTTTCAATTCACATACGCCACTTCTCCCCCCCCCCCCCAGTTTGACGATCACGTGATCTACTGTAATAACGTTGCTGGTATCTGTATAAAAAGGTTTGTGTAGTTTTCTTTAAAAATACAGTTCTATATTTTTTAGTATACTTCAATAACATTCAACCTGAATATCTAGCTAACTAAGATATTGGTTTATCGTTGTCGGTACTGTTTAATAAAAGTCATTATTGAACTTGTAAAGTAATTTCTAAATATTCCGATACCGTATGTGTAAAAATTAACATGTTAATGACTTTAGGAAAGGTAAAGAAATTAGATATAACTTACAGATGTGTCAGCACTGTTATCCTACGCAAAAAGACTATCATGTTAGTTCGAAAACAGAGCTATGTTTGTGTGCCAATAGCCTCAAGGCTTATGGCGGCAATCGTTACAACCGCAATTATCTATGTAAAGTTTCGTCTGCCATATTTGATGTGAATTAGAACATATTTGAGGGTAAAAAACTGTGTTTGTTCTGTATTCTTTGGGCTTATATTCATTACGTAATGGTTGAGCGTTTTGCAAATAAAACATATTTTGTTGTACATGGCGTAGTTTTTACCCCATTTTCTTTATTGCAGATGGTATCTTTTGTTCACATCCTCCTTGAAATTAGGACTCTAGGTTTAAAGTTTTAGCCAGATTTGAGAATTATGATTTAAAGATATCTGGGAAAACAAGAATTGCAGGATGTTCACACAGTGAGTTATGTCTGCGATAATTGACGCTTTCAATTAATACACCCCCACCCCCATTTGTTTTACCGTACTAACCCATATTTAGCAATGTAATTTAAGCCCACAACGCCTGTATCAACCAAACAACGCTTGACAAACATCTTATGGGCGTGGCTTGAAATGAAGTTAATTAATTGGTTGATTAATTACAGGACACAGCGATACATATTTCATGAACATTGTTTCGTAAAAATAACGGGTTAAACATGCTATTATTACCCCTTCCATGATATTATGACATGCAATAATGTGATGCTCTCTAGTTATGTCTCTTATGTCTCTCCAGTTTGTGATTTGTAATAATTAATTCAATGTATGTTATGCACATATTTCGCCATAAGTATTTCAACACTTATGCTGAAGTGCTATGTGATGCTCTCCATGAAGCCTCAGAAAGCTATGTACATTGTTATGTCAGTTATATTTTTTATTACCTATAGCCTGTTTATTACATGTAGCCTGTTAGTTAACTAATTGACAATATACTTACAGATGACTGACACACACTCACTGTACTGTCACCACCGCACGAGAATGAAAGAGTTTTCGTATTTTTATGTTATTTTCTTAAGGTTTTCGTCATCATGTTTGCATGTCATTATGTTATCGTAACCAATTGTAATCCATTTCCATATGCCGACGAACTTACTTTTTTTAGAATCAAAACATGCCACAGTTTGCCAGCGCAACATCCACATTCATTTCCGAAAATGTCACTAAACGGTAGGAGATGAGAGAACAAAAATATACGGAGGAGCCATGATTCTGCCTGCCAAAATCACGTCTGTGAAGATACAATGTGGCAATTAGCGAACTCTAAAAAGCTAAATTGCAAATGTATAAGCGACAGATAAAGACGTCTGTTAACGAGTTGAGATCTGCGCTCACAGCTCAAAAGACAACATCCATCACGCTGACAATCCGATTGAAGTATATTTATGATCATCACATTCATATTCACTGTGTTTATCACGCATATGCTGAGTCTTCAGCGGTCAGTCACGACCCACTCATTACGTAAGCCACGCCACGTCACGGATCAGTCCTATTGTTAAATAGGGTGCATGTTGTTCTTTTCTATCTAAGTTCGTAACATTCAGGTCACCGTCCTGACGGGTACAGGGTAAGACTGTACCGCCATAACATGGTACTTTTTGCAAGCCTTGTTACGTAATATTTTCGAGCGTCGTTTTACTTATATGGAATGCATGAATGATGGTCAACTTAAGCACATTCCTCGGGAAAAGTGACAAACCATAAAATTGCAGAATGGGATGTGAATAAACTGCTAGGCCTAATAGCAACACTGGTAACACTTTTGTTGCAGAGCTTTGACATAAGAAAATGTTAATCACTGATGATGCTCTTAGAAGTGTCTCGTTACGACAATATGCCAGGGTGTGTTTTGTTGAATACATTGTATACATAATTAGAATTGCAAGTTACTTACTTATGAAAGTTTTGATTAATTTCATGTGACTGATATTATTCTTCCTAAACACTGTAGTGTCTGCACGGTATAGAATTACTAGCATCTCCAAATATGTATGTACTATTCAACAAAAATTCGGATTTTAGTTGTAAGGAATTTGCGAAGAACGCGCGCAGTTGTAGTCACCATGATATCATTCGCAATAGCGAACGAAATGTTTTGGATACACATAGTGTAGTTGGTCGGTAAGCTTACATTTACACATGCATTTGACAAAAAATGTCATGGCCATCATTTTATATAATACCTATTATGTGGGCATTAACAGTGCTAAACGTCCGTGATACCGTTTAATTAAAGTGACATTGAACACACAGTTTGAATGTGTAATTGAGGCAAAACACGACATTTTCTGAATGTTCAGCTTTAAAAGGCACTTGTAACAATATTTGCTTTTTTTCTAGGTTTGAAAATAGAGAGGGGAAACCACCACTGGAAATTTGAGGTATTTTTTCTCACATGGTCAGTGTACATATCCGAGAGTAAAGAAGAAAAGAAATCCATCAGGATGCAATATACGTACACTTCAAGTTCATAATGAGCATCATTTATCAAAGGCAACTGCATCAATGGATGTTACGTTCTGAAAGTGGCTTTGGGGTTGAGAAAATTCATAATAAAGGAATGAAAAGTTAATAAACAGATCATAAGCGCTTTCCAAAGCCCAACAAAATTGGTGCCATCTCAAACTATAAGTAGAACTTTTTTCTGAAAATAGCATCAAAATGCTGTGGCAATATCCAAGCTCTTGGAATATCATGATTGTTTCTGTATAAATTAACAATCTTGGTGCCATCTCCGGAAATGGCTGTGTTAAGAATCTAGTCCTAAAAATATTTTGAAACCATGATTCAATTACTTTAAGGCATTTAAATGATTTTCGTTCAAAAATAGTTCTTAAGGACAAAATTTAATTCTGATTTCAGATCTGACATGTTCCTTTTCAAAATGAAACAAGATATGACAAATTAACACACCAACAATAATATTTATCAATTATATAGCTACCTATTGGAGCCTGTCATTTTGTCTTTGGCAAGACTTTCGCTCTTGTCTCAAGAGCTTCGTCGGGCTCAATGAAAAGATCCTCCCACTGGGTCACATGAGCGCCACAGATTTGGCGATCATGTGACAGCAGAGCTGTGTACACGGGGGGCAAGTCGTAGCCGTTGTCGCGGTTCATCCGGGGTCGGCGCTCTCTGATTTCAATGGCCTCAAGGATTTTCCCGCGCAGCTCCATTTTTTCACGTGCTGCCACTTTAAAGTCACTGGGGATGATCTTTTGCCCTGTATCTTTGATATGGTCCCCAATTGCCGTAGGAACACGTTTAGGGTTTAAATGTTCCTTGACTCTGATGTTCAGGGCCCTGCCTGTCTCACCAACATAAGTACCCTGACCCTGAGGGCAGTTGACCTCATAGATGATGCCACACTTGGCACTGTCTGGAGACTTGTCCTTGGGAGAAGGTAGCATTGACTTGATGGTGCTGACCGGCTTATGGTATGTATTGATCCCATGTTCACGGATAATGTTGCTCAGTTTTTCTGAAAGTCCCCTCAGGTATGGAAGGCACACTGGAATCTTCCCCGTCGCTTCTTTGGAGACGTCTTCTGTGGGCGTCTTTTCCTTGGGCTTGGGTAATCTTAAGCTTACATTCTGTGAACAATAATATTACTAATTGGACACCAAATTGCAAAGTATGACCTATGACTCTTGATAAGTATTTTATAGGTTGCAACAAATTATGGGCTTATCACATAACATATTTTATAATACATTTCAAATAAGACACCGATTTCTATTTTGGGGAATATCAAATAGAGAAATTACAAAGTATACAGTGGGTGTCACGGATTTTGGATGATAGATTTTGAAGGACCTCGAGGTATGGAACAACGGGAACAAAACATTTTATGGTAGAATTACTTGTAATCCATTGATATTTACCATCTTTCATTCTCATAATTAAAAATCTTTTCAAAGCCACTTTCAAAAGAAGATCAAATCAATTCACGCAGTAGCCTTTGGCTGTTATCAAAGTAAACCTATTTATTATTTGTCACAGTTATCGTAAAAACAAAAACAAACACAAAACATCCCCAGCACAATTCTATATGTAAATGCCAGCCATGCTAATCAAAGGAAGAAACAAAAATATTATAGAACTAAAATATATTACCATAGATTATACACACTAAAACATATACATATAGACAAGTGATGCAAAATCAAATGACAATGGTAAAATAGATCCGAGATACAGTGCTTGGATAACAACAAACAAAACGAACAGCGATCATTTATCAACAGCGGTGCAGACGACACATTTGACGATGACAAATTTGTTCTGGAAAACCTTAATTAAATACTCGTAGGAGATCTGCATAATGATGAAATAGACAAATTTACAAGATTTAAAAAAAAAAAAATCACTGTCATCAAAGCTGTCAAGCTAGTTGAAGCCATCTGAAATATCTGCCTTTGGAGGCATTTCCCCCTGAATTAGGAGTTAGAGATAAAACAATGTAACATATTGAACAGGAAACAGAAGTCTGAGAAGTGTCAACAACACACCCGTCACTAATACTTCAAATACATCACATGCAAAGGCAGTTCTAATAACATATTATGTTTTGCACAATGATACCCATTATAAAAAACGGCTACGTACAATGCTTGCAGTTGTTAACATTGCATACCTCAAATTAGAAAACAAAAAATAAAATACAAGAAACGCATGCTCACCCAAGTGATCTAAAAGTACATATCAAATATGCAGATCCTCCACGCACCCGCCAGTTGTTCTGGATACCCAATTAATAGTCCGTTGTATGACAGTTATTGCTATATATTCGCTTGTCTGTTATTCCAACCAAAACCTTATATAGTTTATTCTTCGCGTCAAGCACGCTGCAAAGTTTTTCGCATTAATGACAGTAAGCAGGGAGCGGGCTCGTGTTTATACAGAATTGGCACATGTGGAGCTGTTGGATCTAATGGGCTGACTTGCCATTTTTATAACTTGGCTGGTTAAAAGCAGACGAAGTGCAACCAAAAAAGTTCGCGTGTGGATCGCTCGTTTGCTGGTGATGATTCAATGATAATGGTGGCTAAATACTTTGTTATAAATTGTACCAATTAATTAGAAGATTATTGGTTGATCTTGAAAAAGACAAAATTATGACACGGCAGAGATATATACACGCATAAATCACGTTTACAAATACACAGTATGGGGTGGTTGGGTTTGGTTCAGTCAACATTTATACTCATTCTCTGTTTAGTATACGCTAAAAAAGAAGTCAGTTTGATCACATTTTGTAGGTTATGTTAGGGCTACTGCATTGCAGAATTCAGTAATTTCACTGCAGAATCGATTGGAAGAAGAATAAACCGTTGTATAGAGTATACAAATTTCCAATTTGGCGGTGGGGCTTGGAGAGTAGGACCAAATTTGATGTCTACATGGACGGAATGGGGTTGGTAAATGATGTTTTCACAAAAGTTGACAAGGGTTGTGGCAAAAAATGGTGGACGTCAATTGTGAATGACCGGTTGACTTAACGGGCCCTCTGGCTCCTCATCTAAAACTATTTGGAACATTCACCAATTGATGTACCTGCTGACCAGAGCTGACGTTCAAATCAACATTTGTAGCTATCTATATTAGTCTTCAAGATTCAGAACTGCCTTCCGAATTGGTGGTTTAATCACTATAACTGCCCAATACTATGATAAATAATGGGCTTCAACAATCGTCATTCTTAAACATGATGTTTGACCTAGGAGCCTGGTTAATAGTTCACTTTGCCTTCTCTATCAATGAACTTTTTATGAGATAAAGTTAATGCTACATTTATATTATCCGAACGTAATTGTTTGTGAAATTGCTTTTGTCAAAGAGAATGTCTCAGCACAGCAATCTATATAGAACCATAACTTTTAAGCTCATGCAATCGTTATGCTGTTTATGCTGTTCAGAGGTGGACTAACACTTTTATCTGCAGAATAATAAGCAGACAATATACATTCAAAGCTAAAGAATTTGAAAGAAGATTGAAACGATATCAAGACAATGGTGTTAACACACTGGAATAATCTCTTCTTCAGATTAATTGTTATTCAGTACCCAAGAACACCAGCCACTTTAATATATTCTAAATAATATATTGACAGCACTCTTCAGTGTACTATGTATGCATATCTTTTTATAATACATGTACATTGATTAAGTCTTAGTGTAAGATAGAACAGCGAGATTATTATTTCTCTATAAATATACGTATGTTAATGACCCATAACCTCTGGATATAGTGTCAGCATTACCCAATTTCTCTTCTTAAGAATACATTTTTACATGCAAAAAATGAACATGTACAACTTGGAGTCCATCCAACTTTGAATATTATACCGTGAACGCCCGCTGATCATAATTTGTATGGTTCTGGATGGTTCATTACACGCTCTCTTTGAAATAGTTATGATATGACATAGCTCTTTCAGTTCTTTAGAATGCTTTATTGTTTTCTTGGTGAGGGTAAAACAGTAACACCAAAACCCATTCATTTTCGTAGAGAACTACAAAATCACCACCCATACAAATTCTAAAATATGATCTTTGGTTCCTTTCGCTTACTTATTAATAACTCCAACAAAGAACAGTATTATAGCGACTAAACATGGTGGCGACGGCGGTAGCGGTGGCATCAGCGTCAGCAGCAGCATCGTTTTCAGCATCAGCATCAGCAGCAGCAGCACCAGCAGCATTAGCATCACCAGTAGCATCAACAGCATCAGCATCAGCATCAACATCAGCATCGACTTCAGCATCAGCATAGCAGTATCAGGAGCATCAGCAGCAGCATCAGGAGCGTCCGCAGTATCAGCAGTATCAGCAGTATCAGCAGTATCAGCAGTATCAGCAGTATCAGCAGCAGCATCAGCAGCAGCAGCAGCAGCAGCAGCAGCAGCAGCAGCAGCAGCAGCAGCAGCACCAGCAGCACCAGCATAAGCATGCATCAGAAGTAGCATCAGCAGCACCAGCATCATCATCAGCATCATCATAAGCATCAGCAGCATCAGCATTAGCATCATCATCAGCATCAGCATCATCATCAGCATCAGCTGCAGCAGCAGCAGCAGCAGCAGCAGCAGCAGCAGCAGCAGGAGCAGGAGCAGGAGCAGGAGCAGCAGCAGCAGCAGCAAAAGCAGCGATTTCAATGCACTAATATGTTGATTATTGCTCTCTTGCTCTTCAATGTACCAAATTCGGGCATTGAAGTCATGCATATTGACCTTAAAACAACAATAGATTTCTTCATTTTATATTTTTCACAGTCTTGAAACATTACCTATGCCTCTGTTGATATTCGGATACTTCAAATAGAGCCCGCCCAAACAAAATTATCTATGAGACTCAAATTGCCTGGTGCATTAATAAATTTCATTTTCTAAAAAATGCACACAGCTTTTCTATCGAAGGAACCAACCCAAATTTACAGGTACCAGTATATCGTTTATGCCACCATGGAAGCAGGACTGGAACCACTGGTGCGTGATCGCTGCATAAATTATATGGTGAGCCACAATGACCTTTCCAATAAACTGGCTCTAATATTGGGAATGATGCCACCACCACCACCACCACCACCACCACCGTCGCTGAAAAGAATTGACCATAACAACTTGCTGCATGTTACTTAAATTACAGCGCACATAAACATAGTTATAATGTAATACTGTATTAGCCAACAAACGTAACAAATTTCATATTAGTTAATAATGTATTAAATATACTATAATAAATTTGGTTTCCTAAATTGGTTATGAAACAACGGCCAGTGGACCCCTTGCAAGGACTCTAAGTGTTAATCACAAATCAGATGGTCGCGAACATTCAGGTGTATTAATCACAGTCTTTTGACTACATTCACGGGTTGTCATTTATAGAAATGGTATCTACTAAACGTCCATTTACCTCATGAGGTCACTTCCGATTCTATTGAATGATCAAGTCTCTAGAGGTTTTGACGCCGAATACTTTCAGTTTGTTTTGGCAAAGATGGATTTTTTTATGTGAACACCACAGTTATATATTTGGGTATTAAAGCATGCCTCATCATTTTTTTTCAAATACAGCGTGTATAATTTCAAAATTAAAAATGAAGTTTTTTTAGTGAATATATATTTATCTAAACAGCTCCAGCACCGTTGGAAACACTAAAACTAAACGTAGGAGAAAACCCAACAGTTAGAAAACGGTTTGATTTTGCAATACATGTACATTGTAGTGATGGTGCTGCAAGGAGACAAGAATGCAGGATGAAAAAAAGAAAAAAAGAATCGTCGATTTTAAAAGTATGCAACTTCTATTAGAACATTCACAAATATGTTTTCTATAGGAACGGCGCCAAATGAATCTGTGATGATAGGAAATTCCTTTCTTGAAGCGCCAACAACACGCCATTTATTTACGTCGTTTTTGGTATGATTTGATTTGACGCAGAACACATGTGTGTAAGCATGGCCTTATTAATATCAACTTTTCTTACTTCGAAAGAGAGCATTGTCATATTTCCCCCCTGAATTAGATATGGAGGAAAGCCTCTCATGTAATGCTTTTAAAATTCATCTTTTGTATACTAGTTGGATCGTTTATGATGCCAATTTTTGCCAATCACAACCGACACCTTCAAGTCATTTATGGCTATAACTGTTCATAAAGCAAAGCAATTATGCGATGATTTAAAGGAGCACATTGTCTACAAGACACCTTCATGACATAGTAATTGGGCAAAATTATATATGCATGTCGCATATGAAATATCACTTGGTATACGTGGACAATGTTATATTATCAATGCCCCTATATGGCTGGCTGCATGTTTCAAATAAGTTTTCCCTTTATGGTCAATCTATTAGTTCATGAAGTTTGACATACTTTGTAAGGTCAAGCAATTGACGTAAAGACGATACTCTAACGATAGCAACACAGAGCAAACAAACCGTACTAGTATTAAATTTTTTGAAAAAAAATAAATAAATAAAAATAAAATAAAAAATGAATACCTGCTAACAACTGCCTGCTAATACGTCAATTATGTTGTAATTCCGCTTTACTCTACGTTACTGCCCTTTATTTGTACTGGGCAAATATAACTCAGCGCACGCTATGACTTGGGTGAACCCAGTTACTGGTGCAAACATATATATATTATTTTTGGGTTAACCAGTGGAAACCTAATTGTTACTTTACAATCATCTTTGTAAAATGCATATGAATTGTTATAGTTGCAAACATATTTAAAAAAGTAGCAAGAATTTGCCTATGGTTCAATGCCTGGCTGGCATTCTGAAAGTAGCCTGCTAACTGTGTTTAAAAAGATGACCATCCTTAAATTATGTTCACACGACATTCCTAAATAGTATCCCATAGCCTGTCACCTAGGGTCCTGTATATTTGAACTAATTAAGAAGGGTCATCATGCACAGTGCTAAAATAACTCATTAATTAGTACTCATTTTGAAAACCACTTTCGTAGTTTCTGAAAGAAAACATGCACACTTACCAGAGTAAAAATGAAATAGCTAACTGAAAGACCTAGCGTTACCGACTATCATTTAAACCTGTATGAGTTTCCAATATAGACGTCCCAAAGCTAAGTAGCATCACGTAATAAATTTCAAAGATAAACATCATGTAATAAATTGTTACGATAAACATCATTATGGTTGTTTATAGGCTAACCATCGACACCGTTGTATATCTAATTTCAAGGTCTAATTCTTAAAAAATAGTGTTAATAGGTTAATAGTGTCCGTATCAGATTGTACGATGACTCATTAGTTTGCTAAGCCATGGCTCTAAGGTTTGTTTAAAGTACGGTACAGGTTTATTGACATTGGAATAATCAGAAAAAGGCTTTTACCAATACGAATGCTTATATGGTTGATCAAAGGAATTTGTAATGGGTGTGTGTGTCACGAAGGGTGCCACGAACTCCCATAGCCTGGTCCCATATACACATACTGTATCATGTAAATATAAAGAATATAAATGGTAGCCAAAATATAATATGGTATGGCAATGCACGTACATTGCATATGCCGCACCACTAATTCAGAATAATGGTATTGCCATCAACTGTCCTGGTGACTAGGGGTGCATTGTAACCAGCTTAGAATAAATACTATATACAAAAATTGTATTAATAGTTCAGGCTTCTCACATTAAAAACTGGTATGATTCTCTACAAAGGCCACATTTTTACGGATGTATTCGTATTTTACAATTTAATTTAATTCTACACGTATTTACATCTTTAAAATACGACTACGCGCAAACCCCAGATGGCTACATTGCAATACATCAAGTCTCAGTTGTTCCCATTGCTTGGAAAAAAGCTATTTCTAAGTACGTGTCCATTGCCAAAAATGGTCTTCTTTTGGCTAGTACTGGCAAAGGCGTTCTGTTGAATTAAAAGCTGTAAATTACAACAGCTCCGCCGATCCTACATATTGAGTTTCAAATGCCATAATTTACTGGTGTTGAGTCCAGTACCACTCCTACTTAGCTCTACTTGGAGCACTCCTGCAAATTAGAAAACACGGTGTGCAGTGATGGAATTGGGTGAAATTATATAACATTAATGTAAAGTGGATATGCACATTATCTGGTGTTAATAATAAAGGGATTATTAGACTATGACGTTGTGATTAACTCCTGTAATATGACTTAGACCTACCAACCATCACGTTCACATTGACATCCATTGTGAAAACGTGCACTTGATGTATCTACAAACCATTTTAACACAACGACTCAATTTCAACTAGTTACTCAGCTGCTATGTCTCCTGGTACAAGTGGGATGTATACATGCACATTTCTGGTGATGTATAATTTACCACTTAGACTGCTCCACTGAGCTGGTCCTAGTTTCATCGTTCATTGACTTGGCCACAAACCATTGACTAATTCACCAACTCAGCTGTAGTGGAAACATGCGGGTGGTGGACTGATTTGTGATTCTCTGATTTCCAAAAGTACAGCTGGGCCGAGCATGGTTGAGAGTGTGTGTCATTGGATTGGGTAGTGTCGTGATTTGAGTTGGTTTGATAGAAGAAAGGTTCGTTTGTGTGGGAGTGGATTTTATATAGAGAAAAAGAAGAAAATCAGTTAACGGTTGACACAACGCATGTTCGTTGTGGATAACGTGTAAACATTGTCTTATCTTTAATCAAAGTGACGCGTTTTATATGCTACTGTAACTACATGTATTATCAATTTGAATAGGAACACTGTACATACCTCTTTAAAGTATGTTGATGTGTTACCACGCCTTCAAAATATTTCCGTAGTTTGGACTAACATAAACTGTGAGTAAATCATTTATGTCGTCAACGTATTCCGAACTGTACTTTCATGTAGATTGCAGGAGATGCATGTATTGATATGGTAAACACTTTGACTAATTATAAACTTGTATGAATCATTCACGTGAAAAAATGGTTCACGCATATTTGGTGTCATATATTTATAACGAGTTTTCCATGCAGAAGAAATTTGACTAACTGTTCTTGACATTGGCATCATCCATACCCCCGCCCCAACCAAGCACATTCAACAGCAAACATTGGTAGTGTACAGCAGCCGCACTGTTCTAAGACAAACCCCCAGTAACCTATCCAAGCACCCACCCCTGTACCACTGTTCTAACAGCCACCTCCCCGACACCTTAGTATAAAATCATCAATACCCCGTGCAAACGACCGGCATTGGTGATGCTTTCCAACATTGGCTCTAACTACTATTATTTTTGGAGTACAAATATAATAATATTGGCAGACTTCATTTCTTTATAACCTTCTAATTATCACGTATGATATGGAGACAGAGTTGTGCAGAGCCCTATAACACTGAAGCTGGATAACTTGAGACAGCAAGGCACGTATACCACAATGTCGATTGTGTAATATAATAACTTTAGAAATGACCAGGGAGTCATGCAAGAGACGAATCTGAGGGTCGTATCCTCGGATGTATCAACAGTAGGGGCGGGACGAGTACCGAAAATTGAACTCGAGTACTCGACGTAAAGAACTCGACTCGTACTCGAGTACTCGGTCTTTTGATTACTCACTTACTTTGTTATCATTTTTCCACCATAAAAGCTAAATCCTGTGTTTTTATATGTACAATGTACTTGCCATTTTCAACTTGTTCAAGTGATAATATCCTTGTAATCCTAATCTAGTAGCAATGTCCTATCCTGATAACTGTTGACCACAATGTAAAAGTGACTGAAAAATTAGTTATATGAATAATATGAACAGTTTGCAGTTGTATTTATATAAAACATTAGGAGATATAACAGTTCCCACAACAATCTTACCTTCAAAAAGTCATCACTTTCAAAGAGAATGTTATCTTTGATGATGCCATCTAAAGCCACTTACTAACCACTAGGTATTAACCACTACTACTCAATTATGTGGCTTTTCACAACATTGCTGTTATACTGCTCTCACAACTTCCCATTTCAGTTCATGCAACCAAGGCGCTTATATCAAAGGTTCACATTTCCTTTTACCTTGGCTGCTAACACAGGCAATTAACACTAGTTGCTTTAGAACAAAGAACTGAGAACTAAACCATAATGGTGTTATAAAGCGGACAATATCGTACAGTCGAGTACTAGAGTGCCAAAAGTGTACTCGAGTAATGACAGAACTCGACTCCAGATCGAGTACTCGATTACTCGTCCTGCCCCTAATCAACAGTCAATTATCAAATAATTATACTGATGTTCCGCACAGCATATTTGGATCAGTCTGAGAATCACATGGAGTCACTGCAAGGACATGCTCGTATCATTAGATTTTTATTGAGTAAGTACAAAAACATTACATAAGTTACTGCACTGCAAACATAACCACCCTCTAGGTATTAAGTATGGTTCAGAGGGGGAGGTGTAGCACCAAATGTGGATACTTTAAGAAATGGAAGTTTATGTCCATAATCTCAACATCCATGGTGTATTGACTCTGCAAGGAGTCAAGCAAGAGGCCAAGCTAAGAGTTTTGTGCATTTGATTGTATAAACATTCTTTTCACAAGTAATTACACTGTATACAGTTGTATTGTACAGCAAACTTGTGACAATTTGAGAATCGCATGGAATCCCTCCAACTACCAATACCCTTAAAACCTATGTCATAGTTGTTTTAAAATCGCCAATAGATAGCCAACAGCATCATTTTGAGCATCCAAATATAAAGTTGCAATACTACCCAGTACCATTATCAATCTCCACTAGTCAAATGGCGCCTATAGCTAGTCACGCCGGACAACATCCCCCCAAAAACTAACGTATTAACATATACACCTTTAATAGTATGCATCATCACGTAGCTTAGAAAGTTAGAGAGGACAGTATTGGCAAGTAAATTGCAAAATCGTAATATAGGTGTACGACCACAACGAGTATTAAAAAATTTCCAATTACCATAATAACCTCGCCATTCACCACCACAACACTGTTCCTGTCTCTGTTTGCTTCGCAAAGCCCTTCTGGGTATCACGCGCACACTGATTAGATTCATTTGTAAATTTAGCAGTCCTGGAACCACCGATCTTCCTTTTTTGTTCATATTATGGACGGTCACCAGGGAGTATTTCTCTCTTGAAGGTATTTGAACATCAGAGTAGTAGTTGAGCGACAAACGTCTACCGAATATTACCTAATGTCGTAACACACCTTTATGCCTCTGGCAATAAAGCCCCTTTCACAATAGCGTTGCGAGCAGTTAGCGACCATTAGACGAACCTGTTCGCATACGTTGTACAAGTGAATGTTGAACCTGTTCAGTTTTGAGTCGCAGATTTTCACAGCAATTGTTATATCGCACGAGTGTTGCCCAACATTGTGTGAACTCACATGATTTCATGCGAGTGGTACACAGCACTTTATGCATGGTCGCATATTGATTTGTAATCACATTTGGCAATCATGAGAGTGGTGTACAACCATAGGGCGTCTGTTGTACGACGCACACTTCTTACACCCAACGTTTGCAGAAGGGGGGGCTGATGGGGAAAATGCTAAAAACCCCACCTCCCTTGCAATCGTTTCTGCGACGGCCTTTTGAACACACGTGGTCGTGCGAAATAACACGAGGATATGGCAATGTTTGCTCCATACCCACATCGCCATAGATCTTCAATTGAGAGATGTCCTTTCCCTATTACTGGGTATAGGTCTTGTGCATTATGTGCGGTTACAGACTGTTTGAATAGCTGAATCTATGACTGGAATTTCATCACAATATATAGAACCAGCTTTACTATCGATAATCTAACATTTATCGTCGCGTAAATGCAATTATAGACGGTTTGATAGTAATTACCAAGTTATTGTCCTCATGCACAAAGGCCCCTTGTCCATATCTTGTACCCAACAAGGACGTATCCAGTATCAGCGTCTGTCAGCGACATACAAGCACGTACGTGCCACTGGCAGGGGACCAGTCACCATGATTGATGGAGTTGTCAGCAATACTTTGAACGTAAAGGCATGGATTAATGAAGCTGGATTTAGATAGGTTTGCTATATACGTGTATGTAGCAGCTGCAACAGCATATTTGAATTGCGTAGGATCGTGGGGAAATTGCGGAATTGTTAAATGAAACCCGAGAGACTGTAACCGAAAATGTCACGTTATCCTGGTGCCGCTTGCATTGCTTAATTACCAGCTTACGTATGTAACTGTCACGCACATGCTATAGACACGGTAGACATAGGCCTGTACGGTAGACATGTAAATGCAATTGGAGTTTTGTGGCTGATATTGTTTGTTGTTGCTATAAGCTGTAGCCTACGTAGGCCCTACATTGTTACCGGTTATCTTAAATGTTAACACATACGCTTTTCACGACAGCCCACAACCTAAAGTTTTGTACTTATCATTTTAGGCGGATGTTTATCATTTTCTGTAGAAGTATCAATACTGTTTTCAATCTGCCTTTCAAACTTGGTAAACTGTTTGAATAACTAGTTAAAACATGTCTCGTGTCAATTTTTGGCATTTTGTCAATTAAAGCGTGTCTTTTAGAATACTATGTTTGGTTGTTTTAGTCATTTCTGAATGATAGTTACATAACTGATATATATGTGTTTCCCAGTACTTGTGGACACATTTCCAAACTTCCCCCTCTCTCTTACACGTCTTTTTAGCAAGCATATTTCTACCAACGATAGAATTAGCCGAAGACATGTTTTACAACCCTAAGCTTCCATTTGACTATATCAAGTGGCCCTGGCGGGACTCGAACTCACGATCCTGAGGTCGTGAGACCAGAATGATACCACCATCCCAAGCAGTGAGCTGTTAAAAGGTTACACGGCGGAACCGTTGTCTCTGTAACCCGCAGCTTACATACTTGTACAGTTATCATCTCAACACAGAGATCCTGGGTTCGAATCCCACATGAGGACGAAATTTTGGGAACGTTTTAGTAGCATTTTTAGTGCTTCGGTATGATATATACATGTATATGTGTTCCCCAGTGCTTGCGGATACATTTTCAAATTTCTCTCTTTTCTCTTTCACACACGTCTTTTTAGCAAGCATATTTCTACCAACGATATACATAGCTGAGGACATATTTTACAACCCTAAGCTTCCATTGGATTATATCAAGTGGCCCTGGCGAGACTCAAATTCACGACCCTAAGGTTATGAGACCAGAATGTGTGTGTGTGTGGGGGGGGGGGGCTACACGTACTTGTGTGGCAGTCTGCTAATTTTACACTTCACACAGTTGACACATTTGCTATCAATGGTGTCTACATCCATACCAGCGTGGACAGCTTCTGACATCTCGTTCTTACCAAAAATACTCTCTACTATATATTAAGAATTATGTACGTTTGCCATGGTTATTAGTTGAGGCAGTGGTTATATTTTGCGCTAGCTGTGTCCTTTTTAGGGCTGTGGTTATAATTTGCGTTAACGCAAATCATAACTGGTTATATTTTGCGCTGGATATATTTTGCGGTCTAACAACAATGTTTATATATCTAGTAACTGTCCAGTTTTTGCAATTTGCCAATCAAAGTTAGCTTTCAAGAAAGCCTCTTATGAGCCAGCAAGGCTGTGCTCTATGAGCACTTTTGATCTAGGCATGCAATTGCGTAGTTTGAACTACATGTAATTGTAAAAAAAAATCATGTCGTGGATTCGGCTATAATTCAATTTCTGCTAAAAAGAAAAGTGATGGAAGTGAGCTGAATATTTTTCGAAAACAGCACCGGTAAAACCAAGCTGCCTGCTGCAAGAGATCAACGTTTTTTACAAGACTGCTGTGCGTTATCACATGTTAGGCTCTATAACACCAGTGGTTCTTATGTTTGTATCCTTTATCAAATTGGAGAACAGAATAATGAACTCGGGCCTCTATATGTTTACGGAGAAGCAAAATCACATTAATTGAGAAAAGCGCACGTTTCTGGTCCTCAGTCGATAATTCTCAAACGTGTTTTATGTGTATGCTATGTTCACAATGCTCTGAGTACGTGTCCACGCGAGGTAATCGGGATTACACTGCTGGTCTTTGCCATGTCTAAACATTGGACAGCACTGGCAAACATGTTCTACAGTCATTATACGGCATCTGTCTGTTGTCCGGCATAATACACGTCGATAGCACATATCAATCCTAAGCCTTAAAATCGCAAGGGGTTGTTAGACCTCAAAATACAACCAACCGCAAAATATAACCAGTTATGTTTTGCGTTAACGCACATTGTAACCAAACCGCTGAAAGTGGTATAGCTGACCCAAAATGTAACCACGCAAATTATAACCAAGGTGTAGCCGGTCAAGTGGGGGCACTGCCCTATGCTGGACTGGTGATTTTTTTATTATTTTTTCTATTCATTTGTTTTATTTTTTCTCGTGGAAAGCATACGTGTAAATTATGTATTGTATGGTGTGTCGTGATGAAACCCAGTGAAAATCAAGGCTGCACTATGAAGCCTCATCGATGGGCCACTTCGCCAATATAGGGAGCACCTCTTAATTAAGCATACATGTCAGTTCTTTTTTATTAAAAATTCCGTTGAGGTAGTGGTGGATAAGTAGTGGACAGCTCAGCATTTAATCCATCTTACCACAGCAAGGCATTATCTATCTTCATTTCTCTCAGTTGCTCTTCGTTCTCATTGATAGAATGGTCTCCAGAGAGACCACCTTTTCAGATGAAAGATGCATTTAATCACAATGGTGCCAAAATGCTGGGGACTACCTTTTATTATGGGCCAGGGGCAGGGTGAATGAAAATATGAAACCATTATGGTATGATTTCCAGGCTCCCGCAAACATTTGATTGAAAACTTGCCTAAAATTATTACCAATTTTAACTCCTCGCTGTAAGGGCAATGTAGATATTTAGCACGCCCCCCCCACACCCATGATAAATGTTAGCATCTTTGTGTTCTTCTTTATGTATTTTTATATTTGTCATAATGATACATTTAACTTCTATTTCAGTCGGAAGAACTTGACTTAGGGGGTCGGAATAAAGGCATTTATTCAATTCCAATAAAACACATGCAAAAATAACAAAAAACAAATCTAGAGTAGAGAGAGGGAATGGTCCGTTTATTAAACTATTGATAATTATATTGTTATATTTCATGCATAAAAGTCTCTATTTGTTGTGTCGTCACTGCATCGTCTCAGGGTCTGGGACTAAACTTCTGACCACCAGCACTGAAGGTCTCAGCTGTCGTCCCGGGTGGCTTGGTGCATCTGCAGTGACTACACTGGAGCAATCGTCTAGCTCCTCTTAGCGATCGCCTTTTTCATAGCGATCGGCAGCTTGCCCATCTTCTTTGTGTTCACTTGCTGAAGGCTGCTCATCTTCTTTGCTTCTTGTGCATGCAAGATGGAGAATTTCTCCGCTGCTCTGGTCTGTTTCTCGAGCCTTTCAACGTCACCTGAAGACATGAGGTCTTGCATCAGCCAGGACTCAGCCTCTGGGGTGGGCACGATGTTGTAGCCACCACCGGACAGGATAGCAGAGTTGGTCCAGTGACCCCACATCTCGGCCATCTTGCCATACTTCCTCTCTTCATACCGGTCTTTAATCAGCTTGATCAACTTAAGGTCGTTGAATCTTTTCACTAACAGCTCCCACGGATGTGCGAGAAAATCAGTAGGCATTGTGGAATGATTGGATGATTTTTAATTCGGGTTTGTTTTAAATATTTGATTTACTGAAATGATTTTATGTTCGCTTGCAAATGAGCTAGGGTAATTGTTTAACGTTATACGTTATTCTCCGCAGTAACTCGTTTAGCGTACGTTTTCTTTACGTTCACCGTAAACGGTGTAGTCTCAAAAGTGCCACAGTGTGAAACGAAGGGCGAGGTTTAGTCCTATAATTACAGTAGAAAGGAAAAGAAAAACTAATACAAGCAGTAGCCTATGCAGAAAGGAAAAAAGATGCTCCAAATTAGCAACTTAATAATCCATAAGAGGAGCCTGGAGCCCACAGGCCGAAAAAAATCAGCCCCTATTCTTGAGAAGTGATAACAATTTCAGAACCAGAAATAGGCAGAAGTCTATCATTTCCTCCAGGAATACAGCATTAATCATGGAGCATCGTGAACAACCAAACGGTTGGAACAGATGCTTCTGTTTCATGGTTCCATTGCTTCAAAGAACCAACCAGGAATACGCCATTCACAATTGAACTAGCCTGACCACTCAATATTTGAGACCAGAACACTCACGACTCAATCCGAAATAACACTAAGCTTCTTGAGCATCTGGAACTACCATGGTCTATGTGAAATTAGGGGTTAATTCACGTAATGCCAGCATGCAGTCACTAAAGCCATTTTCAGCCAAAAAGTAAAAAAAAAATACTTTCTACTATATGTTAGAAATAACATACATTTGCTCTGGTTATAATTTGGGGCAGTGTTTATATTTTGCTTCAGCTGGGTCATTTTTAGTGAACGCAAATCATAACAGGTTATATTTTGCGTTGGTTATATTTTGCGGTCTAACAACCGAGGCACGTTAAAATTCAACATACTGATAATGACAATCAATTATTTATTTGCAATCGTACAATCAATTAAATATGTATGCAGACGCTGTTAGACCGCAAAATATAACTGGTCTAACAGGCGTTAAACTGACAAGTGTAATTTGTAAACGACTCACAATTTCTCTTGTGGTCCCTTTTTTTATAGATAATCGTAACTTGTAATTGATCCGAAATCTCTCCTGTGGTCTTTTTTTTAGATAGCAAAATAATACATTTGTACAATGCTGTATCAGAGGGACTAAAATCACAATCTAGACTGTATTTTTTACTCGCATCATAGACGTAATTGAGTAACGTTGTAAGTTAATCAAACTTTGTAGAGATCTTAACAAAATATATGAATGCTGCTTATCACCTAACTACGACCATTTATAGTGAATGTAAAGTAGCAAAGTAAATGTATGGCACAGTGACACATGGTCGATTCTTAATCTGGCCTTCCAAATTCATCATCATGAAGACGACATTATATTACAGGATTTCTCCTTCTACTGTGCTCACTTTGCCAAGTTTACGATGAAAACTTTCGATGCATCCTGATTCTTCCACAGTCTTCCACCAATCCGCCTATTCATCACTTTTGCGACAGCCTGAGGAAGAACCAAGATGATTTGAAAGCGTTCAGGGTAAGTTAGGCAAAATGCGCAAAAAAGACAGCGAAATTCTGTAATATTATGTATCAAACTTGTGTCATTAGTATATAACGAAGACTACAATGTGTCCAATTGTCTATGATAATATACCATACACAGCTTTTATATTACGCAATATTGTGCCTTTCAGGGATAATACATCCTGGAATACCACAAGCGGTGAGTGGTAGCATGCATCACCAATACATATCAATAAAGTTGGAAAGGGAACTTTGAGAAACACCAACAGGACAGTCTATCTAAATTGCGTTCGTCCACCAATCATGTGCCATCTAATTGGCTTTCAACAGCAGGCACATATACAAAAAACTCAGAGACAATCAAAGAAACCGAGCATTTTGCAGTCGACAACCAATGATCGTGCAATAATAACGACTGAATTGCTAAATATGCAAAAGATTTTGCTATAAACACCACCAAGGCAAGATTATGGCGCCGTGGGTGCTGTGTCTTGCGCTGTGCGGTGCAGCGCGGGCGGCCGATGACTGGGCATCGCTGCGGGACATGCCCGGCTTCACCCGGCCCGTGGACGGACAGGACGTGTACGTGAACACCACGCTCGGCAGGCTCATGGGGCGGCGGCGTGCGGGCGACGAGAGGGCAGGTGAGTAATGATGTGGACAGATGCATGTGGGTGGGGTGGCGCTGTGTGGGGGGTGGGGGTGGGGGGTGGGGTGGGGATCATTAGGAAGGCTTGTGTGTGTGCGTGCGTGCGTGCGTGTGTGTGTGTGTGTGTGTGTGTGTGTGTGTGTGTGTGTGTGTGTGTGTGTGTGTGTGTGTGTGTGTGTGTGTGTGTGTGTGTGTGGTGGGTGTGTGTGGGTGGGTGGGTGGGTGGGTGGGTGGGTGGGTGGGTGGGTGGGGGTTATAGAAGATGGACAGACATGCTTCATGAGATAGTTCATAGTTCTAGTCTGCAGCGTTGTGATAGCATCGTGATATATAAGATCGCTGTGGATATATAGTGACGACAAAAGGTTATATGCATATAATTAATATGTATATGTCGCACCAGTATACTTGTATACGTAAATGTAATCCCGAAATACACAATAAACGAATTCCGTGATATCTAATGCTAAGAACACGCGAATGAAGTAGGTATAATTTGAGCATTGTTCTTGCAGCAAAATAAAAGGGATGTCAGGAATTGCGTGCTGAAAAAGAAAGGGCTTGGAGAATAATTTATAGTGCTCGATCTAATCAACACTGAGACAGCAACGAGACATGGGCACAGCCTCTTACTCATCCATCTTTTAGCATTACCGTGATGTATAGGCCAATGCAAATCCAGACTGCAATAGCCAAAACAGACTGTTACTTAGTGCCCACAGACCTACTGATCATCTTGTGATCTATGTTTTCAGAATGACACAAAGTCATTGGCGCACATTTATAACTAACAATAGGGTTACCCTCGGAATTTATGAAGCCTGGGGTTGGAATGATGTTTGAGGTGTGTGCACGTGCGCGAGAAAGGGTGTATTTGCTGATAGTACATTGTATAAGCTTACTGAACCTGTTCAAATAACTACGTCAGATAAGAGGTATATGATACAGGAAAACCCCAAGAGTAATACAATATGATCATCCGGGATAACGTTCCTCAAGTGGTCTAAATAGACAGGTCGTCTCCCCTTTGTAGAGGCTAGCAGCGGTCTCTGTATGATGGCTGTCTGCAATTGTATCTGTTACATAAGGAGACGGCCTTGAGGGTATTCGGCAATACAGAATGCAGCATACGAGTTTGAGGTTGACCGAGCAGGTGTCAGCACATTCAGCTCACACATTTCCCCGATAGCCGCTGTATCGTGTGACACAGAAATTGCTGCCTCTCACAGAAAATGTTCTTTTATTGACAATGAAAAGCACACCACTACAGCCAATTAGAGTAGGTCTATTGCACACTACGTGCCAAGAATACCCGAGCACCGAGAGGGTTTATTTCACACCCATCCCTAGCTGCGCTTAGCTGCATGAAATAAGTCTGACAACGTATAATTGTTATCATGTTGCGTACATTGCAATTGGAATAAACATGCTATGGTATATAAATAAATAAAATATCACTACTCACAGCAGTTTGATGAATAATAGGATGTGTATATATGCGGCACTATGTGACCAATATTCTGAGCAACGAACACACCTCTGATGAGCGCAAAACTTGATCGGCTGATAAATTGGTGTGCTGTGAATCGTTTACTATTACTGTTTTTGCAAAGTGTAACCTCATTCTGTCAAAACAAACTGTAATACATCTTATTAGATTGACGAGCTACAAGACTAACGATGTCACTACTGTGTCATTAGAGGTTGGTGTTTGTTGTTGAATTGGGAGAAACCACACAAAAAAACCAAAGGACCGCAGCACTCTGGAGCTGACGACTCTTGGCAGCTGTTTTGCTAAAAAATGCTTACCATAATAAATCGTAATGCGTGCTTATTTATTTTTCTTATTTGTGCATTTGTTGTTGTTATAATGTTCCTTGTCTGCTTCGGATTTGGCCAGCGCAAAATAAAACATTAAAGACTTTTACATCATCACCGCTGGACTTGCTATTTTTCAAAGTGCATGGGCATTTGTAAATATAAATGTAATTGTATTATATGAGTATTCCAGTCTGCTGTTCAAACTCTCTCTCTTTCTCTCGTCTCGCATCCATCAGTATATTGTAACCATAATACCAGCAACGTTATGCATCAGCTTAATTCTAATGTAACTATATATAGATGTCACGAATCCCACCCATGCATTGATTATATCAAGACTTTTACATAGAGAGGCTACAAACATAACGATACTGCCGAAGTGTGCCAACCCCCCAAAAATAAATAAAACAAAAATAAAAATAAATAAATAAATAAATAAATAAATAAATAAATAAATAAATAAATAAATAAATAAATAAATAAATAAATTATTCTATTGACGGATTTATTGTCGCTTCAGGAGGTGTAACTAGCATCGTGGACTGGTTTGTCGGCATCCCGTTTGCTCTCCCACCAGTAGGACCGAGGAGGTTTAAGGTAAAACTAGTGCTGGTTTTGACCCACTTTGATTCAATTTGTGCATATGCATACACATGTACCTCTCTTTTAATGTCTTAATGCTATTTACAGCCCCATCCGATTTGTATAAAACATAACTCAAATCCACACACTCTTCAAACATAATTTGATGCATCATTAATGCCAGTTATCAAAAAGATAGATTTTCACTTCTGAAAAACCCCTGTTCCATCCTCAGAAGCCTGAGCCCGCTAGGCCGTGGCGGGGGACGCAGAACGCCACGCGGTACGGGTGGGTGTGCCCTCAGCCGCCCGTCTACGCCTTCGCTTCCCTCAGGAGGCAGCGCGAGGACTGCCTTAACCTCAACGTCTACTCGCCTGTGGAACAAGTAAGATATATACAGTAGAATCTATCTATTAGGACCACCCTTGGGACCATTGTTAGGTGGTCTAAATAAAAAGAGGTGCTCTTTATACAGAGCCTGATTTTGGTAACTTTATAAAGGCTGGGAATCGTGGTCTTATTATAGAGGTTGTCTTAATTGAAGGATGGACTGTATATAGCAGTAACAAATTTATGTGGGTAGTGACTGGAGGAGTGCCCTGTAGACTTTGGCTCCCGATAACTAGGGAGTCTCTTAATGGTTGGAGAACAGTTTCCATGGCTATACATTCAGACTTCGTAAATCTCTCCCCCCCCCCACCTATTATCACGGTCATAATACAGAATACATGAACTCCAAAAGTAACTAGCTTGAAAGGCTCTTATCGAATACAGACATCCAGATGATTAGAATCACATGATAGTTCCATTTTAACCTACCATGAAAATAAATAAATGTCATGTTCAAATAGCAACCGTAGCTTATCTTCGGGGTGTCCCAACAGTAGTCTGGTATCATCAATCACCATAGAGCATCACTATCAAAAACTATCCGGGGCCTAGACTTCAATGTATCTGAATGGAGAGCCGTTCTCTATATTTATAAACGTTCGGGGGTAATCTCTTGGTGCCTCTTGAAATTATTCTATCATATAGGTAGTCCCTATATAGGGTTATACTTTTTTATAGACGGCGAATGATGACGACAGCAGCCGCCGCTACCCGGTGATGGTGTTCTTCCACGGCGGCTCCAACGTGTACGGCTCTGGCGTCATCTACTACGGCCACCTGCTGGCGCAGCACGGCGTGGTGGTGGTCACGGCCAATTACAGGCTCGGCATGCTCGGTACGGGACAGTCAGTCTGTCTGTCAGTCAGCTCGGTACGGGACAGTCAGTCTGTTAGTTACCTCGACACGGGACAGTCAGTCTGTTAGTTAGCTCGGCACAGGACAGTCAGTCAGCTAAGCAGGGCGTGCTGTCATTTCAAATGGGCGTCATTAAATATTATTGGGATATTTTGATGATTTGGGACAAGAACACGTAGTCGCATTTAATTGATTGTATGTTGTTTAAGTTGTTGAAAATAGATTGTGTCAATTGTCTTGCCAGGTTTCATGTGTGCACAAGAAGAAGGACTTCGCGGCAACTACGGCTTGTGGGACCAGGTACTACGTTTGACTTTGACTTCAAGGTTTAAAAATCCAAAATCAAACAGAAAAATTACACAACTTTTGAAAAAATGAAGAGCCAAGAGAAAAAAAACAATTTGTTACATTTTTTTTGTCTCCCATCGATCGTATCAGTCAGACTCATATATTGCGAAATGAAATGAAATGTTCAATGTATCATAAACGTTTTCGATTTTTCTATACATAGCATTATTGCCTTTATAGTATTGATGCAAGCACCTAAGCGTTCTTATCTGCACTGCTTCGCCCGCTCTCCAGGTGGAGACGCTGCGCTGGGTCCAGCGGCACATCTCCCGGTTCCGCGGCGACCCCGAGCAGGTCACCATCTTCGGCAACAGCGCGGGCGGCGGCGACGTGGGCATCCTGTCGGTGGCGCCACCTGCAAAAGGTACGGCGCTTAGTGGCGAATTGCCAACATATTAAGCTTCAGTTGGTGTCCTGTCCGATAAACAGATCCAGCGGGCACCCCCACCCTTTCCCCACCAAGATACATCATTTTCAACAGGGTTTTTGGCATGTCTACCATTGATCGCGCATTAAAACCATGAAATCCCTTAAGTGCGCCCCCCTTTTTTTCTAAAAACCTTGATCTGCCAGTGCCAGTTCTATTTCGCTTGACCGATGCTTGAAGTACTAGTAGTCCGAATGAAAAGTAACCATAAGGAATTGGTGTTAACACAGGGTGAACGTATAGATCATAGAACGCACATACACCCCATGACTGCGGTACATCCCAAGAAAGACGTTTACAGTAGAACTTCAAATTAAGACCATCTTTATAAAAGACCCCTTCTATAATGACACTACTTTTCACGGTCCCAAACCTTCAGAAAGCTTACCAAAAGGAAGCTCTGTATAGAGACCACCTCACACTGGGCCCAAAAGTGTTCCAAATAGATAGATTCTACTGTAAATCAAATAAAAAATCTGCCCTCGGTGGTGGCAAGCTCCACTGTATGATGTCTCCTGCAGGCCTCTTCAAGTACGCCATCAGTCAGAGCGGGTCGCCGCTGTCGTTCTGGTGCATGCACGCCCCGGGCGTGAACCTCACGCGGCACGCACGCGAGGTGCTGGCGCTGTACCGGTGTGGCGGGGGCGGTAGGGACGACAGCAGCCTGGCTGCCATGGTGGACTGCATGCGCCAGCACGACTGGAGGTTGCTCAACGAGCAGCCCGATGAGGTGAGCATGATCAGTATAATGGTTGTTTGACAGATGACTAGGTAATTATGCACCACTTAGGTTAATTAGTTTAGGGGTGGCGTAAATGGTACATTGTAGTGGCCTATCATTAGCATTTTACTATGTATTTCCTTGCTGGTCGCCTTCACCATGTTTATTGTTGGATCTCGCTGCTTTGTCTTGTGTTAAATAGGGATTGGTCAAAATCTCTCTATAGACACAGGTGAAAACCAAAATCTTCAAGTGTCTATTTTCTATCCTTCAGTTAGAGCCTCTAAGTCCTACAGGAGATGACTTTAAGCCGTGCGTTGATGGTGAGCTACTTCCGGCAAGGCCTGAGGTCTTGCTGAAGACGTCCACCATCAACCCCGTGGCTTACATGACTGGCACCACGAGCGAAGAGTGGACGCGCAACATGGGCTGGTTCCTCAGACGACTATTCATCGAACAGCCTTGGCTAGGTGTGTGTGTGTGTGTGTGGGGGGGGGGGGGGGGGGGCAGAGCCCTATAACGGTTCGGTTCGAGTAGGCCTTTCCCATGTCCGCGGTGCGGGTACATGGGTAATCGAACTCAACACCCTATGGGTACGGGTTGGGTACGGTTAGTGTTTTTCAAAAAGTATACAGTTATGGTTCGGTTACGGGTAACATTCCACCAGGTATGGTTTATTCATGGTTCCTAGAATTTATGGGCCTACTCGTGTTGAACCCATGATATACCCGTGGTTGGATTTTCTTATAAAGGTAGCCTTTATCATTAAACAATGATATCAAAACTATTAATCTGTTCAGGTATGATTTACGTCTGTTACTTTATAATTTACTTCTCTTTTGGGTAAACAGGGGTAGTTTTATGGGTATGTCTGAATATGGTTTTGAAACCACGGGTACGGTTTGGGTATGGATTGAATGGTCGTGGGTACGGGTTGGATACGGGTAGTATTCGAGAAAGTTGCATGGGTACGGGTTGGGTACGGGCAGAGATGCACTACGGGTACGGTTAGGAGCGGTCTCATAATTTCCTACCCGTGCAGGCTCTGTTGACACTTGACACTGTGTGCACAACTTTCTTCTTTAAGTTTTATAACTGAAAAACAATTACATGTAAAGTAAATGCATTTTTACATTTTCAATTAAATGTGGCCGTGTGTCTAATAACAAGCCAAGAGAAGTAACACGTAAACAGCACAGTCACGCAGAACTGCCAAACCTCTTATAAAGATATCATCCACTGTGCATAGACTATGTGCGACAAAATGTACACACAATTCTTACAACTTATGTTGAAGATTCGTTATTTACTGACGGTCTTGCCCGAAGCACGTTCAAGCTGGCAATTGAGCACGTGGTAACCGTCAAGTTCGGCTGGCCCGCAGCACTGGCCGACCTCCTCATCCAGCAGTATAGCACGTGGGAAAAGATAGACGACCCACTGGAGAACAGAGACCAGTATGTGCATGTAGGTACTGCAGCATTCTATGCTCATATCATTCATAGGATACCCAATGTTTTCATGTTCTGCGTGCACACAAAATTTAATTGGTACAACCTTTTTTTTTAAAAGTTTATTTATGGTGGTACACATTGACACCTTCGAGCAAACATTAAGTGTCACTGACTCAATTTCGGTCTTCCGCGTCCAAAGTATTTACTGGTATGTCAATGAAAACCATCTGTTCAAATGTGTCTGTTTTTTTTTATTGAAAACCACATGTTCAAATGCTTCTGTTTTCATTGAAAACCACCGGTTGAAATGTTCCTATTTTCATTGCAGTTCTTCACAGATATGTCGATGCTTGCACCTACCGAGAAACTGGCAGAGTATCTGGCGAGCCGTGACATACCAGTTTATCTCTATGTCTTCACTCATCACTCTGGTTAGAATAATCACTCTATATCTAAGTTCATGATTCATTTCGTCATTGTTAAATGGCTGTACAAGCTTTAGTTAATTATACTGGAGCTACCGTAATTGATTACCATAGTTCGCCAAACGTCGGTCAGACTTTTGATGACACCATATCCACTAATCAGAAGCTAGCTATGTGTTCTCCTTCAGGACAATACCTTCATGGTTAAAATCTCATTCATGATAAAAAATAGCCTAGATAATGTCAGACATAGTACATACATGCAAACCATATGACTGCCCGTGATTGGGCACGTGGATCCAATCCCCTTTCGAGCATCATATATACTATACATCCCACTAACCTCTGAGTCTTTGAGAAAGGCCATTTAACCCATTCATACAATATCTACGCCACTGTGCCGTACAGTGCACTCGCGCCATCCGAGCTGGTGGAAGAGCTACCACACGAGCGAGCTGAACTACCTATTCGGCAGTCCGTTCACGGGGCTCAACGTGGACAACTCTGACAGCCAGCCGTACACGGACGACGACCGGCGCGTGTCCGCGGTCCTCATGACGCTGTGGACAGACTTCGCCAAATTCGGGTATGACCAGTACATTACTGTACCAAATCCCAGCACATAGAACCAGGTTGGACAATAACACTCCCGTACCCTGGCAAATAGTTTTACACCATTGTTGATTAACCTCTTTGAAAGTCGGACTTTTGGTGTCCTACGATTTAGTATTCGAGAGACACTATAATATACATGTAGTGCAACTTTAGAATGACATACTTGCAAGGAGTATGGCTGTTAAAATGTATAATATAGCCAGCACACAATGACATCACTGTCATGAAATATATGTCAATGTAAATTACATCCGGACCCAACAGTATGTAGTATGATGTAAACACTGTCAGTTTTAACTTCTATAATTACCGCCTACATTACGCATTTGACGGCCGGCAGCGGTCCTCACGCCCTCCCACGTGCTGCTGCACCTTCTTTTACCAGCACAGGCCTATTGTACACATGCAGAACAGTGCAATGGCATCTCTATCACCGTCCTGGTAACCCTATCCAGACTTCATCGAATGTGTACCTAGTAGGTGTTAGACTGCATTATGGCAACACTATTTACACTCTACGATATTTTATGCTTGTCACTTACCTCTCTTCTAGGCATGTGCTTCCTGAGTCAGCTAACCTCACACAATCATGGACACCATATACTAGTAAAGAATTGGGAGAACACTTGCTCATAGGAACCAACTCCAGCTCCATGGTGACATGGCACAGGTAAAGACTTTGCCGTTACATGGTGTCATAGGATGGTACCTTCATTATCTCTTTGAAAGGTTATGTAGATGTCCTTGCATGGGGAGCCGTATATAAAATTTTTCCTATCAAACAGTGCATATCAATATGTTGTTACAGACGCGACAAGGTGGAGCTGTGGAATCAAGTGATTCCACGTCTGCACGCGTCCATGATTGACTGTCCTGAAGCGGCTGCCACAACAGACCCCGAGCCCGGCTGGAAGGCGGCAGTGTGGGTGCTGCTGGCCGTCTCGCTGGGTGGGTGTTCGCAGAGGTCAAGTTAGTCTGGCTCACCCAGACTCTCTACTCAGTACCCGATTAAGGTTTAGTGGGGCCCCGGGTTGTGAGTCATCGTGGGGCCCTCTGACAATTTATGGGGGCTCTGAAAAAATACATACTTGGGGCTTCTGTTTTGGTGCTTTCGCATAAAAAAGAAATATGTGTAAAAAAAAGTCTGAGGCCCCATAATAATGTGTACTAGGGCTCCTTGTTTTTTAGGCTTTGGTTTGATATTGATAAACAGATTTCACATAACTTGGGGCCCCCGAAAATATATATACTTAGGGCTTCTGTTTTTGTGCCTTTGCTTAAAAAAAGTACAAGGAAAAATGTTGACTAAATCTGGGGCCCCATAGTAACTTTTATTACGGTCCGTTACTATTAGAGGCTTTCGCATAAAAAAATTGCGTGCGTAAAAATTTTGTGGAAAAATATATGCTGGGACTCTTGGCTGCAGCCCGCTCAGCCCCCCATAATCAGGTTCTGCCTCAACCAGCTAAATATCTAGCTATATTGTGCAGTTAAGTGGCAATTAGCTAGCTGTGTTACGGTCTGGGTGATCGAGAATAGTAACCCTTATTTTTATTTCAATATCGTGCATGGCGATTTTTCATCTACATTGAGGGTATTTCTAGAGTAATTGATCGGTAAACGAATTTGGTTCTCTATTAGATCTACCAGAAGAGATTTTGAGAACATATGAGTATAAAATGACGGGGTATTTTTTCTGTTACAGTGCTTCTTATCACAGTATTATGTTGTGCCGTTGCTGTGGTCAAGTTGAGGCGGAGAGCGCCCTTTCCAACACAAGCAGCAGTCAGAGTATAACAGGACGAGGGGCATAGCGTGGAACCAAAGTCTGTTTTGGGATTCACCTCCATAGATATAAGCCCAACTTTAGGCTCATAATAGACGTTGTATCTAACAGCCCTTCTTCAGTCTCCATAGTTTACGTAGCAATGCAACCCCTGACTATAGGACAATACGTAATGTATATGCCCCAAGCTCTAAAGCGATGACAAACAATGTGATGCTGATTGCTGATGAGCTATAATGACCAACGGGTCAATATGAACTTGCCGGGTTCGTCTTTGAATAATACAATGTAATGAACAAAGCCAATTGATGTCAATACCACCCATGTAAAGTGATCATATACTAGCACATACTTGAAGAGCAAGTTATGATTATAACACCTATGTCTCATAGATCAATGCCAGAATATATTGTATTTGGGTATTCCATGAAGAGGTCTATGTGCCATGATATATAACATAATGCAGGGTGCAATATAAGTGTAAATAACTATGTGATAGACTAGCGCAAGATATACATATACTTTATGATTTTGTTTAAATCAGTGAAAAAAGTGGTCTTCTTCGCACCGAAATCTCTATTGCATTTAGGTTATGAGTAAATAGTGGCAGATCCATGGTTTCCCGGATTCAGGTGGGCCCATCGGGGAAGTGCTGGATCTACCACAACAGGTCAATATAATATATTGTATTGGTCAGGGAAGTGTCAGGGAATCCATCTTCAAAATATATGTCTTTCTGCCATAAAGACTTTTGACTAAGTGTTCATATGCAGAATTATATATCAGAAAAGACATACTACTGATTATTATAATATTTTTACCAAGTACAAAATGTAGATGGATATCTCCATTATCCGAAATCCTCTTTAATCCGAAAATCCAACTAAAATCCCAACTGATTCGGATAATCGAGGTTGTCCTGTACATGTATAATCGTTATTTGTTTGTCATATTTTGAATTTGTGTTACATATAAGCAACGTTAATGAGCAGTTTGTAATAAAATCACTTAAACATGTTATATTTGTTTGCAGACTTATTGCTCTTTAAATAAGACATAAGTAAAAGTATAAGTATTTTATTTCGGAAACAAATCCATATAATTAATTAGAAATAAATACAATATATACAAATGAGATAATGAATGATAATGAAATAATGGTATGGCATGGGGTTTCACACGCATAACACACAGTTTATAATCAGCACCCCTTTCATACATGCTAAGGTACCATACCAAGACAGTCAATGCCTGCACTCTATTGGTATATGTATTACATAATATTAACAAGCAATCGTTGATTAGACTTAATTGGTGCGACGTATGACCTATGCCTGGGGTCACCACCCGCTGACCGATTCAGACGCTGCAGTACCCATTATGCAATTTAAAGGTAGTGGAATGCACTGGGCACAGCTCACATTTACCAATAGTAGATCTAGAGACAAGTGACCGTGTGTTCACCAAGTGGGAATGGTATTTAATGCAGATACTATATCGGCATAGCACTGGCTTAAACAAAATCCCAGTCAAGTGAATAGTGGACTCTTGATAATATGTTGTAAAGTAATACATTTAGACTTTTTAAATTGGATTTTAGATCAATTTGTAGCACCATAGTTTGCCAACTGCATGGTTATACTGTGTTCAAGTCAATATTCAGCGAGAAGCAAATGGCATTTCTTGCAAAAACTGATTAATTGTTTCAATAACACACAAAGAACGGTGTAATCCAGCGGATAACCCCACAATAGCACTTCGAAGCAGCTCTATTCGTACAACATGGATAAATTCGTCGGAAACTTGCCACAGAAGAGTGAGGAGAACTTTACCAAGTGTGTACCTCACAAATTCGTGAAAAAGCCCGCGCGGGGGCAAAAGCTCAACTACGTGTCCACATCGGAGGTTCCGTCCGACTCGCAGATCATCGTTTGTGAACCGGCCAAAATCCTCAACGAGGAGCTGCACGATCAGTGGGACGAGTGGGAGCCAAAGAAGAACGATGACGAGGAAGAGAGACCTAGAAAGCGATACCGAACACGGTACGTGATGGCCACACCTAACCCCGTGAACCGGGATGGTACCTCCGAACAAGGCGAGCAACGTCCATCACCACGAAATCCATTGAACGTAGCTAGCCCCCGGGGTCGCTAGTGCGGATTTCTCAATTCTTAGGCATCCAGGTCTAGGACATAGCCGACTTAGCATGTGGAGAAACAAATAGGAATAATCTTTAGCTACGTATTTATTCGAGGATATTTTTGAGCATGGATGAATATATGCTTTTTTTACTGTCTTCTTGTAAAATTCATGTTGACGCCTTAATTGTGTTCACTGCCAGTTTTACCATATTGCAGTATTGCAATTTTGTCCGCAAACATATGCATATCATAATAGTTCTAGTTAGTTTTTAATAAATGTTGTCAGTGTGTGCATGACTTTTTAGAAATCGAATAAAAGGATTCTAATGAAAATAGAAGTTGTGTTATTTCCTACCAGTATTAAGTCACCAACCCAATTATTATCAATCAAAATTAATACATGTTTTTTTGGTGTTGGAATGTCTTTAATTAAACACGAGTTTTCTTACATATGAACCCCGACAGTTATTTTATGACAAACCAAATCCTGTGACTTTTTACGTCTTTTACAATAAATTATGGGAATTTGTTTTGACAAAGGGGCAGGCTATTCTTACGGGCCCGTAAACATAACCTAATTCTAGGGTCTAGTCCTAAAAATGATAGCGGTCGCACGTGTTTTTGTTTGTAGACAAACTTACTAAATATAGTATAGCGCCTAAAACTGTCGGTTTTCTTGCCGTGGGGGGTAGCTGAGTATACCATGGCATTTGTAAAGTACATATTCTGAAAGGGCATGCGATTTTGATCATGCAAACCCATTTTGGCATGTTTTTTTTATGGAGTTTGATTTGCATGAAGTGAACGTGTCTGACGGCGTCATCTGACACCTGGGGGCCGATTTTGGCACTTTTTGAAGCACATAGATATATCATTTTTTTTACGGAAAATCAATTAAAAAAAATTCCACACCCGAGAAGTTGATAATTTTGGATAAATGCTAGAATATATTGTGAGGAATCAGAAGGTCATATGCTAGATCGGGAGTCAAACTTGTATCTCCGGCTCAGTGGGGGCTGAAGAGTGAGTGGTTTGTGAATTTTGGCAAGGGTAATTTTTGTTTGATTTCTGCTTTTAATGGCAACAGAAAGCTGCTATATCCAATATCACATTGGAATGATTCATTTTAAATGAATTCCTATCTGCTGCTCTTCAAAACGCTATATATATTGTCTATGTTAGCTGAAAGGGAAGCAGAGTAACAAAAATGCCAATGTGGAGTGTATTTGTGAAGAGCGACCTAATTGTGGTTTCAAATTATTTTTATGACTAGACCCTCTAATTTCGCTTTTCAGTTGTTTCAAATGCAAAAAGTTTAAGGCTAATGCCATGGTATATTATACATTCTATCATTCCGTGCAAAAATCCCCGCCAATAACCCACGCTGATTGGTCAATCAGCGTGGTCAATTAAGTGATTGACTGAACGCTCCAGAGTGCGCGGAGACTACTACTACGGCACTAGTCTAAACTCGTCACATTATCAATACAGCCGCTGACGTCGCAAGGCGTGTCCCGTGTAGAGGAGAGCAAAAGTGTAGACTGGTGCCGTAGTAGTGGTCTCCGCGCGCTCTTGAGCGTTCAGTCAATCGCTCAATTGACCACTCTGTTTGACAAATTGACTTGCAATGAGAACGTTATAATATGATTTATTTTAAAATAAAATGGATTTTAGTCATGCTAGAATGGTGATTGACCACTCGATTGTCGTGTCAATGGGAAAATTGAGCATGATGACGTCTGATTTACCCTCACTTCGTTCGGGCAAATCAGACGTCAGCATGCTCAATTTTCCCATTGACACTCCAATCTCGTGGTCAATTCCTACAATATATTAGGTTATATTAGGTTATTTGATTATAAGTATTGATTTAAATGTTTTCTTTTTAAAATTCAATTTATCAAACACTAAAAATGCATTATGTTTAAGGCAATACAGTGGTGATGGCTTATTGAATAACGTCCATCCAAGCACATTTTATGCAAGGAATTACGCAATATATGCTGTTGTCAGTACATTTTACAATATATTTATGAACAAGTGGTTTTACAGCCTTCATGTAATCAAACAATATATGCGATTTTCATATTAATTTTGCAATTAAGTGATATCGTCTGTATTAGTGTTAAGGGTGGTTTGATAGTTTATTTTGATGGAAATAATCTCAAATTATCATAATACTCATTGTTTAATAAACAAACATATGTTAAAATGCAAGCACGGATACTATCCTTGATGCAAGTAAGAACTTTGGTGAATGAATTCCCCGTAATCAATATCTTTCTAGTGATCAGTTGGCGGTAATTTTCCCCATCGGCCTTCCCCGAAAGAATGGTCCCCGTAAAAATAGATTCATTTTTATATATACGGCCCCGTAAAAGTAGAATTGGATTTATGTTTACGGGACCGTAAATTTTTCCAGTCCCGTCTGAAATGAGTACCTCCAGAAATCTTTCAGGCCTGATTATAAAGATGAGAGCTCGAAGAATTGAGAATGATTACTCTTGAAATGATTAAAAATGCCAAATGTAAATGGGGTCTATAATTGTGATCCAAGCCATGCTTTCACCACTACATTTTACACCAGGTCATGCCAGGTATGAGTTTTCCCAGCACTCTCAACCGACCAAGACCGTAAATCGAACCCACGACCCACTGGTCAAGAGCCCAACTGCCTGTCCATTCGGCCACAAACAGTCAAGCACACAGTCAAGTGGGGGCAAATTAAGAAGAGCAATTGTGTCACCTTATAATTATCTAACTTTGCTAAAAAAGAGAAAAAGAAAGGAAGACAGAAAAAGTATAAATGCTCCGGAAATTAAGAAACCATGAAGCTAGTTTGTGAATGCCAGTCAAAAACGTTAGAAAAACTTTTCATGTTATTATTCGCTATGGTTCACATCATTCATATGTTTCAACATTGATTTAACGTTTATAAAACATAATTTTAAATACTACTAATCGTTTAAAGTGGATGCCCTCATAGAGAATAATTAACACAACATTTGTCATCTTCATATATTTCAGTATTCCACAAGATATTGAAAATAACCCCCCATACATGTCTGGGCCTAATGCAGAACGTTTTTTGAAGCGCTAAGCCAATCAAATCGTCAGTACGAAATTCGTAACTGCGGGAGTAGTCAGTCACCATGATTAAGCCATGGGAAAAACACTGTACTGGCCGTAACTGGTTTTTCAGTTACTATATTTGTTACCCACATTGTAAAATAGATGATTTTGGTGTTACAAGAGTCATGAGAGTTCTCTTTGGTAATGCTTGACAATCACGACGAAACTTGTACTTCTGAATATAGGCAGCAGCACTGGCTAATTATCCACAAAACGACAGATGGTAATCTCAAGAGTTGATGCTGGTTAAATAAATGGCAACCAACGTATCATCACTCCAATGATTCACTAGTCTACAGTTGATTTTGTATTGAAATAAAACACAACTTGCGGTAAGTGGGACTATTGCGAGAAAACGAGAATATAACTTTTAAGGAGGATAAAAACAAATATTCAGCCAAGGTAAGAGATTAATCTTTCATAATATGTTGATAAATTCCACGTAGTTCAAACATCCCACAAACATCTCAAACGCGACGAGTGAATGATCCATTTTAAGTTTATAACTATTTTAAAAGAGTTTTTCCTGGTGTACTTTCTGTATCTTTCAGCGTCTATTTTTAAACGTATGAAAACTCACTGAGAATTGAAATTTGATTTAACATTCATTTTATAATAACATATTTTCGTTATTTGAAAGTCTAAAGAAAGCGAACATCTTCAACGCACAGTATTACACAGTCTACGATCATATACAAGTTATGAACTAAACCAGTAAGTTACTATATATACTAAAGCACCATCGAGTATATTTGCAAGCCAAAGGCATCCTGCTTTATCTGGCATAGAAGTTAAATGTTGCTATTGCCTGTGAACAGTACATGCAGTGCGTGCAAACATTCAAAACAAAAAAAACTAAACATGCGATAGGATCTGTCATGTATTGCCAAGAATGGAATTTGTAGTGTGCTTATTTTAAGGGTTTATGACAAATTTGTGCTATTTTGGTTTTAATTTTTGTTGTTATAAAAAGGTAAAACATATCCATCTGGCGCTTCTAATTAAATTCACCAGTGTGTTTATGTAAATTACAATGCCACGCTTCTCGGCCATGTATTTAAATGGTTGTCGAAGGAGGACAGGATTGGCTAGCTTGCAATAGAAAACACTGTAATTAGCACACGATCACATTAGCACTATACAATATTTGGCAATACATGTATAGTCATTATACTATTATGAAGTCAAATTAAATGAAATATGTTAGATATATATCATATGAATGCAAATTTATGCTATGCATAACCACAGTTTAATACACATAATTTAAACACGAGACCTTTAACTACTATGACCTTCAAAGGTGTGAACAAAAAAGAGAATCATCCACGGCATATTATTATCTTTGGACACCTTAGTTGAAATCAACTCTATATACATTCAACACATCTGAAATATATATGACAGGCCAAAAACATTGTAGATACATATGCAATATTTAGAAGATTTTATGAATGCTTATTTTTACAATAGGCATATGCCATAAAATTTTCCATAACCATTATATCTCAGAAGATAACTTAGCATAGATGCTAGCCTCAGACACCAAATCTTGTATTGCAAGGCCATGTAGCTGGCAGCTCCACTAGGCTCTGGTTGATTAAGACTACGTATAGAGGTGTCCTCGATCAGTGGCAGCTAACTTGTGGTCAGGCATTGTCAGCTTTGCCTAGGCTGTTTCATTTGTACGCTCAGTGTGATAATTCCTAAATTCCAAGCAACAACCTCATGCCAAAAAAAAACAAAAAAACAAACAAACAAACAACAAAACATAACAAACAACAACAATACAAACAAACAAAAACAACAACAAAAACAACGCTTTACAAATTCTCAGTCCGAAATCTATACAACGGATGATATATCTGAAGCTGTTAATAATTACAAAATATTGTTAGTTAAATAAATAATTTACCTTTATCTTGTCAATTTATTCTTTGCATGTTTATTGCACATAACGAGACATCGTACATGTACATGAATTAGTGTTAAAATGTACACTGAATTAATAAATTATATTTTTTGTTTTCCCCTTACAGAAAACTAGTACAGAAGAAGCAAATAAGCTAGTGTAAGACCAGTACCGAAAATGACAGTAACATATACAGCTCAAGTAGCTTCTGCTAAATTAGGAAATTTCCTCCGTCTACTTTTTAGGTTCGTATTAATCATTCATGAATCATAATACCTGCATGTTACATTCATGTCGTTTTGTGTGTTGGTAAACCGTTTCCTGCATTGCAAAATCTACACAAAACTGATAAACAACAACACCCATTGGTAATTCTGTTTGATCTTAGATGGAAGGGAAGTATTTACAAGTTGGTGTGGAAGGAGTTTCTGATTTTCCTCGCTGCATTCTACACTCTCAACTTTGTGTACAGATTTGCATTTAATGATGTTCAAAAGAAGTAAGTAAACATGATAGTTAGTTATACCGAAGTACGGTGAACTAACTAACAGAGAAAAATAAATAAACATCATTTTGAAAATCAACCCAAAGACACAATAAAACGACGATAAACAATTCTAAACGAGTGTCACAAATAAATGTGTATTGCTAAAACAAAGTAATTAGAAAGTACAAAACTACAATAGTACATAACAAAACATCATAAAGAAATCTGAAAGTTTTTTTGCATGCATATTTCTGAAATACGTCATCTAATTGGTGAACCTAAGAACCTGATTTCTCCACGGTAAGGAATTACATACACCAATCACAGTCTACAGAAATTATTCCTATTTCATTCAGAACATTCGAGCAACTTTCTTCTTATTGTGACAAATACAACGACCTGATACCCGTGGCGTTCATCCTTGGATTCTACGTGTCGCTTGTGATAGGACGATGGTGGGGCCAGATCGAGACCATCCCCTTCCCCGCCAAGATGGCCATGTTTGTTACTGCAAATGTGCATGGATTTGATGAGAGAGGGAGGCTAATGAGGCGAACTTTGCTGAGGTATGTAATAAGCACATACATTCTTTCTTCCCTTCGGTGCATACCATCAACGGGCTTAATTTGCACATTCGTTATCATTTAGTCAGCAGTAGATCAATTAAAACATAATGCAGTTACTTCCTTTCAGATATCTAAATCTTGCGTTTGTGATGACTATGTCTTCGATGAGCCCCCCAGTGAAGAAAAGATTTCCTACACCCAGCCATTTGACCGACGCAGGTAAGCGCCTGTGTATTTCAATCGACTGACGAGTGGTATACACAGCTCTCAGAGATAAGCGCAAGGGTTTGTGTCAACTAAGGGTGCAAGTGAGACTTTGAACCTGAGACTTCAGTGAGATCGATACAAAGACGAGGACATGCTGAAACCCCGCTTGCCCTGGGCCACTCTTGGAAGGAAAAAGACTAGCTTGTGCACCTCATGGATGCACATATGACACACTGACACTATAGATGCCATCCCTGATCAAGATGGTTAACACGCGAGAAAACTACTGCCAAAGAAAGCCTATATGATATATAAGACAGTCAGACTATCACTTACTCCGTGTGCCGTACTCTGTACTTGCAACCTGAAGAGAATCAAATTAGTATACATGTACTATCCGTACTTTGCAATCTATACAATACATGTATATATTTTTTCTCAGATCCATTCGACTAAAAGTTTACCTTTCTCACTAACCCTCGTCCACACATAACAAAAATATTTCTTAATGATGCATATTTACATTTCAAGGCTTCATGTTACCGAACGAGGAGAAGATACTGGAGGGGATTCCGTCGAATGCCAACAAGTACTTTGTGCCTCTAGCCTGGGCCACTAGTTTGGTAGGACGTGCCAGACGAGAGGGACGCATTCGAGATGACTTTGCAGTGAAAACCCTTAATGACGTAAAATCCTTTGATCATCTTCTCAGTATTTGATTTATCATTTATTGCCGTATGGATACATAATAACTAACTTAAAAAAATCTCAGACATATCGTTCACACACCAATCCGAGACTTTTTGTGAAAAAGCCCTATCAAAACCTCTATGTGTTAATGTTTTAGGAAATTAATGAATTTAGAGGTAAACTCGCACAGCTTTTGAAATATGATTGGATTCAAATACCGCTCGTTTACACCCAGGTAATGATTTAATTATTTAGCACAAATAATAAATAACGTTGTTTTTTCTCTTCGAACACTATTGTTTGCATTATGTTTACCCGGAAGCGGATATTATTTTCGATGACCGTACAGATGTCAGATGAATTGCATGTACTTATTGTACTAAGTATGAGCAAAATGAATAGTTAGCAATTTTGACATTCATAATTTTTTAGGTTGTCACTTTGGCAGTCTACACATTTTTCTTATCTTGCCTGTTTGGACGACAACTTTCACACGAAACAGATTTTGACGTGTATGTTCCCGTGTTCACCTTTTTGCAGTTTTTCTTTTACATGGGTTGGCTGAAGGTAGGAATCCTATGTAAATCTTCTTCAGTGATTTTGATATTATGTCAAAATAAAATTCGTTGACGTTTGATTGTTTTGTGGCGTACACTATTTGACAATGATATATAAACCAGGATTACTAGCACTGCTTTAGGGTGATGTATCTTGTCATGGTAGTGCAATGGTGAAACAGTTCTGGTAATATATATTTGGTTGTGCTGTATTAGGCCGAATATTGTACAAATATATGAATTTAACCATTTGTATCAGGTTGCAGAGTCTTTAGTTTGTCCATTTGGTGAAGACGATGATGACTTTGAAGTAAATGCAGTCATTGATAAAAATTTAAAGGTATGGTTTCAATTTTATTTCAACTGTATCATTGCTGCACATACAGCATTGATTCATGAAGGTGAAAAAGAATGTGCATGGACAAATAGTCTACATAACATGTAGACCACTCTTTCGTATATTTGACGATCTCGCCAGTAACAGTGACAGCCAGTTTATCCCGAGGATCGTCATACTAACGATACTGTTGACTAACTTTTCGATGTCTACTCACTCGATCTATATGCTTGTCAGAATATTCATGTTTGGGTTTATTGTACGGCGACAGCTTTTACACGGTGACTAATCAAATTATCCATCATAGGTATCATATTTGATTGTGGATGAGATGCACGAAGAACATCCAGAGCTTATCAAAGACCAGTACTGGGATACTGCAGACTTTACATTGCCCCATACGGAAGCATCGGCTGCCACGCTGGGGAGTCACTCAAAGGATCCCTTTATTGGTTCAACGGCCAATTTGTGGTGAGTTATACCCTTAATACCAGCTATTAAATCTAGAAGATATTACATTCCGTCTAGCATGTTTGATGTATCCCACACATGTGAAGTTATAACGCTTTCGGCATGTTACATTTCAGCGTTACACCTAAGCAGTCTGAATTTGTCATGGGCTCTATTCAAGAAGACGACAATGAAAGACTCCTATCAACACCAAAGGCCATTCTTCGAAGAATGACTTCAAAATCCAGTGGCAAAAGTGTTAGCAACAGTGCCATTCCAAAAATGTTCAGTAGAAGTAAAGCCTCGGATAGAGATCACCACCATAGACCTTTAAAGTCTATATCAGAAGATGACGACACACCCATGGCTTCACCCACTACCGCCGAACTACACCAAAGTCCATTCAATGATCCTGCAGAAGAAAGATTACTTTCAGAGGAGGACACGGAACTAAACATGAAAACTAACCTCAAAGAAGCAAACAAAGACAGTGGTGGTGATGTAAATGATAATCCCATCAATGATCATGCCACAGAAGAGACATTATTTACTATGGATGAAATTGACACCAACTATCAAAGCGACCTCAAAGGATCAATCAAAGACAACGTAGGTGGCATGGATGATAATCCACCCAACGAATCTAAACAGGAGACATTAGTAAGATTGGAGGACGTGAACATTGAAGTGGAAAGTGACATCAAAGGCTCAAGTAAAGACGTTTATGGTGCAAGTTCCTCAGATAACGTTTCAGCTGAAGGCAAAGACTCAAATAAACCCGGTATAAGCATTTCTCATAGGAAACCACCTGGTAAGGAAGAGAGAGTATTCCCAATGGATGGCATTGAAACTACCGTACGAAGCGATCTAAAAGGATCCACTGGCAAGGAAAGCTGTGTCCCCAACTCGTACAAAGAGCCCGCTGTGTTCATAGAAATGGAAGAGCAGCAAGGTGTTATTCACAGTTGAACTTTATCAACTCCCAATCATTTATGCGTAGTACTGTAAGGTAATTGTTAACATTACGGATCTTACACAACTATGTTCAATATGTCACTAAGTACACACGGTTAATTGAGTGGAATAAGTGTAAGGTCCACTAGTGTAGAGAGTGTTTACGTGGTACCAATGGCTGATTGGTTAGTCAGTTGGAGAGGTTGAAGATTGTCTTTCAATGATCTTGACCTGGAGTAAATTGTAAAAACGTTCAGTGGAAAGATGTCTGCACTCTGCAGACGCAACCAATGTAATATTAAGCTTTTGATGTTCCATAAGTTGAAGTCGTATAGCCAATAGCTACCTCCAAACAACTCAAAGAAATCTTAACACGGTTCAATCTGTTGTGGTCTAATCTTCTTCTTCTTCTTCTTCTTCTTCTTCTTCTTCTTCTTCTTCTTCTTCTTCTTCTTCTTCTTCTTCTTCTTCTTCTTCTTCTTCTTCTTCCTCTTCCTCTTCCTCTTCCTCTTCCTCTTCCTCTTCCTCTTCCTCTTCCTCTTCCTCTTCCTCTTCCTCTTCCTCTTCCTCTTCCTCTTCCTCTTCCTCTTCCTCTTCCTCTTCCTCTTCCTCTTCTTCTTCTTCTTCTTCTTCTTCTTCTTCTTCTTCTTCTTCTTCTTCTTCTTCTTCTTCTTCTTCTTCTTCTTCTTCTTCTTCTTCTTCTTCTTCTTCCAATAGTTTTAATGTAGATGATCAAAAGTCGTGGGTTAAATTACCGGCCGGGTCTCGTGGTGGGTGTTGAGCAAACTCATCCCTAACCGAGTGCACACGGTTGCGTGGTATCTACATGTTAAATAGGTTAGGATGGGGTGAGTGAACGCTAGGTTGAACCATGTACACCATGCGCCACTGCAGCAAGTGTTGTAAGGTCTCTGGAAAGTTGAGGAGAAAGCAATACAGTGTGTGACACGGATGCCAATGACCAAAGACCTGGTGTAAATGGTGTAACATCAAAAATGAATGGATAGAAGACAATAAAACTCGTACATTTACATAGAGCGACTCATACCTATTCCTAAACAGCTGTTATGTAATTCATAACCACTAGCTTTTGCCCGTGTGGTCAAAGAGGCATGCTGAGAATCAGATTGAATCACTCCAGTTACATAATCGCATAAGTAGATCCCAACTAAGTCATTGTTGAAATCCATTGACATGATGACATGCAAAATGAAAATCTAAGGGAGGAAATGTTAGTGTCCATGTAAACGGGAACACAATGCCCTCCAAGGGTAAAGAAAAAGGCATATTTGGTGAGTGTATAAATATGATTTTTACGGCATTTTATTTTCAAGCACCCTTGTCCTGACGACACTTGCCCACGTCCTGTCAGCACCACCATCCATCCTGAAAGCACCCTGACCGCATCCCCCATACACTCAATATCCAAGATCAAGCCACGGCGTAATTTATTGAAAGGTAGTTTTTTTGACTATGTAAACATGGCAGGGTGACCATCCTCTGTAATAGCCAGTGAAAATCAAAAGCATTGTGATTTTTTCCCTAATATTGGCTATAAATATTCTTACTTAAAGAGTACAAACTACAAACACATAAATAATTTTAACACAGTAACTACACAGCAAACATAAGCATCAAGTATGATTCATTGGCGGAGGTTTTCAGAACCATATGACAACAGTTGATGGCGAAAGAAAGTCAAGACACCAACCATCCAAAAATAAAGACCAATGCACAATGTCTGCATTTTGACACCACCCACCCACTTTCTGATCGTACCTGACAACATCCCCTTATCCCCAGACCACTGATTACCAACAAATACATATTACGTAGTTTGGGTCTTCACCACTGGTCTACACCGTACACTCCCACCCATCGTCCTGATAGCACCCACCCTTATCCTAAAAAAGCTCAGCCCGTAATCTGACACCGATCGCCAAGTCCTGATAGCATTTTTCCCATCCTGACAGCACCCATGACTTGATAGCACACACCGGTACTAACATTACCAACATCTCATCCTGCTTCGAGCCACATACACATTGGCATATCCCAGATACAGAAACATGTTGATACTTACACAATACACATATATAGTCCTTTTAATACTTAGGTTCTGTCCATTATGTCCAACCATAATAGTAATAAATTATATTAATCTTGCAAGCATCCATACCACCGATTACTGTAGCGTGACTACAGGAACAGTCAGTCCATGTACATGTGTGTACAATTATTGTCTCAGCCAAGTCATTTCAGTCACAGCTAAGGTAGGAAAAGTTAGTGTTTATGTATATTGCCTTCCACGGACATAGGAAAGGGATGTATTGAGTAAAGTGTAGGAAATGAGTACAGCACTCTTTTTGTCCAGCACCAACCTTTGTGCAAATTGTGGGCATGGCGCAAACAGAGAACTACATGGATTAACTCCTATTTAAAGCTCGTATAAATATATCTCAAGTAGATCATTGTTCAATAAAAATGCATTTGGCATCTAATATGCAAAAGCTGTGGGATGAAAACTTAGTGTCTATGATAATGGGAGCATAATGCTCTCTATGGCACAGATATTCTCACACACTTCAATAGAACATCCCTATTAAGACTGCCCAAGAACTGGCGTCAAGTAGTTTAATATAGGGGTGGTCTCTTTAGGGACATTTGCAATGGTCTTTTTTATGAAGACTTGGGACTGTTATAAATCATCTTATAATAAATGTGGTATATTTATAGAGGCGGTCTTGATTGAAGGTTCTAATGTACACATAGTCCAATTGGCAAAGTGGTGGTAATCCCTAGTATTTGAACCCCTGTGACGCCTTTGGCGTCTTTATGACATCACATTATTCCACATGTCGCTGTCTGCTATTTTTGTTATAAAACCGCTAATTAACAACCATCAGGGCCATTTCGACGATGAAAAACATATTCGTGGAAAACTAAACAGTACCATCAGCCGTACCATGAACCATCCCCTCTAGTCAGATGGCGTCCAGCTAGTCAGGCTAAAGAGGAGATAGCCGAACAAAGTCCAAAAATTAGCGTATTAATATATAGGATATGGAGAATCAATCATCGGCAAACATATATGTTACAAACACGGGGCTTAAACATATCGCATACTCAAAATTCACGGCATACGGGCCACGCTGAATAAACAACATCACAGAGACCAGCGACGGTTGTTTATGACATTCTCAAGGTCTGCAAAATATTTACAAAAATACCTCGCCAAACGGACTGTACAAACTATCAGTGCTATACACAAAGCAGATAAATAGCTTACCTGAGAAGACGCCACTTTGAAAATCGTAAGTATCTGCCGCTGCAATTCTGACTCGCCATCCTGGACACCTTTTTCTAGTATCGTAAATTCACTGCACCTGCCTCAACTATATAGCACAGTGAGTATGGGGCATACAAGGTGAATGTTACAGAATCGCACACAAAACACACAAACAAATAAAACAACACAAAAGAGAAAAAAAAACACCCCCCAGCAACAATCAACAACAGCATCAACTTAAGTTTCTTTCATGGCAACATTACAATCGATCTGATGCATTTTGCAACGTGCAATGGAGACCGAATTTAAAGAAAAACAGAGGATTTTTTTCAGGTTAACTATATGAAAGGAATAGCAAGAATATGTTATAATTTACAAATATATAAAATCTAATCACAAAGGTTAACAAGATATATAACAGAAGAATGTCTCCAGCTGTAAATCAATCGTAATGAGAGATGCCCTCTGGGGAATCAAGAACGGATACATCTGTTTGTTGAGGGACTTTAAAGGTAAGCAAATGTAGATAAATGGCATGCACACATGCCACATGCACGCACAAGTTGGGGCATGCTGCCCCGGAAAAAAACGTTGAAATCTTATGTTCTCTCAGGTACATTTGGAGATTCATAACATTTCATCACATTTTTTTCATATGAAACAAACTGTCTGAAATTTAAAAAATGCAATTTGTTTTTGTTTTGTTTTTCATCTTATTTTCATTTTCCAAGGGCTAGTGGGGTGTGGGTGTGGGTGGGATTGGCGTTGTGGGCTCGCGGGGGGTGGGGGTGGGGGCTAATCTCCAAACACATACAAATAGATCAGCTACTGCAAGGTCATGGTGTTTGCACAAACACAGTACCACTGTCTTTAAATCAGTCAAAATTGAAACTTGTTAAAGCCTTTGATTTAAAACCGAGCATTTGATATTGATACCACCTCTATAATTTATAATAAGACCACTTGTCACGGTCCCAAACCTTCATAAAGCTACCAAAATGAACCTCTGTATAGAGACCACCTCTTTATTGAAGCCACTCAACAGTCGTTCCAAAAGTTGTCCTAATAGAGAGGGACTACTGTATAAGATAAACTGAGCATCTTGCCTGAGTCCAACCCTCTCATACGATGTTTTGTTAAGGAATTTGATATTCTCACCATAACACCTACTTAAGTACAAATCTAAGCACTGATTCATATGTTTATACATAGAGAATGACTTGAATAAAAAAAATCTTAATTATTAATTGAACTATAAATTTTATTCTTATCTCTCTCTCTCTTTTCTATGGCAAGCAAGCTCCTACCACTATTCTGACATAGCTGAAGACAGGTTTTTCAACCCTAAGCTTCCATATGACTATGTCAAGTGGCCCTGACGGGACTCGAACTCACGACCCCAAGGTTGTGAGACCAGAATGATACCATCATCCCAAGCAGCGGGCTGTTAAAAGGTTACACGGACGAACCGTTGTCTCTGTAACCCCCAGCCTACATACTTGGTCAATTATCATCTCAACCCAGAGGTCGTGGGTTCGAATCCCACCTAAGGACGGAAATTTTGGGAGGTTCAATTTCTTCGCATTTTCGTGCTAGTGGAGTTTTCCAATGTGTTTTGAGAACTATAAAATGTTTCATAATATAGGGGGACAAAAGCAAATTCTGGCCCCCTGGTTGATGTAAACGACATCCTACATAGAATTGTAAGGAAGTCCCACTAAAGTTTGATGCTGTACCCACTTAATTTTGGTTTATTTTAAAACTGCTTTTATACTATGAATTTTGCCATCGTAAACAAGCGTCTGCATATCAATACACTAATAAGCAGTTTTAATAATGGGTGCCACATCATATTCCATTTCATTCTATACACCAATATTACGATAACAAAAAAGAATTATAAGTGTATAGGATGACCTGCGCATATTTTGTGTTTGTCAAAGGGAACAAATGAGAGGAAATTGCCTTGCCAGCCATTTCCGTTGAACTCTTTGCTGAAATGTTGACTCCACCAAGCTCCTTGAACTGAACACAGCTTTCCCATTTCATAGCCATTTAAAACAGAATAATAGAAGAAAAGTTCCAATAATTAGCTTAATAGAAAAACTCTGGTATATGTGATGGTTTGTACTCTGGTTTTGGCTATTTTTCAAACATGCAATCTACTTATTTCTTACTTATGCTATGAATGACAAGTCAGGCGAGTTACGATTTTGTAATAAATGAATATGTAAACAATTAGCACAGAGCACCAAAATAATTGCTGCAGGGAATCAAAACGGTGTCACAAAGTACCGAAAGAGTGGGAATAAAGCATCAAAATAACCACTACTGAATCTCAAATATGTTGACACAGGACCATGCAATTTTGACACAGAGGAGTTAAAGTTTGCGTCAGAGCACCAAAGCGTTAACACAATGCCTTGTTACTACATAACAGCATACAAATACACCAATACAATGGTTCATGAAATCTAATAACATATAAAATTTGCGTTTGAATGACTTAAATGATTACAATATTGATAAAACTGGCCTAATAGTATTTACATGTACCGTGGTGTTTCCATCGATGCTTTTTCGTCGCAACACATCAGTCACAACACATCACTGTTTATTTGTGCGCTAATTGTATAAATAAAAATGCATGTGATTGCATTAATAAGGGAATGGCTACACAGATTCGAAAAAAGTCAATCAAGCATCTACAGGCTCATGGAGGCACTTTGCGAACAATATATTTTGCATACAATGCAGTGAAATTGTCGCCACGATGGAAACCAAATGAGGTCCACTCACATTAACCGAGCAATGTTTTCTTTCTCTTGGGGTTTCGGCTGTTATTTATCTTTGACGGCAGACAAAGAAGGTCCGGGAGATGCATAGCTTCTTTATTGTAGAATTCTTTTCATTCAAAGGAATATCATCCATAAAATAACCAGTGTCTCTGCTTACAAAGTCATCATCTTATTTCAACTAGAATTCGTAATATCCCAATAGAGACCCAGCTACACAATAGATGTCGTGATACTAAATGTACATTGTGTGTACAATCTAAAAGAGATTCCCGTTGACCAACGATGTTAATGTCCATTTATTCAAACATTAAAACTCGCACTGCAACAACGAGTTTCCAATTAGTTTTTCGATTAAACAAAGTTCTCTATCAATATTCGTCTAAGATTACCCACAATGCATTGTAAAAGTAATGTGATATGGTTTGTTTGTCTAAAAAATACCAACAAATCATACATTGCCGAACAAACAATTTATCATCGTTACTGCCCGTACGGTACATTCCTGACGCTTGGCTGTCATAACGATTGGTTGTAATTGTATCTGACCTGGACTTGGGTGAGGCGAAGGTTAACGCTCCCCTACATTGTTTTCCATCATTAGTTATACCATTATGAGGGAATGCCTTTATCCAATGTAAAGCAGACTATTTCACACCATCAGACATGTAGAATAACTCTACACAGCGGACAGCTCAGGCGATTACTAAGTTGAGCTCCAATTGCGAGAATATGAATGTTCATGTAACATGATGTTGGAGTAATTCCGCCAACCCCACCCCGCCTACGCAGATAATGAGTATTGTGTGAGAAAACAGTTACGACAGCAATATTGTCAACGACAAATTTAGCACTCGTTGTCGTCATAATATTATTTTGGACTACTGTTATATCTGGGTACTCATTTAATGACTATTATGCTGCTGATAATTGGCCAATCACTGTGGGATGAGACCAGTGCTATCACAAAAGTTCGAACGACTGACCAGGTCAAGTCCTCTCCATATTCAAAGAGAGAAACACGACTGGGTTCTATTAATTCAAGATTAACACAATGACACTGCCGGACATGTAATAACTGATAGGTGATGGAATTGATTGAGTGAACAATCAAATTTAGATATTAACGAAGACCACGTGTAGGTTATTATTGGTGAGCCCACGTTGATGTCAAAATGTGTAGATGGCTATTAGACGCTGAGACGAATCCTCATTTAACACGTGTGGACAACGTGGATTTGATGGAAAATGTATCTGGGAAATCTGCCTTAGTGGCGCTATCTTACGGATGAACGAGGATTTATCTTAATGTATGTGGATCACGAAGCAGTAGACGCATCCGAAATTCATGGTCACTTGTCGTTGTTCAGGGTCAAACTGTGAATTTGTTTTATAGGACTGTGTTATGTTCATGAAATATCTAATATTCTCCCTATAACACGTACCAGACCACTACATTACATTCTGTGGATATGGTTTATTACTATGCCAGCAAATACTTCACGGGCCAGTCAGTTGCAAGTCCATGGGGGTCAGATGGATCTTTTTCCATATAAAATCACAACTATGACCCATTAATCATATTCAAACTTAAACCTTGACCCCCCCCGAATACACCAAGATTCAAAACCTTGACCCCTGCAATCACATTCTGTTGCACTCATGGCTAAGACGATGAATTACAGTGAAAAAAGGGGAAAATGTATTCAAATGTAGTTTCTCTTTAAAATTGTGTAGCTTCATTCTCCTTTAAATTGTCATAAAATGACTCATATGCTTCATCATATTCTTTTGTAATAAGTTGGTGAATGGTAATCTAGTATGAGGCATACTGTTTCGTGATCAAACATACCAGCCTCTATTGCAAATACTAATGCTGGTACATCATAATATGTTATTTTTCAATCACTTGTTCAATGGTTTCTATATCAACAGCACAGTATTGGGGTTTGCATTATATATCCTTAATGCATCTAGGTTTATCTACAACTTCAATATCTGGTTTGAAACCAATTAATTGTTCAATATTTAAGACACTTTCCTATTGTGTTGAAAGTAATATCTATCAAATGCGTAGCTTTTCTGTGAGTCTTTGTCTGATTTTATATAGATAAATAATGAAACAAAAAACTTGCAATGCATTTCAAAAGTATGACCCCCGTCACTCCTATTTCAAAAGTGTGACTCCCCAGGCGCCTTGGTTTTTAAAGTACGACACCCCCCCCCCCCACACACACACACTACCACTATCCGATCCACCCGCGGACTTGCGACTGACCGGGCCCTCACTCCCCTCAGTTGATAATCACCTCTTATAAGATCCACACATGGTACGTGTAAACAACATAACAGTTCGCCAGAAGTTCGACCTTACCACTCTGAGAATCAGATGTCAAGATATCTTTACATTCGATATCCAGAATGATTCCTATACATGTATTCACACTATATGTGTGCTGTTTTGAATAATTTACTTTCTGTCATATTGTTGTTGGGAAAGGACCTAGTACGTCGCAGTTCCTTTTTCAGTAATTTACAACATTTCGCTTACAATGCACGTGACTATTTTCACGAAGCGCGTGAATACTACCAGATTCCTACAGTGTACTAAATAGATGTGCCAAATATCTACGTACTAAAATTGCCTATGGTCCATTATTCCAAGCGACTGATTACTCTGTATATATCTGGACAACGATGTCATATTGAATCCACGGAGGCGATGTATTTTGATGACATGACATGACAGAATAACGAGGTGGTAATGTGGAAACCATATACATGAAGTAATCCAATATTACTTTCTGTATTCCGCGGAATGGCGAATGGATTGCTGTCATATCTATCCGAGAGTCTCTGAGACATGAGACGTTGGTGGGTTACCAATAAATACCTGAACATCTCACATACAGATCAACAAATCAATTTATTCAGTATGTCATATCAGCATTCATTCAATCTATTAATCTATTACTGTTATTGTTATTGTTATTACTCATACTTAGTCATGTTTACAACAAATTCTGTAAAGCCAATAGATTCATCTTACATTATCTCTTAACTTATCTTACAGTAGAACCCCTCCAGTAAGATAACATTGGGGACTGCATACAAACGGTCTCAATACTCACCGTCCGTAACCGACCTTTACCAGTAACAAAAATAGCGACCTTTAACAGGAACCAAAATGGTGGACAACATCGTCAGTAAGAAAGTTTATGTCACTTATTCCCACTAATTACAGTCTGATGTATTTTGTTTAAATGTTGTATACATGCAGTCACATGGGAAACTTGAGCATTGTAGAACGGTATTTCTTGAGTAATTGGCGATCATTGGTTTACGTGTTGGAGACGGGTAATGGTCAACGATTGTTACAGGTAATGGCTCGTTAAACACAGTTTGTGGTTGTGGGTGATGGCTTCTATTTTAGACATATTTTTTTACTGTAGTGTTTTTTTCCTTCAATCTATGTTACTACTAGTACTTCTTCTTTGCATATATACAAATTCTATAGATCAATGACCTATTATATTTGATACAATTTAACATTTATCTCAAGGTTTCAACAATATTCCCCGATATAGATAAGAGTATTACAAATCTGCCATTCACTGTAAAAGTCCATTTGTAGTGTATGCGAATGTATATTAAATTAAATTTAACATCTACAATATTTAGAAATAACTATTTACTTCCAAGATGTCGCCAGTTAACAGCGGCCTATGTTCCCCGTGGTGTGGTCCCTCCCCCACTCAGCAACCTCCCTCAGTAATGGCAGATATGCTTGAGGCAGGTCAAAACCGTCCGTCCTGGTGAGACTAGCCTCTTTCACCTTGATTTGTGTGCCTTCATTCAACTAGTTGTCTGTGGATATCTCTATCTATTTTCTTTATTCACATGCTTAACAATGTCTGATAGATGTCTGCGATGTTATGGTCACTATTGATTTCGTGTTGACAAAGGGCAGATTTAGAGTTTTTCTTTTCCCTTGATTTTTCACGTTCTTCCATTCTTTTACCGAGGATCTGCCAGTTTCGCCAATACATGCATTATGCTTTATTGCATTTCTTGCAGTCTACTTGGTATATGACAGCACATTTTTCTCCCAGGTCTAAAGGGTCTTTTCGTCTAATCAAGGCATTTCTGAGAGTATATTCTGCTTTATCATAAAGGCTGCTGTTATATATTTTATAAACTTATCTAAATCTTTCGGACACACATTTTGTATATGGCAAAACTACATGCATTAGCAGTTTTTCTGATGTTTCCCTGTTGTTATGATCATTATTTTCATTCGGAGATTCAATTTTTCTTTCTGTCAAGGACCATTCAGGTATCCGCAGACTCTGAAAGCACTCTTGATCTTAATCCTTTTATATTGCCAGAATTTTGTATATTGTATTAATGTCTGCTCTATTCATCAGTGCTTTAACGTGCCAACTTTTTGTTGCACAGGATGGTGAGACGTCCATTGTAACCTATTATAGATATTGATCTGTGTGAGTTGGTTATCTGTAAATAACTGTGCATATTTGACAATTTTTTCTTTATCAATTTAAATTGTAAAGACTTAGAATTGGTTTATCTGGGAAAATGTTGCTTTCCATGTGTTGTTATATATTGGTTTGTTTTATTCATTACAACTATTTACAATATGTGTTATGGTGATAGAAGTTTGTTTTGTTTTGGCTCACAGTACAAAAACGGTTCAAGGTCAAAGGGATACATTTCTTTAGGGGATACAAATACTCCGATACAAGGCTAAAGGACTTTTGCAAGGAATGGGTGCAGCTCCACAAGATGTAGAAAAAAAATCATAGTACCATCTGATGCAGTACTTCGAAGAAAATCGTCAGCATATAAGCTGGATGCATGTAATATGATATATGTAATTCCTTTAGATTGGTTTAGCAATGCTCAAACGGTTAAGGATGTCAAAATATCATTAGATGTCAAACAATGCAGTGTGCTAGAGAATAAAAACTTCCAATGTAAGTGCCTCACGTAAACATCATTAATGCTCGTATATAATATAATACCCACAACCTAAGCCCAATCAAAGTAGGCCATTACTTGCAACCGACGAGGCCATTTCTTGTAACATGTGAGTCAAGTAGGTGGCCATTACCAGTAGCCTTAAATTTCAATCAATATTACTCAATTACCAGTTGTATAGTAGCTACTTGCGTGTCTTTAGAATCTTGCCATAAGAACTTTACTAGCATGTTTATTGTTCAGACAACATAATATACATATTCAGACTAAAATTAGAGATAATTAGTAGCATAAACTTGTTTACCGATGATATTATCCGCCATTTTGGTTACTGGTAAAGGCCACTATTTTTATTACATGTAAAGGTCGGGAACGGACGGTGAATCCTGAGGTGGTCTCATTATGGAGTTTCGTGTACGTCTTTTTCTAGACGTTTGGGATCGCCCCGAAAGTTTTCTTTTTAAATTATACAGATGGTCTCTTTATAGAGTTGGTCTAATTGGATGACATATTCAATAATATTGTACATGACCTTAAGTCACTGTTAGGTCATGCGAACGGAGGATGTATAGCGCAATTCCATTAAATTATTTGATTTGATTTGATTTATTTCGTTTATCACAGGCATATTAATTACAAAGTAAATAAAAGATTACAAATAAGTAAAAAATATAAATAGAAGTAAAATTGAATAGAGATATACAAATATAATAAAAAATGAACCATGTGACAAACAAGGAGCACTAAAAAGATATCCATTTGAAATGGAGAGTCTTATTTCCATAGTGGACCTCGGTGAAAAACATGGAAAAACAACTGACTAGAATTGGTGCCATAGAACATAATAATTACATTACTAATGATTAACCTTTTAACAAATATATTCTTATTACTCTTTTATAAAATGGTCCATATAATATTTCTTACATTTTGATTTAAAAGACACCAAACCGTTTGACTTTCGTATTGGTAGTGGCAGACTATTCCAATATTTAATGTTACAATATTTAAACGTTTTCTGTCCATGGGACTTAACTTTTGGTACAATGTAGGACAACTCTTTCTTCCTAGTATTGTATGAATGACACACAAGTTTAACATCACATAAATATGCAGGAGCCTTTTTGATATGTATTTTATACATTAAACATACAGACAAGTATTCAATTCAATCATTTACATTTAACCATCCAACTAATTTAAAATCCTCAGAACAAAGGTGGTGCCTTCCATCATAGTTTGAAATGTATCTAATTAGCATATTTTGTGTTGTTTGAAATCTTGTTTTCACTTTTGGGGCAACCCTCTAAACCAGCTGGTGACGCCATAATCAAAATTAGATTGTACTAAAGTAGAAACTAATAGTTTTCTCTCTTTAAACCCAAAATACATATCATTTCTATACAAAAAATGTCAATTTAGCATTGATTTTTTTTTCAACATTAAGCTAGCCATAGACAAACCACTAAAATCCTGATCAAAAGTAACACCTAAATTTTTTATTCTGTTTTTGACTGAATTTCTTTGTCATTGCACATTATATTCAATCTATTGCATTTACTTGATTTCTTTTTAGTAGCAAACAAAATACTTTCCGTTTTCCCCAAATGTAAAGATAATATATTTTCTTCCAACCAATAGCTAAGTGATTTTAATTTTTCTGCCAATGTTATTTCACTCTGCCTTGGGTCCGTCCCACTGACAACTAAAGCAGAGTCATCAGCATACAGAAAAAGATCACATGTGGCTGCCTGAATCATATCATTTGCATACAGTGTAAACAAAAGTGGACCCAATATTGATCCTTGTGGAACACCACACGTGACCCTCATGTATGCTGAGACCCTGCCATTGACACTAACAAATTGCTGCCTGTCTGACAAGTAAGACTGAAACCATGAAACTACTAATGGATTTTAATTAATTAATTAATTTAATTAATGGATTTAATTATAGTAAACCAAACGTAGGCATTAAAAATGCATGCAACAATGTAATGAAACCAGTTACGAATCCCACGAAAACAAGGCAAACACAATTTAAGAGTAATAGTCTCTTTCAGTTTTCTGTCATAAGCAGTTCCTATCACTATATCACTATATCGATATACTGAAAGCTATCTTCTATTTTACTGTATGAAATGCCGCCGAAGGGACTCGAACTCACGACCCCATGGATGTGAGAAGCTGATGCAGCAATGATCACAGTGTGGTGGGTTTGAGTACCAGTCAGGGCTGATGATGGGTGTTGAGCAAAGTCATCCCTAACAGATAGCGAACTATTCAATGGATGCACGTACGCACACACACGCGCGCGCACACACACACACACACACACACACACACACACACACACACACACACACACACACACACACACACACACACACACACACACACACACACACACACACACACACACACACACACACACACACACACACACACACACACACACACACACACACACACACACACACACACACACACACACACACACACACACACACATATGCACGCACACACACAATAACAAACACACACAGAGATCAACAGCTGGCGACATAACAAAGATTTGAATGTTTAATAGTGATGATGGGTCCCGATGAATGGGAGTTCAGAAACAAAAAGAAATGTTCCACTTTGTAAGTGTCGGCTGAGCATACCCCACAGTGGCATTTTAACTCAGTTGAAACTAAATGACTGTTGTGTACACGTATCTTAGAGCATCATGCATATTATGCGCGTTACATCCAGGTCGTAACATTAGTCTAACTGCGCAGGCCTCACAATGGAAATACAATGAGTAGCTAGTGACCAACGCAGCTCAGCACTTGGATATGCGCACGACTTGTGTTGGTGATATCTCTGCTCGTTTTGCAAGGCATTCGGATTATTTTATATATTAATCAGTATAGAGACACAGAATAGTAAAGGATGAGACAGACATGAAACATGAGAACAGTGTCTAGAATTGCTGAGAATGCGTGTTGTGAAAAACAAGACCATAATAGTGTTAACAGTTCCGTGCTAGTTTATTTTTTCTCACATCCTAAGGTAAGTAATTCCATTGGAGGAGCGAATATTACTCATTGAGCATTTGGTAAGGCAATTAAAAGATGTATAGTAAAAAATATGTCATCTATAAGAGTTGAAACTAGCACAAACTATAAGGGACAAAATCACTATAACACCAAATCTGAATTGCTAATAGAACTTAAAATGGTATCTAAATCAACAACGAGGTAATGATACACACAAACAAAGAGATAATTCATTTATAATAATCGCATGCGCATAGTCTTGCCACCTTCTACAGATCGCTTGCTCAACATACAAATTGCATGTGGGGTGGGGGGGGGGTGGGGGTGTTTGTGTGTGTGTGTGTGTGGGGGGGGGGTATGAGCAAGTACAACAAGATGAAATGGACAACACGGACCCAACACTGGAACACTCCCCTCGCCCCCTTACATGCCTTAGCCATGTGGCTGAGAAAATAAATCAATGCTCGTAAACATAAGCCAACGACGTAGGCCTACTGTGCAAATGCAAACTCTTTAGGGACTCTAAGCAAGCACATTTACAGCTGGCATTTTCTTCATCGTCTCTCATTTTCATAATCATGTATAATCAATAGACACGCAATTTCCGCCATCTTGAGAAGACTATTGCTGGACCTAAATTGATTTTCACTTTTTGATCCTACTCAGGTTTTAGACATGAAAGTATTAATCAGACGCAATATCTAGTTCCGATTTGGTACACCCGGGTACCACACATTGCATCCCTATCAGTAATCACTTTCGCTTTTGGACTAAATAAATTAAGGTGTAAAGTCTCTAATAGTTCTTTCTGTTGCACACTTTCACAGTCAGCGTCTAGTCATAAAACCAGCCCAATGCTGTTAAAAGCACAACAGTCAGGAGATGTCTAACAGTATAACGTGATTTATTATAGTGCTCATTATTTGTGGTTATTTATTGTTCTATTGTAATAGGGTTTGTGTTGTAATTGCTGTAGTCAGTGTCATCTTGTTTTCGTGTTCAAACACGTGTATAAGAGGCACTGCAAGTGAAATGCAAACACGATATAGATACAATGATACATTACAATTTGGTGCATTGCAAACAAAAACATGGTTACGATATCGACAAACTATTACATCTAGGTTTTTATTTCCGTCGACACAAATGCACATGTGTGTATTCAATTTTTATAGTGTAGTTCATTTAAAAATAACAACAGGTGCGATAATGATACAATTTACTGTGTACCAACTTTTGATTAATACAACATAAACCCAGTATCTTTACGGATACGGGAATGTGAGCATTTGGAACAATGGTCAATATGAGTTCATTTTCCAATTTTTATGATATATTCTATTGTAAGAAAATTGCAATCGTTAAAATTGGTCCTGAGCACACCATGTGACATCCACACATTGCCCTGCTCAATGCATTTCTCATTATAATTGACCACACAATATGAGGCAATTGCAACCTATGATTGCCAATTAGCCGTTGATGGCCATGTTGTAGTGATAAACAAGATTGCTTTCTGGTATGCCGTTGCAGATGTTGACCTCATTGAAACTGATATAACAACTTATATAACATCTATCCAAACACATTGTATGGGGATATTACACAACAACGGCCACGTTATTGCCATTCTCACCGTATCCACGGCCCGTCAATTTTGGAACTCGAATGGGGGCCTTTTACCGAGCCGACGAGTGGACGGGCACACCTGAGGCGCCAAACAGCATGTACATTTGAAGCTGGCTCTCCTGGTGTCCATCCCACCGCCCTACAGCAATGAATAAGGCATTTGAGAGTCCTGAGCGTTTTTACAATTTACCATGTTTATATTTCAAGGCAGCTAGGCCAATACCGTGCGTGTGGTTAAAATATGCGTGAATATCAAACACACCATATCAGTGTGATATTTTCTGATACCTCACCCTTCTTAAGATAACCTTTTTCTACCATGTTTGAGCATCATTTTAGGCTATAAACTTTGTAGTGTAGCATATAGGAGAATATCCTCCACCTCTAAGCCAATCAGAATCAAGTATTTTCAGCAACCATGGGAGAAAAATACACATGATATGAATAGGCAATGCTAAACACCATCCGCAGCTAGCTTACTCACACTGTCAAAAGTAGGGACATACCATAGACTTATATAAAAAAGCAAGTAAAAAGCATTAATTAATGAAAAAAATTCTTATCGTGGCATAGCATCATGGCACATTTATGCTTTGTTTGCCATTCGTGAGACAAATATGAAACATGGCCATGGGAAATAAAACTTATGAATAAACAATGCCTGGGACAGGCTCAGGAAATTGAATCTCGCTTAACTTGTCTTCATTTCTCATAGTTGAGTTAAAATTTTTGTCTTAAATATAGGTGACTAGTAGGCGCCATGCGTCATGCTCATTCTGGTCAAATGTCATCATGTTCCACACTTGCCAGTCTTTCTTGACTCTTGCCTGTTAAGTTTTGATTGGTTGGCCACACTTAACTTTTCCTAGCACATTAAGGTTAATGCACTTTCTTGACTCTTGCCTGTTAAGTTTTGATTGGTTGGCCACACTTAACTGTTCCTAGCACATTAAGGTTAATGCACCCAACCAAAGAATATGCAGTCACATCTCTATATTCAAACAAAGTTTTTCATACCCCATATCATTTAAAAACAATGTATTGCTTTTAACATAACGACCGGGTGTCCCGGCGAATCCCAATAGTGAGATGACAGCAGTGCACTGGTGCACTGACAGACAGCAGATGTCCACATGTTTGACCCCTGGGACAAACTGTAAAACTAGAAAATCTTGTAGTTGTGTGCGAACCATAAATTATCTTGCAGTTATGGGATTTCAGTGCTATTTTTTAAATTTTCATGATATTACATAGCACTTTAGCATAATTTGGCAAACTTAACATCCCATATATCATTGCCAACAGGGGGCATGAAAAAGCTAGTGGGGTTGAGGCTGAAAAACTCAACCTGCTTTGGGGGCGGGGCTTGACAATCTCGGTTGCACTCATAAGTGGTGTAGAGGACATTGCTTGTGGTGGCTGGCAATTTTAAACCAATTAAGGGGGAGCCTGCCTTACATATGTCTTATTCAATTGCTTATTTTGACACTGAGACAATTACGTTAGGGGATATCAATTTGTAAATTAAGACTGGTGTGGTAATCATTTACGTGAATCATGTCCAGTTTTAAGCCAATTTATTCAAATGGTAGTTTTACATTTAAGCTTAAACCGAAAACATTAACTTTTAGTAAGTTTATGAAAACAAAGTCGTCCCCGTTTAAATAAATCATCAGAGTACACAAGTTTTCATTTCATTTGCTGTATCACTTCTGTTATTTGATTCCAGACTTGAAGTTGATGTCATGGACATCTGGCATCTCTCGGCTCTCTGCGTCCTGCACATTATCACTGCACAAAACACCACGACACATGAAGCTATCAAAAATAAAAAGGATAGAAAATTTTCAAATGAGTAAGCAGTAATTATTATAAGTATTTATACATTTCAAGGCCATGGAATCTAACAATATATGTTAACGATTAGTATTGTGATAATAATTAATCACAGTAGGCTATGACTTGGATTATTGACATTAAGACTGTGGTATTTTAATGTACTTTTTGTAACCCTTTTTAACCTTATTGTAAATAATGTGTATACGTTTCCTTTTCTATGGCTTAAAATATATGCAATAAAGCATTTCTTATATTGTAAGTCGTAAAAACCCACTCACGTACTCTGCATCACGTTATATAATGAAAATTGCATTTTAGAGCCCAACACTCACACCCGAGGGTACTGTTTTCCGGCCTACGTACCAACTCACTAAAATATTTAAGTTCATCACTAAAGGCCATATAAAGTTTATTACTCTCATACAGCCAAATACAGCCAGTGCATATTTCAAAAAGTGCACGTTAACAACATCACACGGAACACAGTCTTAAGGGAAATGTAGAAAATGTGGGCAGCACGTGGAAGTAACATTCCCGAGAGAAATTCTGTGTGTTTTACACATATAATGTTCGTGTTAGTGTAGCTTTTTATGTCAGAAGACCGCCCAGTTAGTAACTAGTGCAATGCTTTACGTTAGACACAATGTGAGTAATATCTCTGGTCTATTTGTAAACTTATATGGCTTTCCAGCCGGCTTTGCAGGCTTCCTCGTTTTGCATTGGCAGAGGCAAACGTTGCTATTACGCATCACCATCAAGCACATAACAGAAAATTCTTTATATATGTACTATTCACCGATTGTGCGTCCCCACCAAACTTTGGACTATACCCATAATTTCACATAGTTCCAGATGCTCCATAAGACGTCAGAAGTTTAGTGTCAATTCCAGGTGGATCGTGGGTGATCTGGCCTTAAATTTGAAGTGATCTGTCAGCCTTTTTATAGCGCCTCGTTTGCATATTTTGTGACCAACAGGTACGGGATCGTCTGGAATAACGGTCTTTAACATTTTTGATGGACTGGATGAAAAAGCAGACCCATGAGACCAGTTGGAAATTAAATAGCACATCATAACACGGGACCATTTTTATGGACTTCGTCAGCAATGCCAAACTTAAGCAGAAAGACCTTAACCCCCTGTGATATTTCTAATGAACTGGTTAAAAAAAGCAGGCTCATCGGACCATTCGAAAATAGCACACCATAATACAGGAACATCTCTATGAATATCGTCAGCAATGCCACATTTAAGCAGAAAGACCTTACGCTGATCAAGTTAGCCCTCCAGGCGAACCAGAAAAGCAACAAAATGATCCAAATCAACAACTCAATAATCGAAAACGGGAGCCCGTAAGCCGAAAAAGTCAAAATCACTTATCTGAAGAAATAACTATTTGTGTGCCAGACCCCGGCAAAAGCGTGCCATTTCATCCAGGAAGACAGCATTAATCATGGAGCATCGTGAACAACACAACCGTTGGAACAGATGGTCCTGTTTTATGCTTTAATAGCTTCAGATTGTAATGGCTGTGGCGGCAGGTACGGTTTCATATGTCAACCATACATCCCCCAAAGCAGCAGACGAGGCCACACTTAAGCAGAAACACCCAGAATCAGCCGGAAGTGCACCATTCTTAACCGAACCAGCCAGGTCACTTCAAATTTGAGCGCAGAACACTCACGCTCACCTCAAAATGACACCGAGCTTCTGGTGACCTCTTAAGCCTCTGGGGCTAGCCATCTATATGATGAAGTTAGCCGTCCAGACGATCCAGAAAAGCAAAAAAAGGAGATAGATCTAAATCAATAAGTCAATCAACTACAATGGGAGCCCGCAAGGTAGTTAAGGTAGTTTGAGGCAAAACTAGGCACACCTTCTCCACCACCCCAACCCCTAAAAGAAAATTAAAATAATCAGTTTGGAGATGTTTATATCTCTGTCCACGAGCCCACGCGTGAATAAAACTCCTTGCTGTCATGTAGGCTAACCCCCTTTCTGAAATTCTCCACCGTCCAGTGTACGGCTAGCCTTAAAATCCACCACACTCGACATCCGACTAAACTATAAAAACAAACCACATGTAAACGTAGCGTTAACCCCCTGCGCCGCAGACCGGTGTCTGCCGAGAAGAGGCTGGTGTCGCGGCTGCTAACACAGTACAAGCGCATCCGGCAGGACGGTCGGCCCGTCACCAACGACTCGGTGCCCGTGCCCGTGCTGTTCGGCCTTGGCCTCGTGCAGATGGAGCTGAACGAGAAGGACGCCGTGCTCATACTCAGCATGTGGACGCGATACGTGAGTGTCAGAATACCAAGACTATAAGGGTAATGGTCCGTTTTTAGTGTGGAGGCATCACTAGCTATACACGAGCTATGCACGCGTTCGCTGACGCTCACTTGTGCAGACAAAGACACCACTCGTGCATAGCTAGTGTTATCTCCACACTAAACCGGACCGTTACCCTGATATTCTCTGCATTAAGGGACAGCTTTATTGAGTTAGTTTACGATGCCACGAATACATTTCCCGAATGCAAGCACTGGTGGTACGGGTTCGGGTTTGCTCCAGAGGTGTCTTCAGATTATCATGTTTCTTCGCGTTCATTCTCCACAATGTGTTCCACAATTATTTATCAAGTGTGTGAGCGATATAAAACAATGTATGCATTCGCTATATTGCTTGTACTATCATATCCCATACCACTGTGTTGACATTGCTATTCAGAATAACTGGGTTCAATGCAGCGCACGGGAATGACATGGAAATGGAAACAGTGAACTATCAATACGACACTTTTCATTACCCTGAGCCTATTGAAGGCGGCTTCATTCAATATATAACTGTGTGAACGTGTCTGTACCGACCAAGTGACCATTGGCAATTTGAATTTGATTGACTTGCACAACGTAAAGGTCCCCTCGCATTGCCGCAATGGAATATTGCGTGATAAGTCAGGGGGTCTTGACTCGTACATAAATGCCAGTGATTGCAACTACGACACAGGGCGTGATAGAAGAAAATGTGCAATGATAAGTGATTATCCTATTATTGCGTGATCCACTCTATTATAGGCACATTTGCAAGTAACACTAGAGGGTTTATTATGGATGTGGTCCAATGCGTGCTTTTAGGACAAAGGATTTGATAATGCTAAGTGTCATTGTAGTAGAAGTTATACGTCATTCGGTTATTAAAGCTGTGTTGTGATGATTATTCATGCGCCAAGTGTGCAATAAGATATATTTACTCTGTGAACCTCATTTCCCAGCATGCAAATTGCGCAACGAAAGTGACAATGCAAATTTACATTTATCCCTCGTATTTAAGACCATCACTGATCAATATGTAAAAGCCTAGAACATGTACATTGAGTATTTCAATAATTTGCGTAAACTGGCAAGCTGCGACTCTGTAAATAGTGATTTATTATTACAATCACGGCCCATATTTCTAAGCAAACAGGAAAAGTAGCAGCTGTATACAGGCCCGTAGGAAGGGCCAAGGCGGTAAGGCCATGGCCTGACCAATAATTTGTGTGTGGGAAAATATAATGCAATCATTCAATGTGACCAGACCAATAGTTTGTAAAAAAAATAAAACCCCTTAATTATAGACCACAACTTTTAAATGTTGTTAAATTTCACTCTCAGAAATAACCATAATTGTATGCAACTGTCACATCTGATTGATGCTAATCGACTATTGCTAGATTTGTGAGCATAATTTTACGTTTATTATGTTTTAAATATAGGGGCCCTTGCCATTATCTTTTGGGGAAATACATAAAGACAATTATTTTAATCAATTTGACAAGAAATTCAGCAAAAGTCCAATCAAATTTACATACAATTTGTTCATTTTTGCGTGTTTGTTTCAAATAGCCTTACCAATCTCGTTTTGCTTCCTACGGGCCTGGTATAGTAGGTAAGTGCATGTGTACTCGAGATTGTACATGTATGTCAGGAAAGAGGAAACTATAATCATACTCATAATAATGCCGTATTCACGTGTGTAGATCTTATTATGCATACATTATCACGGTAAAATACTCACCACGTGGAGAACTTTACGAAAGATCAGAGTCCCATTCTTTTGGCGCAATAAGCTGTCGAGTCGCGCTTGTCGCCCGTATACTGGTGACACGGTAGTCATGAATGCGTTAATCAGGCATACCAGTTGTGCAATTCACTACTATGGGTTACGAAAAGGATGGAGAGAGACTATGAGAAGCACACCGCCATCATTGAAAATATCAAAGTATATTAGATCTGCATCAAAACCACCTGGGCACTGGCCTCAACTCAACTGGGAAATGGTCTTTTTGGAGGTTCGCAGCAGTATCTGTTTGGAATCTTGTGACCACACGAGAATTGTCTCATTTTAGAGGCGGCTTTTAAAAAAGTTGGTATTAGTTAGCGCTTCTACTGTTATGATAAGTGACCAATTGAGTTAAGCGTTCTAGACTGGTGTTGTTATCGGTCGCGCTGGTTTCCTGCTATCCGCCTGTCAGCGGGCGTCTGGCAGCCTCCAGATAGAGGCGATAGGCCGATGACAGGCTACGTCTACCCTGTCCGGCAGGCGAATTAATAACACCACAGCATTGATTCCCATTTCACATGAAGGATGGTAGCTCCAGAAGAACCCAGCATTGTAATTTCGGGGTGGAGCGTGGGTGACATGGCTTTAAATTGGGAGTTATCTGGCTGGTTCAATATTTTCCCGAGGTCTGTAACGATACCTGTTGAGTATCTGGAGCTCTAACGGATTGCAACACCAGAAAAACTGGCCTACTTGAGCTACTTTTTTCTTCAGGCGGTTAATGATCCAGAACAATAACAATATTATGAGTAATCCAATTCAACCGATTCAACCAGAAATGGCATATTTAGCGTCTCCTGGATTTACCATACTCCATGTGATGGAGGGGCTAATGATACATCATATAGATTTTATCCATGTATTGTTATTGGTGATTTAGTAGATGGCATATACAAGTCCATTTGCGTGTTTCAAGTGTTTAGAAGCCAGCGTTTCTCGTATAGTGTGTTGCGAAATGAATAAAAAGTGAATATTTCCACTATTGACAAAAGTAATTTATTATTAAACACTGACCTGTTATCTCTCTCATTTGAAAATACACTCCCCAACGACTGAATACGAGGAAAACCACGGCTTAACGGCTTCTTTATTTCTCATCGATTCTCTCCCAACAACTAGTAATTATTCTTTTAGATCTGGAAAGATGACTACTTGACGTGGGATCCTTCAGAGTATAATGGGGTCTCTCAAGTGAACCTAAAACCCAACAACATCTGGTCACCAGACATCATGTTGTATAACACGTGCGTATAATGGTATCAACCAACCTCTGGCATAGATTTTCATTAATGAGAGTTATACGTTAATACTGAGCATGGTCATCTAGTTCTGATGATTATAATGCATACACATATACAGCCAAATGGAAAGATATTTGATCCACTCTCTCCCATGCTCTTACAAGGATTCTTAATTCATTTTTATTCGCCTGACTTCCTTCTTTTCTGCTATACATACGCCGCAGATACAGCCATAAGTACCAAACAAAAGGCTTCATTTCATATAAAAATTCATAATTGAGTCATATTTATTACTTATTTCTTTACTTGTCCAAATTAAATGCAACTGGATCGGTTGGTGCAACCCACCTAGTTATAGAGTTGAGTACATGTATAATTAATAATGAAAGAGTGTTTTTCATTCTAAGAATTAATAATAATTTCAAATATCAAAATATTAATTTCAGTACCCCATTCGAAAAGACGGTTTAGAATATAACATCACTGATGCAGATGCATTTAGTTCAGACAAAATAGCGTTGAACAGTGAGATAAAATGAAAGGATTACATATCTTTATAATAAGGAATACCTGTACATGTAACTTACATAAAGTCGTTCACTGTGTTTGTAGTGCGGATGTTGCCATAGAACAGCGGGATGCACTGGCAGTGGTCAAATATGATGGCACGGTCGCTTGGTATCCACATTCCATATTCAGGTATGCTCTCACGGAAATTAGGTAATCATGATAAGATGTTGCAATTGAAGCACAGAGTATTGCTAATTGAATCACGTACCTGAAGAACGTTGCCTACGACATGCAGATATATCTACTACTCTCATGCCGCTGTAGTTGTGAATACTATTATTTCATTTTATTTCAGTTGTTTTATTTTATTTTATTTATTTCATTTCATTTCATTCCATTTCATTTCATTTCACTTCACTTCACTTCACTTCACATCACTTCACTTCACTTCATTTCATTTCATTTCATTTTACTTTATTTTATTTCATTTTATTTTTTTATTTTATTTTATTTTATTTTATTTCATTTTATTTGGTTTATTCAAATGCATATCAATACTTCAAATATAATAAATAAATAAAAGATTACAGATAGGTAAAATATAAATAGAAGTAACATTGAATAGAGCCATATAATGAAAAAAAGTTAACCATGTGACAAATAAGGAGCACTAAAATGTATCCATTTAAAAATGAAAAGTCTTAGTGGACCTAGTTGAAACATGGAAAACAAATGACTAGAAATTATAAGGCCGTAGAACATAATAATTACATTAATACTGACTAACTTTTTCACAACAATATTCTTATTACTCTTTTATAAATCGGCCCATATAATATTTTTTTACATTTTGATTTAAAAAGACGCCAAATAATCTGACTTTCGTATTGGTAGAGGGAGACTATTCCAATATTTAATGCTACAATATTTAAACGTTTGCTGTCGAGGCTTAACTTTTGGTACTTATTTTTGCATCAATCATTGTTACTATAAAACGGTAGCCACCACATTGAAAAGTATGTACGTTTTATAGTAACTTTATTTTAGAGCTACGTGTTCAATCGACATTGCCAACTATCCGTTTGATGAGCAAAGGTGTGGGCTGGCATTCGGCTCGTGGACGCACAACTCCAAGGAGATTGACCTTGACATGGGCTTTCCTGGTGGTATTGACCTTGGCACCTTCAACGTGAGTGCTCAAGAGAAATACGTAAAATTGCACACACCTGTTGAGTATAATATATTGCAACTTCAATATTTTTTTGCCAGCTACATTGAAGTTGCTATACTTGTGTTCTCAATAAGTGTAGTAATATTGTGCACTTTTTTCCTCTGTCGCCGTAGTCATTCGTGCGTAACCCCCCCCCCCAAAAAAAAAAAAAAAAACAAAAAACAAAACAAAAACAAAACAAACAAAAACAAAACAAATATATAAAACAAACAAACAAACAAAACTGTACCCACCCTTTACATATACACAAAGATAATGGTAATATAACATGCAGTTCGAGTACACCATGTATCATCACTTCCTGCTGCAAAATCGAGGTAATGAGACTCTAACGATGTGCTGCAACAACATAATAGCGTCTCCATGTCTTGACGGACTCAGTACAGTACTAAATCTGGCCACGGATAAGCCCTCTTAAGCCTCAGCGCACACGGGTGTAAATTTCAACTGAAAAAGGTTGATTTTCGCCTTGACGCAGTAATCACTCAACAACGGAGAATTGAGCCACTTTGTTTAGAGTTAAAGACAGCATCATTGCTCTTTTTTACTTTTACGTTTATTTACTCGAGTACGTATGTCTGAGTAGAGTCATCTTTCAACAGAACTCAGCACCAAGAAAAAGAACAGACTATATCTAATCTGCTTTCTTTTGTAAAAGCCGGTGGAGTGAGCCACTCAATAAGACAACACAATCGGTAACTTGGGAAAGGTTAATGTTCGTTTTTGCATGAAATTAAAACAACAACCAGGGGGCAAATTTGCTTGTTCTCACATTAAGCAAATGCCCACGAGTACTCACATGTAATTTGGAGCATCAGTTTAGTGCATAGAGTTAAACTTGTACATGCAAATGTAATTATAAACAATGCAGCTGGTACGAATAGACTACACGTCAAAGTACCCAAGGGTCGAACCTAAACTTCGATTTTCTCTCTTATGATTGCACCAATGTTTACAAATGTCACTTTGTTGTACAGATAATAGTAACCGATTATATGACGTGGTTTACAATGTACAGGTTAATCTAAAATTTTGTGATGAAGCAAGCAGTGCAAATTTTATTACTTTGCTTTGTGTTACCCGCAAACAAACGAGATTAAAATATGGCAACCACCGAAAACCCTAATAGTAGTATAAAATGAGATAAATAATAGATTCACACACTTTCAAAATCTAATATTATATTACATTTAATCAAACTACTCTGTACATCATTGGAGCGTGTACTGCTAAATAAATTACAAGGGAAACTCAATTATTCTTTATGTTGCCCATTAGAAAATTATTAAGGGAGTGGTCATCAAATGATGAGGATAGCTTGTTTATGTTTAATAGTCCGGCTACTTAATCATGATTCTGAGTGTACATATCTTAATGGCTTTCAAAAACTTCAGTTATAAATCTCCACTTTGTCATCTTCAGAATGATGCCATGGACTCGAGCTCATGGCTCATACTCAACGTGACCGCACGTAAGAGCTACATGCCCTCGGCAGAAGACGACCCCAACTTTGCCGTGCTCACATTCGAACTCCACATCCGTAGACGAGTCGTGTTTTCATCCTACATTCTCACTCTGCCTTGTATTTTCTTGGCATCATTGACTCTAGTTGTATTTTGGTTGCCCCCTGAACGACCTGACAGGATTGGCTTAGGTATGTTATTTTTTCTTCTTCATTTTTTTATCATTTCAACTATATACCAGCCACCATCTGTTTATGATTTGAACAATCGCCACGTTCAATCAAATGTGATTAAAATGAAGTCATTGCGTTTTATACATATGTGCCTACACGTAGATATCGAAAAACTCTAATGACATCCACAGTTTCAGAAGAAGCTGGTTCAACTTAATTAAACATTTATTAGAAAAATGTCACAATGAGAAAATCATTTTGTAGTAGTTATATATGTAAGTGCAGGAATCTCTCATTTATTCCTGGTAAGTGTCAAGTTATATGTGTTCGTGTGACCCAACAACCTAACAGTATTGATGGCGATATAAGATCAATATGTTGGTGCCACTTAATTAAGACATGTCCAAATAGTGAGCAATATTTTGAGCAATGTAGACTGAAAGCTAAGGTCACGCGATCCGTTTACTTCCAGACATAAATAGTAAATTTGTACATTTAAACAATCCAGCGGGTGTCGATTTATTCACACGTAGACATATGTACACCCGAAGCTCATACAATGACTGAATTTTGAAAACAAAGCTACTCTACTAGTTGTCTGATGGACACTGAAGATGTACAGAACGCTGAGAGTTTCTTGGGCCTTTCTTATAACCATTAATTCACCATGAACACCAACGGATATCTATAGAGAATCACTGTAGGTTTGTTTAATATTGTCATTAAAACATACACAAGATACTCGACATTGGTAAAAAAATGTGATAAAGATAATCTATTAGATAAATAGCTATAGGTGACCTACAATTAAACCGCCTCATGAAATAGACCAACCGCGGGCACTGGGCAACAATGCGAACTGATATATGGCTTACCACTTGATCTTAATGATCTACGTATATCAAGCCTATCAGTGGATATTCTTTTTTAAATTTTCATTTCTCAAATTGAATGGTGGGATTCGAGCCCACAATCATACGGCATCAAATCGCTTAACAGCTCAGGCTAATTCGCTTGTCCACTCTGCCACCGGCACCAGGTTGAAAAACCATGGCTCAAATGACAGTTTTCTTAGAGCGTTACACTGAAACCACACTGGTCTTCGTGGTATTTTTGATATTACGATGAATTATTGAATTTTTGTGTTCACACACATGTTGTCTAATGGTTTGAATTACATATAATAATATATACCCAAGTCCATTAAACAATAAATCATTTTAATGTAAAACAAGTTGCATAGTGATCATGGTGCCCTCACTTAGCTTCCGGTTCATGTAAATGATTCAGACTCTCGGCTCTCTATGCAAGACGCCTCTCTTCGGACCCCATTACTGTCAGAATGCTCAGGACATGAGTATTGATGAGCCATTGTCGGTGAGTGGTATCACAGTGGAAGAGACCGCAGCAAACAATGTCGAACCTCTACTCTTTAGTGAGATGACCTTACTTTACAGAGAGCTGACCTTACTATACAAATTGATGAATGTTGATCTGATGGAAGGAAATGCGATAATCGAATTTGATGTTTCAAGGGCATCTGACAGGGCAAAGGTCTCCAAAATTTATTTATTGGTTCAGTGCAATTTTGTGAGCCATTGTCGGTGAGTGGTATCACAGTGGAAGAGACCGCAGCAAACAATGTCGAGCCTCTACTCTTTAGTGAGATGACTTTACTTTACAGAGAGCTGACCTTACTATACAAATTGATGAATGCTGATCTGATGGAAGGAAATGCGATAATCGAATTTGATATTTCAAGAGCATCTGACAGGGCAAAGGTCTCCAAAATTAATTTATTGGTTCAGTGCAATTTTGTGACAAATTTGATAAAGTATTCTTAGTATCCATTAAATTTGCATCTATGTGTGTATAACAAAAACAACAAATATTGAAAAAAATATCATAACCCACTCTGTTCCACTACAATGGTGTTTCTTTTTCAATTCACCATCACCGCATACTTTTTTTAATCATTTGTGTGGTGTCAGCGATAGAAATTTATTCGCGTCCTATTGACGTGAAAGACTATGCCATAAAGTTCCTTTATCTATAGAATTAATGGAACAATGACTTTCTAAGCAAGCATATTTCATTGCCATGGTAACGTTACGGGTACCCTGCCACATTAGCTGGCGTTTACAACACTAAGGTACCTAGATTTGATAAATTGTTGGCGATTGTTACAGCCTTAAACGTAAAACGGGCCTCACTCCTATCCTGCAAATATGGCTAACATGTTTTGTGTGTGTGTTTTTTTTGTCCCACGAGAAAACGGATGATTAGTCGGGAGGTCATAGACGGTATTCGTGTTGAAATGCAGATACACTGATATTGTGTAATTAAAAGGGTCGTTTGACACACGCGATTTTTCAGCTATGGCAGTGTTCTCCAGTTTCATGGTTTTGCTGCTCATCCTAGTAGAAGCGGCTCCCCCGACTGCCGCATCGGTGCCCAAATTAGGTTAGTAACCGTCATGACACACACCACACAAATCTTATGGTATTCAATTTAACGTCTTTTCACGTACATACCAGATGTATTCTGTAATACAAGTGAAAATGATTCTGATGCTCATGGATATCTACGTTTTTATCTCGATTTCACATTACATGTACCCGTCCAACATTTATATCAGCCCCCCCCCAAAAAAAAAAAAAAATAAAAAAAAAACACAAACAAACAAAAAACAAACAAACAAAACAACAACAACACCCCCCCCAAAAAAAACAAAACAAAAAACAAGCAGCAAACAAACAAACAAATAGACAGGACGCTATTGGTTTATCAAGATCCAGTTCATACCATAAATTCTGAAGAGCTTAGAATGATACGAGTATGCCAGGGAATGAAAATCAAGCAAGGTGGTGCTGGCTCAAATCGCTTTGGATCACAATTCAGGAAATCCATGCGCCCCAACCCCATTTAAAAAAAAGTCCATATTAGTATATGGCTTTGTAATATGATGCTAGTATTGCGAATGTGCTGATACTCATTCATTACTATGACACTGCAGGCATGTACTACTGCTTCAACATGGTGATCATCGTGATGGCTGTCATCATATCTGCGGCTATAGTGAACATCAGTAGAGGCAGGAAGACGCCAGTTTCAAGATGCGTCCAGTGTGTAAGTTTACCACCTGAGTACCCTAGCCTAGATTGAGCTGTATATGTGAGTACATTGGTAGGTTGTTAATCAGAAATAGCTAGCTGCAACACCTCCAATCAACACCCGCTGGTTTTCCAAATGAGATCTATACTGATATGAGGAATAGTCTGACGAAGTCATGTAGGCATACCTACAGAAAATGGTATTTACCAATTTAGGTCATCCATATCTTCGAGACATTTGGATGAGCATTGCCCAAAATGCTGTGAACTAACACCATCGTACTATGGCACCACTTGATGCAAGGCCAAAGTTTCTTGAATGGTTGGTAAGACAAGAATGAAAATAAGATGTTGTAAATTCTTTGTATCAGAACAAGTTTATATGCTAAAGATAATCTACGATTAATACTGTGCCTGCATAACTATTTGAACAGAGGCTGATTAATACCAATTTAGGAGTGTTATTTTCTACATGAAGTCTCATACGCGTGGTAGGCCATGTTACTATTGCAATGTATTATCAATGCCGTATACCAGTGTTTCACTCTCCTGACAAAGAATTTCTTATAGAGCATTTGGAAATATTTGATAGATTTTACCTCAAAGTCACACCTTCTTTCAATCGTAATAGATAGAAATCCAATGACTCTGTTCCACCCCTGGATAGGTGATGCTGCTGCTGTCCAAGCTCATGTTCATCTCCACGGACACACTGAGCTTGTGTTGCCGGGGGTCCCCGGCCACCGCCGACTCCCCGGCGGAGTACACCAGCCACAGGTGACGTCAGAGGCCTACTGCTTGCATTATGGATATACACATGTCACTTGTTTGATTTAACTTTGCAAACACAGCACAGCTTATAGGATATAACTTCGTGGTAAACTGTAATGATGAACGTGCCTCCACCCAGCCCTCACATGGTGCATTTATAAGGAATGGGTCTTGCGCAAAGGACTCCACTCAGTACAATGTAATTAGGGTGTATTATTCATTTGGAAGTGCAAATAGTTGTACACAACAGAGCACTTTATCAGAATGGTATTGTTTACAGGTCTCGGCGAACGCCTCACCTCTGCTCAAGCTGCTGCATGTCCCACCACACCTGCCCACCAGATAGTAATTCCATGGGCCGTCCCCCCGCAAAGGTGCAGAACGGCTTCCTCAATAGGGACATCATAAGGCTGGCTCACCAAGAACCGCACAGCTCGCAGTGTCAAGGCAACTGTGATACCCAGGTATATGTATGCCAAGTATTTATGTGCGTAAATGAAACTTGTTTTGCCAAGCATATTTTATCCTTCACACAAGATGGATATTGTTTGTTTGGTATTTGACAAGTTTTTTTAAACAAATCATTCGCGTGTACTCAAAATACTTTGCAATGATATGAGCACCGCTGTCACTGCAATACTGAGATCTACATGTTATCAATAGATGACTAGACTGATATTCTAATTTTACAGTGATCATGTTGAAATCGTTGTCGTTTTGACCGACAGGTGTGCAACTGGTGCAGTGAAAAGCAGAACTTGAACTTTAACTCAAGAGAGAAAGAAAGCAGCGTGGACACGGATGATGCTGGGTCTCACCATCAACCCGATACTCTGGACTGTCATCTGTTATGTGATGGCCTGAGGTGAATATTGCACAACGCCATCATCATGCAAACTTGAGGGGTATCGTTATTTGGTTGAATGACCCATACTCGATTTACGTATAACACGAGTAAAGTCTATATAACAAATAAAACTATACGCGTGCGAATATTGTGTAATACACAAATGTATTAACAGCTAAAACAAACCCATTAAACTGGTATATTCAGGAGGTATTGGACAACCGTGAGAGCAACGGGCATTTCTAGGCCTAATCACAGCTGGCCAATTAACTCATCACTCAGATGCTCAATCAAGAGTCAGCCAAAGTTCATGAGCACAGTGCATGGCCACCGGCCTCAACACCTGTCTCGACTCTTAAGTTAACCGTATTGCTAACTACCCGCGAACGTTTGCTTGTTATAACATTATTTAGGCAATCACAATGTATAAAGCGTGGGAAAATTATGCATAGATAGCTGTCGACTCCATTGGTACAAGAATACCAATGTAGCAGTTATTGACAATACTTTACGAAACACATCTGAAAAAGTATATGCTCTTTGTCAACGTGTATCCGATTGAATAAACAACGCATGATGATAAAGAATATCAGGAGTACACCGTATTTTTTGCAACTTGCCAAATATATAATGACTATACCTTATTTGGTGTATAAAGACGGCTTGATACTGAAAGATTTCTTGAGACTGAAAGTAGCGACTGCGTCGACAAATTTGACTTTATAATCATTCAACAGCTGCTATGACTAATATATGCAAATCACTTTATTTTAGATCCATCAGGAAAATCATCGATAAATATGAAGATAAAATCATAGATACCAGTAGACACGAGCAAGATAGGAACTTCACTGCAAAACAGTGGAAAGAAACAGCCCACGTCCTCGACAGATTTATCTTTTTATTGTATTTACTGTTGATCAGTGTATCTCTGGCTATATTATTCCCTAAACCACCAACTGAGTAGTCATTCTACGAGACACAGCATCGTTTTGTATTGTGATCTTACGATTTTGACAATTCCAAGTTAAAGAAATAAGTACTGGTGCACCAAACACTCTATCGCCATCACATTCAAGTTGGGATTTTGTGTCACAGACATCCGGTATTGGTGATTCCTTTTAATAGGTTTTTGTATGTTGTTATTGTTTACGTGGAACTGATAACAGTTCAATTATTGCATCTAAAGCAATTGAACATGAAAGTAACAGTATTTAATGAATGGAATAAATTCATTAGGTTTCTTTTGTACTATGACAATATTGATCTTTTGATAAACCCATAATCTTTTTACCTTAGCAAATATTTTCGACCTTGTCTGTCAGACAGTCTTTTTCAAGCTGACGTCACACATGACACACAGACCCCCCCGGAGACTGACCTACTTCCTAGCGTCACATCCTGTCATCCTGTGTGGCGTCAGCTTGAAAAAGATTGTCTGACAGACAAGGTCTAAAATATTTGCTAAGGTAACAGTATTTAATGGTTCACGCGAAGGCATCACTTGAAGCACACGCCTATTCAACTGTCACAATTATAGTAACTATATTTGTTCTATAGTGTCCAAATGTGATTGTGTATCAAAGACCTATATTATATTTGTGTATTTACCTAATATGAATAATATTAGTGCAAGTTTCTAATAAACATTTCCCAACTCTTTAATCGTCGGTAACAGCATTATGTAGGATGTTAAACATTCCTATATTCCATAGTGTCATGCCGTATTGGAATTGCTCGACCCTGGTCCTATATTCCGTGCATTCCAAACTATGATTTTTGAACACACAGAAACATTTCACCGAGGACATGTATAGTATATGTCGGTCCTTTCACTATGATACGATTTACCTCTTCTGGCCAACGTCACTATGAGCAAGACACCACCCAGGGAGGGGAGGGGGAGCGTCCCCATCGCCTCTTTTCCTTTTCCCGCTAAAAAATTACGCTTTCTCATGTGGCTCTTTAGTGCAGTCATTATATGTCCTTTTCGGAAAACGTGTATCTGCTGGTGTAAGAGATGAAGTTCTCGTGGTATGGGTGCATGTGCATAGGGTGCAATACATTGATGACTGAGAATGATATGTTGCAATTATTTTTTATTTGCTAATAGTCATAACCATGTTATGTCAATATAATTGATCATGTGTCAATTAGACTCATAGCAAACAACACAAACACACAACACACACACACACACACACACACACACACACACACACACACACACACACACACACACACACACGCACGCACGCACGCACGCACGCACGCACGCACGCACGCACGCACGCACGCACGCACGCACGCACGCACGCACACACACACACACACACACACACACACACACACACACACACGACACGTAAGCACACACGCACGCACAGTACACGCAGATGTAAAACTAGCTTATACCCATAGGGACGAAAAATCATTAATGGGCAATCAATGGCCGCATTTCTGAAATAAACACCGCCATACCCCAACCCGCCCACTATTGAACAATAAATATTTCTTGCATAGCACAGGTCTACAGTATCCACAGCGTCATAATACAGAGCCTCTATTGAGCCGAGTTTTGGAAACAGTTACATTTCACGTTGGCGCATTTTGCAGGAGCTTTTTTGGAAGCAAAAAGGGGTCTGGAGCTGCAAAATGCGTTTTACAACCACCAATACAAAATGTAACCTGCAGATATTTTTCATTTTATTTTGCACATTACTCATGCTACATATATGTACATAAACATGTTATCTACTGATGAATGGAAATAAAATACATTTTGGGCTATCATTTGATGTATGTTTGCACCAGTGACGCTTTCATTTTACTAATTGCTACTAAGGAAATCCAAACATAATGCAAACTATTACAATGAACACGGCTTGTTGGGCTACGAACCCGTCTTTACATCTGGACAGTTTTCTTTGTATATTTATGATCATAACGACATAGCGCAAACTACATGAATCTCCCTAGTGCGTTTTAATTTTTCAAAAACCTAATTTTATCGAATAATAATAATAAAAAATAATAAGAAAAAAAGAGAGTCAAATAAAGATGTCATTTCGACAGCGGTATTTTTTTTAAATGTGTACTTCGGAGTATGACAATACTTGTATTGCATATCAAAATTGAAAATTATCTTTGATCAAGTAAATGCCAATGCAGCAAAAATAAAGAATATACAAAAGTTAGATGAAAAATAAACACTGATTGTAAATGGACAACAGAGTATTTATATTCGCAACTTTATTTTTACAAACTCGTGGAATGTGCAGGTTTAGTTAATGGTTAACAGTGTTGGTATTTGCTATGTACAATTCAGCAATTTTTAGGGAAGAAAGCAAAGTATGTAGATAAACAAGTCTACACGATGAACAGCAACACACGTTAATATAAGCAATAGTGAAGTTAAACTTAAATAGAAAAAAAATCTTGTCTAATCTATCAACCACGATAATTTGAGATACTTTATCAGTAGAAGAGTTTTGTTAATAATGCATAAATATTCACACCAATCTGTGTAACACATCCCACTGAATCATTCATGCTTATGATTGATAATACTAATAGATGTAAATAACACGTATTTTGTTTTTGACTCACACTTCTCATCCTGTACAAAATTAACATACAAACAAAATATTACAAATAAATCTATTAATTGTATTACACACGACTGAAACATTTAACAACAATACCCTATGCAAAATATTAAAAACAGCATATAACAAGATTTTAATTTATTTACAAACATGGGTCAACAAACATGCCTGCATTATTCAAGCTAACAATATAAAACATAACATGGTCTATGTAGTCAAATATGATTTTTACATTTGACTAGAAAAAGTAAAGTTTACTAGCATCCAGTTTGGCAAAATACCTAATATGACCAACATGCATTTACTAATTATATCTTGATCACACGTTAAACTTGTTCTATACCTGAAAACCTAACCACCCTGCGTTCTTTCTTGATGAAATTGTGACAGCTACAGTTTAAAGGTAATTTGCTCTTTGAAAGATATTTCGCTAATATAAGCAACATTCATTTATATTAGAGCTTGTGTGTGTGCCATTTTCACTACTAGTATTTTCAGGTCCGACTAAGTTCTTTAATTGTGTTAAAATCATGGCTTACTGCCACGCTTTATGCTATACTATCTCCATGCGATTAGATGACCCTATACCAGTATTTAGGTTAGAATTAGTCACTGTTCTCCGAGAGCGAGTTGGGTCTTCAGAGAGATGCCTTCTCTCTGGTCCATAGTTCTCCCATAGTCCAACCAACGTTTCCGCAGCCACCATTTCACCTATGTTCACTGACAACATTCTGATTAGAAACGTGCCATCTCTTCGAAGATAATACTGCACAAACTTGCGCAGGTTGCCCTTTGATCGGTGGGTTACTTCTGAAGCACGGAGCTTCTTCTTGACATACGCTAGATTTCCTGGCCAATAGAGAGCACGCGCGAACCACTGCAGCGTGTTGAGTGCCGATAGCATGGCCAGAAATACAAACCAGAACCACACGCAGATGAAGATCTTCTCATTGAACAGGTTGATCGTAAGAGCACATTGTACGACATAGTCATGAACTCTTGCCTGATGTCGTATTTGAAAATTGCATAGAGTCACTCTGGGAAAGCGTTCCGATATTGTCCAATCCTGACCTTCGATCATGCTAGCAATGACGTGCACCCCGTACATGTGGTATTCTATGCCCAGAAAGTGGTCGAGCAGAAACAGTTGGCCAACTGCATTACACAAGTAGAGTAGCTTCACAATCAAGTAGGCGACCATCAGGTAATTTCCGTGCCTTTTACCACCAACTAGGAAGCAGTATCGCGCCAGCATCTGTTTGACGTCAGTGCAGCACCCGCGTTGGAAGTCGCGCTGTGCTAGGAGATAACGATCTATTTGGTTGACTATGTAGCGCACTGTCTTCTCCCTGATCTCTGCGTACGAGCCCCTCTGGCAGACGACTGCCGCATCCATGAGCGCCGACACATCGATGCCAGAGCGCATGTTAAGGAAGCGCCAGATCAAAGCCGGTACAAACGCCATTACTGCCTGACTTAACAAGATGAGTGGGATCCACTGGTAGTAGCTCACCCTCTGCTTCTCGACCCACGTTTCGTCTCCTCGGGCCCCGGGGATGCGGTGCTCAAACGGAACGAAAAATGTGTTCGAAACCCAGCAGATGTTGTTGGTGTACGAGCGGTGGCTGTCCGTGAAGTGGGCGGGGCACCAGCACGCGATCGGTTCGCCTACAAACTGCTTTGTAGAGACTATCATAGAGAAAAGAATCAAAATGGCCACTGTATACTGCCTTGATAATCTATCTACAAAATCGTCATCATGTCGACTTTTAGCTTCATTCACACTGAGCAATGTTCTTAATAGGCGATCCATGATTATAGGTTTATGTAAATTGAGAATACGTCGCTCAGTGAAGGGTAGTGGTTTGAACTATGTCCTATCCAAGCGTACGTGAGATGCTGATGTAATCAGTTATGAACCTGAAAGAAACAATACTCAGTTAAACAACATAGAAGACGAACAATAACAAGCATATACATAGACAGTTATTTTTAGAAGTTATGTATCGCCAAAGTATTAACAACTAGTACGATATCTTACATTTATAAGATGAACTTAAAGTGAGCTTCAAAATTCCTACGGCCGATTTTATGCATAACTGTAACTTAATTGATAGAGTAAAGAATAAAATTTCAGGGTAAAGACTACCAATTGCCTAGACAAGTGGAAAGAAAGGAATGGGAAAAGACATAGTTAGAACGGAGAAAAAACATGCGTAAGAAAACTGATGTACAGTATCAGACGTGAAACCAGTGTGCTAGGAAGAACAACAGAAATTCACGCCACAACAATTAAACTAAGTGCGTGCAGATTAGGCATAATGGCTAGAATTGTTATTTTAACATACCTAACGCAGCCACGAATTCACCCGCACCAATGTTATTCTATAGCTTAAAAGGTCTCATAGTGCAATGTTATCAAATTGGCTAAATAAGCAAACTACTCCTGCAAGCATATAATACACATGTCAAGATCTAGAGAATAAAATGTGGATTTATATGTTCTTAAATGTTTTTTTCTACATTATGATTGTCAACGTATGCACCCTATTATTGACCATATTTGCCATCAACTAGGACTCAAACACATGACCACTAACATAGGAGCATCCTAATGCGATCTGTTTGCACAATGATAATGGTTATGGGTTCTAGTCCTAACTGAAATTATATAACATCGTCCAGAATCAAATGTGTACAGATTTAATATAATTATTAAGTATCCAAATGCTACATACATGTATGTACCTAGATATGTACATGAGCGGTCTAGCAATACGATTATGTGTATGAGTAAATTGTGTATTTAACATTCCAATTATTATGTGTGTATTATCGGTTAAGACATCACATATTGTTGTAATAACTCTAGTCACAGTCTTCAGTTTATTGGCGTAATAATTGTATAACAACAATTAATAAGCATATTTTATTAAGAAGGAGTCACATGAATCGCGAATTACCTGACCATTAAAGAATTGAATAAGAATGAAGTAAGCTACCAACTATTTTGCCATACTGTATGATAAAACCCAAATAACAAACTATCATAGATATGTACACAATTTCAACATTTACTCAAATATATGTATGCTTAAAGCAACACAACTTTATAAGACTGTCATACACACTACAAAACTCGTCAAATCATACAAATACAAATGAACCGGGTTAAGAGTACTGGCCATTTTATATTCGTGAGGGGTCGGGTGGTTGATTTTTCAGGAAAAAAAATGTTACTGCTTGTTACTGATAATAATGTTTGCAGACCTCGATTTCCATGACGTTTGAAACCAAAATGCTGAAAAAATGTTTGCACCTAAGTCAATCTAAAAAAGCGTATTTGACTCAATGTAAAAATCAAAAGGTCAACCAAAGGTAAAATAAGAAACATACCCCCACGAGTATCTAATGACTGGCCTCTAAGTAAATACTGTTAGTTTTCAATACACCATCATTATTTCCGTTTAAATGTTGAGGTATCCTGGATGAAATATTGGTTGAGTGCTAATTTAGGCATTGTCCCCGAGACCTTCATTAGCGAATAATTATTTACACGTTTAATTAACATGAAGTTTTAAATTTCACTTTTAAAGTGTTTAGCATGTTTAAACATATAAAGGTTGTAAAGTTAAACACTAGTGTGATAGTTTAGAATCCGCAGTTTAAGTTTATTAACATTGCCTGTATGTAAAATCGACTATTGCAATGGACATATATGTCTAGGGCCTCAACCTTGTAGCAGCCAAGTTACTTAGTGTATTCAAATAAGGTATTTAGCACTCAATACACAATATCTTTTGTATTTAGTGAGCTATTCTTCAAAGCAGAAAATGCTAATGAAAGATACCTGACAAGACAATGAGAGCATAGACAGATCACCACTTTTGATGGTGTAATATTAGTTTTGACATTGGATATGATAAAATTTAACTATGTGGTATTAAATATTGACATTGTAAAATTTGTAGATAACTTAAAACTTTGAATACCATGGCAAATGTGACTTAATATCGACTCTATTCTACTATTCTCATACAACCTCAGCAGTTACAAAAAAACAACAGCTACGCTCACTTGAACACAGTTTAAGTTCTACATTACTCTCATGACCAAAAAAATCAACAACCTTATTTAACTATATGTACACAACTATAGCTTTAACATATCTCGTATCACAAAAATGTGCTGTTTGCACAGTAAAACAATAATAGATGTTTACAATTATGTCTAAGATGAAAAATGAAATACAAGAGTATATTGTATTCCAAATTGTGTCAAGGAAAATATACTGTATTCGATACTGCACAACACAGTGAGTAAATAACCTAATTATAGTAGATTACAAAATTGTATTGTTCCACAAGCTTGTATTTTTGTTTGATTTCACCGTTCACAATAGACTAGACATTAGGACTGAAAACATTGAGATCTTTATACAAGTGAATAGTATGTCACATGTAAAATATAAGCATTAAAAGTTAAGATATCAGTAGTGCAATGTAATAAACTTGACAATGAACAAACTTTGAAACAGTAATGAATTTAGTAAATATCACAAACATTTTTGCCAACCGAGATTACTCGAAGATTGCCAAGTTTTATCTCCTCAATATGCTTACACTGAAGAAATTTCAAGTTTTTAAAATTTCAACATACCTAACAAGTAACAGTTTAAGAGTTTAACTACAGTTCAAGTAACAAGAAAGGTGCAGATTTAGTATCACGTGATCATTCAAATGGACCAATCGAATGCTGAGTGATATTAGATGTATTCATGTGACGCTGTGGTCATGCACAAGCGCATTTTAAATACCACACGGACTATTCTAGTAGATTATATTCCAGCGATAACTGAATTTATATCAATTCAATTGCAGTTATGATATAAATACATGTATGCAGTATGTATACACTCCATGCATAATGTACCAATGTAAGTGCTTCTGTATAGACTAGCATACCATTATTTGCATTCAGCCAAGTTTCTTCAGATATTTGATAGACTGAAATACATAATTGAAATATATAGCTTAGTCATAAAACGATGGAATAATGATACAATACCAATGTGTGATTCTACTTGTGAAAAAATAAGGTGAGCAATTTCCGCCATCAGTTCCGCATATAGAGTGAGGTGTAATGTGTCAATATAACGCAAATGCAACAATTGCAACATTTGACTTACTAAACATAAGCATGAACCACAGAGTTAATCCTGTACACGTTTGAGAAATTAATTATACATCGACAGATTTAAAAGTGCTGTGACATTGGAACATACCGATTATGTTTAATAGACTTTAGATTATTTTACAGAATGGTGTCGTTCGATAAAAATGCAAAACAGACAAGATTGAGTCACGATAGTAATGTTTCACAAATAATATTTTTTACACTGTATGCAACAAAACCATAACGAGAAAGAGGGTTACACAAGTACATGTACTTCAGTGTATTCATCGTTGACATAATCAGATATATGTATTAACACTAGATGCCCTGTCCTTTATAAAGTTGTTAAAATTATTCTAAATATACATGGTGAACTGATATTCCAATGTGCAGGTTACCGTTTCGTACAAAAGCATTATACAGCACTATACATGTATCTAAGACCAATTGGCAGTTTTAAGTATCTCTATCACAAAATATAAAACAATTCATTCTTAATGATGAATCCATCATGCAGTAGTGGAATCAAACACTCCAGTCAATATCATATTGCCATTTCGTCATCAAACCTACACACTTAGATTGATAGTATGGTTTAAATGTGAAACATGTGATATTGCAAGGGTATATCATCCCCATTTGAGCATTATTACATTACCTAAACTAACTAGTCACAAGACCAAGTTGAATGTGAGATGCAATTTAATAATAATAGTCAGAAGCTGGCAATGGTTTGCTGGTGGATAATGGAATGGATTCACATTGTCTATATTTATAAGTTATATTTACATTTTGACAATACGCTTATTAGATAGGTACAGCTAAAAAGCTTCTTATTTGATCATCCTGTATGACATAGCAAAAAGCACTTTGTGAACTTTGCTAATGATTGTTTCTATCATAATGAAAGGATGCTGCTGTTGAGAATTGAGAACACCCCACAAATATATTATATCTGTACTATCCAGCACTGTTAAAGTGTCCCAGTTTGTGCCCATCTCATGTTCTCAACATGTGGGGCCCTTACGCCCATCCCTTCTGCTATACGACCTCCATCCGCACAGTTCCTCCACCCACACTGCCCGTGTTGGTCACCGACCGTCTGGACCGCGTGGGATCCTCGCCCAAATGGTGCCTCCTGTCGGGTCCATAATTCTCCCACAGTCCAGACAGCGTCTCGGCCGCCACCATCTCCCCAATATTAATGGAAATCATGCGAATGAGGAAAATTCCATCGCGCCGTAAATAGCTATGAACAAACTTTTTGAGATTTCCCTTTGACCTATGTGTAACTTCGTACGCTCGAAGTTTCTTTTTCACATACTGTAATTGTCCAGGGTAGTAGAGAGCCCGTGCAAACCACTGCAGAGTATTGAGCGCCGATATCAACGCCACGAACACTAACCAGAACCACACTATGATAAATATCTTTTCATTGAAGAGATTAATGGTTAGAGCACATTGCACCACATAGTCATGTAAACGTGAGCCTTGGTGTCTGATTTGAAAATTGCATAAAGTAACCCTGGGAAATCTCTCAGAGACTGTCCAATCTTCGCCTTTCAGTAGCTTTGCCATGACGTGCACGCCGTAGATGTGGTATTCTATACCTAGGAAGTGGTCAAGCAGGAACAGCTGACCAACAGCATTGCAGAGGTACAGAAGCTTGACAAACAGGTAGGCGACCATTAGGTAGTTGCCGTGCTGCTTCCCGCCCACCAAGAAGCAATATTTGGCCATCACTTGTTTCACGTCAGTGCAGCATCCACGGCGGTAATCTCGTTGCGTGTGTAGGTATCGGTCGATCTGGTTGACAACGTAGCGCACGGTCTTCTCCCGTACTTCCGCGTAACTCCCTCTCTGGCAGACCGTGGCCGCGTCCATGAGGGCGGTCACGTCGATGCCGGACCTGAGGTTGAGGAACCTCCACACGAGAGTGGGCAGGAAAGCCATGCACGCTTGACTGAGCAATATCAGGGGAATCCACTGGTAGTAACTGATCATTCTGCGGTCATTCCACGTCTCCTCGCCTGCCGCGCCGGGGATGCGGTGCTCAAACGGCACGTAGAATGTATTTGATACCCAGCATATGTTATTCGTGTACGTTCGGTGGCTTTCGGTAAAGTGGGCGGGACACCAGCATGCAATAGGTTCGCCTACGAATTGTTTGGTGGACACAATCATAGCAAAGAGGATGAAGATGGCAACAGTATACTGTCTTGTGAGTCTGTCCACAAAGTCATCATCATGCCGATGCTTGGCTTCATTGACGCTGAGGAGCGTCCTCAGTAATCGATCCATGGTTAGGAGACTGCGGTGGTGGTGGCAGTAGTGGTGATGGTGGTGATGGTGGTGGAACTAAGAAGCTGAGGGTTGGTGCTAGCTAGCTACGTACCCATGCTATAGTGTACTAAATGCATTCACCTGATACTGGCATGCTAGGATTGAGGGGTCACCCCTAGTTCAGCAGCCCTGAAACAAACAAGTATAGGTAAATGTTAGTTTCATGAGATGATTCTAGCAAGTTTTATTACAGCTATATAAATGAAAGATATCATGTGCATTATGTGCATTATTATTCAATCGTCTATAAAAGTGAACAAATTTAACATGTAAAAATGAACTTAAAGCAGATTGATAATATGTAACGAAACTAAAACAAGTCGTAACTGATGAAATTAGTAAAAATAGGTTATTAAAAAGTATCAATGGATTAGATTAAAAAGTAACAATTCATAATTGAAGAATAAATAAAACGTGCAACAATCATATTTCTAATTTGCTCTAAATTGTACTTTTTATACATGTAGGTAGAGCTCAAATCAGTTAGTAACATGCAGTATGAGTATAATCCAGATAGTTTGATATCCATTCAAAAATGTTTTTCAATTAAAATCGTCCAAACTCCATATATTCCTATACATGAAAAATGTTTGCATTTGAATGAGACATGTTTAGACTTCAAAAATGGGTATGCATTCAAATAAAAGAATTATAATTCATTAGTTGTGGTAAACACAAATAACGCTACAAAATCAACAATAACATTCCCGCATACAAGGGTAAAATAGTATCAATGCGTAAAAGCTGTATGAAAACAGTAACTATCTAAGTTTACATACCTCCACATCTCACAATTACAGCATTTGCATTTATTATTTGGAAGTTACAAACATGTTAATTACAGGGTAAGTAATTTGAGAGGGTATATTTGCAATATTATATCTGCAACTCGTAATGAAGACAACCATGAATACAATGAGTACATTTTTATTGTAAATTATACACAGTGGAATGAAGTATAATTATAATGATCCTAGAATTGAAAAAAAAGTCTAGAATCACATTGGTAATAGTGCCGTTTATACATGAATGTGCAGGTGGGGGAACACCCACAGTGTCTCACATTATTATGCATAATGTATTGTGACAATCTGTCTTTACTTTTCAATCCTCTCATTAAATTAATTGTTAAGCATTCGTTTCAGGGCCACTTGATTCCATAACGCAACCCTACTGTAAATACTAATGCATTAGTTATAATTATGAAGGTCTACTGTTACGAGCAACAGGAAATTACAATTTAACCAAGAATTAACAGGAAATTACAACTTAACCAAGAATAATGGCTCTCCTACGTTAATGTTCAATTTTTAATATTAAATTAAAACATCAACATAATGTACACTGGTAAAAACTCATTTTCAATCTTGCACTCCTAGCTACCTATCTGCAGAAAAACAATTGCGTCATCAATTGCAAACTTATGTTACATTAGTTCGGTGACTACAATTTACTGATTGATGACACGAGTGAAATACAGTAATCACAAAACATGGCTGTTATGCAAACGTTTTGTTCAGTAGCAATTTACACCTAAAGCTGGTGAAAGGTCACTTATTACTTTGGTGGGCGGCATTTCTCTAGTATAATGCCCACACACTATACGGCTATTTAGAAAATACATACATTTGCATCAAACATTGCCTGAAAAATTCTAACTAATCATCAATAGTTTAAAAAATCCACGTCAGATCTATTAATGGGCCGTGATGGGACTCAAGTATGAAAATTAATTTCAGATATAAATATGAAAAAAAAAAATCATAGAGGTAGATTAATATTTCTTACATCACATAGGCAAAAATAATCAGATGATTCCCTATCAGTGTCAAAATATTTCTGTTTATCAACAGACAGCGGTAAACAGTGTAAATAGAGATTTTGCGGCTCAAAACATAAAGTCACTTAAAATGATAATTAAAAGAATCCAACGTGGACAAAGGTCTTGTTGTTTTTAGTATATTGTATACAATACCAGTGTGTTTAATTACGCTAAAATTAAAAATATGTTTCCCTTTCTTACCATAAAATAATGGTCCACAATTCGCTCTATGCATATAGAATTGAAATTTGTGAGTCCCATCACAGTCCTTCTAACCCATTTTGATTATGTACCATTGCCATTCAATCAGTTAGGATAAGTTTAACAGTTTATTTTACCAGGGGTAGCTATATTTTTATACACACACCATGACATGTAGTATGCAAAGTTTTCTGTTGCTAGCGTCGTATTGCATTCCCCGTAATACACGTAATCGGAACATTCAAGAAATATGTGTTTTAATACATATCTACCATTCTCATTCTTCTCCTAAAAAGAAATCACAAATAGTCATAATTTTGTAAAATATTTGAAGTTTGTTTCATCTGAAATGAGAGGACAAAATCATGGTGAATTAAAAAAAGGTATCCATGTGTCTATGTTCTCATGCTCGCTTCAGCATGAGTCAGTTGACTCTGTTTAAAATTAAAAATTTATTATTTAAATGATTGTTTACAAAATGAGTTCAGGATAACTAACGGTTGACAATGACAATACTTTGCATATACATTTGAATGTACACACGAGTATGCAATCTCTTGAAATAGCGTACATTGTATAAACTTACCACCATTTATTAGTAACAGCACGTGGCAATGTACATGCCAGGGCATATATTTAGGACACGTCATTTTCTGAACTAGACACAAAATACAATTGACGAATGGCTAAAAATGTATTGTAAATCGTTTTCACACATCATTTGGAAACATTTTCAATTTCGAAGGTACAATTACGTGTAAACTTGGAACATTACAACACGTATTACTAATACCAATAATGCTGTCTATCGGTGTGCAACATATTCGTTCTTTCTGAACGTTTTATTGAGCCGAATGATATGTTTTCTTCTTGAAAATGTTGTGTTATTTTAATGTTGTATCCTGTCATTCTTCAAGGAATCAAAAACATGTTTTTGCTATCTTCAACGAAAAACATATAATGTTGTTTTTTTTAGATGAAACGTTTACGCAATGGATCACCACATTCATGTAACAAAAAACAAAGTGCACGTCGAAATGGATTAAAAATAACATCGAATTGAATGAATTGCAATAAGCTCAGAAATTAGTATTCACGATATATTCATGTTTGGAAGAGCAAAACTATATACATGAGCTTATTATTAAACATACAGATTATGGAAGACACAACACTCTCATGTTAATGAGAAAACATTGTAATGATTCATTACAGCTACTTGTGATAACATCAGTGCCATTGAAATGCCAGCATATACAAATTGATTATTCAAGTCAGAGATTACTAACATATTAGACTACATGTACATGTATATGTTAGTTACCGACTGGTGCTTATCACCAGACATTTGCTCAGCTAGACAGATGGAATGCCCTGACAGGATTGTAATATTCCCTGGAAGGATACGTTTTGTTCATATGATGACAGTCGATTGGCAGGTGCTACATGTATTTGCTCATGATATGTCCACGAAATTGGTATTTAACGAAATGTGGGTTTGGAAGTGGGGTTCTAGTCTCGTTTGTGCTTTGTTGTCTCACCAATGCAATGTAATATTTGTCAGAATAAGTTAGCATCATAGAATATATATTCATGATAACCAAAACTGTCGAAATATTTCTTAACCTGGATTAAAAAAGACCCAACCTAGAAAATTAAACAATGATATGATTATACCTCAATATGACTTACATGTATTCTGAATAGGTTATTAACATTTAGATTCACCATTACACACGGTGTATGTCATACAGTATAGTAAGGACTATTTTGAATTGGGAAATGCACACATCGCTGTAAAGGCATTCCAGCTATATTCTCCCAATAGTCGATGATGTCGAAGTGATTAGGACGTTTATAATTTCACATGTTCAACCAATATTCAAAGTGGTCATTCAAGTCAAAAGTTCTTTATATTTACAAATCACAGTACCAATCAGATGTAAACATAACATAACACTGATCTACATCAAAAAGGAAATCTCAAGGTAGAACATATCTACAGTAAAGTTTATTAATAACTGAGGAATTTGGATTTTAGTATTGTTTACAAGCTTCTGGCATTAAAAAAACTCAAATGGATGAAACCTACACTTCAATATTTATATTCTCTCTAGGACTAAATTACCTTAGAATAAACTATGTAATATTTTTCAACTGTGCTTTAGTTTAAAAAATATAAATTTTATATGTTATACTATAAAGTAGATATGCATCACACTTGAGCTTTCAAAATGGGATCCAGCAACATCTTACGCAATAACAAAAGCGTGTAACAAGTAGAAATGGTCACAGTAAATAATACATTAGCAGAATTAGCATATTGTAAATAGTTTCTGAGACACAATCTGAATTTTCTTCTCTATATAATCTTGGGACAAAATGTCTTCATCGAGACCAAATATGCTCAAAGAGAAAATTTGCAGCAGATTCCTGATACAAAATGATATTTTCTACAATCGCACATAAATGGTACACCCTTAATATATGAACGTAATTTTAACAGACTATTCAGCAAGTCGGCCTCACTCACTACATGTACTATCTCCAACAAAAGTAAACAAGAAAGAAAAACAAGTATTTTCATAAATTTTAAATGTGCAACAATATATGTTTGCAAAAGGCATTGCCTCGCTATACATCTACGTTCAAATAGCATTGATAATGCAGGTATGTACAAATTGTAGGTGAAATAAAACTCCTAATCTACGAATCCTTTTAATTAAGGCCATTATCAATATCTAATTTAAAAATCATGCCACGTGGTGGGAATTTATGAAGCCTTATGCTGTATGTCTGTAGCTATGACATAAATTTTATAATGTAATCAGCCTTGATAGATACATTGGTGAGCAGTTTCTGTACTGTGTACTGTTTACTTGAGTTGAGCATCGTGTATGGGCTTCTCAATTAATATACGACTACATAAAGTACAACGTTTAGTGTACATCATTTTCCAGCATTGTTCTCGCCAAATTCGTTTTCTTAAGAAATCCTCTACAAGTTTCTGTATCCGTTCTTTAACAACCACGAACTTTATTGAAGCTATCTCAGAGACAAATATGATTGTTTTGTTGGAATTTTCTGTTGATGCATCCATTCCTACCAGCGCGTCAATCAACAGCTATACAACACACATGACAAAATGTTGATAAGACATAATTCTGCGAGACATCCTGTAAAATCACTCTAAATTTGCTCAGCCCCAAGCATTTTGCTATACTACCTCCATTCTGGTTGAAGCCCCTCCCCCACCCCCACCCATGGCACTTGAATTAGTCACTGACCTCCTTGACCTTGTTGGATCCTCAGACATGAGCCTCCTCTCTGGTCCATAGTTCTCCCACAAGGCAGCTAGGGTCTCCGCTGCCACCATTTCGCCAATGTTTATAGACATCATGCGTATTAGGAAAACACCATCTCTTCTAAGATAATACTGTACAAATTTCCTAAGGTTGCCTTTAGACCTATGGGTTACTTCATAAGCTCGTAGCTTCTTCTTTACATATTGCAGATTACCTGGCCAGTATAATGCTCTACCAAACCATTGAAGGGTATTGAGTGCAGTGAGAATGGCCACAAATACAAACCAGAACCATACGATGATGAATATTTTCTCATTGAAAAGGTTAATTGTGAGTGCACATTGGACTACATAGTCATGAACTCTTGCTTGGTGACGTATTTGGAAGTTACAAAGTGTTACACGCGGAAAGCGCTCGGACATTGTCCAATCTTCTCCCTTCAACATGCGAGCAGCGACGTGGATACCATACATGTGATATTCGATTCCTAGAAAGTGATCAAGCAAAAACAGCTGCCCAATAGCATTGCACAGGTACAGCACCTTCACTATGAGATATGCCACCATTAGATAGTTTCCGTGTCTCTTTCCACCAACAAAAAAGCAGTACTTCGCCATCATTTGTTTTATGTCAGTCATACACCCTTTTCGAAAGTCCCTCTGCGCAAGAAGATAGCGATCTATCTGGTTGACAATATAACGGATGGTCTTCTCTCGGATTTCAGCGTATGATCCGCGGTGGCAGACGACAGCAGCATCCATGAGCGCGGTGACGTCGATCCCTGAGCGCACGGTGAGAAAGCGCCACAAGAGCGTGGGCAGGAAGGACATTGTGGCCTGGCTGAGCAGGATCAGCGGGATCCACTGGTAGTAGCTCACCAGCCGAGTCTCCTTCCACGTGTCTTCGCCGGCAGCGCTTGGAATGCGGTGCTCGAACGGCACGTAAAACGTGTTGGACACCCAGCAAATGTTATTGGTGTACGTCCGGTGGCTGTCCGTAAAGTGCGCCGGGCACCAGCAGGCGATGGGCTCGCCGACGAACTGCTTCGTGGACACGATCATGGCGCAAAGGATGAGCACGGAGCACGTGTACTGGCGCGTGAGGCGGTCCACAAAGTCATCGTCTCGGTGAGTCTTCGCCTCATTGACGCTGAGGAGCGTTCTCAGCAGGCGATCCATGTTGCCGCTTTTATTTGGCCGATTTTCTTAATGCTATGGTGTCGTTGCGTTACCCGGGATTCGAATGTGGCCCCTGAAATAACGGAAATAGGAATTATTGAAAACGGGAATACTGGTAGCATATATACTTCATCCTAGCTGTATGTATGACATTGCTAAAAACATACGTTTAAGTAGATTGATCTACACTTGAAAAAATAACCGTTAGCTGTGGGTCTTCTTTCATATTGAATATACAAAGTACTGAGTTTAACAAGAAATTCTAAAGCTAAATTTAGAACTATCTTACTGCAATAACTGTCTCATTACCATGTTTACGTGTATTATTAAATTTCCACTAAGCCCCATATAGTAGTAAATTTGTAAAATTGCATTACATCTAAACACTTCTTAAATGCTGTATAAAGATAGTAGAAATAGATATGAAAAGAAACAGAAAAAAGAATCTAAAGAAAAAGAATGATAAGTATGCCACGTATGTGGAACCTGGTTTTGGTTCTATCATTATGTAATGCTTATATGTAACATTATACTATTTCATGAGCATATATTTGCATGTTTTGTCAATGCAATGTTCTTTGTACTTACTGAATGCATTGTCCGTGTGCTTATGATAGATAGCCTCACTTGTTTTAATTAGTTATAGAATTGAGTGAAATGATTTGTACGTCAGTTTTAGGTAACCAACTTTGACGTGTGCCAAATTACTTATATTGACGAAGTTCATCTTAATTTTGTATGGTTATATTCAGCCATGTATAAGAATGGGACATTGATAGAACTACGACGAAAGCATATACGTTTGCAGTGAATTCTTGCCAATGTCACTGTAGCCCTGCGTCTGAGTTATGGAGACTATTTTGTTTGCTACAAAGAATAGTACAGTGTTCCCAATATCTCTCCCAAAGGGCCTATCCATTTTGGGAAAACATGGCGCGAAGATTTCAATATCGCTTCTCACTTATACCAACACCAAGGCAAATGAAATTTTCTCCTCCTATCTCCATATTTTGACACGTCAGGTGCATTAGCCAGATAAAACAGTGACATATTGAAATGGTATATTTATGCTATCAAATTATACGTGGGAAGATGTATGCTCTGTATGCATATGCAAACTGATATATATGCGTGAATACCGCAAGAAGTTTTTAGTTATCGAAAATATGAGGGTGTAATTATTCGTCATTTAGATTTCCCTTGCTTCATATGACAGGCCAACATCGTATGTTGTATGAAACCAAACTGAATATATAGTTATTGCATATTATTGCATTGAAGTGGCCAGCACGTTTGAACCTCAAATGCACCACAGCAGAGGCCCCGGCGTGTGCGTAATGCAGCCTATTTGGTAGACATCCATTTTATGCGGATCCCCCAACAATAATGTGATATAGAGCCGCGCTATATAGCGTGTAATGTTGGCCACTGTTTCTGAGTGGCTGCACACAACAAAAGCTCATATTAAGCAGTCCATTGCAGCAGTGCCCGAACATTCACCTATTACCGCTCACTCTTTTCTCTACCCACAGCCACCCCTTTCTTCCGCCACAGTGGCGGCGAAATTCCTTTCTCATTGGCACTATCTTTGAAACCCTTGCTTGTGTTCGCTTTGGGGTGGTGGAGCTGTGTGAAATCAATATCTTAAGAGGGGAAGAAAAAAGATCAATGTGCAGCACAGGGCGAGGTCTCACTTGAGGAATCGCCGGCTTAAAGGAACAGTTTGATGTGTTAAATAAATGATGCTCAGGGGCTGGCCGTGGACCGCTCGTGTGTTTACATTTTGCAAATGCAAATATACTTCACTATTCTTTCTACAAACACAGCTTTCGTACGTAGTTACACATTAAAATGCTATTTCCAGATTTCCGAAGTTCACTTGTATAATGAAAGGCCTTCATTATTATAACTACCCTCTATTTGTCTTCATGGCAACCTTCACTTAAATGTTCTTTACCACTGATTTTTATTTCTATAGCCCTAAACACATAATGTTCTAGAAGCCTACTTGATAGACTTTGGTCAAGAATAAATGATTTTATTAATGGCATATGTACTATCAACACCGCATATGCACATTCAAATGTATGTAATGGAAGTGCGCCGTCATTTGTGTAATTATCACACACCAGGCAAAATGTCCTCGGTGGATCTTGTAAACAGAATCATGTTTCAAGCTCTAATTGACTTTCACAAGTTGTGAGGCACTGTACATTGTAAACACAAATTGAACATTCAGAACACATATTTTTAATCAATCTCAGCCTTCATCAAGTTTTCAAGCAGGCTTCAGCAATGACTTCATTTATCTAAAGCAGAAGCTATCAGCCCACAATTCCAATTTAAAGTAAACGATACTATTTTTCATGAATGCATTTAGCAATCTTCTAATACGTTCCAGTATTTGATCTGATAAGTATATACCATAATCCGCGACGGTATAGGGTTGTATCTTCGCAAATGGCATCTGGTACCATGGAGAATCTAAATAAGTGCATATGCTTAGTTCTGGATCAGGTGTTGAGCGTTAAGAAATTTCTTTCGCACTAAGCTATCCATTAAACTTCAATCACGTAACACAATTGTTGCCACTATACAATGTACATACATGGACAGTACAATAATACCAGATATAAAACTATTAGCAATAAACATTCACTCAAAACTATATAACATATGGTATCAATTTAACGTATGTGGATAGGCGTGGGTCAATTGCACGATATCACGTATGCAATGTTTATTGTGTTGGATGAGAACATTTTACTGTATCATAGTAGTTTTCAAGTGTAATACTTTTTTCAGCATGTGCATGGTAAATTGTTAATCATACCAAAGCAGCGAAGAATAATACATTAAGAAAGCCTTAGTCATTCCCACTAAAGGTATTTATTGCTCAGGGAATGGACAGCGTTCTAAAAATATAAACTGTCCTTTCCACTGCGACCGAGCTGATAGCAGAAAAGAGAATAAGTTGTGCTATTCCTATTTGGCGATGTGTCGACCCAGATTGAGTGCCAACATCATCTTCCGCTGGGACCTGCTCTCCATGTTATTTTCTCATCACAAATAGATTTTTAATGATATGTATACAAAACCTACTTGTTATCTGATACCAATTTTGGTGTATGAAGCGGTATCTTTTTAAACAGTGGGGTAAAATCTTGAAGCATTTTTATTGTTCAATCTATGTAGTGAGCTATGCGCTACAGACTTCTACCTATGAAGTGATGATCTTTTTAAAGACAATAGACTCTAAACAAGTGTGTTCATATTACTAAGTTGTAAGCTATGATTTTATGAAGTGAATATCAATGTACAAAGAATAGTAAAATGAAAAGATAGAAAAATAAATGTACTTATATAGTATTTTAAAGTGTTGATATTTATAAATATAAACTATATAAATAATAATTGTACTAACAGACTATTAATACACATAATCAATTCATTTGAGTATGAAAATTCATAATTAATGCAAAATCAGGTGAGTTATACAGCATTCTATTCTGTTAGACCTATCACCCTATCACCTAATTCATATCAAAGCCCTTAGAAGAGAAGCTTATTATTTCATCATCAATAATAAACTTAACCTCCTTCATTGCGATTTGGGACTTGTTGTGCCAAAACAAAATGCGTGATTACAAATTTCAAAATATGAAAGAAATCATGCAACATTTAATCTATAAAAATAAGAACAAAATAATAAAAAATTCTCCTTTAAGAGCTTCAATGTGATACGAAAGAAAACCCTCTGCCTTCCCTTATAAAAATGTTAAACTAGCTAAATTACCGAACTTAAACTAACTTTTAACTGTGAAACAAGAAAAATGCTTCGATTACCTGTGGCCATTCCGCTGTGTGCCTAGGCCCACCTTCGTGCAACAAGGCCGTGGTGGCGGAGGAATACAAAAACAAAAATCCTCCTCTCGTGAGGGGTGAGTAGCTCTGTGTAAATGCGGCGGCAGTGAGTAAAAAAGGTAGCGATATTGAAGCTGGGTAAAGGAAATGAAAAAGGGAACTGAGTATAATCGTAAAAATGGCAGCGAACAATATCCCACACTCACCTTATCTTGCATTTATTTACAGTGTAAAGTGTAAAAAGACAAAGAAATAAATGACAAAGAATTAAAGTGATGAGTGGAAAAAACTACTCACAAGAGTGAAGCAGATCATACGAAGATGACTTGGATGCATGATACCTGAAAATAGAGATACAGGCTATAAATAGTCATGTGTATAGGTCATATACAGTAATATCAGGTTGCAGTATTATTATTATACCTCATACGTTTTACCCAACTGAACGTCCAGTCATTGACATATTACCACAGCAATGTGCCATGGTAAACAAGCCACTCCACGAGGGACCCGAGTAATCCACCATACACCTATCACTCATTAGAGTCTCGGCTCTATCATATTGCTTGGCCATTGCAGTCGCTATCTCTGATTGCTTCAGGAGTCATGAGAGACTACCAAGTGAGTATGCATTTGTAGGACCAAGGCCGACTTAGACTAGATACATGATAACGCCTCTGTTAAGTACGGGGCAGGTCTGGGGTGGTGGTTGCACAACTATAGGGGTCACGTTTATCTATGAGTGGCTTCAGCCTATTGGCCACAAATATGCTAATGTGATGACCCAAGTCGGCAGGAGATGGGATCTTATTGGGTTCTGATAACTGTTGATGGGTCTGCGTGTATTCATATGCAGAGACTGCCTGGTAGACCGGTGTAGTACTAGAATTATATTCCACTTATATATTTCATCCATGAACCAAGAGCTTTTTAATCACTTTTAGTCATGGGCACGAGGATATCACTGATTTATATACATACACTAAATCAAAAGTGCTAAGAAATTATAGCTTGTCTGTCACAATGATGAATCATTCGATTCATGGAATTCACACTTTAATTAGCAGTGTCAAATGTGAGCACGGGCTTATATAAAGCAAACATTGTACCAAGTTTGAAGGTAGCATTTCATGCAGTAATGAAACAATTGCATAACATGCCTAAAGGCACTGGATCTATAATAAAAATGTAAAAATATGCACATAAAATGGCTTTCTGAAAGACACACTTTCATTGCTAAATTGGCAAATTCGACACAAATGATGGTCGTCAGTGTATTGAACTTGGGGTCATGTTTCTGGGTGCATTGAAACTATTGCAGAAAATCGACAAGATTGGAGTAAATTGGCTTTATGGAATGCACTCTTTAGTTGGCAAAGTGTCAAAATTAGACATAGATGATAGTCATAACCGATTTAAACATTGTACCAACTTTCATTATTATGTCTCAAAGAGGATTGAATCTAGTAATGAAAATTACTGCAAGCATAATTGTAGCAACTTTGAATGATTGTTTTCAAGCATTAGGGAAACTATTACAGAAAATGCCGAAAATTGATCTAAAATAGCACTATAAAGTGCTAAACGTTAATCACTAATAGTTGTTTGTGTATAGTTGCAACAAAGTTGGTCCATTAGTAAACGGTGTGGCATGGTTGGAGACATATACACTGCTAGATAGAATAGACATACGGATATATAGAAACTAAACAAAAGCAATGCTTTCTCTTCAGCTGAAACGACGCATATACTGGATGAAATTCTATGGATTTATGGCATCCAAAGACCTAAAAACATCTCATAGTGCTTTAATCCTTTGTATATGCACATTCAAATGTATGTAATGGAAGAACTCAGTCACTTGTATAATTATCACACACCAGGCAAAATGTCCTGGGTGGATCTTGTAAACAGAGTCATGTTTCAAGCTCTAATTGACTTTCACATGTTGTGAGGCACTGTACAATGTAACCACAAATTGAACATTCAGAACACATATTTTTAATCAATCTCAGCCTTCATCAAGTTTTCAAGCAGGCTCTCAGCAATGACTTCATTTATCTGAAGCAGAGGCTATCAGCCCACAATTCCACTTTAAAGTAAACGAGACTATTTTTCATGAATGCATTTAGCAATCTTTTCAAATGTATCAGTATTTGATCTGATAGGTATATACCATAAGTCGCAACGGTATAGGGTTGTATTGTCATAAGTAACATCTGCTTGCCATGAAGAACCCATGGTAATGCATATTCTTAGATTTGGATCAGGTGTTGGACGTTAAGAAATTTCTTTCGTGCTAAGCTACCCATAAAACTTCAATCACGTAACACAATTGTTGCCACTATACAATGTATATACACGGACAGTACTATATTACCTGATATAAAACAATTAGAAATAAACATTGGCTCAAAACCATATAAAATATGTTATCTATTTAACTTATGTGGATAGACGTGGGTCAATTGCAAGATATCACATATGCAATTTTTATTATGTTCGATTAGAACATTTACTGTATCATATATAGTACTTTTCAAATGTAATATTTTTGCAGCATGTGCATGGTTAATTGTTAAGCATACCACAGTAGCGAAGTATAATACATTAACAAAACCTTAGTCATTCCCACTAAGGGTGTTTTATTGCTCAGGGAATGGACAGCATTATAAAAAATATAAACTGTCCTTTCCACTGCGACCGAACTGATAGCTGATGTAAACAATCGACAATGTGATCAGCATAAACATATGCCATATAATATGTTGTAAAACAATTACCACTTAATGCACGAATTCCATATAAAATAACAGAGCACTCTAGAATCCTGTTAGAGTGGGACATTAATTTCAGATGTCAACGAAATCTAATGGGATTTTAGAACTTGTAGGCCATCTACTATAGCTGTTCGACAGACAACCCATTGGGGGCAAGCCCGCATGTGCTGTGACAATAGACGTTTTTACGACGCGCTCCATATGCAGTCATTGGATTGACTCAATAAACAAGGAAGGCGACAATGACCATAAAACAGTGGATATGAGAGGATTTCATTAAAGATGCATGGCTCATGAAAGTATTCTTTTCTAGAATAACATTTGCCAAGGTCGATCATGTCCGTGTGCAGAATGGTCGGTGTGTTCTCGACACAAGAGATCACTGGCACCCAGAACACCGACGTCCTCCATCAAAGAGAGCCGACGTATGGAGAACACTCATGGATGCTTACTGTTGTTAGGATGTGTGAATGTGCAACGTTTTCTCGGTGACGACTAGCATTATTTTATCAACTCTTTGTTGTTGAGGGCGCACAGGCACTGATGCATGTGTTGCAAAACTAAAGAATCGTTGCAAGAGTATTAAACGATGCGTTTAATTAAGTGCATTAGCAAAGTCACGTTTACCAGAACTTTAGATACAATTTGTCTACAGAAATTGAAATGTGATGAGTAAATGATACAATGGCAGATCAAGGTATTTTTAAAAGGGGCGGGGGGCACATAAGGAAAGGGGGTGGGGGAGGGGCGCACTTAAGGGATTTAATGAAAAAACTCTATGACAATGAAGTATTTTAGTGGGAAAAAGGGGTTGGGGCGCCCCCTGCGCCAAGTGCGCCCCCTGGATATGCCTATGTGATGAACAAATATGCGACGACCATACCCATGTTTAATGTTGAATTTACAGTAGATAACTCTGTCACCAGCCCATTAAGTGAAAAATATATCTATAAATTTCCCTAGTAATCACTCAATGTCAATACTCTCTGGACCAGGTGAATCTTGCCTTGTATGATCTCGCTCCTCTAATTCTTCAGCCGGACCCCAATGTACAATAATGCAGTTAGCCGAATTACAGGTTCTGCTGTTGCGGGCGCAGACAAATGTGTGAGGCCACTAATTCATGGCATTAGTACGCCAGTCACAATGCGCTCAATTGAAGACACTGACGATATGTGGCGGCATTTCCATGAAGCGCTCACTCTGGCTCTAATAGGCGTCACTCTTCATTTGCAGTATTCAGCAGGATACGGGTATTTTCCTATGCAGTACAGGTGGTGTTGATGGCGGTTAAATAGATCTGCATGCCAATTAGCCTCTTTATGGCAGACGTGATTGGTTTTGAATGACTCTTAAGCTCTAGTTGATGTACAATGTAGTGTATTATAATCGACGCTTTACCTCGTTCATTTTTTTAAAACTAACACTGCATCCTAATACACTGTATTGCATAAATTCGAATATGACACCAGCTAGACAATGGTAACAAATGACGTAACCGCCATTCTTGGGCTACAAAATCCAGAGGCTACAAAGTCCCGTTTTTTGTAACTACAGTTGAAAATACACTGGAAATACCATCATAAACATTTCATCAGCGACCTTTCCAGCCCCATACACCGTGTTCAGCAAATAGGCACCAAATCCAATAAGAAAGATAGGGATGGTGTTACGGCGCCAGCCTATACGGCATAACGTTATGCTTGGCTGTCTCCTGTAATTCAATTGGGGGAGTACCATCATCTCGCCAGATATGCTTTATACAGATACATCGTAGATAGCAGACGACAGCACAAAGAAAGCTGTGGCAGATTGCGCTGCCTAATCTCGTTATGATGATATTCACATTGAAAGGAGATGCAAAAATCTTAGAGTTTTCGAAGTATTACTTTATCTGCCTTTGCACCCGAGTGTAATTTAAGAGAGAATGTAATGGTGAGAAAAATAAAAGGAAAGACAAAAAGAAGGGGAGAACACGAGTTGAAAGTGTGTTATGTGACCTAATAAACGATGATTAACAATACTGGATTATTATCCGGTTTGAAATGCTGAATTTAAACAATAGTTGATTCTTTGCATTTTTTCCAATGAAAAAATAAATCAATCCACACATACAGGTAATTGTAAGAATTTCTAGTTGACGCTTTCATTACAGTATCCATATGAAAATATGAAACATTTACTACAAACTATGTAAATAGCACTTTCCCTCCCTTACACCTCAACACCACTCCCATAGACAATAGCAGTGCAAAAAGAAAAAGAAAATCGTTGAAATCCATATATTCCATGAAGTATGCAAGGCACAATAGCCATTCTTGTCTGAGGCAATTGATCTCCCATAAGAGTAGTAATACAGTTAGGTAAATGAAATGGCACAACACAGGAAGACGTGCAGACTGGCTACTAGAGTTGGTGCCTCTCGACGGGAATGTAAGAATATATATGGCCAATGGTAGAACCATCTCACACTTTGATTATACACAATTTTTATTATTACTTTCCAAGAGACATTTTAAATTATCTATGTGTTTACCAATGCTTGTGAAATTATTTTCTTTCTTCTGTCTCACATCTTTCAACAAAGCATATCACTACCACGATTGTGGTAGATATTTCTACCAGGGCCGATGTAGAAATATGCTTGGTAGAAAGATGTGTGCGTGTCTGTGTGGGTGGGTGAGGAAGATGAGACAGAATATTGAAATATTATATTGCATTACACTGCAGAAATACATATCATAAAGCTATGAGAAAGACCCAGATGAAATAATGAACCCACAGCATTGTCCAGTTCACTCACACTGGGACAGAAATTGAAGCAGGACAAAATATGCACATAAAGCCGGCTTTGGGCGGCGGCGGGCCGCTGGGAGATTTGGGATTCTGTCCATGCCCTTGCTGGATGTCGAGGGGGTGTCATTGACACGGCGGAATCTGATACCGGGATCTGGAGGATAGGTGACGTCTTCCGTATGCAAGATAGCTTAAAATGGAGCTCGCCGCTCCATAGACCACGCGAGGCAGGGCGGAGATTGAAAGATTTGTTCACACTTTGGATTCTGCTGTAGATGATTGAGGTGACTATCAAAGGCATTGTTCGTCAATCCATGATCATTTTCTCGAATTCTCTCTTGAAAATAAATTAAAGTTGTTGCCAGCTGTTTTAAAAGGAACGCTTTATTTTATAATCGTCTATCAGAACATTTTATACTTAGTTTAGGTATATTGTTCTGTCAATGATTAATTAGTTAACAAATTTATCACATTTGATCAAGTCCTCGTGGCCTGATATTCCTCATTATGCCCTTGCGATCTGAACCGGGGTGTTTATTTCGCTTAGAGTTCACATCACCCATACAAGCCAATATCACAGCCAGATTCTTAAGCACCATTTAGAATAAGAGGTGGCAATATGAGGAAGTAGTACACCAAATATATAAGGTATCACTAAATAATCACACATTGTGTCAGTGTGTTTTGTAATAATAGTTTTGCATACTAACTTGATTATCCTCTTGGTTTTTATTAGTCTATATATCCTTAATCAACAATAAAGGTCAAACTATTTCTGTAGCATCAACTATATATTTAGAATCTAGAACTGGGATAAATGATACTGATTTTGCGTAGATGGAGGTGCTGTGAGTGAAAATAGAAACCACGACAACGATTATTTGTCTATTCCGGGATGCCATTAAACGATGACATTTCTTCCATGAAATCTAAATTTGGTTTACCGAATTTTGAACAAAAGAACATAATAAGAATGAATGAGGCGAATGAGACAAGACAAAACTGTTTTTGTACTGAATAAAAACAAAACAAAACTGCAATATGACTTATGAGAAAACAAATGCTACCCTATTTTCGCGACAAGACAGACAGCGAGAGAAATGTTTCTAGTTTTAGAAATTTGACATTTTGATGATACAACGTGGCTGTGGAAGATGAAGGAATCGATGCTACGTTCCCATCTTCATCATACCTAAATTGACAGCCATCAATGCTCATTTGCCAGTTGGCGTGAAAGGCGAAGCCAGAAATGACAATACTCACAGTATTTGATAATTTACCCCTATGTTCAGCGTGTAATGTTTACTTTGGTAAACGACACTAAAGAGATTTCCTAAAGAGTTCTTTATTCACCTTCTATCTTCATTAGCAGAAAATTGGCACACATCAATGTTCATTTAGCGGCTGCAGAGGGATATATGCTTTTTTCATTACACTTCTTTGCGGCCACTTCTTGTACATAGAGCATGCAAAAAGGAAACCGACTCATGGGCACACAAGGCCACAATCTGTATTTTGCGTATACATCACTCTCTATATTCCCACTTATAACATCCTCATCAGTGAAAACCCAATTATATTCCCATTTCTTCAGCAAATGCATACGCGCCTGTGTTTCTCAACCCACGTAAACGGTTTAGGCGAATGTCAGCTTTTTTGTATAATGATGTGTTTTGTATCGCGGGCTGGTGCCAGTTTATTGAGGCTTATTGAATCCAGCCAAGATGAATGGGTCCGTCTCAAGGTTTTTATCCCGACTCTCCCCGAAATAACATATTGTCACCGCTAGTATTCATGGCTCAGTGTAAAGTGTTACGACACATCGGATGTAAAATGACAATATAAGACTTTGTCACAAATACCAACCTAGAATAAATTCGATTCACTGCTTTGCCACAGCTATTGTTCCCTTTCACAATAAAACATTCCGTATAAGTTAAATATAGTTCGACTCGATGCTTACAGCATACATATATTAAACATGAATATCATTAATTGAGCATTGTTGGAGACTAGCTGTATGTGTAATGCTTTGGTCACATATAACTCCCTCTGATTAGGCCTGTGGTATATTTCGAGCATGATTTTGAATTCCTTTTGCCAGGTCACCATCAAGAAATCAGACTTGGCCCTCGGGGGTATACTAAATATCCTGCATATGAAGTTATGAACTTTTTATCTCAGTTATATGCTACACAGCCGAGTTTCGTTTCTAGGGTTGATTGTCCAAGCCAAATATTCATGCACCAGCAGAATGTTTGTTTAGAAGATCTATTCTCTCACACACACATTCTCGCACTTAAATTCTTCTAGACCATAATTCTGAATGTGTGCAGGGGGTGCGATAGGGCTCTCTTTTAATTTAGCAGAGAAGTGAAAACCTGTCTGAATGGTGCCCAGGTGTATGTATATGCAGAAGCAGTAAACTTTCCAGCAAATCCCCTGGCTATCGTCAAGACTTAAGATTGAATAAATCCATTTAGAGTGTTTCTTGCTGTACACGTCAAGGTGATTGTTAAAAACGTTTGCAATTGATTGTTATGTTTTGAATTCAGAGCATCAGCATTAGATTAGTAAATACCAGTCATGCTACTAAAATCACCATCATTATGAATATATTTATATTTTAAGGAGGCAACAACGATTTTCAAATGTCCTCTATGGCCCCATTCGTCAAGTTCACTGTGCCTACACGGATGAACGTACAGTACGTTACACCTATAATGGTGACGTTATGGACAATTTGGACACTGAACAAATTTTGATTTTCACGCATTTGTTTACTGCCAGAATAAACGTGTTGTTTCACGACAATCAAGTGACATTTTGTTGTAACAGTTATCTTATAAAAATGTTTTATCAAATGTATAGTAACTTAAAAGTGCTGCTTTAAAATCAAACCCACGATGACTGTACTGTATTTGAAACTAAATCGAGTGATGAGCACAAATTTAACCGCAATGGTTTACTTTGCATATCATAACAACCATACAAACTTAATTTGTATGTATCTAGATGATAACTGTATACTACCGTATAGGGATTATTGTCCATAAATATTTGTAATGTGAAAAAACACTGTTCTAACAGGCACCTTCCCCCACACCCACAACTACAGTAACTCCCCATTCTGACACCTCCTGTCCCTGTGATGATAATACCTACCCACATCACCCACACTCCCAGAGCACAGGTCTACAGCATCAGCATTATACTGACATCCACAGCCCTCGTCCTGATTGAGCCTTACTATCATCCTTTCAGTATACTTGATTTACTTGCTAACATACCTGAGCATTAGAGCCAATACTTTCAAATTGAATATCTGCTAAATAGCAATGCCACTTGATGGTTATAAAACAATAAGTTTATTCTGGCGGCAAATAAATGAGCGAAAATTGAAATATGTAAATGTGGCCAGATCGTCCATAACGCAACCATTATGATCGTAACATACATGTACTGTACGCTCATTATGGTAGGAACAGTGAAGTCTCGAACTTTTTTTTGTGTGTAAAGTTTAGTAATGACAATCTTGTTTATTATATCTATACAACTTACGTTTTTACTTTTTATATTCTTGAGTGTATTTCCATTTTGCAACATGGTATTCGTCGTCATATTGCCATTGTTCGTCTGAAATAAAAAGGGAAACTCCTTAAACAGTGATATGAAATTGTATAAGGATTAGAACTACAGCTATGATGTCATGCAAAAACATATATTCAAACAATTGGCCAAACACAGACAACAATGTAATACGTAGTCTTAATAACCCATACAAATCTTACATCTTGCACTGACTGCTTTATATATTTTCATACTCGATTTCTCTGTTAACTTAAAAGGCAGACGACCTGTTCTTATGGCTCCCCCTCTACGCACAATCCTGCTTTTCATCTATTCACATTCACACAGCCTAAACCTGGCACCCCTCGCATTAGCATTCCAAGCCTGAGTGTGCACCGTCCAATGCAGATTACGCCATCAATATGGGTCTTTTCTCCGGCCAGCTGGGCACAAAGGTGCCGTAACACGGACCCGCAATTACTGGACGTCTGCCTCGCGAGCTGCTTGGCATGCCTACCGCGAAGCCAGAATCACAGCAGCCACAGCTATATACTTATTTGGTCTCGTTTTACAATATTTTTTTTATCTGACTCTCTAGAAACATTTATTTAACAAATAGTAAATTTTAAGAAACGATCGGGAATAATCAGCTGGGAAATGTGGTTGTGATTGTTTTTTGTTTAGGCAAGTACAAGAAATTTCAAGTGGGACATTGCTCAGTGTATAGACAAAATGCAGTTTTTTTGCAGCTCTGACTGCAGACAGTGTAAATATCCCAGTGTCTGTTGCTTGCTACCACCTTTTACAATAATACCAATGCTTCTTTCTGTCAATTTCTGTCTAATAGACTAAGGTTTCAGTTCAAGTGTAAAAGCTATAATGCATGTGCCGCTTTTGTTTTTCAGTATACATGGACATATGCCGTATGTTTACTACATGCACATGGTTGCGGGAAAATAGAAATCATGGGCTATATCTCATGCGCACAGTACAGTATAAATCATGACATGCCAACTTCTATTCACTGGCAGCTCCAGTGAGGGTGGCAGAGGGCACACTCCCCACCGTTTAAATCTAAAATATGACATCCAAGATATGTTTTGACATTACCGTACACCTTTCTGCAATATGGATCTCATAGAATTCCTTGTTGACCACTGGATTTTTCACTGTTCTATTTTTATTACAAAAAATGTTTTTCTGCCTATAATATAGCAAACTGTAGATAACCAAATAAGAATAAAAAAAGCCCTTTTCAAATTGACTGCAGGTACGGGAGTCCGTACATGTACCTCCAATACCACTACGGGTACGGGACTAATTATGAAATACTGATAAGCTCGGAGCATGCGTGGGTTGGTGGTCAGTGCAATATAAGGTCAGTATAAACATGAGGTCAGTTGAATGGTGGGTGTGGAACGCAACAGACCTACATGTATGCGTGCAACGTTTTCGCTACGGCGGGCAGGTTTTAAAACATAATTAGTCCCGTATCATTAGTGGGAATCCTTTAAGATACGGGAGCCCGTACCCGTAGTGGTCTTAGAGCATTTAATAACCATTGGCGTTACCGGGGTCAGTGATCAAGACAATCTTAGTCATGAAAAAATACACGTACCAGCCTCTATATACAAACCTAATCATATCATAATGTCATCATCAATCGAACTTAGACTCCTTTGACAAGCAGAGGAATCAGTAAATAATGGTATGTGATTATCCCAAACCTACCTTTACATGTACGTTGCATGCGCTTGTGGACTTGTGTACTGAGGTCACGATGGTCTCCTCGTCTGTGGGAGGGCGCGTCACTCTGGAACACAACAACAGATTTTGAATACAAAAACAAAGAATCAAACACGTTGAACTGCATCGTCCCGTGACCAGGGGTCAAATAATCACCTATCATTATAAGAGGGTAGCGAATGATAGATGATAGCTCTTTCTGGCAAGGGGGTGGGACTGATAGATACACCATAGACACTTACACGTGAAAATTGAGGCAATCTGAAATAGAGATTGAGTAGTAGAACATTACTTACACTCGGATCAGAGAGTGTAGGTCTGTGTTGGAGAGAAAATCACCCATTTCTCTGATAGCATGCAGAGCATAACTAGTGTAATTCAAATAATGTTGCTATTCAATGATCTCAAAATTGCACGGATGATGACGCGACACGCCATTGAGCACATTTCATTTGTTATTGTTATGTTGTATTCTCGGTTGTTACATATGTAAATACTATAATATCTAACAACGTGAGCTTTTATCTTACGAATAATATACGTTTCAAACTTGATTGATGAGGGATAGCGGTTGTGCTAATAACATGTAATATCGCAATATGTGTGTCAATGCCCTGCGTGTATATTCATATACTAACATTATCTGCATATGGCGTGGAGCAGTAGTACAATGGTTGTGCCAACAAGAAGATTGAATTATACTCAGAGGAAGCAATTACACTAGAGACATAAATGTGCTTGCTCTATTGGAATTGTGCTCCATATTGTAATAGCGAATCAACTTGAATGCCAAATAAAATACCCGTCTGTGCGACCATCAGAAGCTGCTTTGATCAGCAATATCAAACTAACGCACTGTCAACGTACAGCTCATTGACATACGCACGTGCTAGTGAAAAAAAAATACATTAAACAATGTCATTTGTAGAGAGCAAGTAGATAGCTATAGACTCCGGGTGTGAACTGAGCTGATGCATTCACAGTGACATTTGCACGCTCAAATACAAGCCTTGGGCAGCGTGTAGATTATAGGGAGCATACTACTTCCGCACACCTATTAGGTAATTCCTACTGTTAACAGTATGAGTGTTAGGTTCTGGTTGGATATAGTATCCTATATTATAGCACACATCATTGTATGAATGAATATTTCTAAAAGTTAAAAAATAATGTGGTCTTATTGTGTTTATATACGTGTACTGTTGTATACCGGTATACGTCATTCCTTCCTACTTGAGATATTCGGTTTTATATCGTTGTCGTGAAAACACTACCGATTTGCGCTGTTCCCCCTTCAATTAAAAAGAACAATTATACTCATCCACACACATTCGCTAACAATGTTCCCATCTTAGTGACCTTTCTTTTCATTTTAGAAACTCATCTCCATACATTTTCCTCACAACTAGATGTCGCCACTGATCCTGCCAAATGTCAATATTTAAGCAGGTGAAAAGAGCTTTTGTTTAGCACAGCTGTTTTCTACTCACGTTCTATTTTTAGGAGCACAAAATTAAGAGTCAGTTGACTTCAGCAGTTTCAGTATGTCTTTAAAAGGAAAGTACGCAATCAATCTGCCACCCCCGTTTTCAAATTAATACTTTTGTACTTGTTTCGTACACTACACCAATAGTAACTATTTTGCCAGAAATGCAAAACATAGATACTAATTATATACAATTCCGTTACGACCACACGGTAATCATCATTCCAAAAGTGAGTTAAAACATTCAAATAAAACATTAGGCATAATGATATATAAAGTTCGATGTTTTCATTCTACTCCCCACCCCCACAGGTTTCTGATATCTGTTGTTTTTCTATTCAACCTCTAAATGGTACAAGTGATATGAATTCAGGTCTCTCTCGAGATCTTCCAAGAACCTCACGATGGCATGCCCATCTCTATCAAATCAATATTGAGTGTTTTGTGAAATGCCAGTTCAGTGAGTACATCAGCCGCTGTCGCTTGGTCGCAGCTCGCTCTGTGATTAAACGTGCGCGACCACGTGGAAAACGACCGACGCCTGCATTGTTTCACTGGACCGTGATTGTCGTCTGTCACACCAACAAATCAATGGCAACTGCCCCAAGCAGCCAACCTTCAAAAGTAAAGCTCGTCCAGATAGACGCCAAACATGTCGTCTGCACTTACTTCATCATCTACCCAGCACTGGCAAAGAATCACAGTTTTTTTGGCCTGCTTGCGCATGCCTTTTGAGGTATGCTTTCTGTGTACAGTTGCGGTGACAGCTCGAGGGAACCACTTACACTAGATGTAATCAAGCTGCGAGGATCAGTGTCTGTGTTGCAATCAACACAACCGCTTTAGGGGCGTATCTTTACCCTAAAGACCTCCTGGTTTAAGGTGTGTTTATTTATAGTAGGACACAGTCTTGTCTGGCTCAACATTTCTGCAGAACAACGTCATCAATAAAAATATAGAATGTAACTACCATACCAATTTCTATGCAAACAGAGGTCTAGATCTGTCTCACGCACGCATACGGATGTATCACAATCATAACTGTATTTGCTGAAGGACAACGGACCAGCATTAATAATTAATACAATCATAATAGTATGCGTCATGATTACTGTCATACAATGTCAATGTAAATTGGATTGCGCAGAGATGGATTTCTTGAACTCTATATGCTTAGAAGGTCATGTAATTCGGATTCTTCGCTGTGGTGCCCCACCATCTATTCTGTTGCCCATGGTTTTGTATGAGTTGTACCATGTCTGGTATTACAGCTAACATCTTTGGCACACGACATATTAGTCGAAGTACATAAAAAGACTGACGTGAATGCATTACAATCCCACTGACACATGCTATACAGGAATAGGATATCATGAATATTCCAAATGCCGGTCAGCCATTCCAACCCCTTGCATTATCACACCCTGCAGTGGGCCTAGAAATCCAAATAACAGTAAAACCTTCACGTTAGTCCATAATATAACACATACAGCACACACACAAAAAATCCCCCCAAAAAATCAAGCCGCAAACAACCACGAGGGCGCCTAGCTAGGCAATGGCACCATTCTCTTATTGTTGATGGAAATAGAAAATGACGGTGTATTGTTATGGTGGCAGTAAACGCATGGAAACGACGAGGCGTAACCCTCCATTCCAATTGCGTCCATCAGCGCCCGTCATTGGCAGGCTTTACCCGGGCCTTTGTGAGCGAGAAATGACCGTTTTGGTAGGAGTGCCCCGCCGGCGAAATCTCTGATTTATAATTGTACGTTTATGCGGGTAGTGTAGATGTTAAATACACGGAGAGCTTTTATTGCACTCCCAATGGTGTTGTTATGGGCTTGGATGGTGGGGACTTACTGGCCCAGAACAGTGCTGTTTTCATTTCTCGAAATGTTCCACCAACGCACGAGTGTGATTTCTTTGTTTGAACACATCTATGAGTTTTAATGTAAGAAGGATAGGATTTTAAACTTGCAGAAATATTAGGGTGATATGCATTCCCAATGCGATATAGTGAGATACTTCCAACTGTCACAAAAACCACACCAAAACAACAAAACAACAACAATGAAAAACAACAACAAAAACCCAACGACAGCAACGAACATAATATTATGTGAGTTGACGATTACCAAACGTTAGTGAACAGTTATATATAATTCCATAAATAATGATTTATTTAGGAAAACACAAAATAGAGGTCTCACTATTATGTTCATAATGATTTTGAATGTCCATTCCACACTTTACTGATATCTCTCTTCATTGACGCATTATCACTCACTTATATATACGATGTCTTGGATAATGTTATACACCAATGGTAGAAAAATAACAACTGAGATGGCCAATATGTCCATTTGATATGCACAACACCCAAGCCAATAATTCATATGCATTGCATTTGTTGAGATAATCCATGAAGCAGGTGCAATCCATGGACATTTTTATTTCCATAATACAGCCACCATGAAGAGGAACATGTGGTGAATTTGGCGAGCATGTCACCTCTTCTTGTCGGATGACCACTTGTTTCCATAGCAACACTCATGAATATTTGAAAATAGACACCTCTGAGAGACACAAAAGCTCAAGTGTCGCGTGCAGAGGCCCCGGACAAATTTAGTAGGAATGGGTGGCGCAATGAATATGTTGACTGAAAAAAATAAAAAAAAATGCTCAGAGGCAATAAGTACTACTCTATATTGCATATTAGAATTTCAATTGAGCTTGGCTGATGACCTCATGTGTTAATATGTGTGATAATTGCACGAGGGCGTTATTATCATTTTACACGTTGTAAAAACTCAACCACCGATACCTGTTTATTATTGTTTCTAGAGGTGGACTATACCCGTGAATAATATTTTGTTATTCATATAAGTAGCCTGCATTACCTGGAAAAATGTAAACAGTAATTGTATCTTGTTATTTGCCACATGAGAGGAGTTTTATTCCACTGGCATTATAATAAGTAAGAATATCATGACATTAAAGATGAAACCTTCTAATATTGCATAACTCTACTTATATTTTTCAAAGCCAACATCTAAGCATCATATTTTTCAAAGCCAGCATCTAAGCATCATACCATCACGATATCAAATAGTAATATGAGAAGTCGTAAAATGAATAGATCATGACAATAAGAACAAAAATTATAAACATAGAAACAGGAAATTGTCATAGTTACATAGTTGTTTTCTAAGAGCTACAAAGAAATCGACACGTGGGTGGCTTAGCTGGTTGATTTGAGTTGATGTAAATGGTGTAAGGTGGTAGATAAATATCAAGAACACATTGCTTAAATAAAATGCACATTTCTTCGTCAGCTATTTGGCAGATACAGACTAGATCAAACGCGACATGAAATGGTCCTGACAAAAGAAATTCCGGAAAAAGTGACAAAACAATGTGTGCGGTGAGTCAATATAACAAGTATGACGTGCTTTACTCGGCGCCGTGGTGAGTATGACGTAGCACTGGACAGTCTATTTATAGATTGATATCAGCCAAAACAAACAATAAGCCAATAAGTCTAAACAAGACAGCTTCATTCATAACCTCCTGTTGTATAACTAATTGTTCTTTAGAAGGCTGCATCCTGGAGACAAGACTAGTTCCCAGGTACACAGCCTTGTCTCCAAGACACTTCATGAGCTCAGTTAGTTTTGACGTATTGATTGTTAGTTGTAGCCGGAGGGCCGATGTGGTGAGGAGTTAAAGTGAGCCAGAAAATACACACACCAACACTTAGTGATCCATAATGCAGATAAATTGTGTGAAGTCAGATCCATGAAGGGGTCTTCTCACATTGAATGTAGTAGCGTACACAATGTTGCTTTTTTCAGAAAATATAGTTTTAAATTGATTATATGACACCCCAAATGCTCATCTAGGCATCTATTACTTCTACACCCGGCTTGTCCTTACACCTAGTTTAGTGATCATATACCCACAATGGATCAAGGGATCGTTTTCACTGCATCAATCATGCCCACGGAAGCAAATGGCAATGGATTGTGGATTATATTACCAAGGACACCTTCAGCGGCTGCAGGTTCCCAGAACATACATGTACCACACATTATGTGTTAATTATTTAATGCAATGACGGTTTTAACTGGTACCAAGATGTGATGTTTTTTTAAACGAAGACCAAGTTACTAATCAATAAGTTCGGATAAGAACCGAATCCCATATCACCATATTATATCAAAATTGCAAACTATCAACTTAACATTCACTACAGAGATTTCAATTAAAGATGTCCACATCATTGCAGTACATATATATCTACTTTTATGTAAGACAGAACACAATATATGATTATAATTTGTTGAATGTATAATTGATAACAATAAAAGAAGCTTGGCAATAACGTATGACAGCCTCAAAAATAAAAAAGTACAGTTCCGCCGTTTCCAACTTCCTCTCAAATAAGTCTGGAATCGAATGCTGACATGGCATAAGATTGCGCATCGAGAGCCGGAAGTGTCTCCTACGAAAATGTGTAAGAATCAATTACAAGAGGCAATAAATATGATAATGCAGAGGAAGAATGTGATATCACAGGATCTATACAGCCACTGCAAATACTGTTTGGGTTGTAGGAGACAAATATCAAGTGTTCTTAATCACCAGTGTTTAGTTATGTCCCAGCTGTCAATCCTATTAACAGAGTACTTGGCTGAGTGTGTCTATGATGATGACTGCCCAATAAAAATGAACTATACACCCACACATTCCCCCTTTTAAAAACTGCAAATGAGCTAATATGGACTATTTGCTGACTCAAACGTGTTAGTGCGTACTCACACACGCACTTACACACGCCGTACATTGAGTAACCTTGGCACAGTTTGTACGTTCTGATAAGACAGGACCTCTTGATGAATTTGACTTGCTGATTGCAGTTTATGGTAATGGCTGTTTGAGTTATCAAGCATGCCCTGTGCTAATTTATGGCATAGAATATCGGTAGTACAATATGATTAGCACAATTCACCAGTAATTCACAAGTAAAAGCGTACAATTGTACAGCATTGTGATTCTGTACACAGTCATGTTATAAATTAATCTAACAATGTCTAGTGTCTAGATGTCACATAGGACTTACATGAACATACGTTAAACATTTATAAACAATAGTACGCATAGATGGAATGACATACAAATGCGTGGGGCACGTTTGGTTTAGTTTATTTGTAATATGTTGATTAAACTTTTTTTTAACTTATTCTATAATTGATTTTATGAGGAATGTGCCGGCAGTCATGCGATATGTTTTAAAGCTGTCTTGTGTTATTGGTGGAACATCATGTGGCTGTCATGATTGTTGATTGTATTAAACATCATATTCTATTCATATTTTGAAGTGTGCATTTCCCCCAGAATAAATCTAATCTAATCTAACACTATCTACATCCATTCAATAGCTCCACGTAAGAGAATGGTGGTTGTCACTGTAGACACACACAGCCCTGCTGGGATGGATGAGAGGTGCTAACCACGACCACGTGGCCTCTTAGGTTAATTACACGCTGCCAAGCCTGTATGCCTACGTTAATGAAACGTAGGCGGATTTTGGCAACTGAATGAACTTCACAATTGGCAAGGCTGTAATATGTGTACACCATTGTTGTCATGTGGGAGAGCCGTACACACGCAATTAATCAAACACTGATGTTGTCAAACACTTGTTGTTCGCTGTTGTTAATTCAGGGCAAACTTTTGGGAAATGATGACTACAGTTTCTATACACCTGCACTACCATGTATGTCTTCCCACACATGGTACCAACGGAACTAACTTATTTATACTAGTGTAGCACTTGTTAACCTCCCATCATCAAACAATCAACATAATCCACAATTGACTAACCAGATGATGCAGTTCACCACACTCACATTTTTATCAAGGCATCAATAGTCACAGGTCAACTCAGTTGAAAATTATTTTCATTCCTCTTAATGCATAAAATGCTCACTGTATAAACATTGATTATATTTTCATATCAAACGTGTTAAAGACAAAGGTATAAAATAAACCTATGCTTTGAGTAATGTTTCATAATAAACACACATATACATATATCAGTTGCTCATGGTGTAGCAGTTTCGTCATATCAGAACCCCATTAAGATATGACGGGGTTCCCGTTGAAACTTTTGAAGGAGATGAAAAATGTGGATAAAACAGCAGTAGCATATCAACAACTAATGTCTGTACATGGAACTGGGATGAGCAGTTAAAATAGTTACTGCATGGGTGAAAATAATTAGCTGTGCATCGAGATCTAGCATTGGATTGTACGGGTCAATTTGGTCCCCAAATGGCGAGTCTTCTAAAAGTTAGTTGGGGGCCCAAGGGCAGCAGACTACTCAGCCTCCTCTCATTCGGAGACTTCGTTTCGTGGTGCACTCACCACTGATCCAGAAAGCAACATGTACTTGATGGCTGTCTGCAGATTTCCCGAGTGGGTGAACAATGATATGGTGTTATATACGCGGTCTCAGTGGTTAGCATAGAAGCATTAAATCCAGTAGTTGTAAACCCCAATTTCACATAGCCGGTGCTAGCTCAAGATGTCAAAAAGGCAGTAGAAATGAGAAAACAATATTGCCAGCCTTTTTATGGTGCCTCGTGTGCATATATTGTGACCAAACCGTACGGGGTCGTGTGGACTAACGGTCTGTGACTTTTCTGGTGGACTGGATGAAAAAAGCTCATGCATGGGACCATTCGGAAATAGCAAACCATAATACGGGAACATCTCTATGAACATAGTCAGCAATGCCACGTTTAAGCAGAAATGCATGCGATGATCAAGTTAACCGTCAAGATGACACAGAATACAAAAAGATGAATTCAATAACCGAAAAAAAAATCAAAATCACTTATGAGAATTACTAACTATTTTTGGGCCATAACCAGGCAGAAGTATGTAATTTCCTCCAATGGCCTGATCTGGAAGACAGCATTAACTATGGAGCATCGTGAACAACCGAACTATCGGAACAGACGCATCTGTTTCATGCTTCAATTGCTTCATGTTGTAATGGCAGTGGCAATTTACGGTTTATGCTGTCATCCATACATCCTTCCAAAGCAGCAGACGAGACCACCGTTTAGCAAAAAGACCCTGAACCAGCAAGAAGTGTGCCATTCCCAACCGAACCAGCCAGATTACTCCAAATTTAAGGCTAAAACACCCATGGCCATGATCCACCTCGAAATGACACCACGTTTCTGGCGTCTTTTCGAACATCTGTAGCTAGTATGGGCTATGTGAAATTGAAGGGATATTGACATCACATATGTCACAAAATCAGGAATTAAACACATCAGCCGACATACGTGTGTAATTTGTAAACGAAGTAAAGGTTTGATTCAATTGATAAGATTAATAAATACTGTTCGTTTAAAAGACACGATGATATTATGAACGCGCAGCAACAGGCATCATCATGCTCGCATTCGCAATTTCACTGACTCAATTTTCTTAGCACGTGCATCATTTATATTCACATGAAGATTTACTTCTGCCAATGACGGGGATAGGCTGTGGCAGACTGACGGGTCTCCAGGATGACAAGAGCTTTTGGATGATCCACGTTCTTTACGGGACGTCAACGACCATACATGATGGTAATAATGCCCCAATGCCAGTGCCTTTCATGTCCATTGCCCAAATTTACTCACACCTTGTACGTCGGGAAAATGTGCTACTGTACAATTCGATATGTAGGTGCAAGCAACACAATGATTGTGTGGAGACTTTCTCTTTGGGAGCTATAGTGATACACGTATAGTCTTGACGGTTGTTGTGTTATATAAATATACTAGCTGTTTACCCGGCGTTGCTCGGGTTGACACAGATGAGATCTGGAACACATTAAATGCTCCTCCCTTCCCATCCTTCCTCCTGCCCTACATCCCTCGAACCAGTTCTTGTCAGTATATAGGTCTGTAACAGATTAAATACATCTCCATCACTGTCCTC